>JAULUF010000049.1:11865000-12465000 GCA_031834385.1 Semotilus atromaculatus | reverse complement strand
TGATGTATTAAAGATTGATTAACATTACAAAAGCCATTGGTGCATAACGAGGCCGCTGGAGAGATAATGAGAGAAAAGCACAACACTCGGCTCGAGAGAAGTGGAGCTTTTATTATGCTGTCAACGCTTACGCTTCTTCCGGTCATGCGTATGTGGGGTAACACAGCGATGTTATATCACATTAGATAAAGTTGCTCACCTGTCTAATAGACCAATTTTCAGTTGGTAAACATAGTGACGTTTTTTGTGGGCGGAGCTTAAGTGGTGGCAGAACGATCCCTCTGGCCGCTTCACTAACGTTAGTTTGCAAGTTTTGTTAGCTTGTTTTTTAACAATGACTAGAGAAAATCCGATTTGAGCTTAATGTGCAAGGTCACTCACTGTCCAGGACAGCGATTGTTATTTGCAAAAGTTAATTTTAACGGACGGAACCAGATTGGCTGGCTCGTCCACGCTCACTCAATGGATGGACGATCTGACAGGACTAACGTTAACGCTACCGCCGTTTGAGTGGCCTGACTCCTACACCTGATAGAGAAACCGAATGGAAAAAGAGGGCATATAAATCTTTAGATGCCTATAACTATGTGCTGAATGGTCATATACAAGACTCGTGTGGTACGATCTGCAGTTCTGCCTAGCCAGCGCCAAGACGACGTGACATTACGGTATAATTTTAATGATGTGAATATTTTCTAGAAATATAAATTCCAGATACAGCATATTCATTTTTCATCGATTCTTGCACCCAACAACACAACAAGATGACATTTAATAACAATAATAATAATGTAAGCTCCTTATTATGTAGCCGATTCTGTCCTGGTTTGAGTTGGCCGCCTCCAGTTTTCCGTTCGTTTTGCCACCAGCTAACGCTGTGGCGTAACTGTGACGTAGGCTCGAAATTGGTCTATAAAACACATAATATATTAAAGCGTCTTTTGATGTTTCCATGGTCCCTACAAAATAAAACCCGGAGATCAATAGTAACGTGGGAATTATGTAAACGATAGGCGATGCAAGGACACGATCCGTGTCCTGGTTAAAACTGCTTATTTCTCTGGATTTAAACATTCTTAGAAACACTGAACATAATGTAAGTACACAAATCAACAAAATATAACATTGTTCAAGTGTTTTTTGGATATTATGATCCAAAAATATTACATAGTGTGCCTTTCATAATTACAGTTGTTTTTAAAATTCCTGACAATATAAAGCAATAGTTGAAAATAACGCGACAAGAATAGTAATGATTAAGTGTTGATGAAGCATTAGGTGTGTACCTGGGGTGCACTGGGTACCTGTGGATTTGAGGAATTCTTGTGCAGATCCCAGGATAACGTTGCAGTCTCGGTCTGTGCACAGGAAGAGCCCCACCAACGTGCGCCCGTCTGTCATCCGAATCCTCATGCTCTTATTGAGGAGGTTCTCCAGCTTGCACCGAGCCAGCGAATAAGCAGACTCGTCCACCTGAGACACAACATGTTTGACATCAACAAAAAATAGGTAAACATATTGATCCAATTATAGGATCAGATATTTAGCCACATATAAATGTTATTTTCAAAAAGAATCATCTAACGTTATCATAAGGCAGATCATTTTGAAAACAAAAAGTATTTGACCTAAAATGTGATCCTAATACTGGTACAAAAACTGATCAGTCATGGTGCTGGCTAGCAATAGCGCTAATATTTCACTGGCTCCATGTGACAACACATTCAGACCTCAGTTTGCATTTCCGTGCCGTTCTCTTCGCTCTCTGTTGCCATTCGAGCCTTTTTGGTATTGGAATTGTGTATCAATGCGACCCAAATGGGAGAGAGATGGCGAGAGTTACTCAAATTCCAACAAAGATGTATCTTCTTCAGGTCGTACAATCTGCTGTAATGACGTATGAACAAAGTAACAGCGCCCCAGGTGAAGTGGCGTGGACACTGCTGTTTCGAAGCCGGCGCGCTATAACGACATCTGTTAAACCGTTTAAAAGAATACCGGTGTGGTGATTTTTTTTTTTTCACCTTTTTTTAATTTATTATTAATATAGAAAATTCAAGTACAAACAAGTAATGCATAAATCAACGATCATACAGTTGTATTCGTGTTGATAGATCACTTAAAAGAAATAAAAATAAAGAACATAGAATAAAAATAAAAAAATAATAATAAAAAAGGGGTGGGGGCAAGGCCGTAACCAGGGTTTGAAAATTAGTGAGGTCCGGGGTGAGGTGTAAAGAATTACGCTATAATAACATCCACAAATGCAATATACACTCCATATGGCCTAAACTTAAAAATAAACAGACATGTAGATGTTTGTGAAAAGCAATACCAGTGTTTGTCACATAATTTTTTGGTAAAGCTGTAGTGAGTGGACCTCTGTTCCTCTAGGGGGGTTCGGGGGCATGCTCCCCCGTAATAGAAAATTTTGTGCTTTTTAATGTTAAATTCATCAATTTGGTGCACTCTGAGAGTTCAAAATAAAAAGCTCTAACCCATATTCAGTGTGAAAATTAAAGAAAAATTCAAACCTCTTTTAGTTACAGCGTCTGTCTACATTACACTACATCAGGGGTACTCAAGTTCAGATGCCAAGGAGGCCACATGTTAACTAAAATGTGAAGGGCCACACAAGTTACAACTTGCATCGTAAAACTTTGATAATATTTACAGTTTTTACTTATTTAAAAATGCAGTTTGTTACCTATCTTGCTAGGCAAGTCTTGTTAGTCTTTGTCAAAGTAATGCTGAACATGAAATAATTTAAATCTGGAACAAAAAAAGTGTATTAACAATTTTCTTGTGATATTAATGCAAAAAAAAATGAGTTCATACTCAAGAGTATTAAAAAACATCATTGCTAGTGAAGTCTTGCTAGTATTTGTCCTATTTAAAAAAAGGCTAATACTGAACGTGAAAATAAAAAATCTGGAACAAAAAAAAAAGGTGAATTAACAGTTTTCTAGCAATATTAATTAAATTAGTAAAAAAAAAGTTCTTACTCAAACAGAGTATTAAAAACCTTGCAAGGTAAGTCTTGCTAGTCTTTGTTCAATTTAAAGAAACACTGAACATGAACATAAAAAAAGTAGATTAACATGAAATAGATTAAAAAACTATTAACACAAAAATGTGTTAATACTCAGAGTATTAAAAACCTCAAAATGTATAAAAAAAAAAATCATTGAGCAAATAGATGCTATTTCTCAAGCCCTGATGAAAAGTAGGCTAGTCCTTATTCCCAGGGCCGGATTAAGAATTCAGAGGCCCCTGGGCACAATGTCTTGAAGGCCCCCCCTTTTGCAGGCCAAATATATAGTTTTTCCAAGGACATTTTAATTTGGCATTAATAGTTTTACTGACTTAAAAGGAACTTTGTTGTTCTATGCTGGAGTAAAGTTCATAAATGATGGTTCTTTTCCATAGGTTTTTGTAAAATGTTGGGTGGACCTCTGTCCCTCTAGGGGGGTTCGGGGGCATGCTCCCCTGGAAGAAAGTTTTGTACATTTTAAGGTTAAATGCATCAATCTGGTGCACTTTGAGAGCTTCCACCAGCTTCAACCCATGAACTGTGCACATTGAACAAAGAAAAAGCATTGACTTGTACCTAGACATTAAAGAGGGCTCAAACATCTTTTTGGTTATGATATAGTAGAGTCTCAGGCTGCGTCCGAAACCGCATACTTCCCTACTATATAGTATGGAAAAAGCAGTAGGCGAGCGAATAAGTATGTCCGAATCCTTAGTATCCATAAAAGAGTAGGCGAGAATTACCAGAGTGACGTACTAATTATCGCGAGATTCGGGCGTACGTATACTTATAGTACGTCCGAATATTCCTACTTTCGTACTATATAGTAGGGGAAAAAAGTATTTGAAAGGAGTAGTATGTCCGAAACCTCAGTACTCATAAAAGAGTAGGCGAGAAGTTCCCGGATGGCTTACTGCTTCTGCCCAGATTTTCGAGTGCTCGTCCGATGGATACTGTGGATACTCATCTATCCCAGGAGGCCACGCGAGAGCATACGTCATTATCAACATCACGGAGATCAGCGACGCAGGGGTTTTCAAAGGTGAGTAAACACGGTTCCTTGTGTTTAAATCGTATGTGTTAAACTACTATAGAGTAAACGTTTTAAATGTTGAAGGTGTAGAGTTAGACAGTATAGTAGGCTATAGTTGTGATTTTTCTGTAAAAACATGTTTTATTATGTAGCTATAGCTAGCTAACAGAGGAGCTCCAGTAAGCACACGTAACGTTACGTCTCTAAAGTGGATTTACATAACCATATACATCTTAAACACGCTTATTTAAAATGTCTATTTACATCTGAAATGAAAATATTGTATAAGTATTGCATCTGAGTGATGTATGTGTGCTATTATGTAGGATAATTCACTGTTGTCAACACGGTTTACATTAGACAAATGTGCTGTAAATAAACAAATCTATAAAGTAACTAAACATGTTATATATTTTATTTGTCCCTTATTACTGTTGATAAATTGAGGAACATTTAAGTTGGATAAAAAGTGAGTTAACACATCAGCTACAACCTCAGCACGTAGGCTAGTATTGAGCAGATAAATCACAGAATTTTTTTAACTTTTAATACATAAATCAAATTACATTGTGCTGTTAAAATGACTGCTTTTGTATAATGTTTGTGCATTTTTGTAGGATCTGAAATGTCTGCAGACTGCTGTGAGCGCTGAGGACGAGGAGCCCAGAGCTGAATCCTGGATACGGTGCCATGGATGAGTCCCTCCATCACTCCACCGGCCCTTATTGCCTCAGATTGTGAAGCGCAGCAACAAGCTCCGGCACGAAGGCACGCTCACCTCTGGTGAATTCAACAGAATAAAGCCGCAGAATGGGAACCGCTGTGTGGAGATGGCAGTAGATGTGGGGTTCAGCGCCTGTAAATACATGCTTTTGAATAAAGCTTTGTTTCATGTGTTGTTGACTTGTATATGCATTTGTTTATTGTGATGGTTACTTTTATTTGTTCTTTTACTCATTTATTCATGTTTCTTATTGTTTTCAGTATATAAAATATAATTATTTAATTTATGTATGCATTAATTCATTGCTTGACTGACAATTGAGATGTTTCACTGCATTTATCTAGTATGTATTAATGCATAACTATGTCATATGACAAAACAAATTACATTTAGCTTGTTTTACACTCTTAGAAAAAAGAGTTCATTGGGGTGCTATATAGAACCATAGGGTTCTTTACTCCAAAGAACCTTTTATGCTAAAAAGGTTCTGTAATGACAAGAAAGAACCCTTTTGCCACAAAGGTTCTTTAGGCTATTACGGTATTTGAATTAATTAATGAACCCCTAAAAGGGGTTCATAAAACCTTTTGATTGAACCCTTAAAAAGGGTTCTGTATAGAACCTTTTAGGGGTTCCAAATACGTAGCGCCTGATAGAACCTTTTCTTCTAAGAGTGTATTAAATTATATCATTTTTAGTATATACATTTAAAAAAGTAATATAATTAAGTATTGGTCAGCATTTAATATTATTATTTTGTTTAAGTTTCGTGGTGGACCAACAATGCAATTCATTCTGAGGTAATATACATTTTTAAGGAGTGATACTTACATTTTTCGAGTATAAAATCAACAGTTTTCTCCAACGGAGAGATCTTCGAGCAGCCGCCCGTCTCCTTTGTGCAGACATTACAAACGCAGGAAAACTGTTCTAGGTTGTACTGTCGAGTTACTGATGTTATGAAGTGTTAGTGCACCTGTCACTAATATAATTTAAAGTTATTACTTACAAGATCATGGAAAGATACCATAGTTGTATCTAACAATGAACAATAATAATGACAAAACAGAAAACATAAAGATCATTGGTATATGTACATCATATTATGATATTTATGCACAGGAAAAAAGAACAATAACAAGGCTAAATATTTTTAAATATTTTTTCATAATAGCCTACATAAAAAAAAATATTTTTTTGTTATAAGTCTGAGGGATGAAACGAGAGGTAAATTCATCAAGAAAAAGAGGGAAACAAAAGAGAAACTTTTTGGGTATAAAATAAAGAAATTACCAACATATTCAAGATTTGGGGGTTTCTTAATAAAAAAATATATCGTTATAAGGATAAAACTGTGGGTCACATTAGTAGGGTTTAAAATATAACAACTTAAATCAACCCTAAATGTATTCACAAAATAAATGGAGAGCTGTTTCTTCAACAATACCACAAAATGAGCAAGTTTAATCAATATCGAGATATTTACAGATAGATTAATTAAACGTGTCATTCATATCTTTTAAGTTGCTGCGCTTGTGATAACGCGTCGTAGGTCACATGATAACGTCAACATGGCGATGATGTCCGGATCGCATTCATACTCAACGAGATTTGGCTATAAAGTACCTACTCTTTTAGCGCTCGTTAAGTAAGTACTCATTGAAATTAAGTACCTACTCATTGAGTATGCGGTTTCGGACGCAGCCACCGTCTACATTACATTATCACTGGTGTTTTAGGATGCCAAACAATTATTATAATAATGATTTATATAATTATATTCCTATGACAAAGAATCCATATAGCCTATAAATATACTTTTGAAATATTCATTTTCATTTATACAGTACATTTGACATTACACTATAGTATAGGACAATTACAAAACTTTTGTCCTAATTTCTTCACTTGCAAGAAATAAACCCTTGAGCTTTTATTTTGGAGAAAACACCAGATCACCATGCTGATCGGGTGAGCAAAGAGCACATTTCACGCAGCACAAACAGAATGCCTATAGGCTACTTAATTAAAGTCTTGTGCGGTTTTATAAAGGCACAAAGCCATATCACGGTTTTGATTTTAGTTCGTTGGCAAAATAAAACTGTAGAGACCTTTATGTTAGGCTGATACATTTTACATCTCATATGTTTTGGGAAAAGAGCGAGTTCGGCAAAAGGCGGATTCGAACTCAGGTCAAAACGCGTCAAAAGCTACTATCACACACCTCACGCTCTACGACCTACGCCACTGTAGCTATTTTATGCGATTGTTTTTTTGGTGGAAAGATCGGCACTTAGAGCAAAAATACGCTCCGTTATCGGAAATGTAACAAAAAAAAAAAAAAATTATATTGTCTTCCCCTCGCTTGGGCCCCAAGTGCACATGGGCCCCTGGGCCCGTGCCCATAATGCCCATTGGATAAACCGGGCTTGCTGGTAACTGCACACTCGGTCTTAATGTGACAGGAGTGCCGCCGCTCCCACCACGCGCATCACGCGCTGTGCGTAGGGCACCAAGTACTGAGGGGGCACCAAAAATAGCCTAATGAGAAATCAATCATCAAACTTCTTGTTATAATCAGATTCAGCGCGTTCTTCATCTTCAATCCGCAGCGCCGAGCAGAGCTAGAGCACGTCAGAAACAGAGAGAACAGGGTGTGTGTGTGTGTGTGTTCATCTGAGCCTCATTGGTCCGTCAATGCTCGTCAATGTCAGAATATTTGAGATGACCAATCAAATCAAAGTAGGCGGGCTTTATGTTCACAGACGCTGAGCGCGAATTTAGTGCAACTCGACGCTTCAGTGTACGGTCAAGTGCGAGATAAGATGCAAGTAGCTAAACTTAACGTTTCATATTTGACAGGTTTTTTTAGGTCA
Organism: Semotilus atromaculatus; assembly: GCA_031834385.1. Classification (NCBI taxonomy): domain Eukaryota; kingdom Metazoa; phylum Chordata; class Actinopteri; order Cypriniformes; family Leuciscidae; genus Semotilus; species Semotilus atromaculatus. The sequence continues at coordinate 12,457,333 of JAULUF010000049.1, read as the reverse complement.
TAAATGTTAAACGAATGACAAAAAATAATTAGGCAAACTAATATAGTTTTGTCTAATTTCGCCATTTTGAACTGAAAATGATCCATAGTTCGAATTACAGGGGGTACTATACCCCCCAATGAAGACCCAGTACCCCCCAAAGGGACATAAATATCAGTTTTGGGGGGGTCAGATAATTTTTCCGATATTGTGAAAATATATAATTACAGTTACAATACAAGTCAACTCCTATGTAGGAACATTTTAATGTGAAGCGATTTCAGACACCCCTATGGCTAGAAGCAACGGAGATAGAGAACGGTTTGCTTAAAAGTAATATTTCATGAAATAGGCAATAGGCTTCTTGTAAAAAAAATTATATATATTCTTTTTGAACGGCCCATAGCAGAACTAGGCTACTTTCAGAACACAGGCTATGAGAAGGAACCCATTAGTACGCATTATTTCCACATCTGCATATTGGACAATTCCGCATTTTACTAGAATTGTAGAGTATGAGACCGTTTGTAAACAATGTTTTCCGCCAAAATAAACGCTCGATGCAGTTTCCATCAAAATAAAAGATAATGTGTTTATCTCTTTCAAGTATAGAAATTAGTTCTAATTAGGCTATTACTGTCATGTGATTAATATTATAACTATGATTAATTATGTAGTAGTGTAATGTAGACAGACACTATATCACAACTAAAAGAGTTTTGAGTTTTTCTTTGTTCAATTTGCACACTGAATATTGGTTGGAGCTCTCAATTTTGAACTCTCAAAGTGCACCAGATTGATGAATTTAACATTAAAAATCACAAAATTTTCTTAAGGGGGAGCATGCCCCCGAACCCCCCTAGAGGGACAGAGGTACACTGGCAGAAGAAGTGAAGGAGCAGTACCCCCCAATTATGGTGGGGTAATTCGCACTCTGGGGGCATCATAAAGGAATTATGCTTAGGGCACCAAAATGGCTAGCAGCGGCACTGACAGTGCGTAATAAACCTAATGCCGTCTGTGCACTTAATATTAATCAAACAACAAAATGGGAATGATAAAGTCAAAGCAACGTTCACGTCTAACTGACAGACATTTGACTGTCTTGCAGCTCCAGTGAGCAACAGCTAGACCTGAAATCACTGGTAAAAAGAATGTAGACTCAGATTTCCCACTTGGAATAAGCAAGCCCGGTTTATCCAATGGGCATTATGGGCACGGGCCCAGGGGCCCATGTGCACTTGGGGCCCAAGCGAGGGGAAGACAATATAATTTTATTTTATTTTTTTGTTACATTTCCGATAACGGAGCGTATTTTTGCTCTAAGTGCCGATCTTTCCACCAAAAAAACAATCGCATAAAATAGCTACAGTGGCGTAGGTCGTAGAGCGTGAGGTGTGTGATAGTAGCTTTTGACGCGTTTGACCTGAGTTCGAATCCGCCTTTTGCCGAACTCGCTCTTTTCCCAAAACATATGAGATGTAAAATGTATCAGCCTAACATAAAGGTCTCTACAGTTTTATTTTGCCAACGAACTAAAATCAAAACCGTGATATGGCTTTGTGCCTTTATAAAACCGCACAAGACTTTAATTAAGTAGCCTATAGGCATTCTGTTTGTGCTGCGTGAAATGTGCTCTTTGCTCACCCGATCAGCATGGTGATCTGGTGTTTTCTCCAAAATAAAAGCTCAAGGGTTTATTTCTTGCAAGTGAAGAAATTAGGACAAAAGTTTTGTAATTGTCCTATACTATAGTGTAATGTCAAATGTACTGTATAAATGAAAATGAATATTTCAAAAGTATATTTATAGGCTATATGGATTCTTTGTCATAGGAATATAATTATATAAATCATTATTATAATAATTGTTTGGCATCCTAAAACACCAGTGATAATGTAATGTAGACGGTGGCTGCGTCCGAAACCGCATACTCAATGAGTAGGTACTTAATTTCAATGAGTACTTGCTTAACGAGCGCTAAAAGAGTAGGTACTTTATAGCCAAATCTCGTTGAGTATGAATGCGATCCGGACATCATCGCCATGTTGACGTTATCATGTGACCTACGACGCGTTATCACAAGCGCAGCAACTTAAAAGATATGAATGACACGTTTAATTAATCTATCTGTAAATATCTCGATATTGATTAAACTTGCTCATTTTGTGGTATTGTTGAAGAAACAGCTCTCCATTTATTTTGTGAATACATTTAGGGTTGATTTAAGTTGTTATATTTTAAACCCTACTAATGTGACCCACAGTTTTATCCTTATAACGATATATTTTTTTATTAAGAAACCCCCAAATCTTGAATATGTTGGTAATTTCTTTATTTTATACCCAAAAAGTTTCTCCTTTGTTTCCCTCTTTTTCTTGATGAATTTACCTCTCGTTTCATCCCTCAGACTTATAACAAAAAAATATTTTTTTTATGTAGGCTATTATGAAAAAATATTTAAAAATATTTAGCCTTGTTATTGTTCTTTTTTCCTGTGCATAAATATCATAATATGATGTACATATACCAATGATCTTTATGTTTTCTGTTTTGTCATTATTATTGTTCATTGTTAGATACAACTATGGTATCTTTCCATGATCTTGTAAGTAATAACTTTAAATTATATTAGTGACAGGTGCACTAACACTTCATAACATCAGTAACTCGACAGTACAACCTAGAACAGTTTTCCTGCGTTTGTAATGTCTGCACAAAGGAGACGGGCGGCTGCTCGAAGATCTCTCCGTTGGAGAAAACTGTTGATTTTATACTCGAAAAATGTAAGTATCACTCCTTAAAAATGTATATTACCTCAGAATGAATTGCATTGTTGGTCCACCACGAAACTTAAACAAAATAATAATATTAAATGCTGACCAATACTTAATTATATTACTTTTTTAAATGTATATACTAAAAATGATATAATTTAATACACTCTTAGAAGAAAAGGTTCTATCAGGCGCTACGTATTTGGAACCCCTAAAAGGTTCTATACAGAACCCTTTTTAAGGGTTCAATCAAAAGGTTTTATGAACCCCTTTTAGGGGTTCATTAATTAATTCAAATACCGTAATAGCCTAAAGAACCTTTGTGGCAAAAGGGTTCTTTCTTGTCATTACAGAACCTTTTTAGCATAAAAGGTTCTTTGGAGTAAAGAACCCTATGGTTCTATATAGCACCCCAATGAACTCTTTTTTCTAAGAGTGTAAAACAAGCTAAATGTAATTTGTTTTGTCATATGACATAGTTATGCATTAATACATACTAGATAAATGCAGTGAAACATCTCAATTGTCAGTCAAGCAATGAATTAATGCATACATAAATTAAATAATTATATTTTATATACTGAAAACAATAAGAAACATGAATAAATGAGTAAAAGAACAAATAAAAGTAACCATCACAATAAACAAATGCATATACAAGTCAACAACACATGAAACAAAGCTTTATTCAAAAGCATGTATTTACAGGCGCTGAACCCCACATCTACTGCCATCTCCACACAGCGGTTCCCATTCTGCGGCTTTATTCTGTTGAATTCACCAGAGGTGAGCGTGCCTTCGTGCCGGAGCTTGTTGCTGCGCTTCACAATCTGAGGCAATAAGGGCCGGTGGAGTGATGGAGGGACTCATCCATGGCACCGTATCCAGGATTCAGCTCTGGGCTCCTCGTCCTCAGCGCTCACAGCAGTCTGCAGACATTTCAGATCCTACAAAAATGCACAAACATTATACAAAAGCAGTCATTTTAACAGCACAATGTAATTTGATTTATGTATTAAAAGTTAAAAAAATTCTGTGATTTATCTGCTCAATACTAGCCTACGTGCTGAGGTTGTAGCTGATGTGTTAACTCACTTTTTATCCAACTTAAATGTTCCTCAATTTATCAACAGTAATAAGGGACAAATAAAATATATAACATGTTTAGTTACTTTATAGATTTGTTTATTTACAGCACATTTGTCTAATGTAAACCGTGTTGACAACAGTGAATTATCCTACATAATAGCACACATACATCACTCAGATGCAATACTTATACAATATTTTCATTTCAGATGTAAATAGACATTTTAAATAAGCGTGTTTAAGATGTATATGGTTATGTAAATCCACTTTAGAGACGTAACGTTACGTGTGCTTACTGGAGCTCCTCTGTTAGCTAGCTATAGCTACATAATAAAACATGTTTTTACAGAAAAATCACAACTATAGCCTACTATACTGTCTAACTCTACACCTTCAACATTTAAAACGTTTACTCTATAGTAGTTTAACACATACGATTTAAACACAAGGAACCGTGTTTACTCACCTTTGAAAACCCCTGCGTCGCTGATCTCCGTGATGTTGATAATGACGTATGCTCTCGCGTGGCCTCCTGGGATAGATGAGTATCCACAGTATCCATCGGACGAGCACTCGAAAATCTGGGCAGAAGCAGTAAGCCATCCGGGAACTTCTCGCCTACTCTTTTATGAGTACTGAGGTTTCGGACATACTACTCCTTTCAAATACTGTTTTCCCCTACTATATAGTACGAAAGTAGGAATATTCGGACGTACTATAAGTATACGTACGCCCGAATCTCGCGATAATTAGTACGTCACTCTGGTAATTCTCGCCTACTCTTTTATGGATACTAAGGATTCGGACATACTTATTCGCTCGCCTACTGCTTTTTCCATACTATATAGTAGGGAAGTATGCGGTTTCGGACGCAGCCTGAGACTCTACTATATCATAACCAAAAAGATGTTTGAGCCCTCTTTAATGTCTAGGTACAAGTCAATGCTTTTTCTTTGTTCAATGTGCACAGTTCATGGGTTGAAGCTGGTGGAAGCTCTCAAAGTGCACCAGATTGATGCATTTAACCTTAAAATGTACAAAACTTTCTTCCAGGGGAGCATGCCCCCGAACCCCCCTAGAGGGACAGAGGTCCACCCAACATTTTACAAAAACCTATGGAAAAGAACCATCATTTATGAACTTTACTCCAGCATAGAACAACAAAGTTCCTTTTAAGTCAGTAAAACTATTAATGCCAAATTAAAATGTCCTTGGAAAAACTATATATTTGGCCTGCAAAAGGGGGGGCCTTCAAGACATTGTGCCCAGGGGCCTCTGAATTCTTAATCCGGCCCTGGTTACCAGATAATCACGATGATCATTGCGTTTGTCTTACCGAATGTGGTATCTTCCTGTCAGCAATTACAGTTTTTCTAAAAACTTTTTTTTTATTAATACCGACAGTAAAACGTTGCCAGATATTGCTACAAAAAAACAAGCAAAAAAAATTAATAATAATATTCCGAAATAAGTTCAAAGCATGTGTTTTGGAAATAAGATTGATATATCACGAACCCTAACATGCAACTTTCCACTTAAATAACTTCCTAAAGTGTGACATTAAATCAGAAAAACAAGTCCAGAAGTCTACTGCCACCTTTCCATTAGGTGGATCTGGCAACACGGGATCTGGCAATCGCGCCCTCACAACGCGCTCTCAAAGCCCCGTTCACTGCGCAGCAAAATTAATTGCAAACCCTCAAATGAGGTGGTTTAAACTTCTAATTAATCATTCAGAGAGCTTGAAATTTTATTTTTAAGGTAAAAAAAGATTACCGAGGTCCGGACCTCGGTGACCTCATAGCTGGCTACGGCCATGGGTGGGGGTCTTAGTCCAATAACATAAACAATTCCAAAACGGAAAGAAGTTTCAGGGCATTTCTGTCCCGTCATCCAGTGAAGCGATTTTACAACCAAAAAGTTTCACGTCATTCTTCCATGCACTGAAATGGGGTTTGATCTTTAAAGGTGCCATGTGGAATGTCTGCCAAAAAATAAATTTAATTTTCCACATATTCCATACCAGATGGGGGCAGTATACCTCCAGAAAGTTGGCCTACTCTAGTCTGTTTTTTAGTTTCGGGTTGTTAATCTTCTAAAACCGTCAAATCGTCCGATTTGTCCCGCCAAAGCCTATTTTGAACGGTGAGTGATGTAGAATATAATGACTGCTGCGCTTGACAGGGCTTATAACGAGCAGAGAGGGAGAGAGAGAGCGTCCCGGCCGCGCGCGCGCACTCTCACGTCTTCAAACAACACGAGCGCAGGCCTCCTGCTCTCTCTCTCTCCCTCGCGCATATTAATCAAATCAACTGACACGATAGTAAGACCGCAGTTCATTTGGAGATTTTTAGAGATTAGAGACTCAATGAACAACATCTCAACACTAAATTATAAAGGCCGGTCTCATATAGACGCGATTGACATCAGGTTCAAGTCCACCCACAAGCCGTGCGAGTTATTCGTGTACTGCAGTTTGGCTGGTGGTTATGTATGTTGCCCGCATACCGCCTCCCATGGCCGAAACTGGTATTATGACACCGGCCGGGCCGGGGCTAGTAATTTAGCATGCTAATTCAGGTTTATATCTCGGCAGGACTATAACTTGTAATTTTTTTAATGACATCATTGCATTTATTTCTTCTCATTCTTTTGATACGTGTAGCTCATTTTTTGGATATTGTTACCTCAATTTTTACATATGGCACCTTTAAGTATTTACATCTGTGGATGAAGTGTTTACCTAAAACAATGAGAATGTTTATCAAAAAAGTTTTTATCCTTCAAAAACACTCCAACTTTAATCGAACTCACAGTCAAAGGGAGAAGCGATATCTCCTTAGATTGTAACCATCTCTGAAATGCAAGCTAAAATTCTTGTACAAATTCGCATTCAAAGAAAATATGTTCAACAGTCTCAATTTCCTTCTCACAAAATCCACATGAATTGTTTTCCCAATTGAATCTTTCATGTAAAAAGCAATTAGATGGGTAAATGTCATTCAATATTTTAAATGTCACTTCTTTTGCCTTATAAAGATTGGGTAATATAAATACCGCTTCCTTATTTTTTTAGCCTCTTCGTCACTGAAATCTTTTAGAACATATTTTCTTTTCAGTTGACCAGAGAAATACTGTTTGGATAACACATTTCTAATAAACTTATTTGTAAACTGTTTACTATTTAAAATAATTCCTTCAATACAAAGAGGTCTCATTTCTGATTGAGTGTTCAAGTCCATTACAAACTGTTTAATCATCATTGTCAAGGGTGCTGGGATGGCCTTTAACTCTTTATTATACTCTCTCATTGGGCACTGGAAATTGAATTTACCACAAAAATCTTTAGAATTCAACAAATCACCAGAATTATCCATTAAATGTGATAACGCCCATATTCCTTTTTCCATCCAAGTTTCTAAAAACAAGGATTTTCTATTACTCTGAATATACCTGTTGTTACGTCCCAGGACGTAGGCATTTGTGTTTCACAATGTGTAAGTGTTATTAATTTGATGTATTGTTTGTGTGTGCTGCCATTGGACCTAACGGCTTCTTGGGAGTTGTAGTTTGTTGTATGTTCTGTCCAATTTCCTGTGCTCCTCCCTGTCCTAATCTAGGTGATGGGACTTACCAGCTGCTCCTCATCAGTGGCAAGAGGATCCAGTATTTAAGCAGAGCCGGAGAGAGAGACGAGGAGAGATTTCTTCTCCCAAGAGCCTGAGACTGTTGTCGTCGTCAGTCCCAGTGTGTTGCTCTTGTTGGTGTGTTTTAAGCTTATGTGTGTTGTTATGGCTGTAGTGGCAGCTTGATGTGTTAAGCTTAAAACAAGACTCTAATCTTAAATGTTTTCTGCCTGTAGTGTACAGCTTTGAGTTGTTTGCCCGCTGTTGAGTGTTGGAGCAGTAGGGAGTTGGGTGCCATTTTCTTTTATTCTCATTTTCTCTTGTTTTTGTTAGTTAGGAAGTAAGGTAAGAGTTCTGTTGTTTATTTGTATTTATTGTTGTAGGTTAATTAGATTTCCTTCTACCAGGTAGTGGTCTTTTGTTTGTTGTTTTGGCTTTACCCGCTTCTGAAGAACATGCTTCATTTTCTTTTTCTGGAGTTGTTTGTTTAGGGTTCTTTTTCCACTGTTTTAACGTTATCACTTATTTATTGTAAATAAATTTATAATACATCTTACTTTGTGTATTGTGTACTGGGACTCAGATCAGTTAACTTCTCTTTGTTGCTGTTAACTTGTGCTTAAATGTTACTTCCCTTTTGCCCCTAGAGAACTAATTGGGAACGTAACACTGTTGTTCCACAGAGGTGTATTATGTGGTGTAAAGTTGTTTAAAGATTAGGTTCCAGTACAAAAGAACTTGCTGATGGAAATCAGATAATTTTACAGGTAGTTTGTTTAAATCATAGTCACGTCACAATATAAAATCAATTCCCCCCATTTTTTGGAAAATTGCATTCGGGATGCTAAACTAAAAAGAGTCATAATGACCCACAAAAGAATTCAACCGTTTTAGTACTTCATTCATCACAGAAAAATCTATGACATTCATGCCACCCTCTTCGATACTCTTAATCATGGCATTTACCCTTCCAAATAAAATCGAAATTTATCTTATTTATTAATTTATTAATTTAATCATGTTATTTGAAATTTCTAGAGAAAAGGCAGGGTAAATGGCTCTTGATATACTCTCCATCTTGGCTAGAAGACCCCTGCCAAAAATGGTTATATCCCTTTGCAGCCACGAATCCAATATTACTTTACATTTATCAATATTTTTGGTGTGGTCAGAGAATGTCTAATAACGAGAACTGCCACTCTCAGTAAGCTTCCGGGTTCTGAACTGGTTGCAGTTCCACTCTGATTCCATATGAGGGCGCTCACAGGACGAGTGCAGAATGAATGGATGTCTATGGAGCTATACCCCTCAAAATCCACTTTTCTCAGGATATAATTTTTTGTCTAGTAATTTGAATGTTGTTTTCGAAAGGAGATGCAAAGAAATGACAGATTGCTGGGTGTTAGATTTTTTAGAGTCACTTATTTGCTTTAAAAAGTATTTTAAAAGGTCAATGACGTCATACAATCAGCATCCATTAGCAGAATGCTAGCGTGTTATGGGCAACAACCCATCCTGTAAGAAATCGAAAGGACATAAGTACTCGTTTATTCAACTTTCGACCTATAACCCATGTTGAACTTGCAAAACCTACATTCAAATCTGAGATTTCTCAACGGCAATTGGGTGAAAGAGACATATTTAGCCGTTTAGCTCCATAGACTCCCATTCATTCTGCACTCAGACGATCTCCCCCAGTGGAACTCTGGTGGAACTACAACCAAAATTCGATACAATAGGACTTAATAGGGAGTGGCCAGGCTTTCCGTAGACGGGCTTTGGTGTGGTCTATGTGGTGTGGTGATGTGTTGAGTCCATAGACAGTATAAGAAGTGGACAGAGCCATCTCATTGGAACTCAGTTGAGACAGTTGAAGCCCATTTTTAGCTTTTTTTTTTTTTTTTTTTTTTTTTTTTTTTTTAGCACTTCCGTTCCTGACGCGCAGACTCAAACCGACTCAAACTAAGCTTGATGACGTGAGCACCCTGTCTGACAGATGTAAATATTCTAGTAGCTGTGCGTGAAAACTGCCAACGTTGATCTTGCAGAGACCGCGAGCTTGAGCAAAGAGTTCTTTGGCGTGAGTGAGCAGGAGTAAGTAATTTGTATAGTATTTATTTTAAAATGTAACGCCAGTACGCCATATTAAGTTAATGCATTGATTGCCTGCAAGCTTCTCCTCCTGTCTGTACGGTAATTTCTCTACTGTGCGACAGAGCGTCGAGTGGTTATGACGCAATCGTTAGCCTATTTTTACAAAAACTGTTTCTACGGGGCCATAATGTAACATAGAAGGTAATGGAGCCCTTTATACATTGTCGTGCGACTCGTGTGTCTTTAGAAATAAATAATGGACAAATTGAGTCTTTAAAGGTGCAAAACGCAGGTTTCAGAGTTTTTGCAGAACTACGCCCCCTCTGGCGACAAGCGCAACTGCAACCAGAGTTGTGCACGCTCATAGACCACACGCACACGCACGCATGCACGAGCACGAGCTGTTCATAACTAAAGGAGCATCTGCCGCACAGATCTTTGTAGTACAGCCAAAATGTCTTCAGAGGTAATAAAGTTATAAATCTGCAAGTCATTTCAAATATATGGAAGGAAAGACATTTGAGTAAATTACTCTTATGTGTGAGGGGAAAACAGGGGTAGTAGAAAACTTTGTTTATGTGTTTACTGTATCCACCTATGATTGTATTGTTATGAAAACACGTTCATGAACAATATAATTGATTACTTCGCAATAGCTCAAAATAATAATCATACCGTACACGGTTGGTCAACAACGTTCACTCAAATGTCTCAAGGTAATAAACAATCAAATGTCACCATGACGTTTTCATAAAAGCCCAAAAGGCTAAGCCGCCGAAGACTTGCGGGGTTCAGCCTGTTTTATTGATCTGCTAAGTAGAATATTCCAATAACAATACATCCTTTTTCTGTTAGAATTTATTCAAAATTTGTGTCTAATTATCGGTCATATTTTTCAACATGTTATATCACACAAGAATCTTGAACTGTTTTGGTAATCACTAAACTACATGTAGTGCTGATGTATTTAGTAGATATTTTGACAGGAACAATACACACTGACAAACATAAATGTGAAATGTGTCAATACTTTATTTAGTAAATAGTTAGTCTACTAAACAGTATGAGTAAAGTAAAAATATTTACCCCTTTACCATTGTATTTCCCTTCCTGCAATGTTCAGAATAAAACATGTATTTTATCACAATACCAAGATATTTTACGTTTTCCTCGTTTTGATAGAATACGAGCTCTGACCAATTTGATGTTACTGTGGAGAGAAGCACTGAGGATCACTCTCGTCTTACTCCGACGCTTGTCTGACTCCAATTTGGCCCTTTTGGTGGCACTAGACAAAATTTTTCTTTTCTTTACTTTACGTGGAGTTTGCGTTGGGGTTTGGAATGGACTACAAGCCGGTCTCTTTGAATCCATCCTCTACTTTTGACGCACGAGTTGTCTTCGCTGATGCGGAGAATGGCGGCTTATACACAAACTTGCGAGACAGCCTGATGAGCGTGAACGCGCATGACGTCACGCCCAGGCTCAGATTCGAGCCCGAATCCCTCTTATATATTTTACTGTACAGGATTATAGAGGCAATCTCAGTGAGCAGAGAAGGGCTCATTCAGCCCATCAGGCAGTTCTTTAAGCATGTATAGGAAGAAAAACAGGTATTTTTAACATGAAAAGTTGCGCAATGCACCTTTAAACGCCTCAGATGTAAAGTTATTCGCTGTCAAAGTGACGCCAAAATGAATGGGAGTCAATGGGAATGCTAACGCAAGTGAAGTTCTGCTACAAGATGGCGGCACGCGGCCGGCTTCAACTTCCGGTGTGGTGAATTTTACGGTCACTCGCACTGCGTTCCATTCAACAGGGTCCCTACCACTGATCTATATAGAATGACTGGATAGCTCATGACGTCATAAACAGTGAAGCCACTGCGCCGCCATCTTGGTATTCCCTAGTGCGCTCACGCGTTCTATAGATGGGTTTCCGGTCGACCGGAAGTGAAGATGGCAGACCGGGTGCACGCTCGTCTCTAAGCTCTGTCTGTTTGTCCCAGTTTTGAACACTCTCTACCCTCCAACCCTCATTTTGAGACGCCAAACTCGTTAAATATTAAAGAAAAACCTGCACCATGAGCTCCAAAAAATCCTCAAACATGAATGCTACTTCACCTCGCGGCAACGAGGCTTATGCTTGCCATGACTACGCCGCCAAGATGGAAATCTCCACAGAAACCTCCAAGAGGAAAGACCCTTTCTCGCCGGCAGAGAACCCACCTTCCTCTAAAAAGAAAGACACTGGGACAGAGGGAACGGAAGGTATGCTTGCTGTCTTAGAAGCTATTAAGCTGCTTACTGAGAAGGTGGACACACTCGCTTCCCAGATGCAGCAGAACTCCGTCATGCTAACTAGCATCGCCAAAGCAGTCGAATTTAATGCTGCTGAGATCAAGGATTGCAAATCTCAGCTACAAACCTCTGTGCGGGAAGTTTCTGCAATGAAGAAAGTCAACGAAGAGTTAATAGAGCGTGTCCTTGACCTCGAAAGATACAAGCGCCGCTGGAACCTCAGGATCCGTGGGATAAAAGAAAAAGAGGGTGAAGTAACTCGTGAAGTGATTTCTAACTTGCTGACGAAGATTTCTCCATCATGGGCTCCAAACATTAACTTCATCGTGGACTCGGCTCACCGTTTGGGCAGACGCGAGGAAAACAAAACGAGGCAAGTCATCGTCCAGTTCACCCAGAGAGCACACCGAGACGCGCTGTGGAAGATGACCAAAGATTCAGCTGTCTGCAGGGAGCTTGGGATCGGCTTCATTGAAGACCTCTGCAAGGCAGACAGAGAGTCGCGAGCGTTGCTGTGGCCACAGATACAACAAGCGAGAGCTGCTGGAAAACGGGCTTACTTCAAAGGTGGTGCTGGTTACATCAACGGACAGAGAATTACTTAGAAACATAAGGTATATTACCAATATTCCTTATAAAAATGCACTTGAAGTACTTCTTGTTTGTAAAAAACGGGTTGGAGAGTTTTGACTGAATTTTGTACTTTAAAGGGACACCACCTATTACTTAGGCTTCCTTTTTCTCCAATTACAGTTAGTTTAAGTTAATTGTTCTAGCAGTTGCTAGTTTGTTTTCAAAATGAATGTCGTTTTTTCTTGTATTTCACTTAATGCTAGGGGCTTACGGGATAACACCAAAAGAAAATCAATATTTTTATTTTGTAAGGGCGAAAAAGCTAATTTTATTTTACTACAAGAAACTCACTCAAAACCGGAGGACGAGAAATTCTGGATAAACCAATGGGGAGACCAAATTATTTTTGACCATGGTTCCACTAAATCAGCAGGATTAGCTATTTTGTTTTCGAACTCACCGGGTAAATTAGTAACTTCAAGAAGTAGTAATAATGGTCATTGGATAATCTGTGTCATGAGCTTTGATGAGCAGTACTGTATTTTTGTCAATGTTTATGGCTTCAATACCACAAATCAAAACAAACAGTTTATTTTGGATGTTTCTGTTGCTATTGAAGACCTAAAGTTAACTTATCCTGCTGCAAATATAATTATAGGGGGCGATTTTAATATGGTTAATGATGAATGCCTTGATAGATTTCCTCCCAAATGTCAAAACAGCACTTTTAACCCAATCCTTTCTGATTTTTGTAGCTCCCACAATTTATTAGACCCATGGCGCCTAAAATACCCTGATTCCCAACAATTCTCCTGGTTCAAACCAAACAATGCAGCAAAGTCAAGAATTGATTTCTGGTTAGTTTCTTCCTCTGTGATGAACTCTGTTTCTGACTGCAGTATGTCAGCTGCTCCCCTCACAGATCATTCTGTTATTAAGCTTGTGTTTAACCCCCCTGGTGCTCTTCGCAGAAACAAAGGGTACTGGAAATTCAACTCTAGTCTTCTTAAATCCCATTTATTTCATGAAGGTATCAAAACCATAATTTCTGATGTGATGACTGATGTTTCTGTGCCATCCTATGTTTTAAAATGGGACTTCTTGAAATTTAAAATTAGGGAATATTCTATACAATTTGGGAAATCCTACAGCAGGTCCAACAAATTAATTGAAGTTAACATTATTAAAGATATAAACTTTTACTCCAATAAGACACCACCTACTGACAATGATAAACAGGCTTTACTTACTCTGCAAACTTATCTTGATGAAATCTATCTTAGAAAAGCTGAAGGGGCTTATATCAGATCCAGGGCTAAATGGATTGAAGAAGGAGAAAGGAGCACTTCATATTTTTGTCGTTTAGAAAAGAGAAGGCAGGAGAGAAATTCAATCAAAGCATTATTGATTCAGGAGCAAGTAATTACAGATTCCGCCTTAATTGCCAAGGAAATGGTTTCTTTCTACTCTAATTTGTATTCCTCTGCCTTTTCTCTTAAGGACGCCAATTCCTTCTTTCAGCATGTTAAAGATTTCATCCCCCACATAGATGAAGAGTTTGCAGAGTTATGTGATGCTGATTTAACCTTAAACGAGCTGGATAAAGCAGTAGAGTGTTTGTCCTTGAATAAATCTCCGGGTAATGATGGCCTCACAACCAATTTTTATAGACATTTCTGGGATCTTCTAAAAGAGCCATTTTTTCTCATGTTAAAAGAGGCAATTGGGCACTTGACGTTTCCCCCGTCCATGAAACAAGGTATAATTACATTGATCCCAAAGCCTGGTAAGGATCCTAAAATAATAGATAATCTTAGACCAATAACTTTGTTGAACACCGACTACAAAATTGTAACCCTTATTTATGCTAACAGATTGAAAACAAATCTACATAAAATCATCAGTGACTCTCAATCTGGTTTTATGAAGAACAGGTCCATTCATAATAACATCCGTTTAGTGCTCGACATTCTGGACTACAGACACTTAATTGTAGATGACGGTTTTATTTTTTTCCTCGATTTTTATAAAGCGTTTGATTCAATTGAACACCCATTTATTTTTGACTGTCTAAGATTGTTTGGTTTCGGTGACAAATTTCGAAACGTTATTCAATCCCTGTATGATAACACTAATTGTTCCATCTCCTTACCAGGTGGTACTTCTCCCCGTTTTACAGTCGGCCGTGGGGTTAAACAAGGCTGCCCTATTTCCCCATTTCTCTTTATAATAGCGACTGAAATGCTTTCTATTTTCATTAAACACTCTGACATCGCTCCACTGGATGTACTTGGTAGTCCAATTATCATAAGCCAGCTGGCCGATGATACAACTATTTTTATGAAACAACTATCTGAAGTCCCAAAGATACTACAGTCTATTAATGTCTTCTCCAAAGCCTCTGGTTTAAAACTAAACTTGACCAAATGTGAATTAATGCCTATTCATGCTTGTGTTTTGACTGAAGCACACAATGTCCCTATTAGGTCCACCGTTAAATACTTGGGTATGCATATCTCTAAAAATGTGACTGAATGTGAAAACATGAATGTGTGGAAAGTAATAGAGCACTGCCAAAGTAGGCTTAACTCATGGTTGTTGCGAGATATTAGCTTATTAGGCCGTATATTTTTGACTAAAATGGAAAGTATATCAAGGTGTATTTATCCTGCATACTCAGTTGCTATTCCTAAAAGAGCTATTAAAAAAATCAACCAAATCAATTTTGACTATATTTGGAGAAGGAAAGTCCACTATGTTAAGAAAATGGAAATGACCAAAACATTTAAGGATGGTGGCCTGCAAGCTATTGATTTTGACGTTATGAATGGAACCTTAAAAATCAATTGGTTGAAATCCTTCCTGAACAACAATAATTTTTGGTATCATATCCCAAGAGAAATTTTCAAAAAATTAGGAGGAATACATTTCCTACTTAAATGTGATTTCACTATTCAAAGACTTCCAATTAAACTTTCCCTTTTTCATCAGCAGGTTCTGTTATACTGGAAACTCTTATATAGTCACAACTTCTCCCCACATAATTCCCCTGTTTGGAATAATAGATATATTACGGTCAAAAACAAATCGCTGTACAACAAGGTCTGGATGGATAAAGGTATTTGGTCTGTGATCCATTTAGTAGACCGTGACGGTTGCTTCCTATCATATGAGAACTTCTGTCTAAGACACGACCTCACTGCCAACCGTAATCTTTTTAACTCCATAGCTAATGCTATCCCCAACTCCGTTTTGTGTTTAATAAGGGGAATGTTGATGAACTCCACTCCCATCACCCCTTGTCTCCCTCAATTGTTAGTTGGAGGTGTTATCTTTAATGAGGTAAAAATCCCTAACAAAGCAATTAGGAATTTGTTTGACAGCATCTCATATCCTACAATATCCTTTAGAAACTCAATCTCCCAATTTTTCTCAAAATGTACTATTCATTTGTTACGAACCAAATATTTAAAATTCCCTATATTCCCCAAAGCTAAAGAAATCCATTTTAAAATTCTTAATGGTGTGTATCCATCCAGCGACTTGGTACGACAGCGGTTTGGAATAGAAACTAATAATTGTGTATTTTGTGATGACAATGAAACTACTGATCATTTATTTTTCCATTGTATGTATTCTGAAGCGTTATGGCTTGATATACATGACTGGCTTCACCCAAAGGTTTTCCATCTCAAGAACTTTTCTCTGAAGGACATTATCTATGGTTGTGTTATGGACAACAACAAAGATGACTTTTTGATTAATAACATTGTCATGCTTGGGAAATTTTATATCCACAAGTCAAAGTTTTTGAAAGTGATCCCTAAGTTTTGTGTATTTCATAATGAGTTTCTTTCGTTTACCAAAGCCCTTAATGTTATGAAAACAAAGAATGCAATGAGACTTTTTAGTATAATATCAGAATATGATTTGAAAAAAAAAACCTAGCCCTTTTTTTTTTTTTTTTTTTTACTTTTTTTTTATTTATTTTTTTTTATTGTTTTTATTATTATTTATTTATTTTCTTTTATTATTTTCGATATGCACTTGATCCTTTCTGTAGTATGTGACAACTTAATGCCATGTTTTGTAAATGTATTTTTTGTCATTATTATTAAAAAAAAAAAAAAAAAAAAAAACTCAATAGGAAATTTTATGATTTGACTGAGAAAACATTGCCTAACGAGACACCGTTTTAAATTTTAAAGTCTTCCTGTACATTCTTACAACGCAAATACCCTAAGCATTTAACCCTAAGCATTTAAATGGGTATTTGTTTAAAGTCGGAAAATTTTCTTGCTTATTAAAAATTGCTTTGATACTGGGGAGAGGAGCTTGGAGAGTGTCTGTCTAGGCTAACAGCAGGGGGCAGTAGCTAATGACGAAGTGTTTTATTTTGTGATTTGCCCTTTGAATGAAGAAGAAGCCGCTTATCTCCACGTTAAAATATAATATTTATTTTTTTAAGTGGCCAGTGTTCGTTGTTCACTTATGGGACTCAGTGTAGCCAGTTAAAACCCCCAAACGTTAACTAAAACGGATATTTATTTGCAATAGGAATAAAAAGCTGTACGAGAACACTAGTCAGCCTGCACAGGTAAGAAACGTTGATACTATTAATTAAATAGTGAATGCTAAAGAAAGACCTATATTTTCGTGAATTGGTGAATATTCAGGTGAATCGTTTCGTGGCCACGAATACCTCAGCACGTTTTACTATATTGTGACCAATCTGGCCACAATATATTGTTCAAACAAAATGAGGGAGGGAATAAGTTTAACGTGTCCACGATTTATTAAAAATAATTTTATCAACGAGCAGAGAGACAGACCCGCCGGCCGCGCGCGCGCTCTCTCACCGTCTTCAAACAACACGCACTGTATTGCTCTCTCTCCCTCGCGACACGATAGTACAAGGTCGGAAGACTGATTGTGTTTAAGTAGTTTGTTCAAATAAAGTGTTTGATTAGTTAGCAAGTACATGTTCAGGAAATGCATAATACAAATTGTATGGGTTAATGTAAGTAACGGTAAACGGACTCTGCAGGAAGCTCTTTTGAAGCTGTCAAATGGTGTCGCTATTGGACACTTAATTGTGTTGATTATTGCTGCTCGGAGGTTTCTTATAGGCTACTGTTGACGGTTTTACCGTTTATTTTGTTGTTGTTGAAGCATTGATCGTGCCTCGGAGAAAACAACACTGGAATAGCGACAATTGTGCATGTAAATGACTACTTACAGGGCTTGAATTACAACCTGTGGACAGTTTTTCTACATCCTTTTGTGAACGTCATTTTACACTTGTATGTTGCACAGTGGATCATCTTCGGAGCCACTAATCTCTGTATAACGCCATTGGAGCCCTCTGCTGGTAGGGAATCGTAAGATGGCCGCTCGAACACTTCCGGTGGCTTCACTGCCTGCTGGCAGTTTAGAACGTCATGAGCTATCCAGTCATTCTATATAGATCAGTGGTCCCTACACAAGTGTTCACTGCTCCCTACTCCCTGAGCACGATCAGTTGAAGTGGACTTCGCTGAGAGTAACCGCTCATTTGGAATGCCCTGCAAACGTCATCAAAGTACGTTAACGACGGGGTTGCACAGCTTATGATATTAACATAAATATAGGCTTACATTCATGTTTTTATTTAATTTTTCTTTACTTTACTTCACAAACGAGCAAAGCTGGCTACAATCACTGAGGTAAATTGTTATGATAATCGTTTATAAATAAAGTGCCTAGGACATACAAAAACAATATATGTAAATGTAATATTCACCCCAATAACCGTTAAAAATACTGTAAAAATGTTTATAATAATGACAAAATGTATGAAAACTACACATGTAAACTCCTCTGACTGGTGATGACGTCGTGCGCAATGACAGTTGGGTGAACATCGCTCTCCACTTCCGGTGAAGTGATGTATCGATGTTCCCTTATTCCCTATGCCGTTTGCAGTGCCCTTCGAACTGAACATGTTCGTTCCCTTCGGATTGGAATCTCACTTAAGATGGCGAAATACCCTGTGAAGTCCACTTCGCAGTCCACTTACGGTCAAATGGAACGCACCTTCGGTGTGAATTGTCCGGGCGTAGGACCCCATTAGTATGCCAGTAGTATGCCTGATCTGAATCTGTTCTCGCGATAACTTGTAGCTAACGTGAGCTGTTTTAGTGCTATTATGTGGTAGCTTTATGTAGAATGCTAACTCCCGTTGCTATATGCAAGGTAAGATTAAATTAAAATTGCATATTGTATATGTAAATTGTGTATATTCTATAGCTAATATTTCAAATCTCAAGTTGCGTCAATAGCAGAGGAGAAAGACCGCGAAATTTAAAAATACTACTGTTATTGTGTATGAAATGTAGTTTTAAGAGTTTTTCAGTCGACAATGTAGTTGTTTCAATCTCAAATATGTTGTTTGTTTATACAGATAGCGCCTATTTAAAATTTTGATCTGATGTTTTCGGAGATGTAAGATCCAAGGGATCAGCGGACGCTCAGCGCTCATGTACCCCGCCTGGACCAGCCCACCTCGGCTAGTGCTGCTGACGTTTGCCGCAGCTTATGTCTCTAGTCTAGTGGTTAAACATGAGATATAATTCGTTTTGTGAAGGCTATCTTTAACGGACGATCTTTGATCTCATTAATCTATAATTTGTTCCCTGGTAAATCGTTTCAATAGTAACCAACTGCAGAACCGCAGAACCATACGTCATAGCAGTGTGAGGCTGACAGCGCCAGCCTAACAGTCTGATGCCGGAAGTGGGCGTGGCAAGGCATTACGCTACTTTTGTGTTTTAGAACGTTTCAAAGTTTAAAACAACATTATTATAAATAGTTTTTAAACGATTTCATTAAATATGCATTTAAGATGTGTGTATAACAAGTGAAACTCGAAAAATTAGAATATTGTGCAAAAGTTCATGTATTTCAGTAATTCAAATTAAAAGGTGAAACTAATATATTTAGTAGCCTATATAACTACATATGCATGATTATACTTTTCAGAGGGCCGACATTTCTGTATTTAAAATCCTTTTTTTGTATTGATTTCAGGTAATATTCAAATTTTCTGAGATTTTAAATTTGGGGTTAATAACAATAATAATTATAATAATAATAACTATGTTTTGTCCTATTAACAAAAGACAGACAATGTAGGCTACTATTAACAAATGTTAATAGTTTTTTAAAAGTTAAAATTATACTTTATCCATTTGTTTTGT
This sequence comes from Semotilus atromaculatus, assembly GCA_031834385.1. NCBI lineage: Eukaryota > Metazoa > Chordata > Actinopteri > Cypriniformes > Leuciscidae > Semotilus > Semotilus atromaculatus. The sequence continues at coordinate 12,437,657 of JAULUF010000049.1, read as the reverse complement.
GTCAAATGATTAACAATATAAATTGAACAAAGCTTAAAACATACAAAATAATAAAACGAAAACAAAGCCTGAACATTTGATTTAATTGAAAAGCATTTTTTAAATAAAATGTGTTTTTTACCCTCTGAAATAGCAAAACCTGCCTGCTCCAAATAAATAATAGTAATTAAATAAAAATACAAAATCTAAATAAATAAATTATATAAAACAAAATCTAAATAATTCTAAATTCCATACACATGGAGTTAATCCTGACGATTCATGGGGCGCCTTTCGTCATGACACTCGCTTTTATAAGATTTATTTTATTTGGTTTGATTTTGTTTTTTATAATTTCTTTTATTTAGTTCAATTTTGTATTTTTATTTAATTACTATTATTTATTTAGAGCAGGTACATCTAGTGTGTGATGCTTTTGCCATTTCAGAGGAAAAGAATTATTTTATTTTATTAATAATTTCTGTTTCAGTCCACCATAGAATTATGTTGTGTTGGTCTATGAATAAAAAAATTGTTAGTTGTGAAATGGCTGAGTTTTAACAAACGTTAATAGTTTTTTAAAAGTTAAAATGATACTTTATCCATTTGTTGTGTCAAACGATTAACAATATAAATAAATAAAAAAAGCTTTAAACAAAAAAAATAATACAATAAAAACAAAGCTTGAACATTTGATTGAATTGAAAAGCATTTTTAATAGTAGTATATTGTCTTTTGTTAATAGGACAAATAATTCTTATCTTTTATAATATTTGATATATATATAGGTGAAACTCGAAAAATTTGAATATTGTGCAAAAGTTATAATTTTGATGATTAGGCCTATGGTGTACAGATTATGAAAACCCCAAATTTAAAATCTCAGAAAATTAGAATATTACCTGAAATCAATACAAAAAAAGGATTTTAAATACAGAAATGTTGGCCCTCTGAAAAGTATAATCATGCATATGTAGTTATATAGGCTACTAAATATATTAGTTTCACCTTTTAATTTGAATTACTGAAATACATGAACTTTTGCACAATATTCTAATTTTTCGAGTTTCACTTGTTATACACACATCTTAAATGTATATTTAATGAAATCGTTTAAAAACTATTTATAATAATGTTGTTTTAAACTTTGAAACGTTCTAAAACACAAAAGTAGCGGAATGCCTTCCCACGCCCACTTCCGGCATCAGACTGTTAGGCTGGCGCTGTTAGCCTCACACTGCTATGACGTATGGTTCTGCGGTTCTGCAGCTGGACCTATCTCAATCGTTTTGGCTGTATGTTGTCTTGAAAGAAATCAAGCATCACTGACAAAGGCTCAAAAGAGACCATGACTTTCTAAACAATCTTTTAAAAACAGATTGTTTGTGTTTTTTGTTTTACTTTTAGGACTGGAGAAAATCTGGCAATGGGATGTCACGACGACTTTTCTGTTTGTTAAATGCTTAGTTAAGTTTTGGGATCTCTGCAAAGGAGTAGGCTACCTTATCACAACATAGCGACACTTTATAGTTAACTTAATTACTAACGTAATGATAGTAGTAGCACCAAAACGTACTTTGCAAGATTAAGCGAAGTTGTATATGGATCAACACTTTCATGCATAGTGGTCACTACAGTGGACAGCTATTAAAAAAGCATTTTCTTAAATTTGCACGGGTTTTGATGGCATTGTTGCACATCTTCAGTGGACCCACCCTGGTGCATCATCCTATACATTGCAAGCAAGTTGCAAGCCGTTGTGTTTCGATTTTTTTCCCCCTCCAAACCAAGATGGTCAATGGTCAGTCAGAAATGCCAAGTTGCTCCGCAATTTCCAACCATTCCTTCTTTCCTAGGAGACTCTTGTAGATAAAAACATATTGCAGCATCAAGCAATATCTAATGAATCATATCACAGTTAAATTTTCCAAGTTTTGCTTTTAGATTGGGAGAAAAATCTGATTAATCATCTGTCCACTGTAGTGGACCTCATGCATCAATGGCTATATTTCAGCTACAGTTCATACTTATACTGTGAATATTGTTTTTGAAAATACTTAATCTGCAGTGCCATTTATGTAAATAAATGTATTTGTATTATTAGAATGTAACGTGCTTACATAATGTATGTGACTTGTATTGCATTAATTTACTCGTAACATCAAAAAGTAATCTGATTATGTAATGTATGTTACTTGTAATGTATTACTTTACTTGTAAATGAGTAATAAATGAGAGATAACTTCTTAATGAGTTTGTCTTATATAAAAGCCCTTAAAGTGATGAAAAAAAAGAATGCAATAAATATTGTTTGCATTAAAGAAGAATACGATTTACAAAACAAAAACCCAACCAAGCCCCTTTAACCTTTAAATTTTTTTTGTTTAATACTGATTATTATTTTTCTTGTTTTATTTGTATTTCTTTTATGCACCTGTTCTTTATATTCTAATGCAAATATGTAATGATATTGCCATGCCGTTTGTACATTACAAAAAAAAAAAAGTATTTGAGATAACGTTTTTTCACCAGTACAATATTTTTGCACACATCGAAAGGGCAATATATATATGTTACACAGGTTTTTAAAAAACGATTTAACGCGACTCGTCAATAAAATATTGTAATTTTTAAAGACGCTTGAAAATCACCAATGAGAATGTCTCATCACTTTTTTTTATTTTTATGTGGGACTATATATACGATTGCAATGTTTCACAGGTCCCTTTCGTCAGAAATTCTACAAAGTATCTCTGCGAAAATTTCATCTTTGGACATCTGTGCATCTCTCTGGACAGTTTCATCTCTGTGACCAAACATCTCTGGACAATTTCATCTCTGCGACCAATACATTTACCTTACTTAATTCAAAAATACAATTTAATTATCAATTTAACTTTACATTAATTATTGTTTTGTTTTTTCTCATCATCCAACATTTCAGTAAGTATATCCATCACCCGGTGTATTTTAATAATGTTTAATTGTAGGTATATTTTAATATAAATGAAATTATCGGCCTGTAATAATTTTTTACCGTTATAGATAGGCCTACTTAAGACAAAGTTCATAATTATTGCATGAGCATGCATTTCTTTAGGAAAAAAATATTTGCAATGTTATAGGCCTAATACAATTTGGACGACGTCTTTGTTGCCGAATGAAGAATTAAAAATGAAAGGTCTCAGCTCGTGTAGGAACTTGCATAAATTACACCAAAGCGAGTGTGAGCACCTGGGCACAGTTGCATTGAATATATTAATAACTCGTGCTATCAAAGTTAAGGCATTGCGATAATTTTAGTCCAGTTTAACGCGATAAAAATAACGCAGCATTCGTTTTATTTCTGTCATCCTTTAGCTAGCGTAACATTTAACATGCACTTAAAGCATATGGTTTGCAAACATTCGAGCGCGAAAAGATACATAATGTCCTAACAGTTACGCGCACCTTTTGGTGCGCACTGCGCAGCAGTAATTGGCAGTCGGCAACTGCAGGTCTTAAAAGGAACAGCACCCAATATAGCTGTCTCACTCGAGGTCAATCAAATAACAATGGGAACAGAGAACATTACTCACTGCTTCTAACTAAAGAACTTTTGTAGCTTTAAAAAGGACATCAGTAGCCTTATTAGTATCAGTGATACTGGCCTTCATGTATATTACAAAATATGTCATTAAACAAGTAGTTAAAATATAATGTCTCTATTTAGTTATGTTTTTCTACATTAATCTGGAGATTAAATGTGAAGTGATTAAATAATAAAATATAGTAAAATGATTTTTAAAATATAGGACAGTCGAGGAGGTGGAAAAAAAGGGAATTTGTTCTCTTGTCAGTGATACTGAAATTCAGGTACATATAAGACTTTACAAAATTTAAAATGGCTAGATATTGTTTGCAATACTAAATATTTTTTCCAGGAGTTGTTTCAAGGAATTGTGAAAGGCTCACTGAAACCCACGTGGAACAAATGGTGACAAATAAAGACTGGGAAAATGACAAAACCTAAGAGCTTTCATCCAGCCTTGTCAGCACATGTTGAGGAACTTCTAGGACACATCGACAACATTGTGTTTGAGCAAAAGAAGGACACAAAGCTTGAACATATCGACCTTGTAATGTGTGAATTGATTCCTGAGGTAAGCATTTTATGGGATCGTGTTGGTACAAATAAGTACTTGGATTTTTTATATCATCAAAAAAACATCATTTTCTCACCCTGGTATCATTTGATAATATGTTGGGAGAAACTGATGGCTGATTTTTATATGTTTTGGTGAACTAACTCATTAAACTAACTCATTAAGTAATTACTTTTTTATCTTTTGTTGTACAGATCAGCCTTATAATACTGAGACGAACGGAAAGGTTTCAGTCACTTTTGGGCTGATATATCTTATCTTGTGGAGTGTGTCATTAAAATGGCCTTGTAATGTCATGACACCCCAGGTTCAACGAGCTACCTACGTTCTGCTGCGTTGCACCTTTGGGCTTGCATATCAAAGTTAATGTTCCATTGTTAGTTCCATTGCACTAAAGACTGTGCAAATGTACAGTTGCAGATGACGTGTTGCAGCATGTGTGTGTGTTTTTGCAGAGTTCCCTCAAGCCAGTCCATCAATGGCACCCCAGGTTCAACGAGCTACCTACGTTCTGCTGCGTTGCACCTTTGGGCTTGCATATCAAAGTTAAAACAGTGAGTGAAGTTCCATGGCACTAAAGACTGTGCAAATGTACAGTTGCAGATGACGTGTTGCTGCATGTGTGTGTGTTTTTGCAGAATTCCCTCAAGCCAGTCCATCCATGACACCCCAGGTTCAACGAGCTACCTACGTTCTGCTGCGTTGCACCTTTGGGCTTGCATATCAAAGTTAAAACAGTGAGTGAAGTTCCATTGCACTAAAGACTGTGCAAATGCACAGTTGCAGATGACGTGTTGCAGCATGTGTGTGTGTTTTTGCAGAGTTCCCTCAAGCCAGTCCATCCATGGCACCCCAGGTTCAACGAGCTACCTACGTTCTGCTGCGTTGCACCTTTGGGCTTGCATATCAAAGTTAAAACAGTGAGTGAAGTTCCATGGCACTAAAGACTGTGCAAATGTACAGTTGCAGATGACGTGTTGCAGCATGTGTGTGTGTTTTTGCAGAGTTCCCTCAAGCCAGTCCATCCATGACACCCCAGGTTCAACGAGCTACCTACGTTCTGCTGCGTTGCACCTTTGGGCTTGCATATCAAAGTTAAAACAGTGAGTGAAGTTCCATTGCACTAAAGACTGCAAATGCACAGTTGCAGATGACGTGTTGCAGCATGTGTGTGTTTTTGCAGAGTTCCCTCAAGCCAGTCCATGACACCTCCTCGCCTACCAGGTCACGACCCCACCATCTAAAGGGGAAATTGACTGACTGCATCATCTAGGCCTTAGGATGGTACCACAAAGAATTGACTGCATATACAACATGAATTTACTTCAAACTAAAGATTTGACTTTTCATACAGCAAAAGACACTGCATCTACTTGTCTCATTAGTTCTCAAAAAACTTTAACCTTTCAGTTCATTAAATATTTAAACACAACTAACTCAACATTAATTGTTTTTAAATCTTCACAATGTATAGCCAGAGAACTATCACAAAAGTATTTAGGAAAGTATAGGACATTCAAAAGTATTTCTGTTTAAAGCTGTTGTGTATTTTAAAAAGCTCTATAAATGTCCTAGTTTTGTGTTAATAAAAATGTAATATATTACATCTCATAATTCAGTTGAATTCATTATGTATTGTATTGTGTAATTTAATTACATTTTTACACAAGTTTTGGTTCACTAATTTTATTACATGTTATTGTGTTGTATGATGTTCTGTATTAAGATTAAATTATGTCATAAATCATAATGCATTAGTACACAAATGACATGCTTGTAATAAAAAAAAGCATATTGTGCCCTATTGCTTAATAACAAATAACTTTGTCACAAAACATACTTAAAAATGGTATTTCTTTAAAATAAAAGATTATTATATGAATTAAGGGGTTTGATTACATTAAGATTTGTGATTCCATGTTATTATACTGTTCTTTATATCTTTAAAAATAAAATATTATTATATGAATTAAGGGGTTTGATTACATTAAGATTTGTGATTCCATGTTATTATACTGTTCTTTAGTCAAGGCTTGACAAGCAATTAAATATTTATACCCACAAAACATAGCTAGCATTCTGTAATTTATTTAAATGTCTAAACTGTTAATAAGAAAATAGTAATATACACAAATAAACATTATGTTATGGCTCTTTTAATAAATAAAAGTGTACCTGTAACATATTGTGCCGATTATTGCGATAAAAAATAATGACATAATTATAATTGCACTAATAGGCTAACTGCTGTGAATACGGTAAGGCAGTATCAGTGCAGTATAGCACGATCATCGGATAACGTTAGCTGTATGCTATGCTACTATCTAAGCTAACTAAAAAACACACTAACAACGAGAAATGTTTAATTTCACAATCTATAGCTTCGGTTAAATACTAGTATGTGAAACGTATAATTTAAAATACATTAATGACTCATTATACCGTAGTACAAACGTCTTCTATAATAAAGTGATTTTGTATGATTTGTAACCAGGCACCAAAGCGATTACCTATTAAACGTGCTTTGAACCAATCGGATTGCTTGGGTCCTACGCCCGGACAATTCACACCGAGTGACCGTAAAATTCACCACACCGGTCGATGGATTACCCCCTTGGTTGAGTCCCAGCTTAGGACCCATTAGTATGCCAGTAGTATGCCTGATCTAAATCTGTTCTCGCGATAACTTGTAGATAACGTGAGCTGTATTTTTTTAGCTTTATGTAGGCCTACTAGCTAAATCCCGCTACTATGTGTAAGATAAGATTTTTTAAAAAGACAGACCGCTGTTGTAGGCCTATAGTAATTAAATTGTATAATATTTGAAATCTCAAGTTGCGTCAATAGCAGAGGAGAAAGTCCGCGAAATTTAAAAATACTACTGTTATTGTGTCACGAAATGTAGTTTTAAGAGTTTTTCAGTCGAGAATGTAGTTGTTTAAATATCAAATAAGTGGTTTATTTATATAGATAGCGCCTATTTAAAATTTTGGTCTGACGGTTTCGCAGTTGTGAGACCCATGAGATCACCGGGTGCTCAGCGCTCATGAACCCCGCCTGAAACAGCCCTAACTCGGCTAGTGCTTCTGACTTTGCCGCTGGCTCTGATGCCTCTAGTCTAGTGGTTAATATAATTCGTCTTGTGTAGCCTATTTATCTAACGGGCGATCGTTGGTCTCATCAATCTATAATTTCCCTAGTAAATCGTTTTGGCTGAGTGCAAGTAAAGTTTCATAACTTTATATATTTAGGCTATTTAACTTTAACGTTGTAGCCTGTTGACTTATGTTTGACTGAATCGTTGAACTTACTTTAAAACTGAAATTTAACAAAAAGAGACAGGGTTGTATCATTTTATTTTATATAGCCTATGTACGAATATTTTAAAATGATATCAACAACACGTCATGAATGTATTTTTTCATGCATTTGGATGTTTTTGTTCTGTACTTATAGCTAATATGATGTAGGCTACTGCAATATTAAATGTATAGGATAATAATACTTCAATGTGTATAATGTAGGCTACTGTGCTGCTTTGCTAATTTAAATCATGAACGGCAACTCCAACCCTAATCAAGCACACCTACATTTTTTAACCAAAGTCTTCAGGTTAATTGTTGACAATAGGCAGCTGGGTTTGAGTTTGGAGTTAATCTGCAGGACAGTGGATGCTGAGGATGCCAGAGTAGCCCACCACCACTGCTTTAAATCATGCAGAACTCTGTTATGAACTGCTCCGAGACTTGGAGGTGAAGATCCAAATGCAGCTTTAATAGAGAATAATCGTACAGGCAGGGTCAAGAATCCGCACACAGGGCAATGGAGAATAGGCGGAGAACAAACCAGATAACAGGCAATGGTCGGGGCAGGCGGCGAGAGGCAAGGTCCAGTAAACAATCCAGGTCAGGGTAGGCAGAGAACGATCAGAAAACGGGGTACACAGTCCAAGGTCAAAGGCAATAAACAATCCACAGGAATAAACGCTCGGAAATGCAGACACACAGTACAACAAGACTTCGCGGTGAGTAAATGAATGAACATGGTATAAAAAGACTGAGACTAGCAGGATGACAAGACACAGGTGAATACAATCAGTGACAATGAGGTGCAGGTGAATGTGATCAGTGATGAGTCCAGGCAGTGAGTATGGGAAATGTAGTTTGAGAGGAAGGGATCATAGTCTATTGTGGAGCGCCCTCTGGTGGCTCTCGAGGGCATTCCAGCTGGTGATCGTTACATAGCCGCCCCCCCCCCAATGAGCGGCTTCCAGACGCTCCAAAACTGTCCAGGTGGGTGGTGGTATGGAGGCGGATCCGGGGGCGGGATGGAGGGCCAGGTCCGTGGAGCAGAAGAGGACCTGGAGACTGCGACAGGACGGAAGGCCAGGGTGGAGCAGACAGTCCATCGGGCGGCCAGGGCGGTGAAGACCCTTCGGGCGGTGAAGACCCCTCGGGCGGCCACGGCGGTGAAGACCCCTCGGGCGGCCACGGCGGTGAAGACCCCTCGGGCGGCCACGGCGCAGGAACAGACACCGGCTCAGGAATTGGAACAGGAACAGACTCTGGCTCTGGCTCAGGAACAGGAACAGACTTTGTGACGACGGCCATCTTGTCCGTAGACACTGGCTCAGAAAGAGGAAGAGGATCAGGATCAGGCTCGGCAGAAGTGACGTGAAGCGTCTCTGGCTGTGCTGGCTGGACGTGGCTGACGTGAAGCTCTGGCTGGACGTGGCTGACGTGAAGCTCTGGCTGGACGTGGCTGACGTGAAGCTCTGGCTGGACGTGGCTGACGTGAAGCTCTGGCTGGACGTGGCTGACGTGAAGCTCTGGCTGGACGTGGCTGACGTGAAGCTCTGGCTGGACGTGGCTGACGTGAAGCTCTGGCTGGACGTGGCTGACGTGAAGCTCTGGCTGGACGTGGCTGACGTGAAGCTCTGGCTGGACGTGGCTGACGTGAAGCTCTGGCTGGACGTGGCTGACGTGAAGCTCTGGCTGGACGTGGCTGACGTGAAGCTCTGGCTGGACGTGGCTGACGTGAAGCTCTGGCTGGACGTGGCTGACGTGAAGCTCTGGCTGGACGTGGCTGACGTGAAGCTCTGGCTGGACGTGGCTGACGTGAAGCTCTGGCTGGACGTGGCTGACGTGAAGCTCTGGCTGGACGTGGCTGACGTGAAGCTCTGGCTGGACGTGGCTGACGTGAAGCTCTGGCTGGACGTGGCTGACGTGAAGCTCTGGCTGGACGTGGCTGACGTGAAGCTCTGGCTGGACGTGGCTGGACGTGAAGCTCTGGCTGGACGTGAAGCTCTGGCTGGACGTGAAGCTCTGGCTGGACGTGAAGCTCTGGCTGGACGTGAAGCTCTGGCTGGACGTGAAGCTCTGGCTGGACGTGAAGCTCTGGCTGGACGTGAAGCTCTGGCTGGACGTGAAGCTCTGGCTGGACGTGAAGCTCTGGCTGGACGTGAAGCTCTGGCTGGACGTGAAGCTCTGGCTGGACGTGGCTGACGTGAAGCTCTGGCTGGACGTGGCTGACGTGAAGCTCTGGCTGGACGTGAAGCTCTGGCTGGACGTGGCTGACGTGAAGCTGTGGCTGACGTGAAGCTCTGGCTGGACGTGAAGCTCTGGCTGGACGTGAAGCTCTGGCTGGACGTGAAGCTCTGGCTGGACGTGAAGCTCTGGCTGGACGTGAAGCTCTGGCTGGACGTGAAGCTCTGGCTGGACGTGAAGCTCTGGCTGGACGTGAAGCTCTGGCTGGACGTGGCTGACGTGAAGCTCTGGCTGGACGTGAAGCTCTGGCTGGACGTGGCTGACGTGAAGCTGTGGCTGACGTGAAGCTCTGGCTGGACGTGAAGCTCTGGCTGGACGTGAAGCTCTGGCTGGACGTGAAGCTCTGGCTGGACGTGAAGCTCTGGCTGGACGTGAAGCTCTGGCTGGACGTGGCTGACGTGAAGCTCTGGCTGGACGTGAAGCTCTGGCTGGACGTGGCTGACGTGAAGCTCTGGCTGGACGTGAAGCTCTGGCTGGACGTGAAGCTCTGGCTGGACGTGAAGCTCTGGCTGGACGTGAAGCTCTGGCTGGACGTGAAGCTCTGGCTGGACGTGAAGCTCTGGCTGGACGTGAAGCTCTGGCTGGACGTGGCTGACGTGAAGCTCTGGCTGGACGTGAAGCTCTGGCTGGACGTGGCTGACGTGAAGCTCTGGCTGGACGTGAAGCTCTGGCTGGACGTGGCTGACGTGAAGCTGTGGCTGACGTGAAGCTCTGGCTGGACGTGAAGCTCTGGCTGGACGTGAAGCTCTGGCTGGACGTGAAGCTCTGGCTGGACGTGAAGCTCTGGCTGGACGTGAAGCTCTGGCTGGACGTGAAGCTCTGGCTGGACGTGAAGCTCTGGCTGGACGTGAAGCTCTGGCTGGACGTGAAGCTCTGGCTGGACGTGGCTGGACGTGAAGCTCTGGCTGGACGTGAAGCTCTGGCTGGACGTGAAGCTCTGGCTGGACGTGAAGCTCTGGCTGGACGTGGCTGACGTGAAGCTCTGGCTGGACGTGAAGCTCTGGCTGGACGTGGCTGACGTGAAGCTCTGGCTGGACGTGAAGCTCTGGCTGGACGTGGCTGACGTGAAGCTCTGGCTGGACGTGAAGCTCTGGCTGGACGTGAAGCTCTGGCTGGACGTGAAGCTCTGGCTGGACGTGGCTGACGTGAAGCTCTGGCTGGACGTGAAGCTCTGGCTGGACGTGGCTGACGTGAAGCTCTGGCTGGACGTGAAGCTCTGGCTGGACGTGGCTGACGTGAAGCTGTGGCTGACGTGAAGCTCTGGCTGGACGTGAAGCTCTGGCTGGACGTGAAGCTCTGGCTGGACGTGAAGCTCTGGCTGGACGTGAAGCTCTGGCTGGACGTGAAGCTCTGGCTGGACGTGAAGCTCTGGCTGGACGTGGCTGACGTGAAGCTCTGGCTGGACGTGGCTGACGTGAAGCTCTGGCTGGACGTGAAGCTCTGGCTGGACGTGAAGCTCTGGCTGGACGTGGCTGACGTGAAGCTCTGGCTGGACGTGGCTGACGTGAAGCTCTGGCTGGACGTGAAGCTCTGGCTGGACGTGGCTGACGTGAAGCTCTGGCTGGACGTGGCTGACGTGAAGCTCTGGCTGGACGTGGCTGACGTGAAGCTCTGGCTGGACGTGAAGCTCTGGCTGGACGTGGCTGACGTGAAGCTCTGGCTGGACGTGAAGCTCTGGCTGGACGTGGCTGACGTGAAGCTCTGGCTGGACGTGAAGCTCTGGCTGGACGTGAAGCTCTGGCTGGACGTGGCTGACGTGAAGCTCTGGCTGGACGTGAAGCTCTGGCTGGACGTGGCTGACGTGAAGCTCTGGCTGGACGGTCTCTGGAAACGCCCCCTCAGCAGTAGAGGGTTCGGGGAATTCTGCTAAGACGTAACGAGAGTCCGGGGAATCAGTTGAGGGGTAGCTGAACTCTGGTTCAACGGGTGTTATTAGTTCATGGGAACCCTCCTCCACAGGACCCACAGAAAAGGATGAGCCGCTTATCCTCAGGGCGAATTCAATATATTGGCATAAAGTCCATTGAGGGGTGTTGTCAGGCATGAGATAATTTAACATGTCCTCAAGCCCATGTCGGAAACTATCCTTTAAGACTGCATCGTCTAAATCTACCCCATGGCAGAGCTCACAAAATTCTTCAACATATTCCTCTATAGATCGGTTACCTTGGCTGAAGCGGAAGAGACTGATTAGTGGGTCCATGGTGGATCTCGGTTCCTTCTCGGCTGCTGGATCTGAAGTGGCGAAGTCTTCTGTTATGAACTGCTCCGAGACTTGGAGGTGAAGATCCAAATGCTGCTTTAATAGAGAACAATCGTACAGGCAGGGTCAAGAATCAGCACACAGGGCAATGGAGAATAGGCAGAGAACAAACCAGATAACAGGCAATGGTCGGGGCAGGCGGCGAGAGGCAAGGTCCAGTAAACAATCCAGGTCAGGGTAGGCAGAGAACGATCAGAAAACGGGGTACACAGTCCAAGGTCAAAGGCAATAAACAATCCACAGGAATAAACGCTCGGAAATGCAGACACACAGTACAACAAGACTTCGCGGTGAGTAAATGAATGAACATGGTATAAAAAGACTGAGACTAGCAGGATGACAAGACACAGGTGAATACAATCAGTGACAATGAGGTGCAGGTGAATGTGATCAGTGATGATGAGTCCAGGCAGTGAGTATGGGAAATGTAGTTTGAGAGGAAGGGATCATAGTCTATTGTGGAGCGCCCTCTGGTGGCTCTCGAGGGCATTCCAGCTGGTGATCGTTACAAACATAAGCTGACCTGACTCTCCATTAAAACAACTTAATTTGAATTGTTTGTGTTTTTTGTTTTACTTTTAGGACTGGAGAACATCTGGCAATGGAATGTCATGACTTCTTTTTCTGTTTGTTGAGGAGAAGCAACACCACATCAGTGATCACATCTTCTTTTCATCAGTTAGGGTACAACTGAACAAACTGTTTAGAAGAATAAGAACATGAACATGCTACATGGTCCCAGAGTGAGCTTTAAAAAATATTTGTTAACCATGACAAATAATTGTGTCTGATTGGTCTCAGTCGTTACAATAATCGATAATTTTCAATAATTATAAAATAATCAGCAATTTTATAATCATTAGTTTCCAATGCAATAGCAAAATATTTTTTCTGTAACAGTTGACTGGATGGGATTCTGTGGTTTCAGCAGCGGTGAATGGATGTAAATGTATTTTGATGATCCATTGTTTCTCATCTTTTTTTATTTAATTTATGCTATTTTATCAACTTTATGCTGAATCCTTCAATAAAGTGTTGTGTAATAAAGTATGGAATGTGGTGTTCTGTGCAGTGAATACAACATTTTACTAGGCTCTTAAGAATTTATTTAATAATAAACAAAACAAAAAAATCTACTGCGTTAATAATGGAAGCATACTGATGTCAGACATGTAAGGCACAAGAAGAGGAGGTGAGGATGCAATTTTGGCAAAAATGTAACAATGCTTGTTGTCCATGATGAAGACAATTAGATTGTACTTCCACCACGAAGGGTCCAGTAACACCCCTGGAAGAGCACAAAAATGCACATTTAAAAAGGCATACAGTGGGGAAAATAAGTGTTTGAACACCCTGCTATTTTGCAAGTTCTCCCACTTAGAAATCATGGAGGGGTCTGAAATTGTCATCATAGGTGCATGTCCACTGTGAGAGACATAATCTAAAAAAAAATATAAAAAAATCACAATGTATGATTTTTTAACTATTTATTTGTATGATACAGCTGCAAATACGATGACAATTTCAGACCCCTCCATGATTTCTAAGCGGGAGAACTTGCAAAATAGCAGGGTGTTCAAATACTTATTTTCTTCACTGTAACTCAAAAGGTTAGGATAAAATTGGCAGGACACCTTACTCTACTAAATAATGTTGGACACAGTTTTCAGACATTTATGGAAAGGTGGCATAAAGGTTTTTTATAAGTTATCAAAACAAATAATATATATATATAATATATATATATATATGTGTGTGTCATAAAGGTTTGCACAATAAACATATTTAGATATCAACCTGTCCGTTAAAGGTATTATTTATTTAAAAATGACTTTTCATTACTAAATGCTTTCAACTACATTACCTGTATACCTCTGTCATTCTATGAATGGAACGGGAAAGCATGGCGATGCTATTTGTAGTTCATTGCAGTGTGCACAAATGCTTAGGCTAGGGTTGGGATCTCTGCAAAAGAGTACCTTCAGCAGGGGTAAAGTGCTTCTAACATTTACAGTGTATGATTAGGTATAATTTTAATCACATCTTTATTCCATTCTCCAGAATTTGAAGTATTGGAATTAAAATAAATGTATAATGTATAACGAATCCACACGATTTTGTAATCATTTCCAATATTTAATGATATTTCAAAGTGTTTGCAATATACATATTTAAGATATATAAATAAGTGCCATTTCCACTGCATCTGGATGTTGCTGGTTTTTTTAAATTCAAGCACATTATTGTTACCGAGAGGTAGACATTGCACTGCCTGTGCGCGATATTTTTATGCGTTTTTTTAAAGCGTACACGCCATCATATTTACGATATACATGCACAAATTACAAATTACACGATTGTTTCGGTACTCTTTCAACGAATGATTTGATTGATTCGTGACAACTCTGTCTTAGTGGCGTTTTGCGGACGGGCATCGTGGCGGCCATCTTTCAGGTCCTGTCTAGGTGGGACTCATCTCTTCACACTTAGAAATAATTTACACAGGGTAAATATTATACACAAGAATTTGTACTTGAAGGTGAAACCAAGGTTTTGTGCATTTCTTAATGAGTTTATGTCTTGTTGTGGCGAAAATTCATTAAACAAACATCACTGCGTAAGAGACACTCATTGTCAAATTATAAAAATAGAAGTATTTATTCTTGCAAGAATAGGAGCAGTCTAATACACAGTTGTTACCCTGTGCAGAAGAGTGACACACCCCCAGACAGACTGAACGAGCTTTTATCTTAGTTTCAAGGCCTTCTTCCTCTTAGAGCCTTCCTCCCAGTAGTTTTCCATAGACGTCACTAGTTGGCCCACTAAGCCCCCCTGCACCAAATGGCCTTCTGACATCTAGGTCAGAGGTCCTTGTTCGTCTGTTCTCTGGAGTGTCTCCCCCTTCTGCCTCCCCAGGTACATAAACAGAATCTTCTCTCACTACAAGTGAGAGACACACATGTGACATTCTTTGAATCATCTATATTTTACTAAAGATCAATGAATATCATAAAATTGCCACCACAACTCCTCACTTTTTTATCATTCAGATTACTCATAATCACAATAATAAACAAAAAGAAAATTTTAAGTCGTATCATCACTCTTCTTAAACATTTGTGAAGCATTATTTAGAAAAGGGAAAAAGCTTAGGCTGTTTTTTGTAAGGATAGTCCCTCGAATATTAGCAAGCCAGTAAAGAATTTATCTGAAACCGGGCTAAATGAATAAACACTGTTATTGCACTCTCGACCTAGATCGAACCCTCAGTCATCTCAGTTAAATAAGAAATAGTGTACAGATTAGTTAGAAAACCAAAACCATCAATTCACTGGTTATAAAATACAAAGTATAAAAAAATCCTTCATTCCAAATTCAAAGCATTCATAAGAAGAAAAAGGAAGGAAAAACATACCCCAACAATTAATACATTTTACTGTAATCGCTATTTGAATTGTCTGCATAATTTTGTTCATCATCATCATCATCATTCGGATAGACTGTCATTTTCACCAATTGAACAGACACTCCAGTTTTCTCATATTCACCCATGAATAACAAAATTATCAGAATAACACATACCATTAATCCACCAAAATATTTTCTAGCCATATTCTGTTAACTTTTAAATCTTAAAACTTTACTTAGTATGCTCTATTTTATGCCTTATTCAAAAAAAATCTTTCCAGAAAAGTTTTATAATTTTATCAATTCTCCTAATCAATGTAGTTGTTCAAAATTAACACACATTTCCATTACTTCACCATAATTAATAGATTTTCTACTTTTCCTGAAAACATTTGCACTAATCAATCAAATCATTAGATCTATACCAATACATATTTTGATTCAATCAAATAAAATCATCAAAGTCATCACAAAAACACTCCTCTGCTAAACTTAAACCGTTAGTTTTACCACATCCTCCTCCAGGTGTGTTGACCGTTGCCCCATCGACGTTCCGTCTTCGCCAGGTGTAGCTCTTTGCGAGCCGTAGCCCTGGGCTTCCCACGTTGGTGGAGGAGGTTACGTTACTAGCACGTCCTTTTTCCCCCACTTTATGCTTCACGTTGGCGTCGGCGTTTTGGGGTATCTGAGGTTGATTGGTGAAGCTTAAGATGCTTTGACTTAGGTGTCACATCTCCAACCTCACAACCTTGTTTGAGGAGAGAGCCATTTCCTGGCTATTTTCACCTGTGAATGAAAAACCTAAGTATTTTTTTTGTTACTGACCGCTTGTCTAGCCGGCCGTCCCTTTTGGTGTGACCTGTGGAACGTTCACCTTGTTTACATTTAGCCAATTCAACTCTGTTTCTTACCATTTTACTGAAACATATTATCACTAACATATTAGCACTTGCTGCCATAATAGCACTCAGGGTCCTTTTCCCCTGAAAAACACTCCCCCCTGTGCTCATATCAACAATACAATATTTATACATTTGGAACATAATCAGATCAAGTTGCCCTCAAAATGGCAATGATTTATTTTAACCTCTTTGATTCCAGCCATCCTGACATTCTGCAAAAGGAAAACTTTAGCACCTTTCTGCCACAATAATAACCCAGGCCAGGACAGATAGCAAATTCATCCATAGCCATTATTTCATTGGGCACATTTTGCCCTGTCTCCCAATCCTGCATGCTCTCTGTATAGAGAAACAAATTTCGAGGTTATTGTCAGATAGTAAAGTACGTAGTTTCTTTTGTCTACTGTTCTCCCGTGGCGTTCGATGCCCTGGCGTTTCCTGTTGAAACAATCTTTGTTATTGGTGTGTGCGGCACACTCACAGACATCAATTTTGTTAGGCAGAAAAATGGCTTCTTTCAGAGCTTTTATCCAATTACCCCTAGTGTTCTCCCAACATTTATTCAGCAAATGTGAACTCCTTAATAAACCATATTTGGCAATTGTTATACCATCTCCCTCTTGATGCACGACACAACTCGAGCATCAATTTAATATAACATTTAACATAGTGTTTTTTATAAAGTTTCCCCATCAACACTAACCCAAACGTTGTCCTTCAGACAAATTTCCTCCAGACATCTTTCTCTGCCTCTGAAACAAAAATATTACATTCCTCACTTAAAGCCTCAATCTCAATCTCATCTTCTTATCGAAGTATTTAAAGGGCAACGGCCCTCAGTCTCACCGCGGATCCTGCTTTTCAGGCCTGTTGTTTGGTCTCTTAATTCAGTCATCTACAAACATTTTCAAAGTCATCAATTGTTTCTATCAAGTCAGGTCGTGGTGTACAGACTTGGTCAATGTCAGTCAAATAACATTCTCCTCCTTTGCTTACAATAATCATGAATGTGAGGGGCTCTCTTGATAATTTCATGTTGACTTAGCCAATAGGTCACTTTGTGTCTCCATCAAATCTACAACATTTTCATTTATCTCAGCCCATGCCAGATTGTGATCTACAACTCCACAATTCCAATTTACCCAAATATGTAAACTGATCCAGAAAGTAATTCAAATCCCCATCATAAAAGACAAAAGTAATTATTACCAGACAGAGCTTGATGACCAATCAACTTAAAGTTCGTCCTATTTTCTGTATCATCTTTTCATCGGATCCACTTAGAATTATCGGCTTCTTTAATATTTGTCATTTGCCTTAACCCATCTGTAATGATAAAACACTCATTCCAGAGGTTAATGACACAATATCCACAAAATCAGGAAGTACCACAAACGAACGCATACAATACATAAAGTGCAGTCACCATCACACACACTCATAGTGGACACACATATCTTAACTGCTCATTCTCAATGTTCGCCTTTCCTTATATCATCGTTAAAAGGATTTAAATTTTAAATAAGATTTTAAACTTTACATTTTTCCTGTAGCTTTTACCTAATTTTACTTAAACTTTACTCTTAACCAGTTTCAAAGCATGTCTGTTCATTATTCATTTAAATTTTTTTCTAGAAAAGTCAGCTGTGTTGTTTTGGTTCATTATCATTATTTTGTTTAAGCTTGCCTTACCAGGCCTGATAACAGAAAGACAGACAGAGTATCAACCCCTTCCTCCAGCAGTCTCTCTCACTATACAAATAATCTCTTCAACAGCCTCCTAAGACTGAAACTTAATTAATCATAGTCTAGAACCCTTAATAGTTCACCAAACTCTACAAAAACTGTCTTAATCTTTAGTCACCACCATGTCTAATGACCTTCAGGAGTTAAAACCATCTTATAGACATATTAGTTCAAAATCAACCCTTCTATAATTTTCCTTGCCCATAAGGCAACCAACATCATGTTCCTGATATAAACTAATAAGTTTTGTTACTGTCTCCCCAACACATAATGACAATACCCTCTTGAAAGCACATTTCCCATTAGCTCTTTATCTATAATTTCCATCAGGGTGCTGTCCCCTGGCATAGTTGCAGACACTTGTCACAATTGAACAACAAGGCATACAATGAATGCGGTTTCTGGTGAGTGGCATAGAGGAACTTACGTTTATGGGCCAGACTGCCGTAACTCGTCACAGCTTCATCTCCCCTTAACGGTATAAGGACGCTGGTGGCCTCACAGCTCCTGCTCAACTCTCATACCCATCTCACATAACAGTGTCTTTACGGTGACCCCCTGGCTTGGGTTGCCCTCTGTTAGGCCAAAGAGGATCTTACCCGTCATTGGGTGATCACCTCGTACCCACTGGAAACTGCTCTTTCCCATCACCCAATCAGTTATTTCAACAGAACTCAGCTGTTTCCTGGAGCTTAGGAAAGGCACATTCAAGAGTCACCAGAGCCATTCCTATTGCCTAATAGTGTTCACACAGGGAGACAGGTTAATAACAACAGTATTTAATCACTTAAATCCATTCTTAAAAGCAGAAACCTAGCTGCTTAGATTATGCTCAGTGAATTTAGATCACAACCGTACATTCAGTGTACTTCATCTGTAGCCGGAGCCATCGGTCCTGAATGGTGGAGACTAAATGAGCAAAGAAGTCACTGGTCCTAAAATAAGCTAATCAAAATGTCACTATCGGTTAAGGTCTGTATTACTATTTTAAAGACTTCTTTAAAGTCATTCAGGTTTACATTTAAAACATTTACAAATACAAATTGCCCTCTGCATGGCAATGATTTCTTTTAACTCTGTGTCTATAATTTTCAACTGAAACACTGTGCTTTACTATCAATAGCTTATTATCACTTATGACACAGGCTCAGATAACAGCTCTTATATTGAATGAGAGAGTGACTCTGAGGCATTCAGAACTGGTACACTGTACTTTCATAAACATCAAACATCATACTTTACCTACCATTCTTTAACTCTAGCCCAGCTTAAGGCATCTTTGCCAGAAATTACATGCGTGTTCAAATAAACATAATTTTTATTGTCTTGTGCCCATATATCAGGGAGTTTAGACATTACAAATTTCCACTCAAATTGAGTCTGTCGCACTGGCACTTTCAGTCACACACACACCAGATCCAGATAAGCAAACTGTTTCAGCCAAATCACAAGCTTATCTTTTAAAAACCAAACCATCAGCTCTGTTCTTTTCATGGTCAACACTAACAGGCCTTTGTTTAATCAAATGCCCTTCTACACATTTTACATTTAGCAACTAATCCTATAACTGATTCTGCTTATTTTATCTTAAAGAAAGAATAATAATTATTCTAGTTCTTAGTAACGTTTCAAATTTCATCTCAATTTTAGTTGTCAGGTTCTAAATTACCATAGTTTTAACACCTGACTTCAATGTTTTCTCTAGGAGTTTATCAATCTGCTATTAGGATCCACACTAACTTTCGTACGACTCTTTAAAGTGTTTCATTAAAACACAATCATCCTTTTAGTTACTTTTATATATTTTGCAACTCAAATTTCTTTTTAGTCATTATCTGTAATTTTACATCAACCGGTACTTATCCATTCACGTTACAACAACCGGTCCGGTGCTTTAGATCTTTCCTTTAAAAGGAATTCCTTAAGTCTTCAATCTTATGACCTTATTTTTATCTCCTGTTCTTTCTCAGACGAAAACTTTAATATCGTCATTTAAACACTGATCTACTTTCAAACCCACATTAATACCTCAAATTTCTGTCACTTTATCACATTTTTAAACACCTTCTCGGTGGGTATTTACAGTTACGTGTTAAATGGCCCTGCTGATCAAATTAAAACACTTTGTCACCTGGTGGGTTCGTGTCAGCCTTAACTACAGCCACAGACACCTTGCCTAGTTTGATCACTGTGAGCTTGCAAACGGCTCCAACTTACTGCACACCATTGTAGCAGTGTGTCCCAACCAGGAATGCAAACACTGATAAGCAGTTCTCTGTATTCTTCTTACAGTCCACCAATGGCAGATACAACAATAGCCGAATCATAATCTTCATCATTATTATTGGCAGAACATTAATTCTCATAAGCTGCATGGAAATGCTCAAAATATTCGAATTTGTTTTCTGTCTTTACCTTACAATTTGTACATCATTATTTTCATTAAAACTGGTTTGAAGCCTTTTTCCTTCCATCACATGGTTAGTCTGCAGATTCAACTTAATATTATCATTATTGTCTCAGTCTTATCTCTACTGTTTCTCCAAAACAGATTATATTACTCAGTCCGTAAATTACACAGACAACCATTATAGCTACTTGCTTCAATACCCTTATTTTCTTAACATTAATAAAATAAAGCAGATATATCATCATTTCAATCATTATTTTATCAAAATATAGAATTGTTCGCCATTTTGCTTAAAACATTCTTCATATCATGTTAATCCCTGTCAATCATACAATGCCTTATTTTTACTCTGAAACTTTTCATATCATTTAAACAGTTAATTTGACTTCCATAAATTCTGTCAGAAATTTTCTTTTCATCACATATAGTTTTCTACTATATTTCTTCTCAATCTTTCCCTACATGCCAGTTCCTTCTGCATCCTCTCCTTTCTTTTCCCTACATGCCAGTTCCTTCATTATCTAACCAGTACATGATTGTTTGCTTACAATCCCCACACAAACATATCTCACACAACTTAATTTGACTTAACAGGCGCTAATAAAATAGTTCCATAAATTTTATCAGAAATCCTTCCCATTCTTTTCTCTCTGTCGCATCTAAGTCTCTCACTTACAGTTCCCTCTATTTCACACAGCCAGCCTTATTGCTGCTTGCTACTTCAATCCTTATCATATAAATTTAAGTTCTATAGACATCTAATGTCATGCATCCATTTACTGGATAAAGAAGTAAAAACATTATTTCTCCTGGCAGTTCGACTTTTTATCTTCAAGCCAACAATCCATTATCTGTTCACATCTCTACCCACATGTTGAACACAGATACAACAACTTTTGTTTCTCACTGCCCTGTTCAACTGATTCCCGCACCACCTTTAATCTTGTGGCGCTCAATATCATACATTTCTGACCATAATGTTTTCTCATTTGGTAGTACACCGGTGTACCAAATTTCGCAAGCTTGCTTTTGAGACATCCCCATACTGGCTGTTCTCTGTTCTCTGTGGATTTCTCTTCAACGCGCGTTTTCTTTAGTCTGTTGGGCGTCCCCAAAAGACCCGATTCTTTTCTTTTAACCCAAATCGGTCGGGTTGCACTATTAGTGCCCTCCTAATTATGGTTTACCAAAAATTAATATTTTCTGGTTCCCCTTAATTAGCCTCGGTACCTAAAAACAATTTGCTCCGTGATGGAACAACTAATTTTCAGGTTCTCTTATCTGTTTGAAATCTCTCGATCTGTCCGTAGATCTTAATCAATCTTAGATAATTCTCTCTCGCATCTGTTTGAAATCTTGATCTGTCCGTAGATCTTAATCAATCCAGATTACGTACCACAGAAACAGCCCTCAGCCAATATGGTTCAATTTCACTCTTCCCCCCAATTAAACTGAATTTAAATGACCCTTACCAGAGACGTTGTTTCATGCCACTTGCGGGTTCTTTAGATTCCAGTGGTCGATTCTCCCGGCCCTGATATCGGTCGGCCCCTCTCTCTCAAGTTTTACGAGGTAGAGCTGGAACTTACTCATTCCAGGTGGCCAAACACCGTCCGATCTCAGGTCCAGGAGGCACGTCCAAGGAATCCCACTTCTGACACCAAAACTGTTGTGGCGAAAATTCATTAAACAAACATCACTGCGTAAGAGACACTCATTGTCAAATTATAAAAATAGAAGTATTTATTCTTGCAAGAATAGGAGCAGTCTAATACACAGTTGTTACCCTGTGCAGAAGAGTGACACACCCCCAGACAGACTGAACGAGCTTTTATCTTAGTTTCAAGGCCTTCTTCCTCTTAGAGCCTTCCTCCCAGTAGTTTTCCATAGACGTCACTAGTTGGCCCACTAAGCCCCCCTGCACCAAATGACCTTCTGACATCTAGGTCAGAGGTCCTTGTTCGTCTGTTCTCTGGAGTGTCTCCCCCTTCTGCCTCCCCAGGTACATAAACAGAATCTTCTCTCACTACAAGTGAGAGACACACATGTGACATTCTTTGAATCATCTATATTTTACTAAAGATCAATGAATATCATAAAATTGCCACCACAGTCTTTTATAAAAGCCCTTAAAGTGATAGAAAAGAAGAATGCAATAAGTATTTTTTTGTATTAAAGAAGACTATGATTTACAAAACAAAAACACAAATATAGCCCCTTTAACCTTTTAATCTTTTTTTGTTTATTACTATGTTTATTACTATGATTTTTTTCTTGTTGTATTTGTATTTCTTTATTTGTATTTCCTTCACGCACCTGTTCTGTACATTTTTAAAGGCACGTGAAAATGGCCAATGAAAATGTCTCCGCATTTTTTTTTTTTATAAATGCGGGGCTATATATACGCGTGTCATGTTTCACAGGTCCCTTTCGTCAGAAAAATATTGCAAAGTATCTCTGTGAAAATTGAATCTCCGGACATCTGTGCATCTCTCTGGACAGTTTCATCTCTGTGCTCCTTGCTTTCATTTCAACTCGCACCTTGCACCTTTGAGTTTGCCAATCAAAGTCAAAACAGTGAGTGATGTTACATGGAACGGCAGACTATGCACGTGTAAAAATGAGTGTGTTACACCATGTTTGTGTGTTTTGCAGGTCACGACACAATCATGCCAAGGGTAGTTGGTGACAAGGTTCAGCGAGCTAACTCCGCCTGCTGCGTTGCACCTTTGAGTTTGCCAATCAAAGTCAAAACAGTGAGTGATGTTACATGGAACGGCAGACTATGCACGTGTAAAAATGAGTGTGTTACACCATGTTTGTGTGTTTTGCAGGTCACGACCCAATCATGCCAAGGGTAGTTGGTGACAAGGTTCAGCGAGCTAACTCCGCCTGCTGCGTTGCACCTTTGAGTTTGCCAATCAAAGTCAAAACAGTGAGTGATGTTACATGGAACGGCAGACTATGCATGTGTAAAAATGAGTGTGTTACACCATGTTTGTGTGTTTTGCAGGTCACGACCCAATCATGCCAAGGGTAGTTGGTGACAAGGTTCAGCGAGCTAACTCCGCCTGCTGCGTTGCACCTTTGAGTTTGCCAATCAAAGTCAAAACAGTGAGTGATGTTACATGGAACGGCAGACTATGCACGTGTAAAAATGAGTGTGTTACACCATGTTTGTGTGTTTTGCAGAGTTCCTCAGCCAGTCCAGCCTCCTCGTCCACCAAGTCACAACCCCAATCCTGCCAAGGGGAAATGGTGCCTCGGCACATCTCAACGGACTACATCATCTAGGCCTTAGGATGGTTCCACAAAAAATGTACTGCACATACAACATGAATTACTTCAAACTAAAGATTTGACTTTACATACAGCAAAAGACACTGCGTCTATTTGTGTCTCATAAGTTAATCCAGGATGGACCTAAAAACACATTTCTCTCAAAAACTTTAACCTCACAGGTCATTAAATATTTTAACACAGAATACTCAACATTATTTATTTTTTAAAATCTTCACACTGTATTGCCAGAGGACTATCACAAAAGTATTTAGGAAATTAAAGATACATTACAGTATGTCTGTTTAAAGCTGCTTGTATTGTTGTATATTTTACAAAGCTCTATAAATGTCCAAAGATGATGTGCATTTTGCTTGTAGTTTTGTGTCAATAAAAATTTAAAAATTAAATCTATTACATCAATCAGTTGAATTCATTCTGTATTTATTGTATTGGTTCACTATTTTTATTACATTAAATGTTATTGTATTGTATGATGTTCTGTAATAATGCCATAAATCATATGAATTAGTACACAAATGGCATGCAAAAAATTATATTATACCTTATCGCTTAATAACAAATAACTTAATGCCTAAATATGCAATTTCTTTTCATTGAGCAGGACAAAAAAAAAGATTATTATGTGAATTACATTAGGCTACTTACTGTTCTGTAATCTGAATGAATTGGTTGCTAGACAACCAATTAATATTTATACTAAGTACACACAAGCTAGCATTCTGTCATTTATATAATTGGATTAACTGTTAATAAGAAAAATAGTAATAAACACAAAGTAACAGTATTGCATGGTTCATTTAATAACAAAATGTGTACATATTGCGCTTATTATTACGATTAAAATAATGACATAATTATAATTGCATTACGAATCGCTGTGAATACGGGGCAGTAATTAAGTTAAACTCAGGTAAAGTTCAGCGAGCACGCTGAATGGATGCTATGCTACTATCTAAGCTAACTAAAAAAGACTAAGAACGAGAAATGTTTAACTTCACAATCTATAGCTTCGGTTAAATTATAGTATATGAAACATATGCTTTAAAATACATTAATGACTCGTTATAATGTAGTTCAAACGTCTTCTATAATAAAGTGATTTTGTCTGATTTGCAACCAGGCACTAAGCGATTACCCACATAACGTGATTTGAACCAATCGGATTGCTTGGGTCCTAAGCTGGGACTCAACACATCGGTGGGACTCAACACATCACCACACCGGTACATTTAAAATTATATAATCAAGAATTAGAAAGGGTGAAATGTTAACTTTTTATGATTATGGTTTGATGAAAGGGGGCTGTAGGCTACACAAATGAAATGTAAGAAAATATTAAATGTGATGAGGTGCTTAGTTGGAAGTGAATGGGAAGCAGACATAATGGCAAGGCCATATACATGGGACTAATTAGATCAATACTAGATCATGGATGTGTGGTGTATTGCCAACAATTCAGCCATGGATACTTCCTGACGCTAGGCTACAGTAGATTTCACAATATTAGAAAAGAAACAGGGAGTCTGTGTTCAACTCACATATCCTCTCAGAAAAAAAGGTACAAAAGTTGTCACTGTGGTGGTACCTTTTCAAAATGTACACCTTTCTACCTAAAGAGTGCATATTAGTCCCTCAAAGGTACATATTGGTAACAAAAGTGTACATATTAGTACCTAAATGGTACATATTAGAACCCTTTTACTGTCCCAGTGACAGCTTTTACCTTTTTTTCTAAGAGTACAAGAATTGTCTACATTGGTATTGGTAATAATTACCATGATTATATTCAGAAAGGCCTATGTATGCATCAAGGAATTAAGCTGATAGAATCGGATTTATTGTTTCAGAATTTATCAGAGTGGGGAAAGGATTAATGAAGGATTTTTAAAGGTGCTCTAAGTAACTTTTTTACCTTAACTGAACAGCTTCGGAGTCAATGGAATGGGTATATTACCTATTTTGTGTTGAATGGTGGTGGTTTCGCACCCCCCTGGTGCCAGAGAGCGGAGAAATCCCACATGCAACTTTAGGAAGTATCGCTTGATATCAGGTCTCGCGATGTAACAAATTGCTTTACGGCACTGCACACGTACACTATGCACGCCCCCATTCAAGCACCGGCTAGCTATAAGCAAAGGGCAACGATAGTTTGCGTTATGGCTGAGACTGTCAAAAAGAAGCAGAAAGCGAGATTTTATTTGAAAGAGGAAACGGGAGACTGACCGAGCAAGAAGTCAGACTAGAGTAAACATCGGACCGGCATTCAGAATGCAGAGAACTGAGAGAAACAGAAGCCTGCAAAACGGATGCTGACCAGGCTTTCTTGCTGTTGCACTTGTAAGTATCTTTGGAATAAACTGTTTAATTTCAATATAAAACAGTTGACGTACTTTACAGATATGATTTGAATTACAATGGCCTACGTCAACGCGTCTGATAATAGGCAATAAACATGTACATATCATGATCGAGCTAAACGTTCTGATGTTTTCTTAGACAAGCAAAGGTAAACCGTCATTCTACCAGATGAACGTACCTGTATAGACCTTGCTAATATAACTTAAGACAAATTAGCCTATATTTATGTCATGCCCACTCTCCCAAAAAAAAACAAAAAAAAACACGAAAGCAGTAGTTGGCCTCGTTCATATCGTTCGTTCCCGGTAAAAATACTAGTATGCATGACAACACAATAATTTTTTTTTAAAAATCGCCATCAGTTGGCAAGAAAATATTGCTTTACTTACCTCGGTAGATATAACTGGTTTTGAAATAGCCGGTTCATGCTCAGCTAGGTTGACAGCTGATCAGCTGGGTTTCTCGTGGAGGGGGGAGGAACAACAGTTCGTTGTTACGACAGTGTGTTTGAAAGCATTTACTACCAGACGCTAGGGTGAGCTTCGTAGAGAAAAAACACTCAGGGCTGCCTGGTGCCCCTTTAAAGGTGCTCTAAGCGATGTCACGCGTTTTTTAGGCCAAAACATTTTTTGTCACATACAGCAAACATCTCCTCACTATCCGCTATAGCTGCCTGTCCCCTGAACACACTGTAAAAAAACGTGGTCTCTGTAGACACCACAGGCTCCACAAACGGCAACAAAAACAAACTGCGGCGACCCGCTCCACGAAACATAACAAACAGTGTTCCAGCCAATCACTGGCAAGAAGTATTTGAGGGTGGGTCTGGGGGGTTAGTGCGCATGCACAAGAAGGGGGTGTGTGAAGGAGAGAGAAGCATCAAGACTCAAGAGGGAAGTTTGAATAATGGCCGACACACGACCAAAGAGACGACGTTCCGATGATCAACTTACAAAGAAGAGGGAAAAGGATAAAGAACGCGCGAAGTACCGAATTTACATCGGTAAAGCATTCGAAAGATGGCGAGAACTCCGCAGCAGAAGGGCTTCCAGTCCGACATTCAGGTAGGAAGGGAAGGGAGGGGGAGGAGACGAGATGCGGAGGAGGGAGGGTCTAGCTAGCCTCCGTTTTGTTTGACAATAGGGACTTTAAGCAACAGCCTCTGGTGGAACGGCAACGGCATTCTGGCGTTCTATTGCGCATGCGCGACTTTAACTGCTACCTCGCGACGTTCTACTGTAACCGTCCACTACGGGAGAACAGCTGATTTGCCGTAGTCGTTACTACGTGAAAGATTAAGAAAGATCATGTTATGTTTTATAGTAGGCCTAGGGTATGTGGCATTGAAATTGTTTATGTATATCATAACTGTCCAAAGCAACCCTCCTGCTTTTTAAAATCACTTTCTTTATTTGTGTTTTGTCAAATTATTAAATTATCCCCAGTTAACCGTTTACTTCCGGCTGCCGTTGCCGTTCCATCAGCAGCTGTTGCTTAAAGTCCCTAATAGTTCGAACGTCAACAAGAAGTGACGTCACCCAGGATCGCTTAGAGCACCTTTAAATAATGTAGTAGACATTCTGATCCACACCAGTTGGTGGTGATAATGCACCAATACATTGTTTGCCAACCGCTAATAAACCCTAGAAGAAGAAGAAGAAGATGAAGAAGGAGCATTTTAAATCAATGCAATAAGACGGTCTTCTTAAGACCACAACCAAAAATATGGTTCTACAAAACCATAATTGTGTTCAGTGCAAAGAATAATCTACTAATTTTAGTTTTTAGTTTTTTTTTTGTAATGTTATTAATAAAATAACAAAATAAGTTGCTTTGTATATGTTCAAAGTATATGTATATTTGTATTTGTATATGTATTCATGTTGCAGATGACATTCAATTTAATACTAAAAAGAGTGTGATTACTGTATTTTTGTTCAAACTAAAGAGGACCTTAAGTACATTTTTGTATTAAATGTATTTATGTATTAAATGTGGTAAATAAAATAAAATACTTGGGTCACATTATTAGAAATGAACTAAATGATGATGATGTGCAGTGTGCTGTAAGTTATGGACAGGCAAATGTGTTGGCTTGTAAATTAATATGTGCACATATGATTAAAATAGCACTTTATAGAGTTTATACTGTACTTAATTTTATATGACACATACATTAATGGTGTAGATTTAGTAAAGCTAATGAAAAAGCTTCAGGTGGGATTTAATGATGCATTAAGAATGATGCTTAAGCTCCCAAGGTGGACAAGTGCAAGCCAAATGTTTGTATTTAGTGATGTTCCTATACGTTGCATGCTGTGTTAGGGAATTATATGTATAATTTCTTGTGTCGATTAGGTGATTCAAGAAATACAATCAGAATGTTCTTAAATGATCCTACATTAAGTGAAACAAGGAATTCCTCCTGGTTCTGCAAGCACTGGAATTCAAGTTTGTATGTCTTTTAAATAATGTTTGTTGTATGTAATTGTAATTGTATCACAATGTATCACAATTCTTCATCATACTCACGCAACAGAAAAAGAAACTTAAAGGGATACCCCCACCTCTGCGAAGATGAATTTGTATTTAAAATGGGTCATTTATGTAGAAGAAATGTGAAATTATTTTTGAATTTGGAGTTTACTAGACTGAGAAAATCCAGAAAATTTATTTTTGGCTTATGTGGATGAAAGACAACAACTCCAAGAATGCACTTGCTTAACTGACCTACGAAGCCACGCCTACCGGTAACAGAGCTAGATGTTAAACAACAAGGCAGTCTCCGTGATCTATGTCCGTGATGAGTCTGCCCGGGTTTTCGAGATCGAGATTGTCCAGGATTCGGCTTGCGTTTTACAGTTGCCATTTATTATGTTTACTGTGGCGAGCATGACTGAGGGCTGCGGGAGAAAAAAGCAGTGAACGCACCTATCATAAATAAAATAAAAAAAGAGCAAGCGCAAAATGCGGCACTGCACGGAGGAGCGGGAATTTTCTTAGCAATGTTAAAACGCGCATCAATTGATCACTTGTTTAGCGTTCATGTAAACACTACATTCAGATTCACCAATCGGAATGAATTCAGTTTGAAACAAAAGGTGTGCATGTAAACGAATGGCGACTGCGGAAAGCAAAAGCTGAATCCTCGACGGCCAAACATGTCCGGGAAAAGGATGGTAGGATGGTAACCCGTAACCCCTACTGTACGTTCACACCGCCGCCGACTTGAGCGTCAAAGAAGCTCTGGCCGCCCTGTCAAGGACGCTTGTCAAAAAGCACGGGGAAGCTCGTTGACGCTTTGGACGCTCTGACGTAGCAGGGAGAAGAGAAGTGTCACAACATGAAATGTAATAAACAGAAAAAACAAGCAATACATTGAAGAAACCTTTTATAATGACAGCATTTTTATAACCGTTTTGGTCACATTTGGTCGGGGAAAAAATAATAATTAGTGTGACCGAGCGTTCATACAGGGTTCGCCTAACACTTCAGAAATAAGAAAACAATAAACCGGTAGCAGTTTGAACTTATCTTCTCTTTATTAGACTTCAGATCACTCACTCCAAAAATAACCCGACACCCTAGTACCCAGTGCGCATGCCCAAGCCTATCTACGGCAAGCCCCTAGGGGAAGAATACATTGCATACACACATACAGTGAGCGCCAGTCTATCCAGAATTAGTGCGTCATAACAGAGTCCAACAAAGTCTGTTACATACGTCCCCCCCCCCTCACAAAATAAACGTCCCCGTTTATGTTTCAAAATAACAACATTCACTGTCATAAACAATAAACAGCCTTGTACAATGAAACAAAATAGAGTACATAGCACATTATCGTTACTGCAACAAGCCTATTAATAGAACATAACTGTTTTTGTTTTTGTTTTTACAGTTACAACAGGTCCTACAATAGAACAAATTCAAACATGCACACCCCTCAAACAGAGGTACACAGTTAGGCTACTTCAATACAAAACAAAATCTTTCAAATGGCCCGAAGTCTATGAACTCTCCCAGTCCTACTCATGTCTTGCTCGGACCCCTTAACTGAACATGGCGAGTCAGACAAAGCACTCAGATCTTTCTGGGAAGAAACACACTCCTCTCCACCAGAAACTCTTGACTCCAGGGGAAGAGACTCAGGCTGTGAGTCTGGAACATTGGACAACGTCTGATTCTGTGACCCAAGAGAAACGGGCAATGTGTAGGGCCGCATCCTATTGTAATGCACGACCTGCGCCCTCTCACCAGAGTCAAAAGGATCTACAATACGGTAAGTCAGTCCCTGTTCCCCACATGAATCCATGACCTGCACTATTTTATACGGTCCCTTCCAATGGGGTGCCAGTTTCATGCGGCTCTCCACTGGGTTGTGGAGCCACACCATGGCACCTACATCATAGGGCTGGTGACGCCATCCAACATCATGGTACAGTTTTTGGCGGTCGTGAGCTGCCTCACTGTGCATCCGTGCACTGCTAAAGGCAGAGTTCAGTTTTGACCGCAATTTGGAAACAAACTCAGCATGTGATGCTGACATCTGAGAGTCAAGAGCACGGGTGGGTAACAGTACATCAGCAGGGACCCGTGCTTCCCGACCGTGAGTCAAGAAGTAAGGCGTGAATCGAGTGCTGGAGTGAGTTGTTGTGTTGTACGCAAAAGCCACATGCTTCACATAATCGTCCCATTCACCTCCATAGGTCAAAAGAGTCTTAGCCAGTTGATCAATCAGAGTCCGATTAAATCGTTCAACCATACCGTCCGACTGCGGATGGTAGGGAGTGGTGCGTGTCTTTTTAATGCTCAGCAGATGACAGAGATTCTGAACCACCTCCGCCTCAAACTGACGACCCTGGTCCGAATGCAAAGTCTCTGGAACGCCATGAATCAGAACATAGTCCTCAAACAGACAACGTGCTACTGTCTGTGCTGACTGATTAAGCAAAGCATACAGGTTGACAAATTTAGTGAAGTAGTCTTCGACAACCAGCACATACCGGTTTCCTTTTGAAGTCACAGGCAGCTCTAAGATGTCCATAGCCACTCTTTCAAATGGCCGTACTGAATGGGAACCACCCATAGGTGCACAGTGGGCTGGAACTGGACTGCGCCGTGTCTGACATGCCTTGCACTGCTCACACCATGCTTTAATGTCCATGTACATAGAAGGCCAGTAACAAAATTGTCTTGCCCGTTCCCACACACGTTCCGAAGAGAAATGGGCAGAAGCTGGGGCCCCATGCAGCTGTAAAAGAATATCCGAAATTAGAGTAGAGGGTACAACCATTTGGACTACAGAGCCACTTGTGATGGGACACAAAACTGAGCGGCATAACAGTCCATCAATTATAGAAAGACGGTTAAATTCAGTCCAAAGCTTCCGTAAACACTGAGAAGCTCCTTTTAGATTTCTCCTGGATGGTCTTTGGGATTGCATCACCCAGCTTAACACAGTCTTAATATCAGGGTCAGCATGCTGCATAGCTCTAATGTTTGATAAGCTGTGTGACAAAACATTCATGGAAGACATGCAGTCTGAATTGTCATTTGAGTTGACAGTGGTTACATCTTCTGCCGAATCAGTGACTCCAGAGGGACATAGAATGTTGTCTGTTTGACTAGAACTCACCACATTCACTTCCACCTCTTTAACACTGGCCTCTGCTTCCTCAGGGCGGCGAGAAAGCGCGTCGGCATTCTTATGTTTTTTTCCATCTTTGTGTACAATGACCCAATGCAATGGATCAAGCTCCAGAATCCACCTCCCTCTTCTTCCTGTTGGGTCATCATCAATGGATATACGCCGAAGTGCCAAGAGTGGTCGATGGTCTGTGATAATGGTAAATGAGGCAAGTCCAATGTAATGCTTGAATTCCCTTACAGCCCACACAATAGCCCACAACTCACGATCAAAGGTCGACCAACGTCTTTGTGTGGAATTCAATGCCCGGCTGGCGTATGCGACCACATGTTCGAGTCCATCTCTGTCCTGTGCAAGAACTGCACCTACAGCCAGGTTGGATGCATCAGTGTAAATTTTAAAAGGCACACTGAAATCAGGCAATACCACTACAGGGTCAGATGACAACACACTTTTCAAAAGGTTAAATGATTTGTCACACTCAGCAGTCCACACAAAGGGCACATTTTTCCCGACGAGATGGTTTAGTGGAGCAGCGAGTTTAGAAAAATCCTTGACGAATCGTCTGTAATAGGAACACAGTCCCACAAAGGCTCTCACCTCAGACGGAGAACGCGGAATTGGCCAGTTCGAGACTTTCTCTGTGTTCTTTGGATCAGGTTGAAGACCTTTTCGAGAAACAACATGGCCAAGAAAGACCACGTGGTCTCGGGCAAGGTGACATTTGTCTGAATTAAGTCTCAAACCAGCAGATTGGATTCTTGAAAAGACCTCTTTCAGGCTAGACAGGTGTTCTTCAAAAGTTTTGTTATAAATTTTTGTTATAAATAAAATGTCATCGAGATATACCATGCAGATGTGCCACGGGAGCCCTCTCAGGACAAGCTCCATCAAGCGTTGAAATGTGGCGGGGGCGTTGGACAGGCCCATCGGCATGGACCGCCACTGATAGAGGCCCTGTCCTGTTGTAAAGGCCGTCTTTTCTCTGTCCTCTTCAGCAACTTCCACCTGCCAGTAACCGTTAGAGAAATCTAGCGTGCTGAACCACACTGAACCCGATAATGCGTCCAGTGTGTCATCCACACGGGGTAGAGGATGAGAGTCTTTTATAGTCGCACTGTTTAATCGCCTGTAGTCTACACAAAAACGCCATGTGCCACACTTCTTTTTCACCAAAACAACTGGTGACGCCCAGGGACTACAGCTCTCCTCAATGACACCATCTTCTAACAGGCCAGCCACTTGTTTCTCTATCTCAGCACGTTTTTCAGGGGATGCCCGATATGCACGCTGTTTGATAGGAGTCTGCTCACCAGTTCTGATGTTATGTTTAACTAGTGTACATCTGCTGGAATTCCGTTTGGAGGAGCTGAAGATGTCATTGTATTCCAACAGCAATGCTGAAAGCGCAGCTCTCTCAGATTCAGAAATAGGTGACTCCTCCAACGACACAGGAGGCGCGACCCTGGAAAAGGTCGCTGCAGCTACGTCAACCGGAGCATGAAACAGTTGGACATCGGAGTCATCGATTGTGTAAAACTCACCCAGGTGCATACCTGGTTTCAATGAAATGTCCTGTCCAGTAGGATTCAAAATCCGAGCATTTGTCAGCCCATTGTGAACCATGGTTACTGTGTGAGCAACCACTAGACCGGAAGAATCTGCCACATTCGGTTCCAGATAGCCAACAAAGTCACTCTGCAAATGGGCTGCGTTGGGTGTACACACTTTAACTGCCACAACTGACTCACTGAGTGGTGGTAAGTTCATGGCGGTGGCCAGCGACACGTTGCAGCACAATGGAACAAAATCTTTGCTGGTAAGGAGAGGAACTGAGATGTCCCACAGTTGTAGCTTAGCATGGCTGAGGTCCAGTAAAGCATGGTTCCTTAACAAAAAATCCCAGCCCAGCAACACAGTCTGTGTGGTCTCTCTTAGCACATGAAATACATGCTGCCACGATTCAGTTCCCAGCTGAAATGTCACTGTTATGGTGCCAAGTGTATCTAACATTTGTCCATTCACAGCACGTGCTGATACATAGTCCTTTTTCAAGGGCCGATTACGAAGTGTTGGAATTGACATACGGAAATCGGCACTCATAAGGGATACACTGGAACCAGAGTCCACCAACATCTGAACCTCCACACCTTCAATTACTCCTCTCACATACGACACCAGCTCCTGGCTAGCATCCACAATCAAATTGATGTCTTTTGAAATTGAGTCACTATCATCAACATTGTCCATTACAGGGCCCACAGGCAGCATAACTGGTGTTTGGGCCGCAACATCAGCTAAAGCCCGTTTCCCGGCCCATTGCGGCGCTCCACTCCGCCGGGAGACATGAAACGCACTCCCCGCTTTCTCGAGTCATCCTCATAGCTGTTCCATCTGCGAGGACCAGGGCTAGGGCTGCGTCTTGCAGGGGACTGAGCAGAGTATGAGTCTTTATAGCCACGAACATCCATACCTGATGTACGCTCATCAAAGTGTTGGAACGATTTCCTCTCAGGTGAACGGCCCCTCCTCGAGCTGTCAAAGACACGTGACTGGCATCCACGGCCCCCGCAGACACACTGGCACATTCCACTTGACTGAGAGCGGCCTCCATTCCACTCATCCATTGCTCTAGGACTCACACTGGATTTCAATCTTTGGTTTTCATCACCCAAGCGCCTCAGTTCCATTCTCATATCTCTCATTTCTTCTGTCAATCTATCCACTGCTCTGTATAGTCCTCCATTATCAGTCACAGAGTGAACCGCAGCCACTGCACCACCATCATTATTACCATAGGCAGTATTAACAGGCAAGTAATCAGTCTTTAGTGAGTCTCTGGCATTTTCGCACCGACCTGCAATTATCACGGCCTCCTCCAAATCCGTTGCTCCCTGTTCATGGCATTTAGCTCTGAGCACAGGATCCAAACCAGCCAAGAAACGACGAAACTTTTCCTCTCTTTGGGCCTTGTCGCCATATTCAGGAAAAGCCTCGTCCACTAACCTTCCAATCTCTGCCGCATACACCTCCAAACTTTCCCGCGGAGCACGAGGGCGAGCTGATAAACTGGCTCTGAAGCGATCCATAAACTGCCTCTGCCCGAAAGCTTCCTTTAGTCTTTCCTTTACAGCCGTATAGTCAGCCTGAACAGTTTTAGGAAGGCTGTCCCACAGAAGAAAGGCTGCGTTGCTTAAACGTGTTGGTAGAATCCTCACTAGCTCATAATTAACCGACGCAGGGCCGTCTCCCTCTGTAAGAGCTCTGACGGCGACCTCGAACTGCCGCGCCCAGCACAGAAAACTCAGTTTCTCGTCACCAGAGAAAGGCGGCGGTAGGTCGATTTTCACGTGCCTGTTGATCTTGTCGTGGTCACGTCTCGAATAAAAATCATCATCGCCTTTACACCACATGATGGCCGCGTCGACGTTGAACCCGCGCGTGCTAACTCAGTTGAACTTTTCACTAAGCTAACTAGTTAAACACCCGCCGTAACACTGGACCACGTAAACGCAAATAAATCAAAACAGCACCGCTGCCACCAATGTGACCGAGCGTTCATACAGGGTTCGCCTAACACTTCAGAAATAAGAAAACAATAAACCGGTAGCAGTTTGAACTTATCTTCTCTTTATTAGACTTCAGATCACTCACTCCAAAAATAACCCGACACCCTAGTACCCAGTGCGCATGCCCAAGCCTATCTACGGCAAGCCCCTAGGGGAAGAATACATTGCATACACACATACAGTGAGCGCCAGTCTATCCAGAATTAGTGCGTCATAACAGAGTCCAACAAAGTCTGTTACATTAGCTATTATTATTATTTGCATTAGTGCAATTGGTCAAATCGTGTTACCGTGAGCAAATGAATTGCATTCCAGCTTTAAACCAGCGTTCGTAAATAATTTAAAATAAAAGTTGCGCTCATTCTCAAATGTGTATCACTGGATCATTATGGATAATCGTTGTGAAGTTGTTGTGTTTGGTGCTGCTTTATTGTATGCGGACAAGACGTCGGACTCGGAGATTTTGGGTTCGTTCATTACACCCTCCAGGACCGTTATCAGTTCGGAGAGTATCACCGGCTGGTGCAGCAGCTGCGGCTAATGTTTTAATCGGAACTAATGTTTTGGTAGGAACGAAAGTTTACATTGTATGTTTCTCCGGAATCAGCCAGCGCGAAGCACGTCTATATTCCGATTGGTTGCTGCGTTTTGCCGCTGCTTGCCGCTGAACCGCGTCATAGCTCATTACCATAAAGTTGAGCTACTTTCAACTTTCTGATTGACGCTCAAGACTCTCAAAACGCCCAAAACGCGACGCCGAGGGATTTGACGCTCCTTGCAGCGGAGAGAAGCCAGCTTCCATTGAAAATGAATGACTTCCGGCCGCTTTGGAAGCTCAAGTCGGCGGCGGTGTGAACGTACAGCTACTACTCAGCTTTCTCTACCTGCAACATGACAAGAGCCTGCTAGCTTAGCTTGCAAAAAAAGATGACTGATTGTGAGTGAGATCCCACCCTCTGTGCGGGCAGGTTGAGAACATGCGGGACAGCCCTAGTCTTCAGCCTCTGGCCAAAAAATCCAGACAATTTTTCCAGACAAAAAAATACATAAATCTCTCGTCTCAGGGGGATATGAGGGTGGAAAGCATGTTAATTTGAAAATACTACAGGTTTTCTACTAATACAAAGCTTAATGTTAAATCCTGAAGAATCCCTTTAATTTAACTGGACTTTTCACCAGTGTCATTAAAACCAATTAGGTACAGGATGGGTACATATGGTTTCATATGGGATGGCAAGCAAAAAAAATTTAATTAATTTATGATTGACAATCATTAAACAACAATTAATTATTTATTTATGTATTGAATGATTGATTTCAAAATGCACATCCCTAGCAATTAATGGCATTAGGAATAAGGTGAGGCAATGATGTTGTGTAATGAGGTCTGTCTTAGGTTTTTAGATCAAGTCAAGTCACCTTTATTTGCACAGCGCTTTAGACTATGGTAGGCCTATACTGATTGTTTCAAAACAGCTTTACAGTGATAAACATGAGAATAATGATTAAATGATGCAAACAGAATTAAACTGCTGTAAAGCAGCTCTAAAAAGACAATAGCAACAGCCATTATTCAGGTCTGGGGTTTGTGCAGGCCAGTCAAGATCTTACACATTGTTTTAGACACTGCTTTGTGCACAGAGCCAATGTCATTCTAGAACCGAATGGAAACAAAATCAAACAATTCTATAGAATGTCTTTGAAATGGAATACCATTAACAGGTCACTTTAAGCTCATACAAGTTCATTGCACTTAACAATCGCTATTTTAATATAGCTTGTCAAGTGATTTCAATTGATTTATTTCAATTTTATTTAATTTGATTGAGTTACATGATGAAATAATTTGTTTATCTTTGCAGAGTTATTATTCTTTAAGTTACCGCTGCACAATAAACAAGGACAAAAAAATACATACAAAAAGGATTTACTGTAAGAATTCACAATTTATATAAATTAATTTTCCAAAAGTAAAACTTTTTAGTGAAATAATGTTTAAACTGAGCAGGTGAGCATGTTGAGTTTTGTATGATAAAACAAAGATCTATGTGTGGAATGCGTTGGTCAAGCACTTGGGATAATCAAGATGCAGGGTATAGAAGTCAACGGTAGCGCTTATAACCCATTTAAAGGGTTAGTTCACCCAAAAATGAAAATTCTGTCAGTAATTACTCACCCTCATTAAGCGACGAGAATACTTTTTGTGCGCAAAAACTAACAAAAATAACGACTTTATTTCAAGTTTTCAACTATTCATTTTCTTCTCTGTGGGCCTCGTCAGTTAACGTAGTGTGATAGCGTAGTGCTACATCACACGCAGGCTCACTATTGGCCGACGCTGGTAATGTGTGTGATGCGTGTGACGTACACCACAGAAGCGCTACGCAGTTTTACTACGAGAACTCACTCGAGGTCGACCGAGAAGGAAATGAATAGTTGAATAAAGTCGATATTTTTGTTTTTGTAGCGCACAAAAAGTATTCTCGTCACTTGATAAACTTAAGATTGAGCCACTGTAGTCACTTGGACTATTTTAACGATGTCTTTAATAACTTTTTGGGGGAACAAGTTTCAGTCCCTTAGAGGCCTATGGAGGAGTGATCCAGCTCTCAGATTTAATCAAAAATATCTTAATTCGTGTTCCGAAGATGAACGAAAGTCTTACGGGGGTTGGAACAACATGAGGGTGAGTACTTACAGAATTTTCATTTTTGGGTGAACTAACCCTTTAAGATAACTTTTTCGCCTGTTTGTTTAATGAATACCAGTGACATTGTTTGGAAACACTGACATTGACACTGACACTAACACCGAGTCGCGGAACATGTCGCCGTGACAGCTCCAGTAGTGACTGACAGACGAGTTGAGCAGCTATACTGATGTGATTGTAACAAAATTCTAAATAAATAGCCTAATTTAGTGATTTTTTAAATGTCAATTAAATGCATTTTAAAGTCGGTAATATTTTTTTTCAAACATGTTATCAGTTTGTGGAACATCTGAATTTGAATGTGAATGACATGTGCAACTGAATGCTTTGTAATACCAGTGCTACTGTATGTCGTTTATCACGCAAAGTTGCAAACTGCCCGTTCTATAGGAAAGACGAAATAAATCTATCATGGGTCACCAAGCAGTCACATCCCTTACTGTAAACCTTTATTTTTGCATGATGCTGCACGGACACACGCCGGTAGGTGTCAGTATAAGTAAGTGTAACACTGGCCAGCACAAGATTCTCATATATTTCAAGTCCAAAAAGACAACAACAACAAAAAAAATTCATTCTTGAAAATCATTTGTTTACATTTTCTTACAAAGGATTACATGTCGAGATACAAGCAATCTTCTTAATTTATATAATTGCAAGAAAGTGCTCAGTGCACTTTAAAAACGTTTCAGTTACGCAGGACCTTCCTCAGTGTAGCTTTAATGTTTCAAAAATAATTTTAGTAGATAGTGGTATGTGTCACTAAAACTTGTGATGTGCCAATTGATTGTGCCATGTTCCACTTGCAGAAGAATTTGCTTTATGCTATCAAACATGATTTATTACATCGATGAGTTGATGTGTACAAAATTTTACATTTTAAATTTATTATACATAATTCCCTTTAAATTATTTTTGAAATATTAAAGCCACGGATGAGAATCTTGCGCTGGCCAGTGTTACACTTACTTATACTGACACCTACCGGCGTGCATCCGCGCAGCACCATGCAAAAATAAAGGTTTACAGTAATGGATGCGACTGTTAAAGGCCAACTAAAGTACCTTGGAACGCGCAGCTTTGTATAATGTGTTGACGTAATTTCCACTGAAACAGGAAGCTAAGGCGGGACGTATTGAATGGCTCCTCCCCATTTTCAAATAGCCAATAGCGTTTAGTTTACCTCACAGACTGCAAGTCAGATGGCAGTGTGCGCCTCTTACGAGCCTTGCCACTCTTGTTTCCCTCTGTCGCCAGACCCCTGTCAGACCAGACCCCCATGGAAAGCTAGTCCTTCCCTTGTCTCCTCTGACAAGACGCGGCTTATGACCGTGCCCCCACACAGGAACGCTAAGCCTCCCACGTCTGGGCCGGTCAGTCCGCCTCGCTGCCCCACCGAGGGTACGTCTGTGGTTCTCATGACCTCACTGGTTCAGTTCTTGGGAGCCTGGCTAGAGCTTCCCAACCTGTCCCGCTGAGTCGCAAGAACCATCAGGCTCGGCTATGCGATTCAGTTCGAACAGTCTCCTCCCCGCTTCTGCGGAGTGGTCGGTGGCAATGGCGCTGTCATGCGTGCGGAGGTCGCCACCAAGGGGGTAATCCATCGACCGGAAGTTGAAGCCTCGCGGGAGCCGCCATCTTGTAGCAGAACTTCACTTGCATTAGCATTCCCATTGACTCCCATTCATTTTCGCGTCACTTTGACAGCGAATAACTTTACATCTGAGGCGTTTAAAGACTCCATTTGTCCATTATTTATTTCTAAAGAAACACGACAATGTATAAAGGGCTCCATTACCTTCTATGTTACATTATGGCCCCGTAGAAACAGTTTTTGTAAAAATAGGCTAACGATTGCGTCATAACCACTCGACGCTCTGTCGCACAGTAGAGAAATTACCGTACAGACAGGAGGAGAAGCTCACAAGCAATCAATGCATTAACTTAATATGGCGTACTGACGTTACATTTTAAAATAAATACTATACAAATTACTTACTCCTGCTCACTCACGCCAAAGAACTCTTTGCTCAAGCTCGCCGTCTCTGCAAGATCAACGTTGGCAGTTTTCACGCACAGCTACTAGAATATTTACATCTGTCAGACAGGGTGCTCACGTCATCAAGCTTAGTTTGAGTCGGTTTGAGTCTGCGCGTCAGGAACGAAAGTGCTAAAAAATCGCTAAAAATGGGCTTCAACTGTCTCAACTGAGTTCCAATGAGATGGCTCTGTCCACTTCTTATACTGTCTATGGTCGCCACCCTACTTAGACGGTGGGCAGAGGGTCCGTATCTGCTTTACTTTTCGAAATGGATAATAATAATAATAATAATAATCCGTTACATTTATATAGCGCTTTATCTGGGATCTCAAAGCGCTTTACATAGAAGGGGGTAATCTCCTCAACCACCACCAATGTGCAGCATCCACCTGGATGATGCGACGGCAGCCATTTTGCGCCAGTACGCCCACCACACACCAGCTTTACTGGTGGAGAGGAGACAGAGTGATGAAGCCAATCAGTATACAGGGATGATTAGGAGGCCATGATGGACAGAGGCCAATGGGCAGATTTGGCCAGAATGCCGGGGTTACACCCCTACTCTTTCGAAAGACATCCTGGGATTTTTAATGACCACAGAGAGTCAGGACCTCGGTTTATTGTCTCATCCGAAGGACGGTGCTCTTTGACAGTATAGTGTCCCCATCACTATACTGGGGCGTTAGGACCCACACAGACCACAGGAAGAGCACCCCCTGCTGGCCTCATAACACCTCTTCCAGCAGCAACCTGGTTTTTCTCATGAGGTCTCCCATCCAGGTACTAACCAGGCTCAGCCCTGCTTAGCTTCAGTGGGCAACCAGTCTTGGGCTACAGGGTGATATGGCTGCTGGTGGATGCTGGATGATCCCCATGGAGGGAGAACCTGGATTTGTGACGGTTGTTTTATTCTTAACGACATGAAAAGTGTTGCCACTCCCATTTATTGCACATTTCCCCCCGAAATCATAATACATGAACCGTAAATATGCAGGCAAACGCGGTTGCCTACTATATCAGTGGAGCCAATAGCGCGGCAAGATACTGACAAAGGATTATTATTAACCAATCAGATGTAGCTTCTTTAGAACAGCTGTTACGCGGATGATTCAACTATCAGACACGACGAGCAGCGTCTGCGGCAGCACATTGACCATCGCCAAGGACATTTTTGTGTTATTGTAAGTATTCATTAAATGTAATATGATATCTATAAAATGTTTGTTTTGTACACTTTGTTCAAACGTATGTAAGCGTCTTGTTAGTGTCGTTTAAGCAGTAGCGGCGATATTGCCCATATTCCGCATATCAAGCGCATACATAAAGCTTGCCACAAAGAACCGGCAAAAGTAATGTTTATGCAACATTATACATTTTAATTGTTTATTAATAAACTAGTGTTTTCTGGCTGCAAAGATACAGTTGGCGATGTTGACGCCATCTTCGCATGTAGTGAATGCGCTTATTGAGAGAAATGCACACTTCATACGAATTAGCCTACATAAGCAGAGAGTAGCCCATTTATTATCGATTTTAATGTTGTTGTTTTTTTTTTAAGTAGACTGTTATGGTCTTTAGTATTTTTTCCACCTGGTTCTAGGTTCTGGAGGAGCATCAGGAACAGGTGTGGTGAATCTCCAGTGATCAGGTGTGGAGGATTTCTGTGATTACGTGTTAGGAGATGGGATTACAAAAGGACTGACGGAGTTGGACTGAGTAGCGCTTTCCTCTTCAGTTCCAGAATGACTCATTTTTCTTATTTTCTTTGATTTGTGGTTATTAGTGATGGCCAAATGAGGCTTCCTGAACCACTGAGGCTTTCCAGCCCATTGGTTCACCAAAAGGTTCGTTTACCTGAAGCCTCATGAAACAGTGTGCTCCCTAGTGACACCTGCTGTGCAAAGCAATGTATCGCACACAAATCTATTCATCCTGAGCAACCAAATTGTCATGGTGTGGGCACACCCTTTTTCTATTGCCTGTGTATTAAATAAAGTTTTTTACTCTGCTTGTGTTTACCTATGCACACACAACTCACACACACATAACTTTGTATTCAGTAGTTCTTTGGGTTAGTGATGACAGTGAATGCCCCAAATGAGTGTAAAGAAATCACTGAGTGCAGTGCTGACTGAGTGCAATAGTGTAGTGATTATGGAACTGGGAGTACAATTATGTAGTGCTTATGGAACTGGGAGTGGAACAGCAAACTGCAACAGGGATGGGAACATTTTTACTGATTTTTATTTAAAAACAAAAGTTTTTTTACAGTATTTGGATTGAGGCGGTTTCTCTTTTTGGAAACCACCTCTCCAGCCTTAGAAAACACCCTTTCACAGGGCACCGATGATGCCGGACAACATAAGAACGTAAGTGCCAGCTTATATAAATTGGGATGTTGGAGCTTCTGTTTGTTCCAATAACCCAGCGGATCCTCAGTCCTTGCCAGATTTGTCTCTGACAAATAACGGTCCACCTCAATAGTAGCATCTGCGGTCACACTGGAGCTCCGTCTGCTGTTATCCACTGTGCTGTCCAGTAGATGCCAAAGGTCACCTATAATTATACAAGGGAAAACACTCACTTCTCAATGGTTCACATTACATGACATTACAAATGTGAAAATTCACATAAGACATAGACTACTTACCACAGGTTGTAGATGGCCCAGCTTGTGAGGCAGGTACTTGAGCTGGGGGTGTTGTTTCAGAATTTCTGATAACATTGGCACATTCTGACTTTAGTCTTGTAATGGCTTCTTGGAGCTTCCCTGGACTTAGGAACCCTAGTTTTTTTAACCTAGGGTCCAGCAATGTAGGCATCGTCATCACACTAATGGATTCCATTTGTAACGCATGCTCTCTGACGCGACGGACAAGGTTGTCAGCCAGCTGCCTTGCCATATTTGATGTTAAGCCCTCGGATTTTCTTACTATTGTGTGGTTCAGCATCTTCATTAGGGGAATAACCTTTGAAGCAGACACTCTTTTTTCTGCAGAAAGCTCTACTGTGGCCTGGTGGAATGGGGCCAGTAGGTCGAGAGCATCCTTCATTGTTTCATACTCCAATGAAGTAGGAGGGCTTACATCTGTCCTCAAAGAGGCTAGAGCTGCCCCCACTGGCTCTCTCAGGTCATAGAGCCTTTCCAGCATGCTGTAAGTGCTGTTCCATCTAGTGTCCACCTCAATAATCATTTTCAGAGCAGGCCTCCCCATCTGCACCTGCACTTGGGCCAGTCTTTCTTTTCCTGTTGTGCTGGTCCTGAAGTAGGTTACAAGCTTCCTACATTTGGTGCGAAGCTCATTTAAGCCTGGCACATCATCGAAAGACTTCTTGACAATTAAATTCAATGCATGTGCAATGCATATCGCATGCCTAATATTCAATGCCCTCACACAGGCAATCATATTGGCAGCAGCATCCGTGACAAGGCACCTCACCTTATCCTTTATGCCCCACTCCTCCATGGCCATGGTATGGGCAATAGCCAAGTTGTCTGCCGTATGGGTGTTTGGGAAATGTTGCACCCCAAGCAAGATTGTCCCAAGCTGGTCATTGGCATCAATAAAATGACAAGTCACAGCCAGGTAAGCCTCCATGTTGATGGACGTCCACATGTCGGACGTAAGGCTAACAGCAACAACATTGTCCAATTTTTCTTTGGCCTTCTCCTTAGCCTCCTCATACCGGGTGTCAACCATGGACTTCAAAGCCTGAGAATGAAAATATTAATTGTTACTATTCATTCTGACTTTATAACAATAAACTACTTTAGTCTATTCACATACATACCTTTCTTGTTGGGAGAACATAGGATGGATCCAGCACATGCACAAGCTCCCTAAACCCCACGTCATCCACAACAGAAAAGGGTTGGGAGTCTTTGATGACCATGTTGACCAAAGCCTCATCCACCATTTTCTTTCTGTAATCTATAACACAGTACAATGCTGGTGTATTGTAGGAGCCTAACACATTATTTACATAATAAAAAAATTAAGATTAAATATTACTTTGACTAGTGGCTGGTCTGTTTGCAGCAGGTTGTGCATCCTCATGCATTGCACGATAATGCCTAAGCATTGAAGAGGTGTTGTTGCTGTAAGTCAGCTCTTTATGGCACAGCAAACATTTCACCTTCAACATGCAGATAATACACATTGTGATTATACAGCGATATGGTGAGGATTATGTGATGTTATGATAATAAATTATATAAATGTATACAAACCTTGTTATGAGCAATCAATTCAAAATGCTCCCAGACAGGAGAAGTTCTCCTCTTTCTTGCTGGCTCCATTGTAAGGGCTCTAGGTTTGCCTTTAACGTTTGCACTCTAAGGCTTTCCCTACAGTCTAGTTTTATAATAATAATAATAGCAATAATATATATATATATATATATATATATATATATATATATAT
Organism: Semotilus atromaculatus; assembly: GCA_031834385.1. Taxonomy (NCBI): domain Eukaryota; kingdom Metazoa; phylum Chordata; class Actinopteri; order Cypriniformes; family Leuciscidae; genus Semotilus; species Semotilus atromaculatus. The sequence goes on along the minus strand of JAULUF010000049.1, from coordinate 12,393,206 downwards.
ATATATATACAATAATAACACTACTACCAATATATGTATATATATATAGCAACTAGAACTAGATATAGGCTAATTTACTCTAATAATCTACTGAACTATGTATACTTTACTCTAATAATCTAATAATCTACTAAACTAAGTATAATGTAATATAATATATAATACAGGCTATGATATATAATGATAACTATGCTACTACAAACTCGCTACAACTCGCTACTCACTACTTCGTACAACCAACACTTCAACACCAATGCAAACGCCTACTGCAAAACCCACGAGAGGCGCGAGGTTTCGAACCACTTTTATCCGGAAGCGATACTCAGAATGAAGCAATGACGTATTCAACACAAACCGAGGCCTCGTTTGTTATCGTCACGTGATTTTCACGGAAACGACACAAGCCTCGAATCGGGGCTTCATCTGGAACGCCCCTTTTTGCTCGACACAAGCTCCGGAGCCTCGCTTCAGATGTCACATCACTAGTGGTTATTGTCTAGTGTATGTTTTGTTCATTAAATGTTATTCGTTAAAATTGAGTTCCATGTGTGGCCTCCCCATTTTTATGTTGCTTCACCTGTAACCAGGTGAACGTAACATAATGGGGGCTCGTCTACTAAACTGAGAGAGGCTCAGTGAAGAATCTTGGGTAAGGTTATTCGGTAAATTGTGAGATGATTGAATGAAGTTGATTCAAATTATTCTTGGGGAGAAATCACCATGGAACATGTGATTGGTTTTATTATTTGGTAAAAATTTGCTGGGGCTGAAGAGGAAAATTGTCTGGGGTTGAGTCCTGTTGTGCATGACTAGAGGTAAGACAGATTTGTACTATAATTGCTGGGAGGGATTAATGAGATCAGTTAGATCATCAGAGCCACGTGAACTCCCGTGTTAGGTATAGAGCGGTGACGCTGTTTGTTATTTTAAATTTTTTATTTTAGTTTGTTGTTTTTGGTACGTCGGACGCGGGTAGACGGATTAGCCGTTGAGCTGCATGTGGGCGTACTGAAGACTAGGGTTGAGTTATTTAGGTGTGTTTTTTTTTTTCCTCTTAGTTAGATACGGGACGGCTCTTGATTTTTCCTGGCATTGTGGTGCTCTCTGCCTTGCCCTAGTCTTTGTGCATTTTCATTTTCCGGTTTAGGAAAAGGGGACCAACAAGTTATTTTGACTTTGAAAAACAGCTAAAACGGTAATACGTGAAGTTTAGTCAAAATGGATCAACTGCGGGATTTTTTGGCAGCTCCTACGGGGGAGAAATTGAATGATCTTTCAAGGGATCAATTAGCTAAGGTAGTTGAACATTTTAATTTTGAGGTAGTGGTAACAAAAGGTACGAAGGTAAAACAGTTTCGGGATATGGTAAAAGAGAAATTGGTGGAGAGGATGATTTTAACTGCGGATGCACCATCAGAAGAAGTAATTTCACCGGACGGTACGTCAACGCCGCTCATGACGGGAGTACAGAGTGGGTTTACTTTTGAGCAGCAGTTGGAAATTTTGAACATGCAGAGTAGGGAACGTGAACTGGACAGACAGCTTGAATTGGAAAAACTGAGAATTGAAGAACGAGAGCGTGATAGGGAGTTTGAGAAATTTAAGTATGAGAAACAAATTCAGGAGGCTAAGTTGGCTCAAGAAACCGAACGGTTAAGATTGGTTGCTGAAGGGAGAACGGGGAGTATTGGCGACTCTGGTGGTCAACTGGGTTTAAATAGAACATTAAATATTGCAAATATGACCAAGTTGCTGCCTAGATTTAATGAGAAAAATCTAGAAGTTTTTTTCTCGTTGTTTGAAAGCGTTGCTGATGATAGAGGCTGGAATGATGGGGAACGAACTCTTTTGCTGCAAAGCGTTCTTGAGGGTAAAGCTCAGGAAGCGTTTATTTCACTATCACCAGCAGGGCGAAAAGATTATCAGGTCGTGAAAGACGCAGTTTTAAAAGCTTACGAACTTGTCCCTGAGGCCTATCGTCGGAGGTTTAGGGGATGGAAAAAGGGAGAAAGGCAAACGCATGTGGAAGTGGCGCGAGAGCTCATGAACCACTTTAATCGTTGGTGCGCGTCTTTAGGATTCTTTTGAGAGTCTTTGTGATCTAATAGTCTTGGAACAGTTCAAGAATATTATTCCTGAGCGGATAGTGACTTACTTAAATGAGCAAAAGATGAAAACTGCGGCAGAAGCTGCAGTTTTAGCGGATGAATTTGCGTTGATTCATAAAAATTCAGTTTACCAAAGAGATTATCATCTTGAACATCAAGATAGACCGAAGTCGTTAAAAGCAGAGTATAGGCCAAATAGAAACGTAGACCCAAATTCCACTTGCAGGTATTGCCTGGAAAGGGGCCACTGGAAAAAGGAATGCCCTGTGCTGAAAGGCAAGTATAAGGCCAGTGCAAAAGCTGTGGGGCTTGCGTCAGCATTAACTGCGTGTGAACCATCATGGGTTGGGGGAATCCCTGTTGAGGTGAAAGATCAAAACGCAGATAAGGTTTGCGGGTCCCAGTCGGATTATGGTCCTTTTATTACAACGGGATACGTTTCGTTAGTTGATTGCTCAGTTAAGGTACCCGTAAGAATTCTGCGCGACACAGGATCTTCTGAATCTTTTATTGTAGAATCGAAGTTGAATTTTTCTTCTGGGTCCAGTACAGGAAATAGTGTTCTGATTCGGGGTATTGGGTTGGAAATATTTTCTGCTCCGTTACACAGGATTCAGTTTGATTCGGAATTGGTGCGCGGGGAAGTTGAAATTGCTTTACGCCCTTCGTTACCTGTGGAGGGTGTAGATGTAATTTTGGGAAATAATTTGGCCGGAAATCGTGTGTGGGGTGGGGTGGTACCTCCCATTGTGAAGGCTAATCCAAATTTATCTTCAGAGGTAGATAAGAGTGTCCAGGATTTTCCCGATGTTTTTGTTTCCTGCGCAATAACTCGAGCTATGAACACTGAAAAGAATGTGTCCCAGATCAGCGAAAAAATAGAAAATTCTTCGTTCAATCCTTTGGGTAATTTATCTTTGTTGCCGCCTTCGATTTCCCGTGATGAGCTAATTTTGGCTCAGGGAAAAGATGCCGGGTTGACAACACTGTTTGAGTCGGTTAAATCTGCTACCGAAATTGAAAGTATGGCTTCTGGTTATTTCCTGAGTGATGGCGTTTTAGTTCGCAAGTGGACGCCTTGTAATGATCGTGCTTTGGGCGAACCCATATATCAGATTGTTGTTCCGGAGGAGTTGCGTGATCTGGTGTTGAGAACGGCTCACGGGGATATAGCTGGGCATTTAGGGGTCAAGAAAACCTACAATAGTGTAATGCGCTATTTTTTTCTGGCCTAGATTAAAAAGAGATGTGGCGAGTTTTATTAAGACGTGCCACACTTGTCAGATGGTAGGGAAACCGAATGAGGTTTTGGCTCCGGCGCCGTTGTTTCCAATTCCTGCGGTGAGCCACCCTTTTGAGTATCTTACTATTGACTGTGTGGGGCCGTTAAAATCGTCTAAAGCAGGTTCTAACTACTTGTTAACTGTCATGTGTCAGACCACTCGCTATCCCGCTGCCTATCCTCTGCGAACCATTTCCACAAGGTCGGTGGTAAAAGCTCTGTCCCAATTTATTTCAGTTTTTGGTATTCCTAAATTTATTCAAACTGATAGAGGAACCAATTTTACTTCTCGTATGTTTGAACAGATTTTGCAACAACTACGTGTAAAACATCATAAGAGTAGCGCGTACCATCCTGAAAGCCAAGGAGCTCTTGAGCGATTCCATCAAACGCTAAAACAGTTGTTGAGGGCGTATTGTAACGAACTGAATAAAGACTGGGAGGAGGGGCTTCCTTGGTTGATGCTAGCCGCACGCGAGGTCGTTCAAGAGAGCCTTGGTTTTAGCCCTAACGATTTGGTGTTCGGTCACAAGGTAAGAGGTCCGTTGTCCCTTCTGAAGGATAACGTGACTGGACCTGAAATGTCTGTAAATCTCCTGGATTATGTTAATGGCTTTCGACGTAGGTTATATCTGGCAGGTAAATTGGCCGGAGAAAATCTAGTTAAAGCACAATTGAGAATGAAGACCTGGTTTGATCGTAGGTCCGAGCGTCGTGAATTTAGTCCCGGAGATCAAGTGTTAATCTTGCTCCCTGTTATTGGATCATCTTTCTTGGCAAAATTCACAGGGCCTTATAACGTGATGAAGCGGGTATCAGATCAAAATTATATTGTTTCGACGCCAGATAGGAGAAAATCTACCCAATTGTGCCACGTGAATCTGTTAAAACCTTATTTTTGCCGTACACGTGACAATGCTGACGCTGTCCTGGGTGCTGAAGTGAAATCGGTGGCAGTGGTTTCAGAGGTGAGTGATTCCTCAAGCGCGAAGTTGAATGGCATTGAGGGCGATGGTCTTACGTCTGGTTGTATTGTTCAACCCCGACTTTGTAATTCTGAACAACTGGCTAAGTTGGAGGGTATGTTGGAACATTTGCCCGACGAAAATCGCGAGCAACTGATCAGGTTGATAAGGGAGTTTTCGGTACTTTTTTCTGATACGCTTTCGTGTACCGACCTGATCTGTCATGATATTGATGTTGGAGATTCCTTGCCCGTTAGACAGAGAAGTTATCGAGTACACCCTGAAAAGCAGAAGTATTTGGAAGCTGAGGTCAGGTATTTGATAAATGCTGAGCTTGCTAAACCATCTTATTCTAGTTGGGCGTCTCCATTTATTCTCGTTGAAAAACCGGATAAGACGTTTAGATTTTGTACTGATTATAGAAAACTAAACAGTGTTACGAAGCCCGACTCTTTCCCGCTTCCGCGGATGGAAGATTGTATAGATTCCGTGGGTTCAGCTAAATTTGTAACCAAGATCGACCTTTTAAAGGGGTATTATCAAGTTCCTTTGACTCCTCGGGCACAAGAAGTCTCTGCTTTCATCATACCTTCAGGGTTATACTCATACAATGTTATGAGCTTCGGTCTACGAAACGCTCCGGCTACCTTCCAGCGCCTGATGAACCGAGTGGTTTCAAGGCTGGAAGGATGTGCGGTTTATTTGGATGACGTCGTGGTATATAGTCAGACGTGGGAGGAACAGTGTTCTCGGTTGCGTGCCCTGTTTGTTCGTCTCGTTGAGGCGAAGTTAACAATAAATCTTGCGAAGTGTGAGTTTGTTAAAGCCACGGTAACTTATTTGGGAAAAGTGGTGGGACAAGGGGAGGTGTGTCCGGTACGGGAAAAGGTGCGAGCTATTGATGATTTCCCCGCTCCTACTACTAAAAAGGAGCTGATGAGATTTTTGGGAATGATCGGATATTACCGCAGTTTTTGCGCAAATTTCTCGACAGTAGTTGCCCCGCTTACTGAGTTGTTGAAAAAAGAAAATACGTTTGAATGGTCTTCAAGCTGTCAGGGTGCGTTTAGAAATGCAAAACTTCTGCTGAGTACTGCTCCTGTGTTAGTTGCGCCTCGGTGGGATCGAGCGTTTCAGCTCCAGGTTGACGCAAGTCAAGTTGGTGCAGGAGCTGTTCTATTGCAAAAAGATGATAATGAGATTGACAGGCCAGTTAGCTATTTTTCGAAGAAGTTTAATTCGTATTAATCTAATTATTCCGTTATCGAAAAGGAAACATTGGCTTTGGTGTGGGCATTGCAACATTTTGATGTATATGTGGGGGGTGGTTCGATGGTGGTGGTTTTTTCGGACCACAATCCACTGGTGTTTTTGAAATCGTTGCGAACACCTAACCAACGACTCATTCGTTGGGCTCTATTATTACAGCCGTACAGTTTGGAAATTCGCCATATTCGGGGACGTGATAATGTAATGGCGGATGCATTGTCCCGTTCCCCAGTGGATGAATAAGACCATCTATGTTATTCGCCCTTGATCTTGTCTGTTTAGTGTTTTCAAGGCGCCTGAGAACACTGAAAATTGGAGTTTGGGGTAGGTGATGAGAAGAAAAGGGGTAAGTGACATCTGTATGTGAGCCTACGAATGTTGAGTATGCTAATTTGGAGTTTGCAGAGTTCCCTTTTAGGGGCCTCTGTTTTAAGAGGGGAGGTGTTATGGTCTTTAGTATTTTTTCCACCAGGTGGCAGTGTTCTAGGTTCTGGAGGAGCATCAGGAACAGGTGTGGTGAATCTCCAGTGATCAGGTGTGGAGGATTTCTGTGATTACGTGTTAGGAGATGGGATTACAAAAGGACTGACGGAGTTGGACTGAGTAGCGCTTTCCTCTTCAGTTCCAGAATGACTCATTTTTCTTATTTTCTTTGATTTGTGGTTATTGTCTAGTGTATATTTTGTTCATTAAATGTTATTCGTTAAAATTGAGTTCCATGTGTGGCCTCCCCATTTTTATGTTGCTTCACCTGTAACCAGGTGAACGTAACAAGACATTTCAAGCTTTCTATACGTTCAACTTGTTCTGAGGCAAGTTGAGTTTCGGTTCATTTATGAGACGCGCTCCAGTTCACGTGCCGGTGTTCTGTCAATGTAGCATACTTTGTCAGAATAGCATCCCGGAAGTTGAGTTTTATAGCGGGGTCTGTCAATTTAGCCTACTTTGTCAAAACAGCATACCAGTGTTTGTGAAGGGTTTTGATAGCCCCTGGTTTAATTAAAAAAATAGTTTCTACAGGGGTATGCTGTTTTGATAGCCCCTTGTTTAATAAAAATACAGTTTCTACAGGGGTATGCTGTTTTGATAGGGCCTTGTTTAATAAAAAAGACAGTTTCTACAGGGGTACGCTGTTTTGATAGTTAACACCATTTAACGTTTTAACACGACATTACGACTCCACTTGATAAAAATAATATATTGAAAACGTCTGTCAACATTTCTTGTGATTGTACAAGGCAATTAGGTAATGTGTATATAATATGCGATATAATACACCAACACTTACCGCTTGTAATCGTAGGTATGCCGAAATGATGGTTTAAATTTAACGCATGCGCAATTCCACAAATTTCATTGCTGCGCATTAACCGAAGGTATTCCATTCTGATGGGTATGGTGTTCCATCGGAACACCTGCCGGCGTCTCCGTGTCCTGATTATATTGTCTGCTATATTTCGCTTCTTGTTTATTAAATCCAGGCAATTGGTTGATGAAACATTGATTGAAATTAAGATACAATTTTTACAAAACGAAATTCACTTTAAAGAATGGCTTTCTACAAAACAAAAATCATGTCTGACCCATTCAAAATGTATCCTGATGTATGGTCATCTTATGATCCCATCTCATGCGGTTCCTTCTTCATATAATCAACATAGATGAAATTAAAAAAAGAAAACATTTTATATTATATAAAAGATAAATATGACACGTATATTTTATGTTTTTAAGTTATATTTAAACGTCACACCACTCCGCTTTTCTCATGTGTGTGGCCTATACATGCAGGTGTGTGTGCATGAGGGAGGGGTGCGATTTCGAATAATCGAATAATACCCAGATCTTCGAATACTATTTTTGCTTGAAATGCCCATCCCTTCTAATGACTAGCATCAAACTACTGCAATTTGTTCTTTTAGGAGTTTAAATTATTAATCTAATAATTAAAACATAATTATTAATGTTGTCCTGCTCAGACTTGTGCAAGGTTTAAGTTACATCAGACTTCTCTATTTTAGGTATTTAAATGTTTATTTTGTCCTCCAAAGTTTACTATTGGACAATGTTTAAACCTTAAACCTTGTGGGCTGCATCAGACTGCTCCATTTTGTTTGTATTTATCTTTGTCTTATATTAAGGATCGGTATCGGCCGATCACCATGACAAGAAATCGGCAATCGGTATCGGCTGCAAAAATCCTGATCGGAGCATCCCTAGCATCTACCTTTAACACAATTTGTTTTTTTACATGAGCTGTGCACAAGTTCCAGTATGGCCTCTGGAGCTGGCAGAAGTGTCATCCAGTCCACTCCATAGAAATCTCCTACCATCTTCCAGCCATGATTTACAGGAGGAGGAATGTCTGGCACCTGTGTTCCTAACCCTAACCCAACTGCAGCCTGATAGCTTGCCCGCTTAGAAGTGTAGCGATCACGGGCGTAAGGCCTCAGAGCCTGTGTTATTACTGGAGTTGCCTTTCCATCCTCTGCCTCTACCACTGTTCTGCACCCTCCCCCACATCACTGATTAAAAAGAAATGGTTTGTAACTTTCATATATTAGTTCGACCTGTTCCCTTAACATGGGTAATAGACCAGTTTCACAGCGTTCAGGTGTCCGGCCGGCCTTGTTGATGTTAAAGAGGCCATAATTGGAAGGGTAAATTTTTGCAGGGTATTTTTATTATATTACTGTTAATACACTGTATATATATTATTTGTACTACTCTTATACTGTTACTGCTACTACACTGCATAAGGCTACTGCTAATACATTGCACATTTATATTTAATTTATATTACTACTATTACATACTACTTAATTAACTGTATACTACTGTCTACACTGCACTGTATGTCTTATACTGCACCGCTTGTCTATACAATAAATACCAAACTTTGCGGTTTCTTCAGCTAATACTGCGTTCTCTCTTCTCCTTTGTGCTCGTTTTATCTTCATGAAATGGCTGTTGCACACCCCTGTGGTAGCCAGTGTTAGCTGGTTTGACTAACTGGTTTGTAGGTTCCTGGCTTTGTAACTTGTATGCCTGTGCTGCCTCTTCTGCTATACTTCCCTCAAATATATGCATGCAGCACTTCATGTTTTGCCATTTCTTCCCAGTAAACATGCAGGAACAACCGTATTGTCTGGCTTGTTTTTATGACGTTGTGTTTTCCAAGCAATACCATGGATCAAATGTGTGAAATCAGAACGGTGAATTTATTAAAGATTACTAAGAAATGACAGGACATCGTATGACAAAAGATAGTTACATAAAATAAAAACGGTAAGAATGGACAATGTTACCTCTACATTCACATTTTGTGTCAAACTGAGTATGTAGCATAAGTGGGTAAAATGAGTTAAGTTCAATCTTTCCTGGGCTAGAACCTAGGGCTATGTATATTGCACGATATGCATATTGCGATATATACATTTGCGATCATTTCGATAAATTGTGCAGCCCTACTAAATCCCTTATCGAAAAGATGTGCACAGACAGCAGCTTCATATCAGCGCGGAACGCGCCAGGCAGTGTGTTGACAAACGCGTCACCAACACCGACACCTTCCCACGCACGCTATTGGATGAAGGCAACAAATACGTCACGCATATCGGACCCCACACGTACACTACCGGTCAAAAGTTTTAGATCAGTAAGATTTTTTATGTTTTTAAATGAAGTCTCTTCTGCTCACCAAGGCTGCAATTATTTGATAAAAAATGCAAAAAAAACAGTAATATTGTGAAATATTATTACAATTTAAAACAGCGGTTTTCTATGTGAATATATAGTGAAGTGTAATTTATTCCTGTGATCAAAGCTGAATTTACAGCATCATTACTCCAGTCTTCAGTGTCACATTTTTAAAATTATTATAATATGAAATTATTATAATATGATCCTCAATAAACATTTATGATTATTATCCATGTTGAAAACAGTTTTTTACATTTTTATTTCAGGATTCTTTGATGAATAGAAAGTTCAAAAGAACAGCATTGATCTGAAATGGAAAGCTTTTGTAACATTAATCACTACTACCATTCAAAAGTTTGGGGTCAGTAAAAATGTATTTTTTATTTTTGGGGGAAAGAAATTAGAAAATACTTTTATTCATCAAGGATGAGTTAAATTGATCAAAAGTTATACAGTAAAGACATTTATAATGTTAGAAAAGATTATATTTTAAATAAATGCTGTTCTTTTGAACTTTCTATTCATCAAAGAATCCTGAAATAAAAATGTAAAAAACTGTTTTCAACATGGATAATAATCATAAATGTTTCTTGAGCATCATATTATAATAATTTCATATTATAATAATAAAAAAAATGTGACATTGAATACTGGAGTAATGATGCTGTAAATTCAGCTTTGATCACAGGAATAAATTACACTTCACTATATTTTCACATAGAAAACCGCTGTTTTAAGTCAAGTCAAGTCAAGTCACCTTTATTTATATAGCGCTTTTTACAATACAAATTGTTTCAAAGCAGCTTTACAGAGATAACAGGAAAACAATGTTGTAATAGTATTGTTAAATAAAAATGTAAAAAACTGTTTTCAACATGGATAATAATCATAAATGTTTCTTGAGCATCATATTATAATAATTTCATATTATAATAATTAAAAAAATGTGACATTGAATACTGGAGTAATGATGCTGTAAATTCAGCTTTGATCACAGGAATAAATTACACTTCACTATATTTTCACATAGAAAACCGCTGTTTTAAGTCAAGTCAAGTCAAGTCACCTTTATTTATATAGCGCTTTTTACAATACAAATTGTTTCAAAGCAGCTTTACAGAGATAACAGGAAAACAATGTTGTAATAGTATTGTTAAATTCAAAATTAAATGTTAAATGTCCCCAACTAAGCAAGCCAAAAGCCAATGGCGACAAAGGCGAAGAGAGGCGAAAAAGGCAACAGTGGGCAAGGAACCAAAACTCCATCAGGTGACAGAATGGAGAAAAAATTGTACAAAATTTCACAATATTACAGTTTTTTTTTTTTTTTTTTTTTTAATCAAATAATTGCAGCCTTGGTGAGCAAAAGAGACTTCTTTTAAAAACATAAAAAATCTTACTGATCTAAAACTTTTGACCGGTAGTGTAGCTGCCTGCTCTATTCGCCGGAAAAATAACCTGGAGAAAGTTACCGATATTATAGTAATGTGCAAAGTATGTGAGTGGCAACCATTTTTATTTGCTTTGTTGAAAAGCGTAGCGGTTACATATAAAAAACTGGGTTATCCATCACCACAGATCGTCTGAAAACACGAAATCTTACCTCGGCCCACCGTCTACTGGCGAAGGGTGCGATCGAGATTTTCCCTACAGCCGAAATGAAGTCCGGCTTCTACAGCCCTTACTTCATTGTACCAAAGGATACCGGTGGATTACTATCACTTCATAGGCTTCCGTTCAAGATGCTAACGGCTAAACGCATTTTCGAAACTTTTTCAGAGGCTCCTGGGGCATATGGCATCCGCAGCAGCAGCCACACCAATCGGATTGCTTCATATGAGACCGCTTCAGCATTGGCTTCGCGATTGAGTCCCGAGATGGGCATGGCAACAAGGCAGGCTCCGGATACCAGTTTCTCGTGCCTGCTGTCAGACATTCACCCCGTGGTCGAACCTCAGCTTTCTATGGGCCGGAGTGCCCTTAGAACGAGTTTCCAGGCATGTTGTTGTATCAACAAATGCCTCTGCCATGGGCTGGGGTGCCATGTGGACAGCTTCCTGGACAGCTTCGTGCCGTTCACGTTCCCGGAGATCTGAACTGTGCATCCCCAGTCAGCAGCTGATTTGGGAACAGTTTGGTGACGCACAGGTAGATCTGTTTGCCTTACTCGACTTGTAGCTTTTGTGTTATTGTTTTATTCCCTGACCGAGGGCACGCTCGGCACGGATGCACTGGCGCACAGCTGGCGCAAATATGTGTGAGCCTTCTCGCACAGACCTTGTGCATGATAAGGGAGGATAAGGAGAAGGTCCTTTTGGGTGTGGCTCACCCGTGATTGGTTCTCTGAACTGGTGCTCCTCACTACAGCCCCTCCCTGGCCAATTCCTCTGAGGAAGGACCTCCTTTCTTAGAGACGGGGCACCCTCTGGCACCCTCATCCCGATCTAAGGAACCTACATGTGTGGCTTCTCGACGGGACCTCAAAAAGGTGGTGGCTACCATCATTTCTACTGGGCCCTGTCTTTCGACACACCTATGCGTTGAAGTGGAAACCCCTTCATCACCTGGTGCTCTTCTCCCTGAGAAGACCCCAGTAATGCCCGATCTGTGTCATGTTCAAATGCACCCGTCTACGAGATTGGTTTGCAGCGATCAAACTGAAGGATGCGTACTTTCATGTCTTTATTCCCCCTCGACATAGACCGTTTCTGCGCTTTGGGTTCGAGGTGCAGGCAGGGGCTGTCCTCGTCACCTCGCGTCTTTACGAAAGTTGCGGAGGCAGCCATTATTCTACTCTGAGAATGCGACGTTCACATTCTCAACTTCGCGACAGGCTGATTCTGGCTCGGTCTCTGGATCAGTTGTGCCAACACAGGGTACTCAGCCACCTCAGCCTGGTTGGCCTTCAGGTCAACTGGGAAAAGAGCAAACTCTCCCCGGTGCAGAGGATCTCTTTTCTTGGTTTGGAGTTAGACTCGGTCAACCAGACAGCGCGACTCATAGAGGAGCAGCACAGCGAAATTCTTTCAGAGCCTCCTGGGCTTATGGCAGCTGCAGTAACGCCATTCGGCTTGCCTCATATGAAACCGCTTCAGCACTGGCTTCACGGCCGAGTCCAATGTGCATTGGCCCGTAACTGTTATACCTCTCGTTTAAAAATAATGTTTTCACAGCCAAACTTTAAGACCTTCAACTTACCAGCAAGTGTTGGCGTGCTACATCGGTGCAGTGTTGCGTTTCACTCTGCCTCTGTTTGTTTCCATTGACAATGGGCTCAAATAAGCTCAGTTGATTCAACTTAAATTCAATAGAATGAGAAAAATCACGAAAATCGTGCACCTAACTCAAAAAAGAGAGAGACTACTATAGAAATTTTTTTATGTTTACGTTTAGTGTATTTAAATGATTTGCATTAAAACAATTTCAGGGATAAGAAGGTTTGGTTCACTTGCAAATGTCTAGAAAGAAGTGCAATTTGAAATTGAGGACATATGCTTAAACTAAAGACATATAAAATAAAGACATAAACATAAACATATGCGAACTACTCAAGTCAAGTCAAGTATATTTATATAGCGCTTTTCATAATATAGATTGCATCAAAGCAGCTTCACAGTATCAATCAAAACAACATAACAATGTTCGTTTCTTAGTGGAAAAACATCCACGTTTGGTAGAGCTGATCAATGGTATTAATGATTGGTTAATTAATTTGAATATCCCCAAACTGAGCAAGCCAAGAGACAACTGAGACAACTACTGACCCCCAATTTCCATCAACTGCGGAACGGCGGCGGAGTCAATAGGTTTCCATTAAAGTCAATGTGTGTATTTTCACTGACTGCGGAACGCCTGCGTTCCGACTCCGTCCCAGCTCCGGCGACCGCAGCCCTCCGGAGCCGATACGCAGAGTTTCTATTTTTGCCGGATGCCGGAGAGCGCCGCAGCAGTTCAGCACAGGGAAGATTGTTATATCGCGCGATCATACGTGAATTCGCGAGATCTCGTGGCTCCTCGTGTCAGTCATAGCCGCAGCCGTTCCGCAACAAATCCGGATCTGGTAGGTATTGAAGGACGGCGGAGCACGGATCCGACACGCAGCGGAGCCGATCCGCGGCTGTTCCGCAGTTGGTGGAAATTGGGGGTAACCCATTAAGGTACGGCGTTGCCATATGGCAACAATTTATTTAATTTCCTTGTTATTCAGAAGAAGAAAAAACTTTGCACTATGGGAATTAAATATGTAGTAGTACCATCAATGCATTCCATGTAATGTAATGAGAGTGAGGATGAGTTAGCCAAAGGATTGGGAATGATAGTATACAAATCAATCAATTATTAAAAGAAATGTGCTATTAAATAGAAAAGAAAATCATAATTTTATAGACAAATATTTTTGATATGTATGATCGAATCTATTTCATGTAATAAAAACTTATTTGAAAAAATATTTCATGTTTAGAGCATAATGAATACCATAGAGGGCTAATTACAACAAAAACAGAACTTGCAAGAGATTATTTATCACTAAATGTATTTTAAAGATGTCAAAATGAGTTTGCATTGAGCAGTGGCACAAAAAATAATTATACATTTTTATTTAATTTTTCTTCTTTTTTCAAATCTTTTATTTTAACACTGAATATATTGCATTAAAAGACACAAACCAAAAATATACACTAAGTATTCCTAGACATTCCTGACATCACCTAAACTTGTGAGATGTCTTAATGTTTTTTTAAGGTGCTTCCAGTGCTAGATTTTCCAGAGCTATTCCATGAAAGCGGAGAAAATGCCAGCCCTCCTTATCTGTGAGGTCCTCTGCACCTTTTGCTAAATAAAAGTCTAAAGAGGGCTTGTTCCAATCCAGTACAGAGAACTGTAAACGCACACAATGCTGCTCTTTGGCCACCTATACAGTAAAAAACAAAACTGCATTTACTCTTTTACATTAAAAACACACTGCTCAATTACTGAGACAACAAAGTTTAACCACAAAATATGTTTAATACCATGATGCAAAAAGTTCTATATAATTTTTTTTTTAAACTCACTTTGGCAACAGTTGCCATTAAAGCCTTTCCAATGCCTTTACCTGTAGCATAACCAGAGATAAGTGAGTCAACACACAGTTCTGCATTTTGGATCAAACTCTGGGTTACTGAAAATAAATACACACCTCTGTACTCTGGCATCACATACAGATCCTCCATATACACAGTCCTTCCTTTCCAGGTGCTGTACGTATAGTAGAAGAGAGCATAGCCAACCTTAATGTGTCCTGTGGAAAGCCAGCTACAGTAAGAATACTTGTGAAGACTATATAAAAAATTTCCTAAAATGTCATTGTACTCCACTCAAAAAATTATGGTAACACTTTATATTACGACCCGCAAACAACTGCGTAAGTAAACCGAAATTACGGTGTACGTTTCTGCAATTATAGTGTACTTCTGTGTAGGTATAAGGGAACAATATGTTACGTTTTGGGTTATAAAGGGGTAATTTACAGCCCGCAGCAGTTACACTTACCCTGTAAATACACAGAACAAGGGGGTAACAAGCGCCACTTTAATTTACAGCCCGCAGGAGTTACACTTACCCTGTAAATACAGTTGAAACGGGTAACAAACACTACTGAATATGTAACAATACGAAACAACATGATTTGTACAGTACAGAGAAAGGTACTCTTATTAAACAAAACAAAACAAACATTTTACACAGTATATTTGCCCTGACATTTAAGTGTCATTACAATACAATGTGATAAGGTATGTACTAAGTACATGTTACGTTCTAAATTAAAATCATAGCAAAACAAAATTTTTTTGGTTTAACATTAAGTAGTTTAGTAAGAAAAGCCAATAAATTAAATTTTTATCATACTGTGCTTACATACAGCCATATATATATATATATATGTTTAATTTACAACCCACAGATGTCAAAATTACCCTGTAACTACATTGCACAAGAACATATTTTGCCAGAAATGTGATAAAAACTTTTATACACAACAGACAATTTTTGCCTGGAATATATTAACAGAATAGGTAGCTGTTAGTTTTAAAATAATTACATTTTAAATAATTTGCTTATATATCTGGTTGTACCCCTTATTACCCAAAACTTAACATATTGTTCCCTTATACCTACACGGAGGTACACTATAATTACAGAAACGTACACGTAATTTCGGTTTACTTACGAAGTTCTTTGCAGGTTGTATATCTGCTTGTTAGCCCTTTATTACCCAAAACTTAACATATTGTTCCCTTATACCTATACGGAAGTACACTATAATTACAGAAACATACACCGTAATTTCGGTTTACTTATGCAGTTGTTTGCGGGTCGTAATATAAAGTGTTACCAAAATGGTTTATGCTTTTACTATTCCTTTGTCTATGCTCTCATTATTCTTTAATCCCTCCCTGCTCTAGTTTGTACTATTTTGAACGATGACTGAAACTTTGTATTACTGGCACTTCTCGTGTTTATTGCCTTCTTATGATTAATTGCTTGTTGTAGTTGTCCTCAACTGCAAGTCACTGCTAAATTAATAAATATAAATGTGATGAGAAATCTTTCTGTCTAAATTGAATGCAACTAAAATATCTATTGATAAAATAACATAAACATATAAACTACATTTAATGTAATAGGTTATATAAGGTAAACCAAAGTTATTGTTTTACATATATTCCTAACCAGTTTTCTCTGAACATTGTCATTATTTAAGTGTTTTTAAGAGTCTTTTAGGAGTCATTATTACCATCTTTAGACATGTGCTCCTCGGGTACCTCAGCTACAAGACACTGGTAAAAAGGATTGGGGCCAAATCCATCCCTCTCCAACTCTAATAGAAAACAAAGAAAACCAGTAGAAATAGACCTTGATTAGTAAGCAACATGTGGCTTAATTTAGGCTGTAATAACAATAAAATAATGGGTCAGCTTTTTGAAAATAACCTTTATGGGATATCTTCACTTGGTCAGGCATCTTTTCATAAACAGCCAATTCCTACAATAAAACATACACAGATAATTGCAACTCATTTTGCATTCGACAATCATTGGGTGCGTCTCAATCAGCTCCCTCATTCAGTATTGAGGGCACTTATCATGTCTTTCGGCCATGTCGGTCTGTTGGCTGTCTCAATCGCAAAATCCTACCAGTGCACTGAAACAATCGCCACCTAAAAAGTCCCACAAAACATTGTGAAAACCAGAGAGCATCAACTTAATGGAAGTTCTGGATTCTGAAAATTCACGTAAGCATATTAATCACTACACAATCACTGCAACACATTATTTAATTATATTTTAGCATAATACATCACTAGACAGATAATGAACATAATATACAGTGGTGTGAAAAAGTGTTTGCCCCTTGGTAAATATGAACAAAGATGGCTGTAAAAAATAAATCTGCATTGTTAATCCTTTTGATATTTTATTTTAAAAATTAGCAAAAATCTAACCTTTCATTGAAGTAAAATAATTGAAAGTTGGGGGGAAAATCACATTATGAAATAAATGTTTTTCTCCAAAACACGTTGGGAACAATTATTTGCCCCCTTTTATTAAATACTTTTTGCAACCTCCTTTTTCCAAGATAACAGCTCTGAGTCTTTTCCTATAATGCCTGATGAGTTTGGAGAACACCTGACAAGAGATCAGAGACCATTCCTCCATACAGAATCTCTCCAGATCCTTCAGATTCCCAGATCCATGTTGATGCTTCTTCTCTTCAGTTCAGCCACTCATTTTCTATAGGGTTCAGGTCAGGGACTGGGCAGGCCATTGCAGATGCTTGGTTTTGTGCTCAGTGACACATTTTTGTTTTGATTTTGATGCTTGTTTTTGGATCACTGTCCTGTTGGAAGATCCAACCACGGCCCACGGAGAATAAAACGATTCGCGGGACTCAAAATAAGAATATCAATGAATAAAAACTAATAAATTGTTATTCATCTGTTGCAGAAAAGAACAACTAAAACAAAATTAAAACGATTTACAGGCCAGAGTTTCTATTTGTAACATGTTTGCAGCGTTGAGCGATGTAGCCAATCACATACATGTGTGTTGATTTCTTAAACACAACGTCCAATCAGAAGCATTTAAGATAGACTGACTCCCCTCACCGCTCAAAACGGACTTTTTGTTCAGTGAATTCTGCATGCTGGTAAATCCTCTGATTATGATTATAACTAACAAAGTGTAGATATTATGAAATATTCATTGTGCAATCAGCTTAATTGATAATAACAGATGTTTGAGATCGCGATGATGTCAGTTTTTTTAGGGATTATTAAGGGAGCGCGGCAGCGCGCATTCAGTCATGGCAGACATGCACGCAGTAGCCTATGCTTTTATGTTAAATTACAGTTGGTTGTAAATTCGCACCTCTGCATTTTGACAATGTTGTTTTGCACTTTCTTTTGCACTTCATTGTTTTATAGTTAGTGTTTGTTAAAATTCAGTTAATATTTTTAAATATTTGTATAGTTTGTTAAAATTGCACATTGCAACTGTTATTTTGACAAGCTGGTTATTTATAAATCTAATTTGTTATTTAAATTTAATACCGTGTTTAATTATTGTTAAATTTAGTACAGATCCTGTCCTGTAGTCTACCACACAGACAACCCAATAAACTGCTGATTTATTATCCCTTTATAGTATTATTTATGTTTTAAGTAGGGCTGTCAAATGATTAATCGTGATTAATCACATCCGAAATAAAAGTTTTTTTTTACATAATATATGTGGGTGCACTGTGTATAATTATTTTATATATATAAATACACACACATGCTTGTATATATTTAAGAAATATTTTCATGTATATACTGTATATAGATTTATATATAATTTATATTATATATAAATATAAATATTTTATATATAAATAATATTTTTTCTTAAATATACATGCATGTGTGTGTATATATATATATATATACAAAATAATTATACACAGTGCACCCACATATGTTATGTAAAAAAAAATTTTATTTTGGATGTGATTAATCGTGATTAATCATTTGACAGCCCTAGTTTTAAGTCAAATACCAACAAGATATTGGTTTCATGTTTTCAAGTTTTCTACCTCGAAGTTGAAAATTAATTTAGAACAAACTAAACACTTAATAATTTTGTGATTATTTAAATCAAAGAGCCCAGCATCCTTTGACTTAATTTGTTATTTTAAAAGAAAAATACTGGATGTTTACAAAGCACTTCTCTTTAATTAGTGTAATTTTATAATTTACTGTGTTGTGGCAGCAATAAATAACACATTAAAATCTGGTGTTGAGTGTTCATGTGATATTATACATTAGTAGTGTTGTGAAATTAATTGATGCATAATAATCGTGATAATCGTTAAATCGTGATTATTTCTCAGACAATAATCGTACTTACAAAATCTGTGATCGTTGCATCCAGTCAGTAAGATATTGCTGTTGTTCATATACCTTTTGTAATGTACAATGAGGACGTTGTCACCGGAAATAGAATCAGTGTCGTGAGCCATGGGTCCTTTCTACCGTCCCTCCATATACCAGTGCCCTAATTCGTGTAGCCTACCCTACACGATTCGTGATATAGGCCTACTGATTCACAATCTAGGAAGATAGGGAGCTGATTGAGACGCACCCACTGTCTTAACACACTCGTAACAAACTCTGCATGGTTTGCTCACCATAATCATGCGTTCTATATCTTTGCAGTCTTCAGGTTTGGCTGGACATATTGTAAACTTCATTTTGCCCAAGTCAAACAGCGTTTTCTGATTTCCTGCACTACCTTTGACCAGTGACTAAAAAGCCGACTGAGGGGACACGCGTGCTTTCGTCCACCAGAGAACAGCAAGACGTGTGTAAAAAAAAATGTGTTGAAGAGCGTCATATTTCACAAATACTGCGCAGCCTCTGCAACCCATGTTCGAATCGCATGCTTTATTGTTCTAAGTCACACTTCATTTTATATAATACAAGAAATAAAGTAAAGAAGGTGGCTTAAGTTAGACAGAAAGAATAGTCCTACACTATAAATGATTAGGCTATGTTTTGTCACCAAAATGCATTGGAATTGTAGCTTTGACATAGTGTTCAGCTTCCGCCAGTTTCTAGATTTCGTCTCCTACAAAAATAATATATTAATTGATTGCATTAAACTGGGGACACCAGATAAATAGATAGATAGATATGTTTATTTACTTTAACCTTATTTAGACATTTGATTTGTGGCATCACTGTGTCATATGACAGTCATCTCATAAGGACAGAGTCCTGGGTTGTAGGCACACAATCACGCTAAAGTTAATATTAAGTTTTTGTTAGAGTAAATATGCTAAGGGATTTGAATGTTCAAAAAGAATAGACAGCACTGAGCAATAAGAGGGGAATACACCCCTTTTCCAAGTTTCTTTTTGACTCATTATGCTACATTTAAGTCTGCTTTCCACTATCATATGGTTTTGGAAAAAGCAAATTGTAGCTAGTAATAGCTTTTTTATTTATTCCAAAGACAAATGCTATTGTTTGTACAGAGATTGTATTTTTTTTTACAAGTTCAATCCCTCCCAACCCAGACCAAACTGCCTTAGATGATTAGTACAAAAGTACTACACAAGATAATGAAAATAAATCATAGAAATAATAATGAGACAAAAATAAAATAAATAGGCAACAACAGTTAAATAATGACAATGTTAAAAAAATTTGTTGGATATTACAATCAAAAGACTAACTATGATAGAGCATGATGGCCCCTATGTAGTGTGTAATATAGCTCTAAGTGAATGAAAACATACTGCAAAGTTTTAAATCTGAAAGGGCACCGTATATAAAGTTATTGTCTTTCAAAAGTAAGAGTCGACTCTTGAGTCAATTAAATTAATTGTTTTTCAAACAAGTCATAACATAAGCCCTTTCGTCGTGACAGCTTGAGGAATCATCACGGGTGAGGTCGTCAGGTGACCTGTGGGTCATTTTTTTAACGGCTAAATTATTACTAATAATTATCTACTAATAGTTAGATTGGGCAGGCATCGACAAAAGTATGGAAGCAGATTAGTCTCAATTATAATTCACGCAAGAAACATCATTCACACATGCGTAGACAATACAGCATTTCAGAATGTTGGTAAACAATAGGCACAAGATACTTCCGGGTGGCAGAAAGCGAGCGCCTTCTACTGACTAACTGAAGAGATCCAGCCGGCTACTGTAACAATTACATAGTTAAAAACATTGTTGTTGATAAAAGTTGAAACGATGATGAAAACGCGTTGTCTTTGGGGTTGCGCTGCCTGATACACAGCAAAAGGTGTAGGGGTTTTATCGATTTCCCGTGGGTGAGGAGGTTATAGCGAGTGGACGTTGTGTCGTCAAAAGTTGGAAATCTTAATGATCCCCTAAATTATATGATTCATCCAACTTTTACATTTCTGCTGCCAACCCTGCTTGCCCTTCAACTCTGCTTCGTGTATTCTCAAAACGGTCCATCTACAAAATCATAGCAGTGCATTTATCTTCAGCCGGGGAAATTCAAGACAATATTAGTAAACTTGTCTCTTTTGAAGATCAGACTCATTGCCAGTCACTGCCTGAAGTAAAGAGGGCTGCCCACTCACGCATTGACCGTGATACTCGCGCAATTGTCCCTTTTCACACACTCTCACGCCACACATCCTCACATTTCTCACGCAACTTACTGAAATGTATATTCCTCACACATAATATCAACCAATCAGTGTTTTTCAACAGCGCAAAGAGGTCAATATAACAGCTGGAGAACAATTATGTCACATAACATTTACCTCAGGAAAGCCATGACCATGATAGGCTATATAGCAAGTTATTTTGGCTAGAAAAAAAAGAGCTAGAGAGTATTTTGATAATTATGTGTAGGCCTACTATTTTTTGCTTATATCATTAAACACAGTTGTTATTATGATAAAAAAAAAACGCATTATATTTAATTCAATTTTTTTTTTTTATTACATTTTTACTGTTGACAGTGGGTCTCCCTTCCAAGCAATTTACTAGCGTTGCCATAGACCCCTTCAATGTTTGTAAACATCGAACGCCTAGGTTGGGTGCGCGCGCAGCATGGGGTCAGAAAAACGACTCGGTTACTAACGTAACCTCGGTTCCCTGAGAGGAGGGAACGAGTATTGCGTAAGTAGCTTACGCTATGGGAAAACTCCTTTTCTCGAGAATATTGAAGTCTTTATGTAAAACGCATTGCAGCTGCACAGCATACAGCAATGAGCGAGGGAGCTTGGTCATTGGCTGTGCTGCGGCAACTGCACGAACCTATGACGGGGCGACTCTGAACACGCTACCAATGAGCGTGCTTCGCGCCCGCGCGCGTCAGAGCCCGCCAAGATGGGCGTGGCCAAGGGCTATATATTGGACGCCCCGTCATCTGAGTTCTTTAGGTTCAATCGACTGAAGCGAACTGACCAAGCACAAGCACGGCAGCTTACGCAATACTCGTTCCCTCCTCTCAGGGAACCGAGGTTACGTTAGTAACCGAGTCGTTCCCTTTCGAGAGGTCTCTCCTATTGCGTAAGTAGCTTACGCTATGGGAACACCATGTAAAACGCCGTGCGTGCTGACTTCGCTCTATCATAGCCAGAGGCAGATGCCTGAGCTTTAAGCAAAGTAATTTTCCCACGAGCCGGCCGAGGGCGGGCTTTATAAGGGCAAAGTGGAGCGGCCCAATGGGTGCTCCGTGGAATATACACAAGCACATAATCTTGTACTGATATGTATAAAAAACCCTCTAAGTCAGTCAGAGACGGACCCTATAAGGGAGGAGATAATGCATAATGCTCAGCATACACACACTTCCAGCCTATACATAGTCAGACCGACAGTATGTTGGCATGCAATGAGGGGACCTGCAGGTTATAAAACCTGATAAATGTTGACGGTGAGGCCCAGCCTGCCGCCGCACATATATCTTGAATAGGTATCCCACTCGACCATGCCCACGAGGAGGCCATGCCTCTCGTGGAGTGAGCTCTGATGCCCAAGGGGCACTGAAGGCCCTTGGCTTCATAAGCCAGCGCTATAGCATCAACTATCCAGCGCGATATTCTCTGCTTTGAAACAGCGAGACCCTTGGTGCGGCCGCCAAAGCATACAAATAATTGCTCCGTCTGTCTGAACAAGGCAGAACGCTCCAAATATACTCTGAGCGCCCTGACTGGGCAGAGTAAGTTAGCGTCGCTTTCGTCCACTGGAGACGACAGCGCGGCCAGAGATATTACCTGTGCTCTGAACGGTGTAGAGGGCACCTTAGGAATATACCCGTGTCTTGGCCTAAGGACAACTCTGCTGTCGTTAGGTCCAAATTCCATGCAGGCAGCGCTTGACGACAGCGCGTGCAGGTCGCCCACTCTTTTGACTGAGGCGAGAGCCAGTAAGAGTGCAGTTTTGAGCGAGAGCTGTTTAAGGTGCACGGTTCGGAGAGGTTCGAACAGGGCACTTTTGAGTGCGTCCAGGACCGTAGCCAGGTCCCAGATTGGCACTGAGGGGGGGCGTGGAGGATTTATCCTCCTGGCGCCTCTCAGGAAACGACCACTAGGTAGTTCTTCCCTAGCGTGCGTCCTTCCACAGGATCGTGCGACGCCGCTATGGCGGCCACATATACTTTAAGCGTGGAGGGGGTGCGTCCTGCCTCCAGCCGCTCTTGTAAGAAGGCGAGCACGCTCGGTACTTCGCATGTTTCAGGGTTCAGGTTCCTGGTTTCACACCAGTCACTGAACACCTTCCATTTCTGGGCATATAAGCGCCTCGTAGAGGGTGCTCGCGCCTCAGTGATGGTTCTCAACACTCCACTGGGGAGTTTCCCGGGAACCCGTTGAGGGGCCACGCATGGAGGGCCCACAGATCGGGACGGGGATGGAGAATCCTCCCGTTGGCCTGCCTGAGGAGGTCTAGCCTCAGCGGGATTGGCCATGGGGCAGATTGCATCATCTGCATCAGTTCTGGAAACCACGTCTGGTTCTTCCAGAGTGGGGCTACCAGGAGCACTGCACATTTCTCCTCCTTGACCCGACTGATGACCTGAGGTAGCATCGCGATCGGGGGGAAAGCATACAATGGGCGGCTCGGCCAGGCTTGGGCACTTCACTTCAGGCACCGTGCTCTTTGAGAAGAAGAGAGGGCAGTGCGCATTTTCTTTGGAGGCAAAGAGGTCGACCACTGCTCTGCCAAAGGTTTGCCATAGCCACTGAATCGTCAGGGGGTGGAGAGACCATTCTCCTGGGAGAATTTTGTCTCTGGACAACATGTCCGCTCCCTGGTTCAGGATACCTGGCACATGCGCTGCTTTCAGCGAGAATGAGTTCCCTGGCCATCGAGTGCAGGGAGCTCGACCTGAGCCCGCCCTGGTGATTTATATATGAGACTACCGTCATGTTGTCCGTTCGGACCAGGACGTGTTCGTCTTTCAGGTACGGAAGCAGGGCTCTGAGAGCCAAAGCGACCGCTTTTAGTTCCAGACAGTTTATATGTAGGCGCTTCTCCGGGTTTGACCACAAGCCGGAGACAGGCCTGCCCTCGTAAAGGGCCCCCCAACCTATTTTGGAGGCATCTGTCGTGATCATTTTTCTCCTTGTGATCACACCCAAACTCACACCGGACTGATACCAGTCGACATTTTTCCAGGGCGCCAGGGCTTTTATGCAGCCGTGATTCGCTCTGATTAAAAAGTGGCCCGAGCGCCACGCGTGAGTGGGGGCACGGCTCTTGAGCCAGCGTTGGAGAGGACGCATGTGCAACAAACCTAGCTGGAGTACAGCTGATGCCGAGGCCATGAGACCGAGCATCCTTTGGAATCGCTTGACGGGGGCGCGCGCGCCCGCTCTGAACGATGTTGCAAGGCGCCGAATGGTGAGCGCGCGCTCTGGTGAGAGGCGCGCCGTCATCCGCACTGAGTCTAGCACTATTCCCAGAAAAGAGATATTCTGGCTGGGGGATAGCATGCTCTTTGCAAAATTGATTCTCAGACCCAGGCATTCTAGATGGCTGATAATCCAAGACCTGTGTGTCATTAACTGATTCTCTGATTGTGCCAGGATTAGCCAATCGTCGAGATAATTCAGTATTCGCACTCCCCGTTGTCTCAGGGGGGAAAGTGCTGCATCCATACATTTCGTGAATGTACGGGGGGCCAATGATAGGCCGAATGGTAGTACTGTGTACTGGTATGACTGTCCCTCGAAAGCGAATCTCAGAAACGGCCTGTGATGAGGCGCTATCGGAATGTGAAAGTAAGCGTCTTT
This sequence comes from Semotilus atromaculatus, assembly GCA_031834385.1. Taxonomy (NCBI): domain Eukaryota; kingdom Metazoa; phylum Chordata; class Actinopteri; order Cypriniformes; family Leuciscidae; genus Semotilus; species Semotilus atromaculatus. Next base: position 12,368,568 of record JAULUF010000049.1, on the reverse strand, counting down.
CAGATCCACTGATAGAAACCAATCCCCCGGGCGAATTTGCGCGAGTATATGTTTGGTTGTTAACATTCTGAACGAGCGAATCATTAGAGCTTTGTTCAGATGCCTGAGATCTAGGATGGGGCGGAGGCCACCATCCTTCTTCGGGACGAGAAAATAGCGGCTGTAAAAACCCGCCTCGCTCATAGAGGGAGGAACAGTTTCTATAGCGCCCTTTTCTATCAGTTTGAGCACCTCGGTTCGTAGAACATGTGAAACATCTTTTCTCACTTTCGTCTCGACCACCGTTGAGAAGCGGGGCGGTCTGCGAGCGAATTGAAGCGAGTAACCGTGTTTTATTATGTTCAAAACCCATTTCGGCATATCGGGGATATTTTCCCAAGCTTTCGCTCGCACAGATATGGGCTGAATGCTGACTGGGGGCGTGTCGCAGTGACGTATGGCCCCAGCCGGCAAATCGCCTTGTGCTAACACTGAGCTTACAGCTCTCAGAGGCGCGGGCGCGCGCTGAGCAGCTTTGTTGAGTGCCGAGTGCGGAGGTGCGTGTGAGATTACAGGCACGCAGACTCGCTGCTGCTGAGGCGGCTTTTGGCGGCTCTGCGACGAGCTGGAGCGCTTGGGCAGGAAAAGCCTGCGAATCCTTCCGAGCTTCCGTGAAGCGTTCAGCGAATTCTTTCACCGCTGGTCCGAACAGGCCGCTTTGGGAGATAGGCGCGTCGAGGAACGCCGCCTTCTCAGCATCTTTCATCTCAGTCAGCGTCAGCCACAGATGACGCTCAAGGACGGTCAGGTTAGCCATGGCACGGCCGATGGATTGGGCGGTGGCTTTAGTGGCTCGCAGGGCTATATCGGTGGCGCTGCGCAGGTCCTTGAACGCCTCAGGATTAGGTCCAGACTGGTCCATTGTGCGGAGGAGTTTGGCTTGAAAAACCTGGAGAACAGCCATGGAGTGAAGCGCTGACGCAGCTTGCCCGGCGGCGGCGTATGCGCGACCGGCGAGAGCTGAGGTAGATCGGCAGGGCTTCGAGGGATGAGAAGCTTTGGCTTTCCATCCAGCTGCGGAGGGTGGACACAGGTGGTTGGCCACAGACTCCTCGAGGGGCGGAGTTCCCTCGTAGCCTCTTTCTTTCGCGCCGTCCACAGAGGAGAGCGATGAGGAGAAAGAAGGCTTCAGGCGAGCAGAGTGCGGGGCTTTCCACGACTTTGTGAGTTCGTCGTGAACTTCCGGGAAGAAAGGGGAGGGCCGCTGCCGAGGGGCCTGCCGGCGCCCCTGCAGGAACCACTCGTCCAGTCGGCTGCGGGCGGGTTCTTCCGGGGAAGACCAATCGAGCCCGAGGTCTTCCACGGCCTTAGACAGGATGCGGACGATCTCCGAGTCCATGCTGGAGCCCACACTCGTACCTGCTAGCGTCGACGGCGCGGGGTCGAAAGAAGAGCCCTGCCAGTCGTCGGATGCAGCATCAATGGAAAGGCTGTCATCCTCTACATTATCGTCCCCTGACGCGCCGAACGAGACGAGACCCATCGCTCCACTGGAGGGGTGCTGGTCCGCCTGTGTAAACTGAACTGGCGGCGGGGAATCCATAGGAAGTGGTGACGCACGCGGGGACTGATCCGGCGTGACGTCACTGCAATCCGCGTGCTCTGGCGGCCTCTGCGAGCGGCGCTTCTTTTTTCTGCGCGGCTCGACTAGAGGGGAAGGCAGCACGGTGGTAGCAGGCTCGTTCGCGGCGAAAGCGGCGAAACGAGCGCAGCTCTGCGAGGTCAAGGAAGTCACACTCGGGGCATCCGCCTCGAGTAAGGGCGGCTTCTGCGTGGTCGGGACCCAGGCAGCGAGCGCAGATGATGTGACGGTCCCTGTCTGGTAGAGGGCCTCGACACGAGACGCAGGAAGGCATTTGAAACAACGCCTTGTTTAATTTGCTCTTTTACTGAAGAAGTGCCGCGGGGGCGAACACTTTAAATGCTAGTAAAAGGATATGGTGATGCGCGCCGGATGGCGTAGCAGAAGGCGTTCGAAGGCGGCTGAAGGCGCCGGCGTCCTCGTAGCAGTCCTGCTGTAGGCTTGTCGACGGCGGCGGCGAAAAGACTCCAAAATCCGGAGGATCCAGCGAAGAGAAGGTCTTTGCTGAAGGAGATTAAATCTAAAGAACTCAGATGACGGGGCGTCCAATATATAGCCCTTGGCCACGCCCATCTTGGCGGGCTCTGACGCGCGCGGGCGCGAAGCACGCTCATTGGTAGCGTGTTCAGAGTCGCCCCGTCATAGGTTCGTGCAGTTGCCGCAGCACAGCCAATGACCAAGCTCCCTCGCTCATTGCTGTATGCTGTGCAGCTGCAATGCGTTTTACATAAAGACTTCAATATTCTCGAGAAAAGGAGTTTTCCCATAGCGTAAGCTACTTACGCAATAGGAGAGACCTCTTGAAAGGGAACGGCGCGGCTAATAGACCGGCATATTGTTTCACTGTCTTTGCCACCACAAGAACGGGAAAAGTACCATAATAAACTTGTTTTGGTTAATGGCGATTGTCTGCCTGATCCCGAGCTCCTAACAGAATGGGTAGACAACGTTAGCAAGCGGCCAGATATTCACTGGCCCGCCATATGGGTCATTCCAGAATTTGGGGACATTTCATGTCCCACCAATGAAATTTCAAATAATCTATGTACAATATACAAAAAATGCAATTAATGTGTAAAAAACATTTGTCCTGAGACTAAATATAAATATACTTGAAGAATTTTTTTCTTCAAAAATATTATTGAAAATAAAAAAAAGTCTCTAGTACCCACTTAAGTGCCATTTTTATCTTGTCCCACCTTCTAGATGACCAAATTGAATGTTAAATACAACTGTTAAAATACATTTTAAATATAATTTTTTGTATGATTTTGTTTATATATGCCTCTTTTTATTGTTAAACCATTTTTTGAAATGATAGAAATATTTCAAATAATAGAAATGTTGCAATAAAGTTTTGTCCCACAACATACATGCAACCCTGTTACCGAAACATATTTAGTATGGCAGAAGAAGAAAAAAACAGTGAGTGACATGATTCACAGGAAATGACATCACTAAGCAGTTTTCTGCCAAAAAGGGGTGAAGAAAGGTGTGTTCTCTTTTCGGTTTTTCATATTATTATACAACTTTTAGCCTTGATTGAATGTGTCACTCTAACCAATGCAACCCTGTTACTCTTATTATCAGAATAAGACAAATTAATTTAAAGGTTTTCTTCTTCTTTTTACATAAGTAAGTTTGTCCTAAAGATGACAATAAGAGCTAGCTAAATAGCTAGCTTTTATTCATGAGAAAAAGCCAACATTAGCATTAATTTGCAACCCTGTTACTCGCAACCCTGTTACCATAATTACCAGACGAACTGACACAGACCGATGGATGGACTGTTATAAGATGTTATTAAATTTTATTTAACAATGTTCCTGTGTTCCGGATCATTTGTCACATTATTGCCCTGATCTTTAATCAAAAGTAATGCATCTATCCAACCCCTGTAGTTTTTTGCAACCCTGTTACTTAAATTTCAACCCTGTAACCATATAATTTTTATTAAAATAACCATAAATTACTTTTTTAGCTCACAGGGGCTTGAGATATTGTCCTTATTGTAGTTTTAAGGATAAATATGCACACAAATATATTTTAGATCAATAAATATACTTTTTTCAGGTTCCTGAGTATTGGTAACAGGGTTGCACCAAGCACAAAAAAAAAGTATTATAAAAAGTTTGCCTTTAATGTCTGAGCTGGACGAATCAAATTATTTAATGGTATATTGCCTGTTTTTATGAAATACATAATAAAAAAAAATAGTAAAATAAAGGGCCAATTTTTCAAAATTATGGATGACTAAATGTCCTCCAATTCTGGAATGACCCATATAACGTTACAGCTATCTGGTGGACAAGCCGAGTGTTTTTACACACGCGAAAAACTAAGAGCCTACAAATCGCTAGACGCTTATAATAACGTAGTCTGTGGGCATGTCCACTTGTCCAGACGGTTTTATATAGCGATATAGATTTTAACTATCCTCCTTTGCACGGTCGCTTTGTAAACAGTGGGGCGGTACTTTTGCCGGCGCCGGCGACATCGACGTGATGACGTAGTTCCCGGCGCGTTGCAGATCAGATCAATCTGAACAACTGTAGTTAAAAAGTATATATTTTTTTTATTTATTTAGAAAATGACCTATCGTTTCGCTAGATAAGACCCTCTTCCTCAGCTGTGATCGTGCACAGCCCGTTGAAGGACTTCAAATACCTTTGAAACTGCACGGGTGTCGTCTATTTTTTTTTTAAACGGATGAGATCCTGCCGGAATCCTGAAAAACTTGACTCAGCAACTGGTGCGATTTTCACAGTCCACGACGCAACAAGTAGGCATTTTTTATTTGATGAGAAATTCTCTTGTTACCACACAATTCAGTGGGATGGAATGAACTTTCTGACCCCGACATGCGCACTGCGAAGAGCGAATTTTCCTGTGACATCAACCGTGAAGGGGTCTGTAGGAACGCTTCGCCTTTTGCCACCCGGAAGAGCGTCTATTACTGTTGTGACGTCATGGTGAATTGTCCTGTCACCAGCACAGGTCAGGCGGACACCAGATGACCGGTCACGAACTCCAGCCTACGGAGCGTACCCTCTTTGCCCGGCCTCCGAACACTCGTCACATCAGCTTCATGAATCTCATTACGTCCCAGCGCAAAGCCTTTTTATATTACTCTCAATTGCTGTGCGTCCCAATCGCCCAATCGCCACTCACCCTCTTCTCGCACCTGTTTTCAATCATTCTATTGATAATTTGCATCGTTACCCGGAGTAACCGGAACCGGAGTCTTCACGGGTCCCACACCGGAAGTACTCCCCAGGGGAAACCTCGCCTGCCATTAAAGGTTCCGCCTCCATCCTGAGCATCACCCGTGACACAATTTCACATGCATGAAATTCACGTACACACAAAAAAAATTAACATTCACAAAAAAAGTAATTCACATGCGAAAAATAAAATTATATATTCATAAAATACATTTCACAAATGCAAAACACACCTGTTAATCACACCTGAATTGAAAAGCTAATCACACCTGAATACGCCTTATTCACGGCAGCGCCATCTTTGATTTTTAATGAGAATGAAAGCGAGGCTGTGAGGGATAGACATGCATCTCTTCAATGGGCTGTACTGCTATTTAATGCGTTTTCGTTTTGTTCTGCTCATGAAACACTGGAAAAATCTTTCCAAGAAATTTCAGTTGACAAAAAACTCCCGACAATATAAGCTGTGGAAAATTGTAAGTAATATAGGAGCTTTATTCAGCTTTTTACAGCGGATGCCATTGGAAACACGGTAAGTCTATCCCTCACAGCCTCACTTTCATACCTGTCATGGCGCTGCTCTGAATAAGGTCTATTGCTTGCTTTAACCCTCAGAGACCTAAGGGTATTTTTACAATAAATTTTCCGTCTGGTGTTATTAACTAAAAAAGCTTGTAAAACATCAACCCTTTTGTGCACAGACAATTGACACACCTCTTTTTTTTCAGGACAAATTGAACTTTCAGCATATTTGTGTTACGTTGATGTCACCTGAATGTAAAATAAGTTATGGGGCCATAAAGACAAATGAAAAAATAAATCGGAAATTGAATCACTCAAATATTTATTGAAATCACACACAAATAAATAAAAGCTAATCAAATTTCCTCTGGAAAACAGTTTGTTCATGTCTTTGGAGTCCTGGAGCACAGGAATAAACATTATAACTTGTACAGAACATCCCATAACCAAATGCGTATTTGGCGTGCTGTACGGGGGAAGGGCTTCAAGCTCGGAATTCGGCCCGAACCCATAGCCTAATACTCCCCCATAAAAGCCAGATAACTTGAGACAGCACTCGTAAAATTATGCGGAATTAAACCCCCCAAAAAAGTGAAAGGCGTGAGAAGGTATTTACTAAAGAACGAGCTGGACCGTGAGGGCTCTCACAACATCCGACGGGAACTTGGGATAAGCCCCGCCACCAGTTGAACTGACAGCTCGATGACACCAGATTTAAACGAGCTTGATTATAGAACGAGTTTAGCCGTTCGACCGGGAGGGCTCTCGCAGCATCCGACGGGGCTTTGAAGCTCGCGGCATCGGACGGGTAAGCCCCGCCAGCAGTCGAACTGAAGCTCTAGTACGACGCGAGAATTGCGTGGCATGCTTCGGGAAAAACGAGATTTAGCCGTTCGACCGGGAGGGCTCTCGCAGCATCCAACGGGAGCTTGGGTGTTCGCGGCATCAGATGGGTAAGCCCTGCCAGCGATCGAACGCAGGGCGTCCGCTGAACTCGGTCGGGGAGCTCGACCAGCGCTTCGAAGGGGGCTGGGACCCTCGCCGCAGGACAAAACGGGGAGCCTGCCAAAGAGTATAGAAGAACAAGAGGCGAAACTCCGATGCTTTTTTGGTAACAGCCACTAGGTGGCGCTTCGGTAGCGCGGCCGCCATTTTGGGGTGAAAATTCCAACTGGAGTTACTGGACAACAGCACAGATAACAGTTTTTTGAGGTAGTTTTGTCTTGCATTAGTGAGTATTTCCATTGTATGCAACTTTACACATTTACTACTATTATTAATTACCAACTCCACTAGGCCTGAAATATATTTTGTAGCCTACGTTTTAATCCCTTGGATCATGCTACAAACATGATGATCTTATAGAACATGATGCATTGCTGTGTCCGTCATCCTATAACTTTAATTGCCACTTTGGACAGTGGCTGTGTTTTTTTGTTTGTAGTCTTGCTTTAACGGTCATTAATATAGTACTGCAAAAAAAAAAAAAAAAAAGTTTACTGTAAAGCTATTCTATTGCTGTTATATATTTATTGTCCAACTTACATTTTAGTTCAATTACATTTATTTGCTGAATTCATTTATTTCATTGATAACTTATTTTTGTAACGTTATGTGTACCTCCTGGGAAACGGTCTAACGTTATTATAACTTTATGAACTGATATCACTTTATTCTTACCTGTCATGTGGCGAGTAATATAATTAATTAAATCCTTGAACTTCCCTGTCTCAAGTTATGTGGCAACTTCTTTTTAACTGCTATAACGTTAACTGTTGTGAGTTAAAATAATCACCTAATTATTTCAACCTAAAAATGACCTCTGCACTGGACTAAATATAGGTATAATATATGACTGCCGAGTCGCTTTCACCCCAAAATGGCGGACGCGTAGCGCTGCTGCTGGGCGCTGGTGTTGCAATGGAACGTTCTATTGGCTTTCACTTCTTGTCAATATACGTTCTTTGAGCCTGCACAGCGACGCGAGCGCGGCCGTCCAACGCCGATTAAAGGCCTCATTATACTTCTGCGTCGAATCGACGGCGTAGCTACGCCGTCACTCCTACGGCGTCGTGGCCGTTTTATAGTTCTGCGTCAGGTTGCGTTGCATCGCGGTGCATTTCACCGCCAGAACGCTAGGTGGGTGTGTGGTTCGCGAATCTCTTTGCTAGTTTGTTTTGGTTCCGTGCGCCGGTTCCGCTTTTTCATTTCCGACAATGGCGAGCGAATAATGGAATGAATAGAGATTGCTAATGTGACGTCATCATGACGTATTACCAATGGTGAACGCAAAGCATTTTGGGAATCCGCGGCACAAACATAAGGCGCCAGACTTGATTGCATGGAGGGAAAAACGCTGTGTTCAAGATGCCGTCTACCTGCTGTGTTATAATTATAAACTGCAATAGTCGTTCTCACGATAGAAGTGGCATTTGTCCACAACAACAGTAAACTCACTCCCTTCATACATACAACACGCTGCCCCCCAGCCCCCACATGTAAACCATTCATCCACTCTATATTAACTAGAAATTACATGAAAGTATATGCTTGTCAGCCTTAGCCACCCCCATCAGTTTGGTCTGAAGTGTGCTGCTGGGGACAGTGACGCTTTCGGAAGTGCATTTTCAGAAGTGCTGGGTACAATGACGCAATGTAAATGTATGGTTAGTAAAAAATATAGGCCTACTAATGTCATAGAACGGATGTACCTAATACAAATAAACAAAACATCTCCAGTTAACTAGCAGAGCATTCATTTAGTTCGCTATTAAATACGAGATCTAGCGCTTAAATCTGTTTTTGAGATCCAGCTGAGCGCTCGTTGCCGCTGCTCATGCAGTGTTGTGGCTCGCGCACAGTCCTCAGTCGGACGCGCGCTTCAATCTATCGCCGTTGCAGAGACTCTCTGTTCGTTCCGGTAAAATCACAAAATAAACTGCACACAAATTTGTCCCTGCTTGATATAGACTGTAACCACTGATGAACATGTTCGGTTTTATTGACAGAGAAAAAACTAAACGTTGTGTGGATTAGAACCCGAAACCTCTGACACGCTTGGCAGAATATCTACCACTAGACCATTTAAGAACTCAAACAATGTGTGCGGATCGAAGTATTTCATTTGGAAAATAACAAAAATAAACTGGTGCCACAGAGGGGACATTCTACACTCATGATATTCTTTAAAAAAGGAAGCGCGATAGTCAGATAGAGAGAATTATACCAGCATCATGTCAAAAAGAAGTGGACAACAAGACAAAGCTTTTTATTTTTTTTAAGTGGTGGGTACAAAATGACTCATGATGAAATCTGCTGGGTGCTGCAGCGACTTGAAGTTACTGAAAACTTCGTGTGTGTATGCACTAACACCATATAGTTGTATATGGGTGCTGGAAGTTGGGCAACAGGATGACGTCTCCTGACCTGTCAATATGCTCGTAAGGATCCAGTCCTTTGATTCCCTTAATTTCTCGTCATATCTCATCTTTGCATTAGGATTTAGTTTTAAGCAGTATGGTCCAACAATGTTTTCTTTAGCCCGCTGCATTTTGTAGGATTATATTATATTATATTCTGTTTTTCACGCTAATTTTTCATTATTTTTATGCCAGAACGCTATAGCGTGCTATGCCAGCCCATGTAAACGGGCCAAACATACCCATAATTCTTTGCGTTCTGATGACGTTGCCGCCCAGTTGGTCACATGTCTTAGCGATCTCTATAGATACACCATTTTACTTTTTGCAATATGTGGGTAAAATGGCCATAAATTAATATTCCCATTCAATGCAATGTATCTATACACTATCTAATTTGCACACTAATGTGTTCTTGGAGCAACATTTAATGAAAAAAGAAGTGTAATAATTGGAGTAACAATTGGCAACATTTTAATAATAATATCTAATATTTCATAGGAATATTGATGTATAATTTATTTCCATATTCACTTGTTGTGCCTCCCAGAATGCCTGATAAACATGATTTTAGTCCTGATGTCCTCTACAGTGGACACGTTTGAAATCAATGCCCTGTTCTGTAACAGAAAGTAATTTTTTTATTTGAAACCCCTTAACATTTTCCTGAGATGTTGTTTTATGAAATACAATTTGAAAAAGTAGTCCAATTTAAATATAATTACAATATATTATCATATTTCCATAAGAATGCTACATTTGATCACTAAATTAATGTCAGACATTTTTAAAGACCAAGGAGAAGTTGTTTTCATGGTGAAACCTCCAAACATTTTGCAGTCTTTGTAGTGCGCTGAAGAGGAATTGTACAGATGGTCGTACTTTCGTACTTCCTCGATCAAACGTTCTTCAACTTGATCCATCATTGAACAGGTCACTTTAAAAATGGCGCTATAGCGGGAGGGGAAAACCGGAAAAGCTACACTCCGGAAATGATGTATAATCTGACCAATCACAGCCCTTGCTGTCTGCGTCGCCTCGACGCGTAGTTACAATTTTTTGGAGGTGCACGTCAGGCTACGGCGGAGGGGACGGAGAGGGGTTCGCGTCGACGCAGAGGGGTCTGCGGGGGTACGCCGTCGATTCGACGCAGAAGTATAAAACAGGCTTAAGACAGGCAGGCTCTCGGACGGGAGGGCTCGACCAGCGCTTCGGGAGGGGGACGGGCCCCGGCCCACGAACGGGGAGCCCATTACTGCGTACGAAACGGGGGAGCTTGCAATTGTAAAAATACACTGTATATTAGATATACTTATTGAAACAGGCGTGTAATACGGTGAGCCAGAAATTGTTTTGAAGTGGTTTGGAGAGTGACAATGAATGGAGCACAACAGGTGGTGGGAATTAACGAATTAATTGGTTAGTGCTTGGTGAGCGTTTCTGATGTGGAAGCGGCTGGATCTGATGTGGGTATTGAGAGCTTCAGATGACCAGCGACCAAGGGTTTGAATTTGTTGCTGGGATAGACCTTTTTTGTGCAGCTGTGGTTGCTGCTCCGATGTGAAAAGAATGACTTGAAAATTGGTTTGCTGCAATGCTGGACTGGATGAGAACTGCTTTAAGATGTTTTTGGAACCAGAAACCTGTGGCTGGATGATTGTAATCGACAGCGAAGAGTGGGTCGAGTTGGGATTTGACCATAGAACGTCTATGCTGCAAGTAGTTTAATAAGAGAATGATACAGTTGAATGGGAGTTAGCAAATTGAAAATGTAAACAAAGTGACCTTTCTTTACACTATCTGTTTTGCTTTAATGAAGAAAGATAATGTTTCGTTATCTACGATCTGTAAGTCTGAAATTGTAGGGTGGATATTCTAATCGAATTTAGACGTAACTGCCTATTCGGAGCAGCGAAGGAAACCGAAGAAAGCTAGGAAGAACATTGCTTCTAGTGTGCAGGCGGTGTTGGTGGAATGGTAACCGAGACGGAGTGATGAAAAATACTTGAGTATATCAATAGTAAGGGGTTGTTTGGTATCCGGGCGAGTTGGAAGAGCTCTTTGAATTCCTTTAATGAGAAGGGACGTTTGAGAATCATTTATGGCAGGGGCGGGCTTACCATAGGCTAATTTATGGGGGAAATTGATTGAATGGCATCGGCTCCGCCTCTGGAACAGGCATCGGCTCCACCTCTGGAACAGGCATCGGCTCCGCCTCTGGAACAGGCATCGGCTCCGCCTCTGGAACAGGCGCAGGCATCGGCGCCACCTCTGGAACAGGTGCAGGCATCGGCGCCACCTCTGGAACAGGCATCGGCGCCACCTCTGGAACAGGCGCAGGCATCGGCGCCGCCTCTGGAACAGGCATCGGCGCCGCCTCCGGCTCAGGAACAGCAGGCACTGGCTCCGCCTCCGGCTCAGGAACAGCAGGCACTGGCTCCGCCTCCGGCTCAGGAACAGCAGGCACTGGCTCCGCCTCCGGCTCAGGAACAGCAGGCACTGGCTCTGCCTTCGGCCCCGGAGCATCCACCGGCATGTCCAGGATCCGAGCTAGACGTTCCAAATAGTCCATTAAAGCCTTGGCGGCCACACGAATGGGCATCTCCTGATCTGTCTCAGACTGGGCAGACGGGACATGCACAGTTTCTGACTGGTCAAACGGAGCGTGAACAGTCCCTGGCTGGGCAGATGAAACGTGAACAGTCTTTCGCTGGGCAGACGGGACGTGAACAGTCTCTCGCTGGGCAGACGGGACATGAACAGTCTCTCGCTGGGCAGACGGGACGTGAACAGTCTCTCGCTGGGCAGACGGGACGTGAACAGTCTCTCGCTGGGCAGACGGGACGTGAACAGTCTCTGGCTTGGCCCCTCTTCTCCGCTGAGTCCTCATGTTGGTCGGATCGTTATGTCACGGAATGGGTAAGACAATAAGGTGTGAGGACTCAAGTGCAGGAGAACATAAAGTTTAATATAAAAGAAACAAACACAAACCAAAACCCACAAGGGGGAAAAACACAATGAATAACAATAAAACAGCAACAACCTGAACAGAGGATCACGGGGAACGGGAGACATTAGACAACGATCCGACAAAGACTGCAAACAAGAGGCGACTTAAGAAGGGAACAAATCAAGAGGGGACAGGTGGAACAACTCAAACACTAATCAGGTAACGAGAGGGAGGGATCAACAATCACAACAGCACATGGCACAACATAACACCACACACATGTGCAACACAAGACAGGACAGACACGTGACACTACTAAGGAAGATGTGTTAACTAATCAGTATGTAATATAATTTTATGATTGTGTTAAGTATCAGTTAGTTAATCAATAACTAATGAATTCTGTCATACCTCCTGAAGAACTACTATTAATTATCTATTAATTAAGGTTCAAGAAAAATAACTAAGTAACTACTAAACAGTCATACAAAACTAACCTCAGATTATTTGTATATTTTATATACAGTACTGTGTGTGTCTGTTTTCCTCAGTATAGAATGCCATTGAGTAAATTCATGTATTTGAGGCAACGACTGAGGGAAACTGAAAATATAGGGAACTTATTAGTAATTAATAAATAATTATCAAATAATTCTGCAGGAATTACTTAGAACCTGGAACAGTATTCTAAAGTGAAAATATAGGGAACCCATTAGTAATTAATAAAGAATTATCAAATACTTATCAGGAATTAGGCTACTTATAACCTGAAACAGTCTTCTAAAGAGAAAATATAAGGAACTTATCAGTTATTAATAAACAATTATTAGATAGTTCTTCAGGAATTACTTAGAACCTGGAACAGTATTCTAAAGTGACAATTTAGGGAACCCATTAGTAATTAATAAATAATTATCAAATAATTATCTAAGAATTAGGCTACTTCTAACCTGAAACAGTCTTTAAAAATGAAAATATAAGGAACTTATTAGTTAATAAATAATTATTAGATAGTCCTTCAGGAATTACTTAGAACTTGAAACAATATTCTAAAGTGACAATATAGGGAACCCATTAGTAATTAATAAAGAATTACGTACACAAATCTGTATTTCGCGGAAGAAATGCACCATATCGGCGGCGCTGAGAACTCTCCAGAGGAGGATCCAAATGCCCGTGCTCTTGCATCACCAAATCACTGTGGCTACCGTTATATTGCCGGAACTTGAATGGTGCAAAAGAAGTTTAAAATGTATAAGAACTAAGTATAATAATAAGGTGTAATATACATTAGGCCTATACGTTTTTCTAATGAAATAAGAAGTTCTGCACTTATCTTTCTTATTAGTGCTGAAGAATGACACACTGACTACTGTGTATGACTGTTCATTAGTAGTTACTTCATAGTTCTTTTTCTTGAACCTTAATTAATAGATAATTAATAGTTCTTCAGGAGGTATGACAGAATTCATTAGCTATTGATTAACTAACTGATACTTAACACAATCATAAAATTATATTACATACTGATTAGTTAACACATCTTCCTTAGTAGTTAACAGTAGTGACTTAAGTGTTAATAAAGAATTACCGGTAACGCTTTAGATTACAGCCCGGTAAGTACTGCGTAATTAAAGTGATTTTACAATGTAACTTTCAGTAATTATAGTGTACCTATAAAGTACTAAGGCCTATATGTAAGTATAATTGAACAACATGTCAAGTTTGGGGAATAAAGGGGTAACAACCAGGAGAATAAAAAAAATTATTTATACTGTACGTATTGAAGGGGTACATATTCTACTATTATGATACAACAATCTTACATTTGGAAGCAATTTAGCAAGAACATACACTGCATACCTTTTTGTAATAATGGTGTACCAATGCTGCTTAGGCAGCTTTTTAATGGACCCGGCTTGGATACCTTTAACATGTTAAGGTAAGAAATGAAGGATGTAAGGCTAAAAGAGAAATCGGGAAGCAGCAGGTTGTGAGTGAGGTGAAAAGTTTTAAAAGATTTCCATGCGGTGTGATATGTTTGGAGAGTTCTCGGTGCGACTGCTTGGAGGATGGAATCGATAGAGGTATCCAGAAGGGGTTTTAGCGGATGGTTTATGGGAGGATCGGCTGAGAATAATGAGGGACTGGAGTTGGAATTGAATCCGCTTCTGGCGCCAGCGTCCTGAATTTCTGAAAATAGAAACGAGAGAGAGTCTGCAATTTGATTTTGTGAGCCTGGAACGTGCTTGGCAGTTAAATAAACTGCTCGCAAGCGGAAATCCAGATGAGGCGTCTGAGGAGTGGCATTAACGCTAGTGAGCGAGAACGACCTTGTTAAAGGTGCTCTAAGTAACTTTTTTACCTTAACTGAACAGCTTCGGAGTCAGTGGAATGGTGATATTACTTATTTCGGGTTGAATGGTGGTGGTTTCGCACCCCCCTGGTGCCCGAGAGCGGAGAAATCCCACTTGCAACTTTGGGCCGCCGGGACGCCGGCCTCGCCGTCAGGAAGTCTTGCGTGATATCAGGTCTCGCGATGTAACAAATTGCTTTACGGCACTCCACACGTACACTATGCACGTACACGCCCCCATTCAAGCACCGGCTAGCTATAAGCAAAGGGCAACGATAGTTTGCTTTATGGCTGAGACTGTAAAAAAGAAGCAGAAAGCGAGATTTTTTTTGAAAGAGGAAACGGGAGACTGACCGATCAAGAAGTCAGACTAGAGTAAACATCGGACCGGCATTTTCAGAATGCAGAGAACTGAGAGAAACTGAAGCCTGCAAAACGGATGCTGACCTGGCTTTCTTGCTGTTGCACTTGTAAGTATCTTTGGAATAAACTGTGTTTAATTTCAATATAAAACAGTTGACGTACTTTACAGATATGAGTTGAATTACAATGGCCTACGTCAACGCGTCTGATAATAGGCAATAAACATGTTGCACATATCATGATCGAGCTATAAAAAACGTTCTGATGTTTTCTTAGACAAGCAAAGGTAAACCGTAATTCTACCAGATGAACGTACCTGTATAGACCTTGCTAATATAACTTTAGACAAATTAGCCTCCGATATATTTGTCATGCCCACTCTCCCCAAAAAAAAAAAAAACACGAAAGCAGTAGTTGGCCTCGTTCATATCGTATGCATGACAACACAATAGAAATAAAAAATCGCCATCAGTTGGCAAGAAAATATAGCTTTACTTACCTCCGTAGATATAACTGGTTTTGAAATAGCCAGTTCATGCTCAGCTAGGTTGACAGCTGATCAGCTGCGTTGCTATGATTACGCTAAATTTGATACTAATAACATGGCCGCGCGTTGCAGACGACAACAGATGAAGAGCCCAGAGGGTCATTGCAGCAAGAAAGCAGCAGTGGCACATCAAGTGTGTGGAAATACACAGCGGGCTGTTTACACCTG
Organism: Semotilus atromaculatus; assembly: GCA_031834385.1. Lineage (NCBI taxonomy): Eukaryota > Metazoa > Chordata > Actinopteri > Cypriniformes > Leuciscidae > Semotilus > Semotilus atromaculatus. Next base: position 12,353,398 of record JAULUF010000049.1, on the reverse strand, counting down.
CCACTTCATGCGTTTCTGTGATAGCTATCCGATCGTGAAGAGACCAGTAAATGCCCTCCGAAACGCATTCGAGACGGATTTAAATCCTATCGCTCAAACAACTTCAGAAGGAGGTCTGGGCCGCATTACAGACGAAACTGGACAAGTGTAAATGCATCTGGTTGTTGAAACCACATATGTACATTTTACTCCTCCCAACACTGCTAAAAATAAACGTGTGAGAGGTTGTTTAGGATATATGTCATGTTATAGTCATTATATGACGAAACTATGGCAGCACCGCAAATGAGCAGCTGAGCATTCATCAAGCTAACGAAACTATCGCAAATCAAAGTGAAAGTAAGTCGCGGATGTTAACACACAATCATCTTCATTAAAAGTAAAGAAACAAAATGATCTACCAGTGCTGTTGCCACTCTCTCTTATTGCGGTCTTTGATTTTGAAATTAGCTGATGATTAATAAAATGCAGCTAGAACTGTTGCTTTCGGTGACGTGAACTCTGTTAAATCTGCTCATAGCGCAGGGTTTGAAGATCTGATTTATATCCATTTTACGAAAACATGCGACCAGGTGTAAATGGAATCGTTTTGATAAATCAGATCCGATCTGAGAAAACGCATGAAGTGGCCAGGTGTAAACAGCCCCATCCCTAGCTGTCTTTCTGTATAATTTTCTGCTAATAAATTGCAAATTGTGGCATGTTGTAAAGCTGTCCCATCTCTCGTGTTTTTATGAATGACGTGAGCGACTAGTCGACGTCGACTCGACTTTGATGTCATAACAGTCGACTTCTTAACTCGTTCAACCCCTAGTGTTTGAAAGCATTTACTACAAGACGCTAGGGGGAGCTTCGTTGAGAAAAAACACTCAGGGCTGCCTGGTGCCCCTTTAACGAACGACGAACCAGCGACCTTGGTAAAAATTCCCCGAACTAGGGATGTCAAATTTCACAAATTCCCATGATCGATCGTCGTTTAAATCGTTTAAATTAGCGATCAATTAATCGATTAATCGTGCTGCAAAACTGCCAATGCAACGAGGTGAGACCGCTGGGTATATATATAGCTCTCATCGTAGAATGCTGAGTGCTCTCCACCCGTGTTAATTATCTGCGCATGCTCCTCCCGAACCTTGTTAAATAAAACATAATTTATTTGAAAAACAACTTAATTCAAAACAGATTTACAACACTTCTTTTTCGTTTAAAACGGCTTTTTTAAAACAAAAATTAATTTCAAATGCTTAAGTCTTGACAGAAAATAGCACCTTTTGTCCACCCTTTTTTCTCTTGCTTGGCTTCTTCCTTTTGTTCCTCTTCTTCTTTTTCTTTCTTTCCACTGATGAATCTTAAGAAATCATGTGTCTTGCTATTCTGTTTTATGTATTAAAATAAAATGCAGTAGGCCTACACCCAGAAATATGTCCTCACCATTTACTCATCGTTTAGCCTCACGCCATCCAAGATGTATATACAACTTAACTTTTTCAGATTAACACAAATAAAACTACAAAATACATATCTGGGAATACAAGCTCATGTGTTCCTAAAAGTTGGAGCATCAAACAATATATACTGCAATAACTGTAGTAAACCATACAACCCCAATGGATGGATCAATGTCTTCTGAAGTGAAACAATAGGTGTTTGTAAGAAAAATTACAATATTTTAAACTTTTTTAAACTGTAGACTATCGCTTCAGACCAACTTTAATAAGTTGTTTTTCAAATAAAGGTTTCCGAATCAGTGATATTAGATTGTGTGTATGTTTTTTTATTGCACTTAACCTGTAATTTCATGGAACAAGAGGGTAATAAGTACCACTTTAATTTACGGCCTGCAATGTCACACTTACCCTGTAACTAGTAAGTAAGTAAGTAAGGTTTATTTCTATAGCACACAGCTCGCGCCGACCAAAGTGCTGTACATAGCGCAGTAGCGACAAGGTAAAATAAAGTAAAATACAGTTATAGATCATTGGTTTAAGCTATATCCACATCGAAAGACAGACACTTAATTACAAACATAGCAAGTTAAGACAATTTAAGATGACGGGAAGGCCAATGTAAAAAGGTGAGTTTTGAGCCTGGATTTAAAAATCACAATTGAAGGGGCACTTCTGATGTCAACTGGCAGTCGGTTCCAGAGCTGAGGGCCAGCAACAGAAAAGGCCCTGTCACCTTTTTGCTTAAGCCGGATGCGGTGGGACCTAGATGAGGCCTTGACTGGAGGATCTGAGGAACCTCAGAGCTACATGAGGATGAATGATATCTTTTATGTAGCTGGGGGCCAGGGCGTGAAGAGATTTAAAAACCATCAACAGTATTTTGAATTGTATCCTAAACTGGACTGGAAGCCAATGCATGGATGCTAGGACTGGTGTAATGTAAAGTTTTTTTTGTGTTTGTGAGCAGCCTAGCCGCTGCATTTAACTACATGAAACAAGAGGATAACAACCACCACTTACCCTGTAACTACATGGAACAAATTGTGTTTCCCAGTATTTTAAAAAATGGCATTAGTTTTAGCTTTACTTGCTTTGAAACATGTAAGCCCAAACTTAAACATCCACACTTTTGCTATTAAATTTTTTTTTTTTAAAAGATACAGTAGGCCTATGTATTAGACAATTACTATGTTCTCGCTAAATATCTCCCAAATGTAAGATTGTTGTATTATAATAATAGAATAAGTACCCCTTAGTTGTATAATACTTACAATATAAATATTTTTTTAATTCTCCAAGTTGTTACCCCTTTATTCCACAAACTTCACATATTGTTCCCTTAAGTACGCAAGTACTTTATACACTTTAATTACAGAAAATTACGATGTAAAATCATCTTAATTACGCAGTACTATCCGGGCTGTAATTTAAAGCGTTACCCAAAAAAGCATATCCATCATTCATAAAAGTAATCCATACGGCTCCAGGGGGTAAATAAAGGCCCTCTGAAGAGAAATGATGCATTTTCATAATTTATTGCCTTTTCATGCACTGAATTTATATATATATTACTTTATAAACTATAATCACTGGCTTCCGATAACAGCCGAAAGCAAATTTCTGGCAGAAGAGTGACCTCTGATCCAACTAGCGTTGCCACTCGTCCTAGTTTTCCAGGGATTGTTCTCTTTTTTGAGCGACAGTCCCGGCAAAATTATATTCTTTCCCGGGACACGAATTAAATTAAACCGTTTCCTTCTACTGTTACTGTGTTTTCTTCATGGTTGTGCACATCCAATACTGTGTTCGTAAATGGGTAAAAACGGGTAAAACTGTGGATTGGTCAATGCCAGGCGTTTACTTTTATTTGATTGGAAGCAGAAATACAAATCTCAATGTATTGCCTATAGCCCCTAGCAACTGCCTGTGCTGTCGGTTGGTCGCACGCATCCACACATCCAGGATAAAACAGTGTGATTTCAGTTGCTTGCTTTTTTAAAACTTTCTATTTACTTAGTTTTGTGAAATCCCCCATTTAAATTAGAGAGACAGACGAGGAGGATAACACAACAAAATCAGATGAGCCACCAGTGTCAAAGAAAAAACGACTGAATGGCTAAGGCCCACCCAAGGAGACCCATTCTCTGCTCCCTATGTTTTGTGTCCTGACAAAATTTCAGTTAAATATGAAGGGAAAACAGCGCTGGAAAATCATGCAAAAACAAAGAAGCACCAGAGTTTTGCATTAGGCAAACACAAAAATCAAGCCATTGCAACGTTTATGACAAAGAAAGGTTCACCAGAGAAAGACAGGATAGCAGTAGCGGAGCTCAGCAGTGTATACCACGGAGTGCTTCATGGCCACAGCTTATCTACAGATTGTGGTAATAAAGTAAGTGCGAAAATCTTTCATGACTCAAGTATTGCCACACAAATGTCATGTGGAAGAACAAAAAGCGAAGCTTTACGTACTAGCACCTTACAGCCAGGAGCGTTTAGCTACAGAACTGAAACATACCCCATATTTTTCTGTCTGCTCTGATGCATCAAACTCGGGGAGCGCCAAACTATGTCCATACAAAGTCCAATATTTCCACGAAGACGAGGCTGTTAAATATGGGCTATTGGAATTTTACGAAGACTGAGTGTCACTTGATCCACAACACCCTGAAAAACGCGAACAGAATTCTCAGCGCTGCAGTTTATGATGTTGAATCCATTGTCCTAAAAATCTACAGTGAATTCTCATGCTCAGCCAAAAAAGTAGAATCTCTAAAAGAGTTTTGCAAGTTTACTTCAGTACAGTACAAAGAGATACTGAGGCATGTTCCAACCCGTTGGTTCCCCATCGTTGTCACTCCGAGTTCCATCGGATGACGACGATTGGGGTTTCGCTTAGAAGCCTATCAACTTCGAGTATTACAAAACGAGCCAATGGCAAGGGAAATGCCATGGGTCTGTGGAATTTGCATGGCGCATCTCCGCCCCACCTCGTGGGTATAAAAGGAGGACGCCGGCAATATGCAGTTCATGTTTTTGCTTCGGAGCCAAGAGGTCCTCTTCACTCCGTAGTCTATTCTCTGATTGTCTTCGAGAATCTTCTAGACGAGCAGCTTCCAGTCGGTGTTGGTGTGATGGCGTGTTCCAGCGAGTTTCACTTTCCTGCCTGCTGATCTGTGCAGTGTTCTGCAACAGTGAGTGTGTTTCTCCCTGGGTGCTTCAGCACTGCTGCGAGCTTTTCTCTCATAAAAAGAGCTTTCATTCACAAAAAGAGCTTGCACGCGGCACGTCTTTTTGAAATACGCTCTGCCCGTGTTTTTCTGAGTGCGATAGTCTGATAGATTCAGCTGATGGGCGCGATCGCTGTTTGTTGTGTTTGGGCGCGCTCAGACAGCGATCGCGGGTGCATCATGTTCTACGAACGTGACCATCGCAGTGTTATGGTCGAGACTCAATGAGCTCTACAGAGCGAGAGTCCCCTCATCCACACCCCAATCTATTTTCTCCACGTGAGGGAATACTTTGGCTGGTGGCCAGGGTGACCTGAGGCTGATGGTGTGGAACAAAACCCAACGATTTATCCTCGGTCCACACCCCCCTCTTACACATTGCAACCCGTGCGGTGTCTGGATGAGTTCGCTGACTGCCCGTGTCCAGTAGGACGCCGGCAGCTCCAGCAGCTCATCCGGCGCCCGGCAGATGAAATCATGTCTATCGCCGCATCACAAGGTGAGCTGGAGTCCTCTGGAGATGACGGTTCGGCTGTGCTGCCACCTCTGGGTGCAGTCTGATCCAGAGTTGACAGCTATGCTTTCCCGGGCTGCCGTGAGTATCGGGCTTGTGTGGACAACTGCCATGTCCCGAGTACTCATGGCTGATGATTGGTTTTTGGGGGTGGCGATCCCAATTCCTTTCTTCCCGGACATGCATGAAGAGGTCATGAGCTCGTGGGAGTCTCTTTTGACTTTTGTGACCGCTCAGCGGCCTCTTCCACCTTCTCTGCCTTCGTGAGACCGCGAGGTTCCCCCTGTGGAGAGTTCTGTGGCGACACGTCTGTGACCCCACAGCGCCTCCACCTGGAGTGGCGGACCTAACACCCAACATAACCTGGTTGATGTGCGTGAGGCTGAGTGAACCCGTTTCCTCAACTCCCCCATATCCCAGGCTGGCCTTTTCGGCGGTGCGGTCAAGAGCTCTGCCCAACAGTTCTCGGCCGCCCAGAAGCGTACTGTGGCTGACCCCGCGGCCAGCTGCTGCCACCCGGCCGCCGGCTCAGACGCCTCAGTCCGCTCACCGCCGAACGCGCCCTCCTGCGACTCCGCCCCCTCCCGCCCGGCCCCAGCAGCAGCTTCACCCTGGCCGCGCCGTGGAGGTGGTCGCAGGAAGGCACCTCAGCCCGTATCAGCTCCGCAGCCTGCTGACGCCAGGCCATGCGGCGCTCCCATTACAGGCGGCTCACAGATGGGTTGCAGTTCTTCCAGGATGTGGTTGCAGGGCCACTCCTTCCCCCGGTGGAGGGCCGGGGGAGAATCCTTTTAAAATAAAATAAAATAAGAACTGACTTCCCATCTCTCAGCCCCAGAGGGCGTGGAAGGCAGTGCGCGCCGCTTATGAGCCTCGCCGTTCTCGTCCCCCTCTGTCGCCAGACCCCTGACAGACCAGGCCCCCGTGGAACGCTGGTCCTTCCCTGGCCTTCCTCTGTCAGGATGCGGATTATGACCGTGCCCCCACTCCGGGCCGCTATGCCGTCCACGTCCGGGCCGGTCATTCCGCCTCGCTGCCCCATCGTGGGTACGTCTGTGGTTCACATGCCCCACTGGTTCAGTTTTGGAACTTTCCAGTCTGTCCCGCTGGCTCATTGGAACCATCAGGCTCGGCTATGCGATTCAGTTCGCATGGTCTCCTCCCCGCTTCCGGGGAGTCCGCTACCATGGGGGGTGGTTATGCCCCTGTCGTGTGTGCGGAGGTTGTTACCCTACTGGCGAAGGTACGATCGAGACCACCCCTCCAGCCGAAGTGAAGTCCGGCTTCTCAGCCCCTACTTCATTGTACCCAAGAAGAGCGGTGGGTTATGACCTTTCCTGGACCTGTGCGTCTTGAACCGTTTCCTTTACACGTTTCCGTTCAAGCTGCGCATGGCCAAACGCATTTTCGAATGTGTGCGGCCACAGGATTAGGTTGCAGCGATCGACCTGAAGGACGCCTACTCTTATGTCTCCTTTTTTTTTTTTTTTTGGCAAAGACCATTTTATACGGTTACTTTCCAGGAGTGGGCATACTAGTACGCGGTTCTCCCATTCGGGTTAGCCCTGTCTCCTCGCATCTCTACGTAGGTCGTTGAGGTAGCCCTTGTGCCGCTACGGCAACACGTTCGCATCCTGAACTATCTCGATGACTGGCTGTCCCTAGCTCACTCTCGAGTCCAGGTTTGCGAACACAGGGACCTTGTGCTCCGGCACTTAGCCCGTTTGGGCCTTCGGGTCAACTGGGAGAAGAGCAAACTTTGCTCCATGCAGAGGTTCTCTTTTCTCAGTGTGGACTCGGTCGCCATGTGCGCGCAGTTTACGAGCTAGCGCGCACAGTCACTGCTGACTTGCCTGAGACAATTCGAGGGTAAGAGTGTGGTTCCACTGAAATACTTTCTGAGGCTCCTGGGGCATATGGCATCTGCAGCCGCAGCAACGCCGCTCGGTTTGCTTCATATCAGACCACTTCAGCTCTGGCTTCGCGATCGAGTCCCGAGTTGGGCATGGCAACTAGGCACGCTCCGAGTACCAGTTACTCCGAGCTGCTGTCAGACCTTCACCCTGTGGTCGAACCTCAGTTTTCTACGGGCCTGAGTGCCCTTGGAACGAGTTTCCAGGCTTGTTGTTGTTCAACAGATGCCTCCACCACGGGCTGGGGTGCCATGTGCAATGGACATGCGGCCGCGGGCTCCTGGACAGGACCCCACCGTCTGTGGCATGTCAATTGCCTCGAGTTGCTGGCAGTACGTCTTGCTCTGCACCGCTTTCGAGCACTGCTCAAGGGTCAACACGTACTAGTCAGATCAGACAATACCGCCACTGTAGCGTACATCAACCTTCAAGGTGGTCTACGCTCCCGCCGTATGTTGCAACTCGCTCGCCACCTCCTCATATGGAGTCAGAAGCATCTGAGGTCGCTTCGAGCCATTTACATTCCCGGAGCCCTGAACTGTGCAGCCGATGAGTTTTCACGGCTTCAGCCCCTCCCTGGAGAATGGCGACTCCATCCCCAGCGGTTCAGCTGATTTGGGACCAGTTTGGGGACGCACAGGTAGATCTGTTGCCTCTCAAGACTCGACCCAATGTGCCCTGTTTGATTCCCTGACCGAGGGCACGCTCGGCACGGATGCACTGGCGCACAGCTGGCTGTGGGGTCGCAAATATGCGTTTCCTCCAGTGAGCCTTCTTGCGCAGACCTTGCGCAAGGTCAGGGAGGACGAGGAGCAGGTCATTATGGTCGCGCCACACTGGCCCACCCGGACCTTGTTCTCCGAACTAGTACTCTTCGCGACAGCACCTCCCTGGCCAATCCCTCTGAGGAAGGACCTCCTTTCTCAGGGACGGGGCACCCTATGGCACCCTCGTCCCAATCTATGGAACCTCCACGTGTGGCTCCTGGATGGGACGAGGCAGGTTTGAGTACCCTACCACCAGCGGTGGTGGCTACCATCACTTCCGCTAGAGCGTCGTCTACCCGACACGCCTATGCGTTGAAGTGGAACCTCTTCGTTAACTGGTGCTCTTCTCGCCGAGAAGACCCCCGGAGATGCTCGATCGGTGTTGTGCTTTCCTTCCTTCAAGAAGGGTTGGAGCGAAGGCTGTCTCCCTCCACCCTCAAGGTATATGTTGCCGCTATTGCCGCACACCATGATACGGTAGAAGGTCTGTGGGGAAGCACGACCTGATCGTCAGGTTCCTGAGAGGAGCGAGGAGACTGTATCCTCCTCGCCCTCCTCTCGTTCCCTCTTGGGACCTCGCAATGGTTCTAACTGCCCTGCAGAGTGCTCCCTTTGAGCCTTTGTAGACAGTGGAGCTTAAGTTCCTGTCTATGAAGACAGCGCTCCTGACTGCACTGGCCTCCATCAAGAGGGTAGGGGACCTGCACGCATTCTCCGTTGAAGCGTGCCTAGAATTCGGGCCGGCTTACTCTCACGTGATCCTGAGACCCCGGCCTGGATATGTGCCCAAGGTTCCCACCACTCCTTTCCGGGACCAGGTGGTGAACCTGCAAGCGCTGCCCCTGTCCACTGGCACAGCCTTGGCACTGCTCTGTCAAGTACGTGTGCTTCACACCTATGTAGACAGAACGCAGTGTTTCAGGACCTCAGACCAGCTCTTTGTCTGTTATGGTGGGAAGCTGAAGGGAAAGGCTCTCTCCAAGCAAAGGTTGTCTCACTGGATAGTGGACGCCATTGCTTTGGCATACCAGCAGCAAGGTCGACCGTGCCCCCTTGGTGTGACTGCCCACTCCACCCGGAGTGTGGCGTCCTATTGGGCTCTAGCGAATGGCGCCTTGCTAACAGACATCAGCAGAGCTGCAGGCTGGGCGACACCGAACACATTCGCCAGATTCTACAATCTCCGAGTGGAGCCTGTGTCCTCTCATGTACTCGCTTCAACCAGCTAGTACCGGACTCGCTCAGGTGTCTTCGCTTGCTCGCCATTCCACTCCACGGACTGGATACGTGCGATATTTCCTCAGGTGAGCTTCCCCGTAAGCCCTGAGTTCCTCCAGCACTGCTGACGTCGACGCCAGTGTCTATTGCCTGTGCGTTGGCTAGGTGCCTTTCGTGTGCATGGTCCCTCCCTTGAGCGACCCCCACATGTGTATTTCCACTGTAAGCCTCTCTGAGCATGTGTCTTTCCCTTGGCAAGCCACCTTGCCACCCCTGGGGTTGAAATATTCCACCTGCGGCTGGACACCCCAGTGTTCCCCAAATGCATCCCTCCGGCTCATATGTGTATTCTCTAAGTCCCCTAACACTCCCCTATTCTCTAACACTGGTCGACAGGTACTTTGAAAAGGCTGTTCAATACCTGGAGGCTAACTTTGATTTTGATGATCCAGTTATGTCTAATGCTAGCTGTCTGCGACTGAGTGGTCCAATGGGATGCTCTTGAGCGACTGGTCGACAAATTAGCTTTGAGCATTGACGAAGACAAACTGTATCAGGACTACACTGTACTGAACAATGTATTTGAAAGCATCCCAGAAGAGCTGGCACCAGACAAGAAATGGGCTTCTTTTTTCAAGAAGGAGAAAGCAGCAACTGAATTGCTCAAAGTGGTATCATTTGTTTTTTCTGTCCCTGTCAGCAACGCCTATGTTGAGCGTGTTTTTATGGAGGATGTCTGGTCAGACAAAAGGAACAGGATGTCAGTGGGGTTGGTCAAAGCCGAACTTCAAGTTAGATTAAACTTCAAATTATCATGCTTGGAGTTCAAAGCATTCATTGAGGGACAGCCGGGACTTCTGTTGGCAGCAAAAAGGGATGAAAAATACACATGGAAAAAGGGGTGAGATATTGGGCAACCAAATTAGGTTGTGTGAGCTGAATTTTTGTGCCATCTAGTGGTTTAAAAGAGAATAAAGTCTTATAAAGCCTTTTACCCCAGTGTGCCTTTAGTACCCTGATATAGTGGTCAACCGATATGGGTTTTTTGATGGCCGATGCCGATATCTTAGCGCTGATAATCATATTTTTTTAATACTTTTTTTACTTTGACTTTTGACAAGGTAACGCTAATTTTACATACAGCACACAGTGAAAACGACATGAATATGACACAGTGGGCAACTGGATATAGCACAGCATATTTTAAAATGAAGGATTTAAAGTGTTTTGATCGCTTCTCCTGAAGCTGATATTCTGTTCACATTCACTCACTGCGCACGGACCGCCACTCGCCGTAACACGTTTATGCCGGCTACAAATGCACACTTCAAGATATCACAGCTAGATTCGATTAAATCTGCAAGGTTTGTGAAATTAAATGTTTATTAGATATTCAGAGATTTTTTTTTATTATGTAGATGCACATTTGCTGAATGTTGACAGTAACGTTAAATGAGAAAGTATTTTAGCCTGATTGTTTGCCTTTTCTGTTACAAATAATATGAAAGCAAACGCATAACTTTATCGCATTTACTTTGATTAGGGGAGACCGGGGGCAATTGTAACAGGGGGCGATTGTAACACACTCAAATCCTCCAATCATAAACAAGCTAGAGTGATGACACTTAGTCTGTAGTACATGCCCAGTAGGATTCTCTCTCTATCTGTGGAAAAGCGAGAAATTTTCAACTTTAGCAGAAGTTGTTAATAACGACAAACTGATTTTGAGGTATGAAAGTTATTTTTTGGATGAACAGTATTTTTCTTCTGCTGTCTAAAGTTTAGATGTCTGTGAATTTAATACATTTTATCCCTAGGTTATTGATTAAAAACGAACCTATGCTAATAATACAGAGGTTGGGCTAGCTAGCATATAAGATTTTGTCATGGCTGCAGTATCGGGGGCAATTGTGCCACAAGGCCCATTATAATAAGCTTGTTTGTGTGTGTTGACATACTTTTCTGTTAAAAAATGAACATATTTCACTAAATTCTATTGTAAAACTTCATTTTAAGAGGGTGTATTAAAATAAATGTTTGTTCCAGTATTAACAAATCATCAATTAACATACATTTTTTTATATAAAATAATGTGTGTTTTATATGTGCTTGACAAAGTGTGAATATTATACGCTATATGTCTGCAAAAGCAAAGTTCCTTTCATTGTCAGTTCATTTGTATAGAAAAAGATGACTAGTCTATCTCAAGTAGTTTGTGAGTTATTAAGGAAAATGTAAAATATGTTACAATTGCCCCCGGTCTCCCCCTACCAGTCGTTCTCTTCTCAGCTGCTGGTGTTCTGCTGGAGATATATCAGTCGACCACTACCCTGATAATGAAAATTTAGTGCATGTTTCCAAAATGTTGGGAAGGAATACAAAAGCCCGCCATTGGGGTGGATAAACATGGTAGAAAGATAGAGGAGAGAGAAAAAAATGACCCCTCAAAAAATCAGTAGCCTAAAAAGCCTTCTTTTCCTGACTCAGAGTAGATATTTATCAGTCTTAATTTTTTTCTCTCTAAAGTTAGCTTCACCAGAGCAGCGCTAGCAAGCAGTAATGTCATGCACGCAGTCTTTAGATGTAGGGGCGTTGCGTTTAAATTTTAAAGAGACAAGACAACTAGCCTAAAAACTTAAATGATTGTAAATAATTAATTCATGGAATTTACATAATCCTTACTGCCTGAATTTAGCAATAATTTAGATCAAAACTTTAAATATATTTATATATTGATCCCCGTCCCCACCAATTTCAAAAATCAAACCTACGCCACTGATCAAAACACTCCCCTAATGTAAACTGCCCTCTCTCTCTTCAATATACATTTGAAAGTTTGATTAATTCCAGTGAAATTGTTTGTTTGTTTGTTTATTTGTTTCATTCAAATAACAATGTTTATTTTCAAATTTCATCAAACTTTAATTAATTAATTAATTTCAATCATTGCATAAGCCTTAATAGCAAAAAGGTGATATTTTTAGTCATAAATTTAGTCAAGCGTCTCCAAACATTTGTCAGTAGGGTCTATTTTTTACAGTCTATGTCTATGCACCTAAAACACAATATGTTTCATGTTTATCTTCTAAATATAAACATTATAATGCATTATTGACACCATCAATATACATGTAGACATTATGTAATGGAGCTAGATGGTTGCTACTCCTTTACAAATGTGCTTCACATTAAGTTCTCCTTCACAAATTACACAAAAGTATAATATTGCCAAAATAAATTTACATCACTTCAAGTTGATTATTTGTTATACTCCACTAGAGGGCAAGCTTGATCTCAGTTCACATCACATCCGGTACCAGCTGTTGGAGGCGGGAAGTCATGTTGGCTGGTCAGTCGTGAGTCTGTTGTATATATATATATTTATGTGAAAGTATTAATATGGCCTAAGTTAATTAAATTGACGTCATATACCTTTGTGATGAAATTACGATGTGTTCAATTAAAATGTTGACGTTGTGTTAATTGTTTTGAAGATGTTGTTTTATTGACAGCACATGATAATCCTACAGTAAGTTATCCTTTTCTTTGATATGTTGTACATAAATGGCTTTATCATTGCAGTGGCGAGCACAGCGATGGCTCGGACTCTGTTTGGCGGTGCTTTATCAGCTGTTATTCCCCTAAATGCCAAAGATATTAGGTAATTATATAAAACAGCATGTTTCAGGGACGTGAAAATCGATGTAACGTTAACTAGTTAACTGTTACTAATGTATTTCCAAATGCAACGTACACGTCAAAGAACGTCAATTCGATATTACATTTTTTATCGATTGCTAGCTTACACTGATTCAGTTGGCACAATTGCCAAACCATGTCTCAAAACGTTTGACAAATTAATTCCACCTGTTTTCACACACATTTGAACATTCTGAATGATTTGTGCAAAGCTCTAACGTTACACAAAATCCCTCATTTTACACAGGTTTAATCATGTTCTCATTCATAAAACATATAATTAACTCAAGCATCACAATGTAAACTCACAAATACCACACATTTATCCATGAGTAAACATTATTAATCACCTAGGTGTTCCTATTTATATTATCCTGAGATTCTGATTAGTTTCACATCAATTTTGCTACTTAATTTTTAATCATGTATAAATATGTGCTTTTGCTTCCTATAAGACTGGGGCGAGAGAGAGAGTTGAAATAATCATCTGCAGGGTCTTTATACTACTTACTCATACAGTAAAAGTACAGTACACAGTAACAGTACTTTAGATGAGGGAACTTTCACTATTCTATATTCAGTAAAATGTAGCACATGTAACGTTACAACCTCAAACTCCCGATTGTCAAAATTATTGTAGTCAATTTATTTGAAGTAGAGAAAGATCAAGAAACTGCTATAGTACTGTAATGAAATTGGACCGAAGGTGCAGCGGAAGCTGAAATAATTAATTTATTTATTTACTATACTGTAATTGACAGTATAATGTATTGTTGAATACCGAGTATATTTTTACTTATTTGGTATTTGATCTTTTTCTTTTCTTGTGCTTTTCATCAACTGTAAGATCATTTTAAATTATGTGTGTAATGAAAATTACTTTTCCTAAAGCTCATTGTTTTATTTGACTGTATCTGCACTTTTTCATTTACGTTGTATGCTGTATTAGACATTGAGCTGTAAAATAATTCCCAAGAAGAGGTTTTTGTTGCAGTAATATGAATCAATCTCACTAGTGTTCACTGGGCAGGAAGATAGTCTGTGTAGACCTATTTGTTAGGCTTTGTATTTCATCTGAGGCCAAATTTTGATTCTGACAAAGTTGTAAATATGTTTTTGACTTAAACATTTGATTTTGATGCGACAGTTTGAGGTTTGTACAAGTTGGTGTGTAGTTCTAAGATTGTGTAATTGTGAAAAAATGGTAAATTGTTTCATGAATTGTGTTTCAGCAATTGAGAAAAACTGTAATACGTCAGTTGCTTTGCAACTGAAAACATTCCACTGATGAGTAGTGTTAAATTAACTATATTACTTGCCGGAAAAAAAACTGGTTGTTTGTGGTCATTCATATTAAAAAAAGTCTGATTATTATCACATTGCAGTTGCTGCCATCTTTTTACAACCACTCATAGGTTTGCATGTTGTGACTTTAATTAAGCTTGAGTTTACCTAATTTTTATAGTAAAAGCCCATCATTCTCTTTCCTACTGTCTGCAGTGAACAGAGGCAGATCCCTGATAATCAAGAAGTGTTCGCTCACTATCAGACAGATCAGAGTATCATCATTGAACTGCTGGAGTACCAAAGCCAAGTGCAGGATGCTGAAGCAGCCAGGTAACATGTACAGGCTTGGATATAAAAAACATAGGAACCTGGTGTTAAAGCAAACCTAAGGGCCCCTTTCTTAGTAGACTATCTTGGTGCCACAATGGTTTCCACCACATAAATCTTTTATTTTATTTATCGAATCAAAATGGATGCAACACTGTCTTTACACTGGCGTCCTTGAACACTTTAAAGTAAACGTTCCAAATTAATTTGTTGTTTGTTGTCGGTCTATACGCTGAGTTTCGGTTCATTTATGAGACGAGTTGCCGTTCACTCGCCGGCGCCTCCGTGTCGAGATTATCTATCGTCTGCTATATTTACTTCTTATTTATTAAATCCAGGCAATTGGTTGATGAAACATTGATTAAAATTAAGATATAATTAATACAAAACGAAAGTCACTTTAATGAAAGGCTTTTTGTGCTTTCTGTTTGAGGTCTCTGTGAAAGTTCAGAGCTTGTCACATCCGCAGGCTAACATTGTTTTTTCTTCATAAATGCGAACACAAAAAATTAAATAAAATAAATATTTTATGCTGTTGAGAGCCAACCCGGTCAAGTCTATTTGATGTGATGTTTACATCTGGAAGACGTATTTTTAAGAGTGTTTGCAATACATCTGCAATACGTCTATAGGACGTTTCCTGTCAGATGTCAAATAGACGTTTAGAAGATGTCTTTAAGATGTAATGATTTAGAATGCATGTTAAACTGACATCTTCTAAACGTCTATTTGACATCTGACAGGAAACGTCCTATAGACGTATTGCAGATGAGCAAACACTCTTAAAAATACGTCTTCCAGATGTAAACATCACATCAAATAGACTTGTGCTATCTGGGTATTAGCCTATTACTTTTGATTTGCGCAGTGTATTTCACAGAATAGATTTCTCTGCTACCAGCCTCTGTCACGTATTGTGTGAGCTTGTGACTATTGCAAGCGCGCAGCTGAGAAGTCCTGATTATATTGTGTGCTATATTTACTATTTATTAAATCCAGGCAATTGGTTGATGAAACATTGATTAAAATGCGTGGTGCGAGTGACAAATCTCCGACAGTAAACTGATGCCTCATTCTGCTTTGTAACGGGCGCTTTTTTGCGTCTGTAAACGGCTGGTGCGACACGAGCTATAACGGGCGCGTCCGGTTTAGACAGTGTTAAAGCTCATTCTGCCTATTACGCTACGTTACAACATCAAGCAATATTCCAATAATTTATATAATTATAACACTTTATAGGGCCATTTTGCATTAAGAGTAGCCTATTTTCACGTTTACATTTTGCTAATCTACTACTTATTTAAAATAGTAGCCTATACAAGTACTGTTAAAAACGTTTTCATTATTATATTATTAATTTTACTTTAGTAAGAAGAGTTCTTCCTCCATTAGAGATTAGATGAATTAAGACTAAAAATAGAAGATAATAAGGTTTTGTCAGTGACACTTTTGATATATTTATTGATACAAGTTATGTTTTATATAACGTGACTAAATTAAAAGACAAAGTCGTTAGTGAAGATTATGCAACAGTATTTAGAATATAATATAACATGCAATGCAAACTAGTTTGGTTACAGCTCAAATGTATCATTCTCATTCTATCATTCCCCCAGCCTCCATTACATAGCCTATCTTTGTCACACAAGTGTTTGATCACCAAATTTGAGTGATCATTGCAAAACGTTTATATATCTATTCTGTTTATACTGTGTATTCTATACAGTACCCATCAAAAGTTTGTACACACCAGAAGGAAAGTGTCCAAACTTTTGACTGGTACTATAATACACATAAATAATATTTCTACTGTATTATAATATACACTACCGGTCAAAAGTTTAAGATCGGTAAGATTTTTTATGTTTTTAAAAGAAGTCTCTTCTGCTCACCAAGGCTGCAATTATTTGATAAAAAATTAAAAAAAAACTGTAATATTGTGAAATAGTATTACAATTTAAAACAGCGGTTTTCTATGTGAATATATAGTAAAGTGTAATTTATTCGTGTGATCAAAGCTGAATTTACAGCATCATTACTCCAGTCTTCAGTATTACATTTTTAAAATTATTATAATATGAAATTATTATAATATGATGCTCAAGAAACATTTATGATTATTATCCATGTTGAAAACAGTTTTTTACATTTTTATTTCAGGATTCTTTGATGAATAGAAAGTTCAAAAGAACAGTTTTAAATTGTAATAATATTTCACAATATTACTGTTTTTTTTTTTTTTTTATCAAATAATTGCAGCCTTGGTGAGCAGAAGAGACTTCTTTTAAAAACATAAAAAATCTTACCGATCTTAAACTTTTGACCGGTAGTGTACACATAAATAATATCGGCCGATATATCGGTATTTTACTCCCTAATATCGGTATCGGCCCCCAAAAATCCATATCGGTCGGGCTCTATTTGACAGCAAATAACTTTACATCTGAGGCGTTTAAAGACTCCATTGGTCCATTATTTATTTCTAAAGAAACACGACAATGTATAAAAGGCTCCATAGACCTTATTCACAGCAGCCCCATCTTTGATTTTTAACAGGAATGAAAGCGAGGCTGTGAGGGACAGACATCCATCTCTTCAGTGGGTTGTACTGCTATTAAATGTGTTTGTGGATTGTTCTGCTGACGAAACCATGCAAAAATATGTTTCTGAGAAATTCCAGTAGACCAAAAAATCCAGACAATATGATCTGTTTAAAATTATATGTGATCTAGGAGCTTTATACAGCTTTTTACAGCGGATCCCATTGAAACCACAGTAAGTCTATCCCTCACAGCCTCACTTTCATACCTGTCATGGCGCTTGTCTGAATAAGGTCTATTACCTTGTATCTTACGTTATGGCCCCGTAGAAGCAGTTTTTGTAAAAATAGGCTAACGATTGCGTCATAACCAATCGACTCTCCGTCGCACAGTCGAGAAATTACCGTATAGACAGGAGGAGAAGCTCGCGGGCAATCGGAGGGGCGTGGAGGCATAAAGTCAAGGGAGAAGCCCATAGAGAGTCATAAAGTTGATCCTGCTGCTAGTTCATGGACAGCTAATGCTCACGCTCTCAGTCTCTGCGAGATTCGTAAGGGAATTTTTCAGATTTCACTCGGCACAGCTACTAGAAGACATACAGGTTGCTCATTCCGTTGTCAAGCTCAGTTTGAGCCACGCCTTGGCTATCAGCTTTTAACGGACTTCAATTTTCTCAGTTGAAATCAATGGGGTCGCTGCTTTTGATGTGCCGTTCGTGTCCATTGTGGACAGTGTGTGACCTGTCAGTTTACACCAATGCTACTTGAGTATGGTGTATCATTTCCATAGCAATGACTAATTACTTAGCGTTTCAGTCAGCTTTCTGTAGTGCAGCTGCTGCACTTCCAGGGATAGCCAAAACAGACTTTTAATCACTCTTAGATCTGATCAAGTGGTATTCACCAGATGTATAGGTTTTTTGCTTAAAGGTGAAGTCCAACTATGAATATTTTGTAAGTTTCCCATCTCAGTTAAACATACACTACCGGTCAAAAGTTCGGGGTCAGTAAGATTTTTTATGTTTTTAAATGAAGTCTCTTCTGCTCACCAAGGCTGCAATTATTTGATAAAAAAAATAAATAAAAAAAAAGTTATATTGTGAAATATTATTACAATTTAAAACAGCGGTTTCCTATATGAAAATATAGTGAAGTGTAATTTATTCTTGTGATCAAAGCTGAATTTACAGCATCATTACTCCAGTCTTCAGTGTCACATTTTTAAAATTATTATAATATGAAATTATTATAATATGATGCTCAAGAAACATTTATGATTATTATCCATGTTGAAAACAGTTTTTTACATTTTTATTTCAGGATTCTTTGATGAATAGAAAGTTCAAAAGAACAGCATTTATTTAAAATATAATCTTTTCTAACATTATAAATGTCTTTACTGTATAACTTTTGATCAATTTAACTCATCCTTGATGAATAAAAGTATTTTCTAATTTCTTTCCCCCAAAAATAAAAAATAAATTTTTACTGACCCCAAACTTTTGAATGGTAGTAGTGATTAATGTTACAAAAGCTTTCCATTTCAGATCAATGCTGTTCTTTTGAACTTTCTATTCATCAAAGAATCCTGAAATAAAAATGTAAAAAACTGTTTTCAACATGGATAATAATCATAAATGTTTCTTGAGCATCATATAATAATTTCATATTATAATAATTTTAAAAATGTGACACTGAAGACTGGAGTAATGATGCTGTAAATTCAGCTTTGATCACAGGAATAAATTACACTTCACTATATATTTACATAGAAAACGCTGTTTTAAATTGTAATAATATTTCACAATATTACTGTTTTTTTTTTTTTTTTTTATCAAATAATTGCAGCCTTGGTGAGCAGAAGAGACTTCATTTAAAAACATAAAAAATCTTACTGACCCCGAATCTTACTTTTGACCGGTAGTGTATTTTATTGGACTGTCCTGGGATTAATACAAGTAGAATGCTCTTTTATTAAGTTATTTCACTTAAGGACTTATTTAGTAAGATTATTTATTTTTTATCATATGTTAATTAAAAAAAATTATATAATATGACTTGTGTTTGTGTGCTTGGATTTATTGATATTTGTATTTTTGTACTTGAATTTTTGCCATGAAAATAGCCTTAGATGCTGAAAAGGCATAAATAAAACAATCTACTGTATCTATCCAGGGATATCAACTAGCATTTAGCGTCTAGCATTCAGTCATAATGGCCTGGTTTCACAGGCAGGGCTTAGATGAAGCCAGGATTAGGCTTTAGTTGAATAAGGACATATAAATAGCTTCTTCTTTTTTTAAACATGCCTTAGAAAAAAATATTTCTGGTGTCCATTTTGAGACAAAACAATAGCCATGACATTATTTTAAGTTGATTTCAGTTAATACAGCTCAAATGTGCATTTTTGTCTGGGACTTGGCTTGACTTGTCTGTGAAACCTGGGTTAAATATCACAGTGTTTTCTTTTTTTCTGTTGATAAAAATATGCTCTTGTTTGATGATTGGCTGCCGTTGTGATAATCTACCTAATTAAAGTTTCAATACCAAATTTCTAAAGTGTTTTTTTAAACACTCATTAATATGTATTTATATATATATATTATTAATATATAATATTTCTGCTCCTTGGGAAAACTAATATTTCATTATTTCATTCTTATGCCCACCAATATTGCATTTATTTGATTTAAAAAATACAGTAAAACAGGAATATTCAACAAACTGCTTTCTATTTTAATATATTTTAAAATGTTAGTTTTTTTTTCTTGTGAAGATAAAGCTCCATTACTCCAGTCTTCAGTGTCACAGCTAAAATGGTTGAAATGTAGAATGTGTTTTTTAATCAGGATTTTTGATGAACAGAAAGATTCAAATAGAAACATGAAATTATAAATAGAAATGTGAATCATTTGAAGTTATTTGTTTATAAACTGTCTTTTAAAAGTGTTTATTGCAAATTTTTTGGGCTGTACAGCAGCTCTAGAAGTAAGTCACTTGTTCTCATTCACTGATAATTGCGTGGATTATTTAGTATTTTTACACACAGGAGAACTACTCACGAAAAATCTCCACCTAATTCATTATTGAATGATTTCATAATGGAAATAGGATATAGCTAAAAAATTATTTCTCTTGTCTGTATTGCGACAGGTATCATTTTGAGGACGTGGCTGCCAGTAATGAGGCGGTAGAGAATGGCTCCTGGGAGGTCAGAGGGCTGGAGCAGCTCTCCCAATCAGAGCTGTCAATGCAGGAATGCAGCTCTGCCTGGCTGCTGTCTGGAGCTCAGCTGGTTTCTAAATTCAATGAGGAGGTACATCTGTGATCCTTTTTACAATTCCTATTAGTTTTTTTTATTTAGTTTTTTTATTTATTTATTCGGAGCAGTGCACATGAATGAACAATGTAACATTTCTGTACAGACTGTAAATGAGCCAGGTTATAGCATAAATGCTAATTTTCAACTGTAGTCCCGCGGCAGGAAGACAACAACATATAAAATAGCGCAACACAATAGAATATAACAATATACAATATCAAGTAAGAAACACATTAGCACACATTCCGGCAGAATACATTATATCAATACAATTATAGGGGGTATACTATATGAAGCCATACTATAGTATAATGTGAGATAGAAATGAATATTTAAGTCATTAAATTCACGTAAACTTTTCCCTCCGCTGCGGCTGTCAATCATTCTCCATTCAGCGTTCAAACAGCGCGTCGCTTTCGGTTACGACAGTCAACATGATGAAACTCTCTCTGCTGCGCGCTGTGACTCGTGTTGCTTCAAGCGCATCATTCTGCGCTCGGGATGCGCATAAGTGCTTTGTGCCGCACTGTATTGGAGTCTTTCATAATCATATCATAATACTTTTGCGCAATGAAAGATTATTAGTAGCCTTTTTTGTTCTGTCCTATCTATCATATGTTTCTGCCTCATTAAACAGCTATGCTATACATTTTAAAAATGTCTTAATTTTATAGTAGACTATATAAAATAATTGATCTTTCTGATTTTATCTTGTTTTTCATTCATGTATTTTACAACAATACAAAGAGCAATGTGTGACGTTTGACCAGATTTAGTGCTACACTTATTGTCTCATATTTGTCCCCCACTAAATAATGTTTTTTTTACTAAATGTTCAGATTTAATACAATTATTGTTTTTCTAGACTAAATTTTAGTCATCCACTAATCTAGTTTATAATATAATTTTTGTCATAGGTTATGATCATATTTTTTTTAGATTTGTTGTTTTTCTTTATAATGAAGATGTCTGTATTAAGTAGGGATGGGCATTCGATAAAATGTTCTTAGTCGATCGTCGGGAGAATTAACGATCGACTATTGATTAATCATTAATATTTTTTTATATATTAAAATTAATTATTTAACCTGCAGCTGCGAGTTGGCGTTCTCAAACGGAGACCCGATCGTTTGTTCCAAAATAATAATAAAAAAATCATGTTAAACAAAAACTTAACCAAAAACATAATATTACTCAAAATGTAACTCAAAACTATCCAAGGCACGGAGTCGAGAAAGAGTGTGAGAGAGATTAGCCTACAACAAATAGGCTACAAAGCCTCATAAAAAATAACTAGTAACTCACATACAACTTCTGCACCAGTCTACTGATTTTTGTTGAGAAAGATAAGCATGTTGATGACATGAACTGGGGTCAGACGCGACCGCAACCTGGTGACTGTCAAGCCTTGTTTATACTTTCGCCTGGCTCTGCAGCGCGAGTCTCCGCAAACAGACGAGGCGTTTATACTCGATGCGCTCGCCTGTAAAACACCTAATACCGCAATTAAGTAATTTTTGCCGCGCGCACATTCGCGCTCGTGTGGACGCGTCGAGTGTAAACAAACTCTTCAGTCCAGCCGCCGAAAACACCCGCTATGAGGGGACTGACGTTGCTGGGATGCACAGGTACCTCCGCGCTAACTTGACCAGCCCGGGGAACCTTATTCCGTTCACAGTGGTGCAATCCAGCGGTTCATTGCTTCAAGGCTCACACTACGCAACTCCATATTAGTTTAATCGATAACAAATTAACATGTGTTACGAACTGCTCCGAGACTTGGAGGTGAAGATCCAAATGCAGCTTTAATAGAATAGTCGTACAGGCAGGGTCAAGAAACAGCAGACAGGACAATGGAGAATACACAGGGAGAATCCAAGAAACAGGCAGAGGTCAGGGCAGGCAGCAATAATCAGAGTCCAAGAACAATCCAAAATCAAACACAGAAAACAAACACGGGAAAACGCTCGGAAATGCAGACACACAGTACAACAAGACTTCGCGGTGAGAGAATGAGTGAACATGGTAGAAATAGACAGACTAACAGGATGACACAGGTGAATGGAATCAGTGAATGAGGTACAGGTGAATGTGATCAGTGATGATGAGTCCAGGCAGTGAGTATGGGAAATGTAGTGTGTGAGGAAGTGATCATAGTCCTTTGTGGAGCACCCTCTGGTGGCTCTCGAGGGCACTCCAGCTGGTGATCGTTACAACATGATCGACTAAATTCTTAACGATCAATAATCGATCGTCGATTAATCATTCCCATCCTTAGTATTAAGTAGATTGTGTTTAACACACAAAAGAGTGATTATCAGTTCAACACACAGAGTTATAGAAATTCTACTTCATTTTTTTTTTTTTTTAACTGCACTGGTATCGGATCGGTTTCGGTCGATACTCAGAATTTTTGGTATTGGATTGGTTCAGAATTTTTTTTATCGGGACATCCCTAATATTTTCTGGTCGGCTATATATCTAAGTTACCCAGGAGCTCTGTTGACACAGGCTAGCTTGATAAATAGAGACGTTGAACACAGCAGGAGAGAACGCAACGTTAGCCAGCTAGCTAAAGCTCTGGTGGAAAATTATTAGCTATAACGCTATGGAGGCCATAATGTTTTTGACTCATGGCTGAAGTTAAGTTTCTCCAGCTCTCCCCAGGATGGCAAAAAATGCATCTCAAAATGCATCAGATTGATGCTTTAAAATATGGAATATTTAAAATTTTCTTACGGGATATCCTTCTCACCTTTTTCACCCCTGACCCGTTTTCATGCCTGCATACTACTTCCAGTACTGCGGTAAGTAAGGTTGCTGAGGGTGACGCAGCATCCCTTGGTGTGGAGCCCCCGAAAATTAAAAAAAATAAATAAATACAAAATGTTTTAACAAGAAAAAGAAATAAAATTAATGTTATTAATTCGTCTATTCAGTAAAATTCACTTGAAACATGAAAGTAGCCTAAGATACAATGAAAACAAGCGTCAATTAACTCATGACGTCGCAGTGCGCACTCGTGAGTGAAGGTCGAGCGTTTTACACAACAACAACAGTCCAAATGGCCCAAAAAACGCATTTCTGACTTTTTTGGGAAGCACAAACAAAATAAAAAAAGATCAAGCCTCAAGCTGGCGGTGGATGAAGCAGACTTGCCAAGCAGGCGGCTTACCAGCAGTTAGGCGTCTGAATAATTAGGCCTAGCCTATATATTTTTTGTTTGGAGATATATTTCTTATGGCTGATAGGTCTATGAGTTGATTTTTATGTGCTTTCACCATACAGCCTGCAGTTGTGTTTGGAGATTGTGCTTTGACTACAGGCATACATGTTGCCTGTGTTTATGTGTTTGTTTAATTAATAACCTTGTGACGACACCAGTGTTACCGATAATACTGCATATTTTACAAGAAAATATATAATTTTTATCTCATATATCATTGTCAATGATAATCTAGACCTGTAGTGCTTATTTTGATTATATAATATTAGATCTTTCCTTTTCTTGGAACAAAAAGAATGTTTAATGTTAAATGACTATAATTCTTAATGAAAAAAAACAAAACTAGCTTGTTACACAAACTTTTATTAACACAATGAATAAGACTGATGGTATGGTTTACCTGCGTTGCAAATAAATGAAAGGTCTGTGAATTTTCCTCTTTAAAAACAAATGCTTATAGTGGTTCATTAGTATAGGCCTAAATGAAAACACATCAATAATAAAATAGTACAATGGAAAAAAAAGGGGAGGGGAGGGAGGGGAACCAAGACAAAGCCAGCATGACGGTCCAAGAAGTCCCTAGAGGGGACCAGGGAGGGACGGGAGGGTTGAGCCAAGGAGGCTCAGGCGGGTCTGGAGTCCCAGCAGAGGGCAATGGCGGGACAGACCAGGCAGGCTCCAGGGGCTCAGGAATCCCGGCAGAAGGCCAGGGCGGTGCTGGAGGGACAGACCAGGCGGTCTCCAGCGGATCACAGGGTTCCCACGGGTCATGGAATTTCTGAAATGTCATGGAATTTTAAAAGGTCTATTCCAGACATTGAAAGTCAGGGAATTTTTTTTGTTTTTTTGTCCAAGTCATGGAATATCAGGGAATTTAGTTTGTTGCTTTAAATTTTTGTTTCCATTTATCAAAATGTAATTTTTCTATACCGATTTTTTTTTCTTTTTTTCGCGCTGTTTCACACATCTTTCTGTATAGTTGTGCTTAGGCTATTTTGAGCGCCATATTTATTCCCTTCCCGCTCAATTGGAAATCACTTAGTTAAAGCTAGGGTATACGATTTCAAAGATTGTTCATTATTAATATCCTCGTTTAGATGCTGGTTATGGTTATATAGTACAATCCGAACAATATGAATGGAAAAAAGAATGAAAAAAATCCATTCACTCTATTGGCTGTACAGCCGCAGAGAAGTTGACCAATGTAAGCTGTTACGACCCCTTGGCTCAAGGAGCAGCAACATGAATGGAGAGGCCATACAACATAATCAAATTTACAAAAATTGGTATTTAATCAAGAAAACAACAAGACTACATTAAAGTATAAAATAAAACATAAAAATAACAAACAACATCGTAAAGCCCTGGACTGGAGAGGGTGAGAGAGTCAGCAGGACATCCAGACCGCAAGACCAAGCTCCTAGCAGGTTTTTTCTCCAGCAGCTAACTTCCAGCTTCTTATGAACAGCATGGCCAATCACCATCAATTCTCCACACCTGTTTCACAGCAATCAACCTGAGGACACAAATAGTGTTACCCAGAGACACCTACTGAAAAAAATAAAGTAATACACCCCGCTATCCATCACACCTCCCTCCTAAAAACAGAGGCCCCAAAGGTACTCTGTAAACCCAACACAAAAAAACACACAAAGAACAGGTTTATCACCAGAAACGATTTTACCAGGTTCAAAAATTCAACAAAATTATGGGTTACACTTACCCTCTCCTTCACCACCTACCCCTTATTTCTTCACCCCCTAATGCTCTCAGGCGCCTTGAGAACAGGGAGATGAGGTGAAAGAAAGGAAAAACCCACAAAAATGTAACAAAGCCCTATTTCGATGGAGCTCGTGACAAGGTATCCGCCATAATATTATCTACCCCTCTAATATGGCGAATATCCAGGCTGTAAGACTGCAAGAACAAAGCCCAGCGAATAAGTCGTTGATTTGGACTATGCAGGGACTGTAAGAAAGTAAGTGGATTGTGGTCTGTAAATACTACCAAAGAGACAGAACCTCCCCCCACATAAACATCGAAATGTTGTAAAGCCCAAATCAATGCCAACAACTCCTTTTCAATGGTTGAATAATTTCTCTGACACAAATTAAACTTCTTAGAAAAGAAGCCAATGGGTCGATCAATGCCGTTGTCATCCTTCTGCAATAATGCAGCTCCAGCACCCAGCCCACTCGCATCCACCTTTAAATGGAAAGGACGGTTCCAACGAGGTGCCGTTAACACGGGAGCAGAACTCAGCAAAAGTTTGGCATTATCAAAAGCATTTTGACAATTTGAGGACCATTCATATTTCCGTTTGCCTTTTAACAAATCCGTTAAAGGAGCAACCACTGTTGAGAAATTTTCACAAAATTTTCGATAATACCCAATCAATCCTAGAAATCTCATTAACTCTTTCTTCGTAGAAGGAACTGGGAAATTATCAATGGCCTGGACTTTTGCCCGAACAGGACAAACTTTACCCTGTCCTACCACATTTCCCAAATAAACCACAGTGGCACGTGCAAATTCACATTTCGCTAAATTTATTGTCAACTTTGCTGTCTCAAGACGAATAAATAAAGCGCGCAATTGACAAAGATGTTCCTCCCATGTCTGGCTATATACCACCACATCATCCAGATATACAGCACATCCCTCAAGCCCAGATATTACCAAATTCATCAGGCGCTGGAATGTAGCGGGAGCGTTTCGAAGACCAAAACTCATACGTTTATAAGAATATAATCCCGAAGACGTTGTGAAAGCACAAACTTCCTGAGCACGAGAAGTTAGAGGTACCTGATAATATCCCTGAAGTAAATCAATCTTCGTAACAAACTCAGCTGACCCCACCGAATCAATGCAGTCTTCAATTCGTGGAAGTGGAAAAGAGTCAGATTTGGTAACAGAGTTCAATTTTCTATAATCGGTACAAAACCGAAAGGTTCCATCTGGTTTCGTAACTAGAAGACAAGGAGAAGCCCAACTGGAACTAGATCGTTCCGCAAGTCCATTCTCCAAAAGATACTTCACCTCTGATTCTAAAAGTTTTTGTTTTTCAGGAGACACACGATAGAATCGCTGTCGAATAGGCTGGGAGTCACCAACATCAATATCATGCTGAATCATGTCAGTACACGAAGGTGTATCAGAAAAAAGCACTTGAAACTCTGTTATCAGATGTATTAATTCCTTACCCTTATCTTGAGATAAATGACCAAGCATAATCTCCAATCTCTTCAACTGCTCAGAATTACAAAGTCTAGGTTGAATTAAATATTCGTCAAAAATATCCTTCTCAACCCCATCTAACAGAGAACCACTTTCACCCCCCACAGCAAAAGCAACAGATTTAACTTCAGCACCTCCAACAGTGACATCTGGTCCAGTTGCACGGAACAAATAAGGCTTCAATAGATTTACATGGCACAGCTGAGCCTTTTTCTTCCTATCCGGAGTGGAAATCATACAATTTTGTTCAGAAAGTTTTTCAAGAACCGTATACGGTCCAGAAAATTTTGCAGCAAAAGTGGAACCAGTCATTGGAAGCATCACCAAAACCTGATCTCCCGAATTGAATTCCCTCTTTTCTGCCTTTTGATCAAACCAGGCTTTCATTTTAGATTGTGCCTTACCCAGATTTTCACGGGCTACTGTACCGGCCCTATACAACCTATATCGGAACCCGTTTACATAATCCAAAAGATTTACCGGCGGTTCAGCTTCCAATAACTCATCACACAAAAGAGCAAGTGGTCCTCTTACTTTATGTCCAAACACTAGATCATTTGGACTGAAACCCAAACTTTCTTGAGTGACCTCGCGAGCAGCGAGCATCAGCCAAGGTAGTCCCTCCTCCCAGTCTTTCATCAACTCAGTACAGTAAGTTCTCAATAACTGTTTTAGAGTTTGGTGAAAACGCTCGAGGGCACCCTGACTCTCAGGATGGTAAGCGCTGCTTTTTTGATGATCTACACGCAGCTGTTTTAATATTTGGGCAAACATACGAGATGTGAAATTTGTTCCCCTGTCAGACTGAATCACTAGAGGAATTCCAAATATGGAAATAAATTGAGTCAACGCTTTCACTACAGACTTGGTAGTAATATTTCGCAACGGATACGCAGCAGGGTATCGCGTAGTTTGGCACATCACTGTCAATATATAGATAGAACCAGTTCTAGAAGGAGGTAATGGTCCCACACAATCAATGGTTAGATGCTCAAAGGGATTTTTCACCACAGGTATAGGACACAACGGAGCAGGAGAGATCACTTGGTTCGGCTTTCCAACCAACTGACAGACATGACAAGTTTTTATAAAAGCAGCCACGTCTCTCTTTAATCGAGGCCAAAAGAAATAACGCATCACGCTGTGATAGGTTTTCTTCACTCCAAAATGACCAGCTATGTCACCGTGAGCAGTTCTCAAAATTAACTCCCGTAATCCCTTCGGGATCACTATTTGAAACACCGGTTCACCCAGAATCTTATCATAACACGGCGTCCATTTACGAAGTAATAATCCGTTCTGTGTGAAATATCCACTAGCCAAACTTTTCATCTCACATTCTGTTTTAACAGATTCAAACAGTATTTTTAGCTGCGCATCATTTCTTTGCTCTACAATCAAATCCTGACGGGAAATCGACGGAACAAGCAAAGACAAATTCTTAGAAAGATCATTAGAAGATTCCTCTGGATCTTCATACTCATCAATATCATTGTTCTTACTCATCGCTCGTGTTACGGCACAGGAACAGAAAACTTCAGGCAGTTCTTGCAAACATTTGTCTGTCTCTACCGAGCAGCCCGGAGTGGTCTTAACAACGGGAAACACTTCAGTCCCCCAAATTTTACTCCCAGCCAAATTATTTCCCAAAATCAAATCCACCCCCTCGATAGGCAAGACTGATCTTAATGCAATTTCTACCTCTCCTTTCACAATCTCAGAATCTAGTTGAACTCGATGCAGAGGGGCCGAAAATATGTCCAATCCTATACCTTGAATTAGAACACTTTTACCCGTGTTGGTTTCGGAAGAAAACGGCAGTTTCGAATCCAATAAGAAAGATTCAGAAGATCCTGTATCACGTAATATCTTAACAGGTACCTTAATCAAATCTTTCAAAGACACAGTCCCCATAGTTATAAACGGTTCGTATCCTGCCTGCAAAAGATCCTTATTCCTTCCGCAAGTCTTTACTTCTCCTGCATCTGATTTTAAACTCAATCCGGTAGTAGAGACGAGACCAACAGCTTTTGGAACCACGGACTTGAACTTATTTCTCAATACAGGGCACTCCTTTTTCCAATGACCCTTCTCCAAACAATACCTGCAACTCGACTCTGGATCCACTTTCCTAGCATGTTCTGCTTTGTTCGAACTAATCCTCACTGTATTTCCGCTGTTATTTGACTTTTTGTACAAATAATCACTGGCGCTTTTATGAATTAGTACATATTCGTCCGCAAGAATGGCAGCCTCAGCAGCAGTTGTCACCTTATGTTCATTTACATACATCGCGACACGCTCTGGGATAATGTTTTTAAACTGCTCCAAAACTATTAGATCAGAAAGCTCTTCAAATGTACTAACACACAATGATGTACGCCAACGATTAAAAAGGCTTGTCAATTCCCTTGCTACTTCAACGTGTGTTTTACGCTCATCTTTTTTCCATCCCCTAAAACGTCGCCGATACGCCTCCGGGACAAGTTCATATGCCTTTAACACCGCCTCTTTTACTACCTTATAGTTTTTTCGGTTTTCAGAAGAAAGTGAGATGAAGGCTTCTTGAGCTTTACCTTCCAAAACACTTTGTAGTAAGAGTGTACATTCAGCATCGTTCCAACCCCTATCCTCAGCCAAGCTTTCGAACAGAGAAAAAAACACATCCAGATCCCGGTCATTAAATTTAGGCAAGAGTTTAATCATCTGTAGCAAACCTGTCATACGATTTCCACTCGCCCCCGCAAGTTCCTGATCATTTAGCTGTCCTTGTCCGATCAATCTTAACCGTTCTGCATCCTGTTCTAATTTAGCTTCATCAATTTTTTGTTGCATTCTAAAAGTCTCAAATTTTCGTTCCTGTTCTCGCTCTTGGATTTTCAATTTCTGTAGTTCAAATTGTCTATCTAGTTCACGTTCTTTATTTTGTATACTAAGAATTTCCAACTGTTGCTCAAATGTTAACCCAGTAGGCTCTAACAATGCACGAGGCGTCGAAATACCTGCAGGTGTCAACTCTTCCTCAGGCTGTGTCTCTGAAGTTAAAATTAAAATCTCTCTTAATTTCTCTTCTACAGCCTCTCGGAGAGGTTGTATCTTTGTACTTTTTGTTAAAGCTAATTCAAGATCAAAATGTTCAGCTACTTTAAATAATTGCTCTTTTGAAAGACACCCTAATTTTCCCATCGTAGGAGCAGTTAAAAAATCCTGTAACAATTCCATTTTTGCCTTATTTTGTTGTTACTAAAAGAACTTTTGAACAAACAAATAAATAGACAACTCACCAAATCCAACTGATCACACTTCAACTGCAAGAGGAAAAGCCACCCCGTATCTAACTAATACATAAATAACTAATTAATCTCAACCCTAGTCTTCAGTACGCCCACATGCAGCTCAACTGCTAACCAGTCTACCCGTGTCCGACGTACCAAACACAACAAACTGAAATAAAATAAAAAAGCGTTAAGCGCTCTTCAGCCTAACACGGGGTTATATGGCTTATTGCAGTCTAAACCACAACCCCCAAGCAATTCAGTGCGACTGTAGGTTGGTTTTTTTATCTCTCTCTCTCTCCAGTCCAAAACCACTAATCCAAATAAATAAACAAAACAAATCCTTTTATATGACACTCCCCAACTTATTTTACCCAAATAATCCAATCCAAATTTCTCAAACCAATTATTCTACTTAAAGAACTACCCAAGTCGCAATTCTAATTAAAGAATTACCCAAACCATAATTCTAATTAAAGAATTAACCAATTCATAATTCTAATTAAAGAATTACCCAAACCTTAAGCCAATTTAGTTTGATCTCGGACGAGCCCCCATATGTTACGACCCCTTGGCTCAAGGAGCAGCAACATGAATGGAGAGGCCATACAACATAATCAAATTTACAAAAATTGGTATTTAATCAAGAAAACAACAAGACTACATTAAAGTATAAAATAAAACATAAAAATAACAAACAACATCGTAAAGCCCTGGACTGGAGAGGGTGAGAGAGTCAGCAGGACATCCAGACCGCAAGACCAAGCTCCTAGCAGGTTTTTTCTCCAGCAGCTAACTTCCAGCTTCTTATGAACAGCATGGCCAATCACCATCAATTCTCCACACCTGTTTCACAGCAATCAACCTGAGGACACAAATAGTGTTACCCAGAGACACCTACTGAAAAAAATAAAGTAATACACCCCGCTATCCATCACAAAGCTGTCCGGCCGGACAGCTTACATTGGTCAACTGCTCTCATCCAATCACCAGCTCCACTTGAAACTCCGCCTGGCGCTCGCGTCTCCACCCCACCGCACCCGACCCCCTCCTGCGACATGAAATTGCGCGAGAAAGCAGCTGACAGTCTATGGTAGCTAGCTAAGTAGCATCAGATCCAAAATGGACAGCAGCAAGCGGCCCCTGCTTGCCCCTAGTGTAAAGTTTGGACGAAAGAGAAAGTCTGTAGGGGAAAGAGCAGAGATAAAATCTGATTGAGCAGAGATAAAAATTGATCGTTGGAGGAAGCTTCGGGGAGATCTGGGACTGAAAACCGACGCTGACATGGCTGACTTTTTGTTGAGCAGGTAACGTTAAACATTTATTTATACTTTTATGGTGGGACATGTTACATTAATAGCTTTTTATCAGTCTGACAACATGCTCATGCTACCGGTCGGCATTCGAATGTTAGCCGTTTAGCATCGCCTATCACATATGAAGTGTCATTAGCGAGGTCATTAGATTGAAGCGACTAAGCAATGTTGTGAAAGTAAATGACAGCAATCAGTCATAATTGTAAGTCTTAGTTACTTCAAGGCTTTATGTGTTCACTGCTTTGTTACTACTGGTGATCACAGCTTGACTGAGTGACGTTGTTCAGTTCGTTTCCCGGTGGGAGGGATCAGGTAGCACAGAGAGGAGGGGTGTGTGTGTGGAGGGGCGGGATGAGTTTTAAAAAAATTTCCAACCGTCTCAGGCTTTCTCGACCGATTTTCATAATCGTATACCCTAGCTTTAACACATAGCTGCCAACTCTCACGCATTGGCCGCGAGACACCCGCATTTGAATCGTTTCACACGCTCACACCCCCGATTTCTCACGCTGAAGTGTCAACCCGGTCGGTCAAATGCCTGAAAGATGAGTTTTCTATAGATCTTGTTGAGCCACTCGTGATCGACTAGTTATACCGCAAATTAGTTAAAATCTCCCGGAATCTAGAGCGAGCGTGCATCCGTAGCCAGCTATGAGGTCACCGACGTCCGGACCTCTGTCATTTTTTTTACCTTCAAAAATAAAATTTCAAGCTCTCTGAATGATTAATTAGAAGTTTAAACCACCTCATATGAGGGTTTGCAATTCATTTTGCTGCGCAGTGAACGGGGCTTTGAGAGCGGGTTGTGAGGGCGCGAGTGCCAGATCCCGTGTTGCCAGATCCACTAATGGAAAGGTGTTAAGTTTTATACTGAATATGGCTTAGAGCTTTTTATTTTGAACTCTCAGAGTGCACCAAATTGATTAATTTAACATTAAATAGCACAACATTTTCTTACGGGGGAGCATGCCCCCCGTGCTTCAAACCGCGTAGCACGCTCGCACGGCAGAGAGACCTTGCGTAATACAGAGAGTAGGATTCCTGTCCATCATCGCACAAGCTGCGCCTGTTTTGCCGTTCATGATGGAAATTCATCTTTTTAGTCAGTAAAAGTCAGGGAAAAGTCAGGGAATTTGACATTTGGTTTAGAGTGGGAACCCTGGGATCAGGAATGTTCTTAAGCGCAGTGTTGTTAATGTCGAGCCCCTCCGCAGTGATGACAAACTGGTGGGCAAACTCTTTTACTGTAGACCTCCCTTGACGAAGAGAAAAGAGCTTGCCATAGCGTTCCATCGTCTGACAAGCGGAGGGGCAAGAGCTGGGAGATGGGAACAGGAAGATGCCCATTCTCTGCTGACTCCTCAATTGGCTGGTTCATACTGTCAGCTGTGGGGTTCAGGAGATGAGACGAGGACTCAAGTGCAGTAAAATAGGCTTTTATTAATAAAACAAAACAAAACTAGCAACAAAAACTATCCCGAGGGGGAAAACAAGACAGACTGGACTTGACTTGACTTGACTTGATTTGACAACAGGAACTAGGCAGGACACAAGAGGGTACATTTGATGACAAACCAGCACAGGACTGAAAACACAAGGAGAATAAATAGGGAGAACAAACAAAGGTAATGAGGGAGGACAGGTGGGACAAATTAATCAATCAGGTAATGAGGGAAGACAGATGGGACAAATAAATCAATAATCAGGTAACAAGATGGGAGGGTCTAGACAATCAACAGGAGAGCACATGGCACAAGGAAACATACATGAAAAGCCATGTGCTCACACCAAACAAGACTAAAGCACATGGCCAGTAAAACAAATCACAAGCCATGTGCTCACACAAAACATGACAACATGATAGCACACAGCTAGTAAAAACACAAGCCGTGTGCTACAGAACACAAGACAAACATGAGTGTCAGGGTTCTGTCACAAATACAAGAAATAGACCAGGCAGAAGTGACAGAACCCTTACAATAACTATAAAACAAAGACAAATTCACTTCTATTAAAGGGGTCCTATTATGCTTTTTAAAGTTTAGTTAGTGTGTAATGTTGCTGTTTGAGCATAAAAAAGATCTGCAAGGTTACAAAGCTCAAAGTGCTCCACTGCAAAGGGAGATATTTTATTTAATACAGAAAGTATTAAATTAATACTTAACCCTCTGGGGACGGATTGGGCGGTACCGCCCAAAATGGCATACTTTTACAAATGTGTAATTATCTTAAAAACTATTAATGATAAAGAGTTGCGGTCTTTTTTGCGGTCTTCCTCAGATTCCGCTGAAAACAGTGGTATATAGTATACACACTTCCTTGTTGCGAATACCACGGCGTATAAGGCCAATGAAATTGATGTTGTTAGGAAAATTCCGCACGCAAAGACCAATGGAAAAATTGCCGCTCGGAGGAATATTTTTCTTACCCAATCAGAGTAAGGTTACCATGACGTATTCTAGCTAATCAGAGGAATCTGTAGCCTTGCAAGTGGATAGTAATGAGCAATATACAAACACCGTTGAGAGTGGAGAAGGAGACAGAGCGAACGGAGCGGTGTATTAGCCATGTGTATTACAGAGCGCACAGAGATATGAGAGAGAGAGAATAACTTCATAAACAGCATTATTATTATTATTATTATATTATATTATTATATATTGTTTTAGCACTTTTATGATGGGAAGCAGTAAAAAAATTACGTCAGAACAAGCTCTGGAACAATTACTGGAAAATGACGTGGAGAAATTCGGAGCAGAACGCTTTTTCACAGATGAAAAACGCCTGGGGCTGTTTGTAAAAAAGTTAATTTCATTGTTCTTTACACATTTAATTGAACAATTACAAATGTCTGTCAAGCAAACGGTTTGAAAAATATATTTTTTGTTCAAAAACTGTTTTCTATTGTTGTGTGAGTAATAAATGACAAAAATCTAATTTTCTTTTTTGAAATTCTCTAGTTTATTGTAAATTTTTCTCCTCATACTTCCTTTATAAACACATTACATGCATGCTTATGTTAGCTTAGGGTCTTCTGAATCCATAGATACCAAACACATGGTGTTCCATCTCCATTACATATGGTTTATAAGCCCAAATGTAAAAATAGAGAAAACGGGCCAAAAAGGGCTTAGTCCCCAGAGGGTTAAATGCACTTTCTAACAACTACAACGAATGATTAATTTTAACTGCAACATGTTTTTTTCCGGGCTTTGTGAAGTCATAATGTTATTCATGTAAATAATACCCACCCAACATCGTATCTAAAATGTATAAGAAAATTACCAAAAAAGTAGTGCTGGGCGTTTTGACCAAAAAAAAAATTTCATGCATAATCAGGTGTTCAAAAGATTTTCTACTGGTTGAGAGAGGAATTACTGCAGTAAATTGACATAGTATGGTAGAAAAATGAGAAAGAAATGTAGACCCATGACTCATGGCCCTAGAAAATGATGCTGTTGTTTACAAATAAGAGCCAGTCATGATTAAGGCTGTCACTTATGTGAAAAAATCCTGTTCAATTTTTGAGACATAAGTGTTCATTGAATCGATTGTAAAATCGATTTTCCATGTTTAAAGACGTTTCCATTTTCAACACCAAATATAGGCAAATCCACGGACAACTAACAGGCATTAGGACGAGCGTAAAGAGCGCACAAGTCAGCAATATTTCTGATGATTTATTGGCGTAAAGTTTCATGCACAATGACAAACAGGAGTGCAACATTTAGGGATTGAAATTAACACCCGCCAACCCGCCAAATGAGGGTAAGGTTAACGTTGGCAGGTAACGCTGTCAAATCACGAGCCAATTTGGCGTGTTTCTAGGTTTACTTACTTTGTTGGGGAAGTTTGTGTAGCCAAAGCTGCACGGATTTAGCACAAATACACAACTCGTGAGTCCTCTTGATATATTAAATACAGCGTATTGCGCAGAATCTGTGCATTTCTGGCTTGCTTCCGACTTGCAACAAATAACGGCACGCTTGTTCACTTGCATTGAAGTAATAGCGAATATTAAAAATCATTTTGTTAACAAAAAAGACATTGTTATTTTCTAACATCCTACATCCTACAAGTACCTCTTGGTACTTCTATACTCTTTGGTTTACCCTCGCCTCGCAGTCGCTGCTTAGAAGTGTAACATTGTAAAGGGTTCGTCTGAAACAGTGTCGCACGGGACAGCGTAACGTTCGTTCCGAATGTTGTGTAATTAAATACATCGGTATGGCGGTATATTAAAAATTTATATCGTAACAAAAATATACACCGGTTTTCGGTATGAACCGGTATACCGCCCAGCACTACAAAAAAGACATACCACTCGGAAACGTCTTGTGAAATCCGTTCTGCACGATCCTCTTGTTTAACATTCTTATGCCTTAAGCTTAAACCATTCCTTAAATTGTTTGGATTTAACACCATCCTTAATATTTACACCTGAGCGTGACGTGTGTGGTTTGTTTTATACTTCTTCATTTGTACACCACAGCGGTTAACTTCTGTTGTGTTTATTTGTGCTTATAAATAAATGAAATGAAATGAAAATGAAACATTTCCAGAACACGCGGTGCCAATCACAACACACTTGGCCAGCTAACCAATCAGGGGCTTCATTGAAACCGGAAATAACGATGCGTTCAAGCCAGATAGGGGAAGAGAGGTTCTGTAATAATGTAAAATATGTGAAAAATGTGTTTATTAAACAATCAAGCATGAAAGTATATTCTAGTACACCCAAAAAAACTAAATTAATACTTTGTGAAAGGGCATAAAGGGACCCCTTTAAACGAATAAATGCAGCTTTTAATAACAAAAGTTCTCTTGAGCTTTGGCCTCTGCTATCGTTCAGTCATTGCACATCACTCTAGTCACGTGACTCCTGTGGCTACGCGCTGCTTCTCTTGCTCTGCGCTATGCACCCCCCTCAGCCTCCTGCTCAAAATACGTTCCCACGGCTATGACGACTTCGTCATAATTACAGTATGTCTTTAACGGACCGTTCTGTTGCTTAGTCACATGCATCCTGTCAGTTTAAACTGCCCTGTCAATCATCTTGTCACAGTTAAAATCTTCCACAATTGATTTAATTTAATTTCCAATCATATTAGAGAGAAATGTAGCACGTTGATCTGCCAGTCGTGGTTCTTTTATGTGGAGAACTCTCCTCATGTGTTTGCAAAATTATGCTTTTTAAAGTTAATGACCAAATGTATCTTTATAAAAGTTTATAATGCTGTTGAAGATTAAATTGTAAGACCTTGAAATTGTGATTCATGCGCTAATTTCCTCTCGATTGGATTACTGCAATTCTCTGTACATTGGCCTACCTCAAACTACACTGTCTCGGTTACAAATGGTTCAAAATTCAGCAGCCAGATTGTTGACAGGAACTAAGAAAAGGGATCACATCTCCCCTGTTCTTGCCTCATTGCATTGGCTACCAATAAAATTGAGTCGATTTTAAGATCCTTATTTTTGCATACAAGGCCCTACATAGTGCGGCACCAGATTATGTTTGTGATCTTATGAGGCCATACACAGCCTCTAGGTCACTAAGATCTTGTGATCAGTCACTTTTATCTGTCCCACGCTCTCGGTGTAAATCAAAAGGTGACCGAGCTTTCTCTGTAGTTGCCCCAAAGCTCTGGAACAATTTACCTTTAACTATTAGAACCTCTCCATCTCTGGTTGCTTTTAAATCCAGCTTAAAGACCCATTTTTACTCTCTCGCATTTGAGTAATATTGTGTATGTATTTTCAAATAACTTGGTGTTCTACGTTATGGATGTGCTGTTTGTATATACACTGAATTGTTGATACTTCATTTTATCTCTCTTTTTTTCTTTTCTTTTTTCTACTACTACTTTTTCTTTTATTCTCTTTTTATTCTTTTATTTTATTTTTATTATACTGTAAAGCACTTTGGATCAACTACGGTTGTGTTAAACTTGTGCTATATAAATAAACCTTGACTTCACTAAATATAATGTGGATAATGATATCTTTATCTTTTCATCACATTAGATACTGATTATTAATCACTCAAACCCCTTTATCTAAACCTCTCTACCGCTAGCCATTAGAGTTCATGGATCTGTACTTTGGATTCTAATCGGAAAAAGTAGACCAGGTCTACCAGATCCATAGTAGATCCTGGTATCTTTTGAATACTCATTTCAAAACACTACGATTTGGGACACACTAATTGTAATTTTGAATACTAATAGGCTATTAGTATTGTAATAGGACAGATCATAGTATGCGAATTGGGATGCAGTGCCGAGTTCAGACTGCACGATTTTAGCCCTGATTTTGGCTCGCCGACAGGTTTTGAGAAATCGCAGACAAATGCCCGAAATCACAGACAAATCGGTGCTCGTTCACGCGAGTGACAATCATGCAGTGTGAATGAGCAAAGACGCGATCTGAGAGAATCACAGACGAGTCGCCGACACCCGTGAGATATTTGGCATGCTAAATATCTGGACCTGTCGGCGATTCAAAATCCTGCTGTGTGAAAAGTGTTCTGACTGAAAACTACATCGGCGATGACCGACAGCCAATGAGAGAGCAAGATACAGCAGCAGGGAGTTCGGGGAGGAGTTATAGACCAGAATATCAGTATTTTAATAGATATATTTACAATTATATCAAACAGAAACAAACATATTGCTTGACCAGCAGCACATTGCAAAATTATTTCTTTACCCCCAACTCTCTTTGTAGAACACACAATCCTTGCTCAGAGCTCAGCAAGTTGATCTCGTCTCCCCAACCATTTCCTCCTGCATAATCTTATTTTTCTTTCTCCTTTTCGCTGCAAATCAGCTCACAGATTGGGATCGCAAGCTTCTTGCAGGCTATAATTTTTAATAACAATTTGAGTCTCGCGCGAGAACTCCGGTCTCACGCACGCATGATCTTGCGTTAATTTTCTTATCACTTCTCGCGTGTGTTTGGTTGTGAAACGTAGTTTGCGTGCCAAACAGTTGTCGGCGATTCTTCCTCTTGTAAAGTCATGCAGTGTGAAACCTCCTGTCGCCGATCCATCGTTTAGTGTGAACACAGCAGCGACTGAATGCTGGCCAAGATAGTCATGCAGTGTGAAAAGAACAGTGACCCGACTACTTTGAAAATCGTGCAGTCTGAATTCGGCATTAGGGTTCTGAGAAACCTTAGTTAGATTAATAGATTTAGACATGACTTACTGTCATGACTTACACTATACTGACTGTAATTTCTTTGTATGTTAAGATTTGTGCCTTTAATCCACTTGAATTTAAAAATTTCACAGGCCAAGAACACTGTGAACATTCACCTGTGCTTGTTCCGCTTGCCACAGTACACTACTGACATCTTAGTGACATTCAACGATCCTGTTTGCATCAAGTGAGTTAGTTGAACACATACAGGTTAGTCACTCCACTCTTAAATTTCCCCCATACACTGGAGGATTACCTACATGTCTTAAATTAAAAATCATTATTAATAATTTATTCACATGGTGTTCATAGATGAAATATAGTCAGGATCTTATTACGAATATTGTGAGGTTTGATTTAAAATCTTATGTCTCAGTCCCCTCAGCAGCAGTGCCGTTGGAAATCTGGCAGCTACACCATGGACACTACAGGACTTCCAGGGTGTTCTGCAGTCCTTCTGTCTACTTGACCCTGGAGTGTTCGGGTAGATTCTTCATGCATATGTTTAATCACAAGAAAGTCTAAATTCCTTTACAAAATACTTTTTTTCCAGGAAAAAAAAACGTATAAAATATTTTCCTTGTAGTGCAAATAAATTGAGAACTTTGAATTATTAAAAAGTAAAAATAAATGCAATTCTTAAGAAATACAGTGTTTCTGAATCCTTCTCAAGTTGAGAACCAGCATTTATTACTCAATGCAAATGTATGCTGATTCAAACATCTCTATTACTTGACCACAAAACTAATGTTTAACAACTTTACTGGAACTGTGTTGAAACTCAGGTTTTTCCTTAACTCTGAAATGTAAGACATTTCCACACAATCATCAACTTAATTCAGGTTTTTCCTCAACTTTGAAATGTTAGACACTTCCACACATTCATCAACTTTCCTATCATTCTGAAAGTGGAAACACTCTGAGACAATGATCCTTTTTTTTTCTACCAAAAATGTCATAGACCATATGACAATTATTTTAAAGAAAAATACCACAATCAAGACCTTTCACAAAAAAGTTACGTTTTAAATTATAAACCAATAAGGTATATTGATTCAAATGAAAACAGCATGTATTGTGGCTTAAGGGTAACATCTTCATAAATCCATTTAAAATGACCATGGGACCAGTTAATTAACCATACAAAAAGAGAGATTTAGCATTATTTCTAAGCTGATATCACTTTATGGTTTGATTAATACAATGACATTCAGATATTTTTTTAAGTGTGAATTAAATGTGAAAACATGTTTTGTGTATTATCAGTGGTGTATTTTGTACTTAAAAGACAAGGACATGTAGCAGTGTTATTGTCATGTATATAGAAAATAGAATAGTCATTCTTTTAAAAAATAGTTTATTTTCAAATTATATACTGTCATATGTTACCTATATATTTAAAGTCTCTTAAGTAATTTAATGCAGATAATTAGTTTCTCTAAAGCATCATACACAAGTTCATACACTTTCAGTAGAGCACAATTAAGGCAAATGGTGACCATTATATTCTGTGTCCCATTGAATAGTATCTTATTGTCCTAATATTCTAGGACATTTAAAGGCATCCAGCAAACAAGACAAAAATACTGTTTC
The DNA here is from genome assembly GCA_031834385.1 of Semotilus atromaculatus. Lineage (NCBI taxonomy): Eukaryota > Metazoa > Chordata > Actinopteri > Cypriniformes > Leuciscidae > Semotilus > Semotilus atromaculatus. The sequence continues at coordinate 12,313,282 of JAULUF010000049.1, read as the reverse complement.
TGATGTTATGTGTTAACCATTCAGCTTGAGTGCTACCTCATTCTAACTACTCAAAAGTAAGGATTTGTCCTTCAAGTCATGATTAATGATTGGCAGCAAGATTATTACAGCTGTCAAGTTAGTCACAAAATGAAAAGACTATTGGTGTTCCAGTCATTCTAACACAATCTCTGTGTGAGAGAACTAAACATTTACAGTACTTCGTGTGATTTATACTACGATGAAACAAAACAGTTCAACTGATTCTGATCCAGTGGATCACATTTAATCTTTAGGAAAGTGTTAAAAAATATACAATATTTTTTAAAAAGAACTAATCATTTAGTCAACACCCTTGGAACATGCATCACCCAATCAGAATCAGGATTCAGGAAATGAATTTGAATTCAAAATGCACACAAAACTTACAGTAACTTGATTCAACCAGTGAGTGTAGAAATATTTAGTTTTCATTAAATCTTTTGCAAAACTTTGAGTCTGATATATAAAATGATGATCAAATAAATGTTCTATCCTTCATACTGTAAAAAAAAAAAAAAAGAAGTCAATTCAACTTAAATTACATTAAACTGACTTTAAAAAATTAGTTGACTCTTGTCTTGTATAACTCTTGTAAAAAGTTAAAGCAATCTAAAAACATATGTTGTCCTAACTTATTCATCATATAATTTTTGTCTGTAGTGTACATACAGTACACCCTAAAGGAGCTTTATGGTTAAATGTTAGTCTTGGCTTCTTGGTCAATGCAGCCTTCCAGCTGTGCTATTCCACCACATAGTAATGGCTCATGTTTAGCACATCACTGCGCAGCTCCCATAGTGTATAATGTTTGTTGCATAGCAACATTTAGTTATATCAGAAAGTACTTCTAGTTGAAGGTTGAAAGTTGAAGATTAGTGCTTAATAAAATAATGTTTTAATAAAAAAAAATCTTAATATTTTAATATGTAGTAACTGCTTTATAAAAGCGATAAGGCACTTGAGGCCATGCTGCATTACGAGTATAGTCACTCTGCTGTGCGTTGTGTGACTATATTCAAAATATAGCAAGGGCCTTTCATACCTTAGTGCTTGATTGCTTCTTTTATCAGGGAAACATCAGTTGATATTTTGCTGATGCAGGCAATAGCAAAATGCTAGCTGTAGCTATGGTACAAAGTGCGCAGCTCATTCCAGAAAAGCAGAGAAATTATGGTATGAGGTCCGAGGCGGAAGTAGGAGGCTCCGAGGCCTTTATACAAACCAGTCATTCCTTCCTTCTTTAATGTCTTAGAGAAACAGTCCATGAAACCTCTGTACAATACACCCTGCATGAGAAAAGTACAGAGAGTGAGATAAAGGCCTTCTTTTACCAGTTTCATCACTTTGTAGGTGAAACTGGATAGATGCAAGTGTGTAAATGAAAGCAATTTGATAATAATTACAGTAAAGGTTTGTGAACAAATTTCTGTATGTTCTTGACAGCTGGCAAGAGATCACCTTGCCAAGATGATCCACAGGCTGGTTGTAGAGACGAGTGCTGACAACATCAAAAGGAGTCATAGCTAATACAACTACTACACTGCTGATCATACCAGCACTCAGAGCTATTAACCAGCTGCCCTCAGAGAACACCTACAAATACAGAAAGAAAAATTATTTGATTACTAACAAAACAGAGAGTGCTTGCTTTCACATTTCAAATGTATTGGGAGTGTTTTCTTCAACAGTTAATAGCTTTAATAGGAATGGTTTACTCAAAAATGACAGTTGTCATCAACTACGGATATTGCTTGCCCTCCACACTTGCCTTTCCATGTATGTAAGTAAACATCACAAACTCTTCTGTGAACTGGTGGTGTTAACAGAACTGAACTTGTTGCATCCTTTCATATATCTTGGGAAGGTTGTAGATTTGTTACACCATTGGAATTGTTTTGCCAATTCTGAGGTCACCCTCAGAAACCCCAACAATACATTAATTTATGTCTATTACAGCAAAATATATCAGCTTCTCATGATTCTTGAGTAGAATTATATTACCATTATTGTGCTTCATTAAGCAATATATTTAGGCCATTTCCTAGTTGTTAAACCATGGGCTGGGATTGTCAGTTTCATACACTATTTCATTTCCTACGTTTTATAAATGACTCCAAACTGAAACACAAAACACTCTTTTGTTCACCAATCTGGACAACATAACATTAAGTAACTGTCAAATAACTTCCACAATGGGCTTAAACTATATCCATGGCAAAGCCTAAAGCCCTAAATACAAGGTCTTTCAGGACACAACTGTCTTTCCTTTGTTGACATATTTCCTTTTGAAACAATAAGGTATGGCAGGACAATTTAGTCATCAAATTTTGGCTATGTTTATGGCAAGGGGTGGCATAAACATACAATGTTGATGTAAATAGAATATGCTGTACAACACCATTGTTTCCTACAATATTTCTTGTCATGGGGCGGGGGCATCCTCATTGTAGAGAGCATTTTATTGGACAAAAATATGTATGCCCATGTCAAACAAGACATCAATAGTCTTGGTCCAATTTCCATGAAAAGAGACTATAAATGTGTATTTCTAAGAATTGTTTTTTTTTTTTTTGTCAACTTTTATGAGTGCTCTAGCATATTGATGACATCAAAGCTAGCTAACATGACATGATTTAATGGGGTCCTTAAAGGCTAAATGGAAATCTCTGCTAAGAGAATGTTGAGAAATGTTACAAAATTTAATTTAATTAATTAAGAGTTGACTGCCCAGAAAAAAAGCAGATATACTAAAACATTGGCTCGCCTACAAAGAAACATTATGATTGAGTTGGCTACTAAGGCTACATTACACAGTCAGTGTTTGGGGAACTGACAACCATATTTATTAAAAGGGGCCAGTTGCATAAACAGCCATTATGTCAAGACTGTCTTAAAGGGATAGTTCACCCATAAATGAAAATGATGTCAGTAATTACTCGCCCTCATGTTGTTCCAACCCAGTAAGACTTTCGTTCATCTTCGGAACACAAATTAAGATATTTTTGATTAAATCTGAGAGCTTACCTGTAGGTCAGTGATCAGCTCTTTAGAGGCAGAGAAAGTAGAGAGCTGAGCAGCTGACCCCACACTGACCCTTGGGACCGCTGCACTTGCTCCCCTCCACAAACCCAGAATTCCGTACTGTTTGTAGATGGCCAATAATGCATGCATCATTCCCTGACAGAAAGAATAGCAAAGATATACAACAAAAAAAAGATAAACGGCAAATGCTTGGGGTTTTAGATTCAAGCTGGTTCCAATTACCACTGTTTCAAACAAAACTGCCTTTTGGTATTAGTACATTACCACAAATACAATGGGATTTAACATTACAAAAAATCTCTACAATCCTAGGATCGATGGATTTGAAGATCAAAGTTCTCACATGACATTATAGAGAAAAAAAAGAAAAGATGTTATCATAGATGTTACTGTGAGGTCACCATTAACTTCTTACCCTGTGCTTATACTGGTGTCCAACTGCAATAGAGGAAGTGGATTGACTTTGCAGATGTGTCTTTACCTGAAAGAAATACAAATAGAGAGTAGGTAACCTGCTGGTAAACTAAAGACACTTGGTTCTTTTTGTCCATTTTGGAGCACCATCTACTTTCCGTGTTTGGAAACCAAAAGCATGGAAAACAATGATTACTCATTACATATGTGAGTCATTCCAGAATTGGAGGACATTTAGGCATCCATAATTTTGAAAAATTGGCCCTTTATTTGACTATTTATTATTATGTATTTCATAAAACAGTCAATATACCATTAAATAATTTGATTCGTCCAGCTCAGATATTAAAGGCACACTTTTTATAATACTTTTTTTTTGTGCTTGGTGCAACCCTGTTACCAATACTCAGGAACCTGAAAAAAGTATATTTATTGATCTAAAATATATTTGTATGTATATTTATTCTTCAAACCGTAATAAGGACAATAGCTCAAGCCCCTGTGAGCTAAAAAAAAGTAATTTATGATTATTATAATAAAAATTATATGGTAACAGGGTTGAAATTTAAGTAACAGGGTTGCGAAAAGCTACAGGGGTTGGATAGATGCATTACTTTTGATTAAAGATCAGGTCAATAATGTGACAAATGATCAGGAACATTGTTAAATAACATTTAATAACATAACAGTCCTGTGTCAGTTCGTCTGGTAATTATGGTAACAGGGTTGCGAGTAACAGGGTTGCAAATTAATGCTAATGTTGGCTTTTTCTCATGAATAGAAGCTAGCTGTTTAGCTAGCTCTTACTGTCATCTTTAGGACAAACTAACTTATGTAAAAAGAAGAAAACCTTTAAATGAATTTGTCTTTTTCTGATAATAAGTGTAACAGGGTTGCATTGGTTAGAGTGACACATTCAATCAAGGCTAAACGTTGTATAATAATATGAAAAATCGAAAAGAGAACATACCTTTGTTCTACCCATTCTGGCAGCAAACTGCTTAGTGATGTAATTTCCTGTGAATCATGTCACTCACTGTTTTTTCTTCTTCTGCCAGGTTAAATATGTTTTGGTAACAGGGTTGCATGTGTGTTGTGGGACATAACTTTATTGCAACATTTCTATAATTTGAAATATTTCTATCATTTAAAAAAATGGTTTAACAATAAAAAGAGGCATATATAAACAAAATCATACAAAAAAAAGGATATTTAAAATGTATTTTAACAGGTGTATTTAACATTCAATTTGGTCATCTAGAAGGTGGGACAAGAGAAAAATGGCACTTAAGTGGGTAGGCTACTAGAGACTTTTTATTTTCAATAATATTTTTGAAGAAAAAAATCTTCAAGTCTATTTATATTTGGTCTCAGGACAAATGTTTTTTACACATTGATTGCATTTTTTTGTATATTGTACATAGATTTTTTTAAGTTTCATAGGTGGGACATGAAATGTCCCCAAATTCTGGAATGACCCATATTATAAAGTATTTATTTACAACATAATAACATAAATGTATTGATGCAGTCTGTCTGCGCTACGTTATGATAGTTTTTACTCTTTCAGTAGGCTACTGTGATTCCACTCTTATGTTCATGATATTCAGAGTAACCACAGAATATGTTGTCACTAAACACGTGCTTAATCCGTCGTTTACTAGACAGAAACGCAGTTATCGTTACTCACCAGGTAAATAGGGCTGCCCATTACAGCGCCCACCACACCGGCCATAGCCCCGGACACTGTGCTCTTTGCAGCGCTGACTCTTCCGTCCGTGTGAATGTAGCCCAAGGACTCAATGATGGCGAAGGACCCCAGCCGGACCCCATTCATACAAAACTGATAAACCAACCCGGGGACCAAACCTTTCTGAAGACCAGCCAGTCCGTCTATTTTGCCTATCGTGTAAAAGGCGTGAAATACATTCCTATAATACACCTGGTAGGTTCCTCGGGTTTTTAGCTCTCCTTGCAATTGCATTCGAGTTTTGACAACCTCCAGCGGGTTTGTAAAAAAACAAGCGCCACACGCAGCGACGCCGCCGAGAATGAAATCCATGTTTCAATCGCGTAATGCCCGGAAACCGGTGCTGTTTAGTTTGACTTTCAATAAGAAACAACAGGCCTGCTTTTTTGGCTCCCTCTGAATAAAAGAACATATAATAACAAAGTAGCCTACTTGTTAGGATAACTGACAAATAATTTTACAATGCCATTTTTAAGAAGCATTAGAAGTATCTTCTATAACCCTCCTCCCAGTCATGCGATGCGCGTGGACATTTCGCTGAGTATGAATATCAGATTGCATTCGCCAGGGTGCGTCTATCATCCCAACAATGCCTTTTAACCAATCAAAACAAAGACATTGGCCCCCATCCTTTGTTATTTGTCCTGTGATTGGACGATTGTAAATTACATCAAGTGACACCTTCAGGCAGTTGATGCGCACTCCAACTGCCCTCGAAGAAACAAAAAGCAATAACAGCAAATTATGCACAATTACAAGCAACTAACCCTAAACCAAAATCTAACCCTATAGTAGGCCTAAGTACTAGCCTACATGTTAATTAATATTACTCAGTCAGTACTTATTTTGTGTAGGGCTAATTACACTGTAACAAATGTTCATTATTAATGTTTAATACATATGAAGTAGTAGACTAATGTTGATGTGAAGAGAATAAATTAGTGTAAAAACTATAAAACTAGTAAACATATTTTTCCATAAAAAATATAGTCACATCACTAACAGTAACATCTAAAGTTACCAACTTATAAATTAAAAATTGACAAAATAACAGTAAGTAGGACAAAGTCACATTAATACTATAATGATCCATATTACTTAAATTACAGCTGAAACCCTTTCAAGGTCTATCCTTTTGTTCCTCTGCCCTTCTCATCTTTCTAAGTCTTTTTCAACATTTTTGCCAGTTTACTCTCAGAATAAAAGCTCCTCTGTGTACTTAAAATGGCACAAACCCACCATGATGCTGTCCATTTGAGATACAGAAATGTTTATTTACATAAAGGAACAAAAATGTGCCTGTCTTTTGTATCTCAAAGGACTTTGTACAACTGATATGTAATGTAGTTGCAGGATGACAGATCCTTCCCTGATGGACTGATTAAGATAGTCTAAATGAAAACTGGCTAACTAAAACCAAAATGTTTTATTTCAGCTTCATCATGCTAGAATGCTATATACACTCCTTTCATAGAACATTTGATTGTGTTAACCATAAGAGAAGAAAAGCAAAAAAATCCTAAATATAATTTTTTTCTTGACACACACACACACACACACACACACACACACAGAGAGAATAATATTTAATTATCTTTGCATCAACATTAGTCTATTTCATATGTAAACATTGATAATGAACATTCATATATCTATAATGCAAAGAGGTACAATTATTTTAGCTTATTCAAGCACATCCCCATATCTTGTGACTTTGGGATCTTCTACAGGCGTTGCAGGAGTTAGTGGTTCTTCCTCTAAGTGAATAATAAAGAAACAATGGGCAGATTCCTCCATCATGAAGTCCAAAAGTAGCCACACAATTTACATTACAATGTACAGTCAGCCAGTCATTATGTAGTGATGACACAAAATAACCTTTCAGGGTTCCCCAAAGAACTTAAGTTTTTAAAAGAACCATTATTTTCTTATTGTTAAGAACATTTTAATAATCTTAAGAACCTTTTTCCACTGTGTCTGAATTTTTTACGCAGTGGAAAAGTTCCATGGATGTGGAATTTTCTTCATGAAACCATTTATGCCAATAAGGAACTTTTATTTTTAAGATTGTACTAAATTTAATAGACAATGGATCATCATTAAAGAATAAGAAAAGAAAAATAATCCAGAACCAGTAAAAAAAAAAACGACCAAGCTAAAATTATTTATATACAAATATTTATCTGCAATTCAATGTTCAACTTTTTATATAGCTTACTATATAGCCACAATATATGTCTTCCTTTGTCTCTTGTCGATTAAAAGTAACGTTTGCTTCTGTATTAAAGGTCCTCCAGTTTTCAGACGCAAGATGGCCCCAAATAGCTATTGTAAGATGCGTTGGTATAAAAAGAGAGAGATGCCAGATACAAACAACTAAATGCTTACTAGGAGAGTTTCTGTCAGGAACACTTCCTGTCTCAAGATATAACCACAAGTCTGAGCACTTCATGGTTTCCCAGCGAGTCACTGTATAGCTGAACACTGAGGAGGAAACTGTAAAGACCAAAGGAAAAAAATAGCTAACATCACACAAATTATTTTCTTTATAACATTTTGAATTAAGCCTAAAAATCTTTTAATGAAAAAAAATAAAAGAAAAAAAATATTGCATGATCCTCAAATAAAAAAAATGCATCAGACTTACCAATAGATGCTAGAAGGTTCCACTGAAGGGGATATGGGATTCTTGTCTGAAGTACTCGCTGTGCAAAAAATAAACCCGCTGTGCCTGGTTGAGGATAGTTACATTTTCACCCAAAGCCAAAGGATTAAAAAAACAAAGAGTTTGTAAATAAAATTAAATAAAAAAAATAATAAAAAAATACACAGCTCCAGGACATAGCCTAATGGGGTTGTCACACAGCAGGTATGTTTTATATAACTTTGTCTTAAATGTTTCTCCTGAAAGTCCTCATAAAAAAATAAAAACAGTATAGTATGATACACTGTTGAGATTTTTCTGAATCTCTAGAGAAGATGTAAGATTACAAGGGTGTTTTTTTTCTAAGTAGAAAAATCTGATACACAATGAAACTGATGTAAAGAAAGAGAAAAATCTAAATTTAATCTCACTGCTGTGTAAACGAAAGAGATAATGAAAAGAGATATAATCTAATTTGTCATTCACTTTACAAACACTAAATTTATAAAGACATAACATAACCACTTCTTAATGTGAATATGATACTAACCCAGTATGAAGCTTGCTGTGCCTTTCATAAAGGCATAAGACTGACAGGCGGCGTACTGCTGCAAACCCTGAGGATAGTGAAATATAATCACCATGGAATTATTAAGATGGAAGATTAGACTAAGCCAGGAGCCCTTTCTGTGTGAAGTTTGCAGTAGGCCTAGTTTCGTAGTGAATGTTGTGAGAGAGAGAGAGAGAGAGAGAGAGAGAGAGAGAGAGAGAGAGAGAGAGAGAGAGAGAGAGAAAGACCTGGCGAATTGAACAATGAATGACACATTCAGATAAATCAAATATATAATGAAGGTTAATAGGTTGAAATGTGAAAGCAGAACAATGTTTATTTTTTTTTCAAAAATGTCAACAAAATAGTTGGAACAAGTAGTGTTTTGTATGTTTACTATAGCCTATACAGCAGGAAAGCTATTAAATACATTTTAAATAGTCTACAGGTTGTTTGTGGGCATCATAGAAGAAAAAAAAAGTATTCTAAAATTGCTAAATTGTCAAACTGCAGGTTATCATTTTGTTAAATGAAAAAATCTTTCCTGATCAATAATTTCTTTCTTGAAAAAGTAATGGATGAGAGATATTCACGTGAGTAAGTGTGACAGCTAACGTTAGCCCCGCACTACTCTATGAATAGTGAAAATATCATAGTCAGGCTGCAGAGCTGCTATGTTATTCCATTAAACTAAAATATAGTAACGTTAGGCTATTAGAAAATAAAACACACGCACCGGGTGCTTTGCAGCAACCGCATCATCAACTTTAGTGAGACCAAGGTTGACCATCCCGCTACAATTATGGACTGTAACCTCCAAATTGACCATAGAGGGTTTATTCAACTTCACTTTGTTGTTGTTATGTAATTTCCGCATTTGCAGCGAAGAAAATGTGAAAGGACAAGGATACAGGTTTTCTCACAGTGACCTCTTATGGACTGGAGACGTTAATGCATTTGACTTATCAACACGAACACATTGATAAAGGGACAAATAAAATAATCACAAACATTTGTTGTATTTATTACTAAGGAAACATATGAACTCTCAGAGGTACTCCATTTGTTTATGTGAGTTTGGTTTGTGATGTTACTACTTGGTATCGCCTTCCTCTTTGCTGACTTTGGATCTTCAAAACAGTTTTAATCCTGAAAAATAAATAAATAAATAATTAAATACATAAATATACTATGCAATCAATATATTTAATTTATTTAATTTTATTCTACAAAATATTCAAAAACATGTGTGAATCTGTAATAATATTCAGCTGAACAATTGGTGAGCAAACAAAACGATAACTAAAGCTCTCACGACAGTAATAGGCTACTGTATTATTAATTCAGATCTAACTCTCATTAGATTCTTAGAGAATTCTCATTGTCCATTATTTTAGAAATTCTCTCAGAAATCCTGTACACAACCTAATGGAATTTTTGACTAAACAGTTCATACCTGTCCCTTTGCGATCTGTTTTGATGTTGTTTTGTCCATTACAGATTAGACCAACTAAATAAAACGGGCTGAAGCAGTCTCACATCTTCTGCTGGATTAAAAAGGAAATGATTAAAATGAAGTGATGATTTAGTGGTTATATCTTAAGTCTGAGAAAAACTGTCAAGAAGACAAACTCACAGATTTGTTTGCTGATGCATGGACATTTCTCTCTGTTAATTGGAACTTCTCTGTCTGAGCTCCACCGCATCAGTCTGGCTGTAAGATGTTTAGATGTAGTAACACTTTTGAATGAAGCTTATTTGCTTTTATTCTCTTGGTAAATTGTGTTAATTCTCTTTTATTAATCTGGTGTTCTTTTACTAATGTTTTTTACTTGTGTTCTTTCTAAGTGATCTTATGAATCGCTGACAACTCCTAAATAACTGTTTTGTAAATAATGCAATACTTCATTTAGAAATTATTAATTGATCATTAACAACGTATGAAGAATTATAGATATGCTTCTAAATCAAGAAAAAGCATTTATGACTGTATTTATAAACTGCTTATTAATGTCTATTAATGCTTTATAAATGATGAATTAACTGTTTACTCATGCTTAACTAATGATTAATAGTGTGCAGTTATTATAAAGGGTTACCCAATACTCCTGTCTGCCTTGGATTTCTCCTGTCTGCTTTGGATTTCTCCTGTCTGCCTTGCTGCTCTGCTGTGTTGGTTTGCGTCTGTAGCTTTGTATATCTTTCTGTTTTGAATCATTATTTACTATCATTCCCTGTTGTTTATACTACTAAATACAACTTACTCAACATCACATTTTAACCCGACATCGCTAGCTTCAATCTAAATCATTGCTAGCACAATACACTAGTAATTCGCTAGCCTATTAGCGTGCCATGCATTATTTTGCCTTTTAAAAATCCATCAAAGCTGAGGTAAGTAGAATCAGTCAGCAAACACGGTGAGTCATGTCATCTTCTCCTCTTATTGTCACCTGAACTTCATGTAACATGTATAGTATAGTCTTCTCGGTCACAGCATTTACATGTGATAAATGCAGGGATATAGTCTTAGAGCTCAAACATGACAATCTATCGAGTACAGTAACGAGTACATCAGGATTTAAGGGAAGTGTTCCCAGTTCCGGCTGACCTAATCTATGCAGCCTAACATTGAATTATAGAAGTTTATAATGTATTACGTGTATGCTAGGTCAAAGAGATGTGTTTTTAGTCTAGCTTTGAACTGACAGAGTGTGTCTGCTTCCCGGACAATGGTAGAAAGACTGTTCCAAAGTTTTGATGCTAAATAGGAAAATGATCTACAAAAACCTACAGGCTTTGGAGAGGTGCTTTGGGTCGCCACGAGAGGAAACGATATGAGGACACAAATGCATCGCACAGGGTTCGTACACTTTTTCCAAGGTCAAATTCAAACCCTTTTCAAGCATTTTCAAGGTCAATATAAAGCTTTTTCCAGCAGCTTATACCACCGTAAATTACATACCAATACATAGTCAAAATTACTATTTAGTGTTTTTTTCACATTAAAAGAGATAATGCTATAAACAGCCAAAATTGAGTTTCGTAATAGCAGAAGGATCAGAAATTGAAGCATGTTACGTTCCACGCGTGTGTGTGTTATGTTTTTGTTATTCTGTGCACGTTGGTGTGTTTATCACGTGTTGGTCGTTATGCTCATTATCCTCTCTCTGTCTCTATCACCCTATCTCTGCTTGTAGGTTGCTGTGATTGGCCGAGTCGGACGTCATTCATCCTTGAGGCAGGACTTGATGACTAATTGGAGGCCGTCCTAGCTGGTTAAAAGGATGTTGTTGTTCATTGATGCACTCTCTCTGTAGCTTTTGGGTAGCGATCTGTGCTCTCTGTAGTGATTTGTGCTCTTTGTAGTGATTTGTGCTCTTAGTAGCGGAATGAGTTTGTATATGCTTTTGCCTGACTGAGTGATGTGCTATGTGCTTTGTACTTGACATGTCTTCCGGTTGGATGGGTGAGATTCATTTGTGTTGTCTACCTTTTGTTTGCTTCTCTGGGAAAAGAACATAGGCAAGTATATCGCGATATACATTGCACCCGTAGCAGATATTTGTTAGACACACCAGGTAAGAAGTGAGCGCCACTCCTTGTATTTTTGTTTTATTAGATAGCTTAGTTAGGGTGCCGGATGCACCGAAGATTTCGGTTTATTTTCTACATTTTACTTTGGTTAGGTTAGGTTTAGATTAAGGAGTGTTTTGTTATCTTGTGTTCTTTCTTTTGGAGCCACTTTTGTTCTTTTCCTATTTATTGTTTGTTTATTCACCCTATCATTTATTGTATGTAGCACACATTGTTTGACTGGATTCAGTGGCTTCGGCTTATGGAAATAAATTCCAGTTATTTTCTCCTCAAAATGAGTCTGACATGCGTTTTTCCACCACACGCCACTTCCAGCAGTATACTCAATATATAAATGTTGCGGTACCAGCCCTAGACCCACAACGGTTCGTAACAAAGCAAAACACAGGTTTTATTTTTCACAATGTATCACTGTCTAGTAGCTGAGGGAGGATTTGAGCCAAATGACATGCAGCTGGGTCATTCTGTGTCAAATCAGACAAAACTCAGGAAAACTGTTGCTGCACCCTCTTAGATTTTAAGTTCATGCTACCCTTAATGTCAGTCTTTTCACACATTTTTCCAAATCAAGGTCATGCAGTACAAACTTGTAATGGTTCAGTCATAATGACATGTTTGTCTTCCATCCTACAAAGTTTGGGCTGCCTATGAATAATACTTTTCATTAAATTAATGTCCAAATATTGTTATATAGCCTATAAGTAATTTCAAGGGCTGAAAATATGAAGAAATATTTTCCAGGCCTTGGGTTTGGGACACATTCTTGATATAGACAAGGTTTGAACAAAATCTGAGACAGTGTAACAACAACCTGTAATTCCATTTTAACCCAGCTGTCACAGTGTTGGGTTTGTGTTCCCCAGGTGTCCACTAGATGTCCTCCTTCCCCACGGTGTCATTCACTTCAGGAACTACATTTCCCACGATCCTTGTTTTATCATTGCACTCAGCTGTTCCTCATCACTGATCATTGCACTCAGCCATTTCCCCATTATCATTGACAAATCCCTGTGTATATAACCCTGTCTATTTCAGTGCATGTCATGGAGTCCTTGTTATGTCTGACACTTCTTGGTCTGTTCCTGATTGTTCCTTGTGTTTCGTTGCTTTTGTATTTGGATTGTTTACACGGTATTTGACCTTTGCCTGGACTGGATTTACGCTTTACGGATTACCCATTAAAACATCTTAAACTGCACTTGGATCTGCTGTCTCTCTCCCGTGTGTGTCGTGACAGAAGGACTCCGTCACGATGAATAGATCCAGCAGTTTGAGAGTTCGTAACCCTTCTCCTGTGTATGGAGAGGGAAGGGGATCACAGAGAGGTGGTTTGCAGGTCGGGGAGGAAGCACCTCGATTAAACATTTTTCAATGCTTTGCCTTATGGGCCCAACAAACGGAGGAAGCAGCAGCGTCTAAGGCATCAGCGAGGTCTTCCGTCGAAGATGGTGAGTCATTTCTGGGGACTCGTCTGGTGAAGTTCTCCGGAACTCGGGGAGGTTGCAGGGGAGGAGGTGGTCGACAAGTTCCACGACACCGTCCTCCGCCTTGCCATTCTTTTGATCCGGAGCCGCCGGACTGGCCCAGCACAGGATCCTCGCCGCTGGTTCCACCCAGTAAAAGATCCTCACCGCTAGTTCCGCCCAGCACAAGATCTTCGCTGCTGGTCCTGTCCAGTCCCAAGTCCTCGCTGCTGGTCCCGTCTAGTACTGAGGCTGCACCTCGCCATCAAGGAAGGAGGAGGAGGAGAGGGGCCTTTCATCTCCCCAACGCCCCGGTGGTCGTCCCTGTGCAGAATGCGGTCATTTCGGAGATTGTTCACGTCACGTCCGCCCAGCGAGAGACTGTTCACGTCACGTCCGCCCAGCGAGAGACTGTTCACGTCACGTCCGCCCAGCGAGAGACTGTTCACGTCACGTCCGCCCAGCGAGAGACTGTTCACGTCACGTCCGCCCAGCGAGAGACTGTTCACGTCACGTCCGCCCAGCGAGAGACTGTTCACGTCACGTCCGCCCAGCCAGAGACTGTTCACGTCACGTCCGCCCAGCCAGAGACTGTTCACGTCCCGTCCGCCCAGCCAGAGAGTGTTCACGTCCCGTCCGCCCAGCCAGAGAGTGTTCACGTCCCGTCCGCCCAGCCAGAGAGTGTTCAGGTCACGTCCGCCCAGCCAGAGAGTGTTCACGTCCCGTCCGCCCAGCCAGAGAGTGTTCACGTCCCGTCCGCCCAGCCAGAGAGTGTTCACGTCCCGTCTGCCCAGCCAGAGAGTGTTCACGTCCCGTCTGCCCAGCCAGAGACTGTCCACGTCCCGTCTGCCCAGAGAGAGAATGTTCACGTCCCGTCTGACCAGTCCGAGACCGTTGGCGCTCCGTCGGCCTTCCTGAGCTGGGACTATCTGGAGCGTCTGGCCCGGATTCTGGACATGCCGGTGCCCGGCGTTCCAGAGGCGGAGCCGGTGCCCGGCGTTCCAGAGGCGGAGCCGGTGCCCGGCGTTCCAGAGGCGGAGCCGGTGCCCGGCGTTCCAGAGGCGGAGCCGGTGCCCGGCGTTCCAGAGGCGGAGCCGGTGCCCGGCGTTCCAGAGGCGGAGCCGGTGCCCGGCGTTCCAGAGGCGGAGCCGGTGCCTGTTCCAGAGGCGGAGCCGGTGCCCGGCGTTCCAGAGGCGGAGCCGGTGCCCGGCGTTCCAGAGGCGGAGCCGGTGCCCGGCGTTCCAGAGGCGGAGCCGGTGCCCGGCGTTCCAGAGGCGGAGCCGGTGCCCGGCGTTCCAGAGGCGGAGCCGGTGCCCGGCGTTCCAGAGGCGGAGCCGGTGCCCGGCGTTCCAGAGGCGGAGCCGGTGCCCGGCGTTCCAGAGGCGGAGCCGGTGCCCGGCGTTCCAGAGGCGGAGCCGGTGCCCGGCGTTCCAGAGGCGGAGCCGGTGCCCGGCGTTCCAGAGGCGGAGCCGGTGCCCGGCGTTCCAGAGGCGGAGCCGGTGCCCGGCGTTCCAGAGGCGGAGCCGGTGCCCGGCGTTCCAGAGGCGGAGCCGGTGCCCGGCGTTCCAGAGGCGGAGCCGGTGCCCGGCGTTCCAGAGGCGGAGCCGGTGCCCGGCGTTCCAGAGGCGGAGCCGGTGCCCGGCGTTCCAGAGGCGGAGCCGGTGCCCGGCGTTCCAGAGGCGGAGCCGGTGCCCGGCGTTCCAGAGGCGGAGCCGGTGCCCGGCGTTCCAGAGGCGGAGCCGGTGCCCGGCGTTCCAGAGGCGGAGCCGGTGCCCGGCGTTCCAGAGGCGGAGCCGGTGCCCGGCGTTCCAGAGGCGGAGCCGGTGCCCGGCGTTCCAGAGGCGGAGCCGGTGCCCGGCGTTCCAGAGGCGGAGCCGGTGCCCGGCGTTCCAGAGGCGGAGCCGGTGCCCGGCGTTCCAGAGGCGGAGCCGGTGCCCGGCGTTCCAGAGGCGGAGCCGGTGCCCGGCGTTCCAGAGGCGGAGCCGGTGCCCGGCGTTCCAGAGGCGGAGCCGGTGCCCGGCGTTCCAGAGGCGGAGCCGGTGCCCGGCGTTCCAGAGGCGGAGCCGGTGCCCGGCGTTCCAGAGGCGGAGCCGGTGCCCGGCGTTCCAGAGGCGGAGCCGGTGCCCGGCGTTCCAGAGGCGGAGCCGGTGCCCGGCGTTCCAGAGGCGGAGCCGGTGCCCGGCGTTCCAGAGGCGGAGCCGGTGCCCGGCGTTCCAGAGGCGGAGCCGGTGCCCGGCGTTCCAGAGGCGGAGCCGGTGCCCGGCGTTCCAGAGGCGGAGCCGGTGCCTGTTCCAGAGGCGGAGCCGGTGCCTGTTCCAGAGGCGGAGCCGGTGCCTGTTCCAGAGGCGGAACTCATGTCGGTTCCGGACCCAGTGTTTGTGTCTGTGTTTGTATCTGTCCTTGTGACTGTGTTTGTCCTAGTGTCTGTTCCCGATCCAGTGTCTGTTCCGGAGCCAGTGCCAGTGTCTGTTCCAGAGCCGGAGCCAGTGCCAGTGTCTGCTCCGGAGCCAGTGCCAGTGCCAGTGTCCGTTCCCGAGCCGGAGGCAGTTCCAGTGTCTGTGCCCGAGGGGTCCTCACCGCCGTGGCCGCCCGAGGGGTCCTCACCGCCGTGGCCGCCCGAGGGGTCCTCACCGCCGTGGCCGCCCGAGGGGTCCTCACCGCCGTGGCCGCCCGAGGGGTCCTCACCGCCGTGGCCGCCCGAGGGGTCCTCACCGCCGTGGCCGCCCGAGGGGTCCTCACCGCCGTGGCCGCCCGAGGGGTCCTCACCGCCCTGGCCGCCCGAGGGGTCCTCACCGCCCTGGCCGCCCGAGGGGTCCTCACCGCCCTGGCCGCCCGAGGGGTCCTCACCGCCGTGGCCGCCCGAGGGGTCCTCACCGCCGTGGCCGCCCGAGGGGTCCTCACCGCCGTGGCCGCCCGAGGGGTCCTCACCGCCCTGGCCGCCCGAGGGGTCCTCACCGCCCTGGCCGCCCGAGGGGTCCTCACCGCCCTGGCCGCCCGAGGGGTCTTCTCCGCCCAGGCCCCCTGATGGACTGTCTGCATTGCCCCGGCCGCCTAATTTGTCACCCCCTGTTCATGTTCCCCTCCACGGACCTGGCCCCCCATCCCTCCCCCTGAGCCTTTACTGTTCTGCCTCCCATCCTGGACTCTGTTTTGTTTTGTGGTCTTTGTTGTCTTGGAGGGTCCTCACCGCCGTGGCCGCCCGAGGGGTCCTCACCGCCGTGGCCGCCCGAGGGGTCCTCACCGCCCTGGCCGCCCGAGGGGTCCTCACCGCCCTGGCCGCCCGAGGGGTCCTCACCGCCCTGGCCGCCCGAGGGGTCTTCTCCGCCCAGGCCCCCTGATGGACTGTCTGCATTGCCCCGGCCGCCTAATTTGTCACCCCCTGTTCATGTTCCCCTCCACGGACCTGGCCCCCCATCCCTCCCCCTGAGCCTTTACTGTTCTGCCTCCCATCCTGGTCTCTGTTTTGTTTTGTGGTCTTTGTTGTCTTGGAGCGTCTGGTAGCCGCTCCGTAGAGGGAGGGTTATGTCACAGTGTTGGGTTTGTGTTCCCCAGGTGTCCACTAGATGTCCTCCTTCCCCACGGTGTCATTCACTTCAGGAACTACATTTCCCACGATCCTTGTTTTATCATTGCACTCAGCTGTTCCTCATCACTGATCATTGCACTCAGCCATTTCCCCATTATCATTGACAAATCCCTGTGTATATAACCCTGTCTATTTCAGTGCATGTCACGGAGTCCTTGTTATGTCTGACACTTCTTGGTCTGTTCCTGATTGTTCCTTGTGTTTCGTTGCTTTTGTATTTGGATTGTTTACACGGTATTTGACCTTTGCCTGGACTGGATTTACGGATTACCCATTAAAACATCTTAAACTGCACTTGGATCTGCTGTCTCTCTCCCGTGTGTGTCGTGACACCAGCAGACTCTGGCCATGTCCACACTAATACGTTATTGTTTGAAAACGTATATTTTTCTCTCCGTTTTGGCCTTCTGTCCACACTGAGACAGCGTTTTAAGTGAACAAAAACATAGCTTTTGGAAAACGCTCTCCAAAGCATATACATTTGAAAACGCCGTTTTCACGTTGTAGTGTGGACTGTGAATCCAGAAGTATTTGAAACCGATGACGTAAGTTTAGTCATGTGATCCATGTTGTACCAATAAATATTCATGTTTACCGGTATTGTGCCTGTTAATTATGTGCGATTCACTTTTACACTGTTGCTCAAATAAATATGTTACTTTGCAGTTTGCACACTCTTCATATCACAGTAGCCTACTGCAAAGATGACAGAACATGTACTCACATTTGCTGTCCTGCGGCAATACAGGAGAGAAGTCGCATTTTAGACCAAACATATGGTGACTGAGTGCGACCTGGACGCATCAGTGAATGGTGAGATATTTTGCTAAATAAAATTATCCTGTTAGAAGAATTGCGCGATAACTTCATTATTTATTTTTCCATCTTTATCGCTTTTGTGAGGTTTCACGCATGCACAGTAAGGTGAATTTAGAAGTTTCTCATCCACACTGAAACGTCGGCAAACTCCTGAAAACGCTAGTGTGGACGGAGAGGGTTTTTAAACGAAAACTCCGTTTTCAAATGTATCCGGATTAATGTAGACGTAGTCTCTGACAGTAGACAGGCACCTGCCTGATAAATTGCCTATATTAATTGAAAGGGGAAAAAAAAATTCATTGTCAAGACATATACATTTATCTACTGGAATAGAGCAGTGTAAATATTGCATAAGGCCATCCTCAAACTTACATTAGGCTTCTTGTATGACACTCCATCTGACATGATTTCTGTTAAGCAATCAACGATTGTTGTTATGCACTGGGCTAACGTTACAAACAAATAGGCGCTAATGTGTACAGTAGGCTACTTCAGTTGGCTTACTTGAAAAGTCTAGGGAGCTTTCACACTGGCAGTTTAGTTCGGAACGGGGCACGGTTCGCATTGAAAAATAGCTAATGTGAACGCTGTCATGCGGACAAGGGTGCGCCCTGAGGTACCCAACCCGAGACTACCTGGAGGAGGTGCTCTGATTTCGGCTGCACTCAAACTGTGACGCGGTTCGTGTGAATGTGAAAACATCATGGTCTCGGGTGCGCACTTAGTAAAGTGATCTGCGCATGCATTTTAGCTGATTATGATGTATTTAGTAAAATAAAACACATTTAAGGGATGATAGTGTTGATGATTTACCTTGGATATGAGCGTGAGTGAGTCTGCAGTGTATTCACGCGTGGACTCAGGTCAACAAATTAATGGAAATCCACTGTCAGCAGAAAGCCAAACGCGACACACAGTAAACCTGTGTTGTTCACTCAGCTGCGCATTATAGCACCAAATTAATAAAAAACACAATATATTGACCAGCGTTCTGTTTTCTATAATGCGTCGTGCACATTTGTGATGACGTAAGATGCACGCAAACGCACCAGGATTCGATAGAATCAAGTCGCGCAATCGCGAACAATCGTGCTCGGGCTCCAGCAAAAGATTTATTTCTCAATTTAATAAACAAAATATTCAGTCAGATTCAGAAAGGAACAGTTACAATTTCAAGCACTTTCAAGCATTTTATCAAAACTTTAAGCACTTTTCAAGAATTTCAAGCATCTGTACAAACCCTGATCGCAACAGAACGTTCCACCTGGGGAACCGCAGTGTACCCATTGGCTGCGGCCTCATCAAGGGGAGGAAAAGAGGAGAAGGTCACCGAGCGATCACGTGAAGACAGTGGTGTCTTCCAGGACCTCGTGACCTCCCAACGCATTCTCATCCTATGGCGTCATATCTGACACTTTTGACATTTCGTCTAAATCCAACGCGCATGGTACCCTTTAGCGTCAATATAACACGCACAGAAATGGGTAGGTTTAGGTCTGGTGTAGGGTTAGGGTTAGACCGCTAGGAGGCGCCTTCTGACCCATATATATCTGCGTCTCATATTGACGCTAAAGGGTGCCTTGCGCGTTGAATGTAGACGAAATGTCACGAGCATCAGTATATGACGCCTTGGGATGAGAACGGGCTGGACCTCCTCATGCACCTCGGGAAAAAAAGGTATTGGGGGAGGATGCTGATGGGAAGCAGCGCCCGCAGCATCCAAAAACCAATCAACTGCGAGCGCTCAGGACAGGGTTGAGGATTGCACACTATCCCAATGCTTGCGGCTGCCCGAGAAAGCATGGCTGTCATTTCGGGATCTGACTCGGACAATGCTGCCACACCAAACGGCGGCAGCACAGCCGAGTCGTCATCTCCCGATGACCCGAGCCCGCCTTGTGATACAGCAACGGACATGGCATCGTCATCTGGGGGACCAAATGACATGCGCGGGATCTCAGAGGATGATCCCGCACGTTCATTCGGTACACTCACGGCTTGCAGCACGCAAGTGTGGGTGTGGTTTGAGGAATGATCGTCGGCGCTTTGTTCCACACTGTAACCCTCAGGTCACCCTGGCCACCAGCCGAAGTACCACCTCGCAAGGAGGGTGTAGATCGGGGTGTGGATGAGGAGACTCTCGCTCTAGTGAGTTCATGGAGTCTCGACCGCAGTGTCGCGATGGTCATGTTCCCACAATGAGAACATGAAGCATCCACAAAAGCTGCTTTAGCGTGATCAATGCCCAGACACGCAAAGCAGCTATTGTGCCCATCAGATGATGAAACCACCCGACCGCAACCAGAAGTGCACGGACGAGACATCTTTCACAGTTTGTATCACGCGTGCAACTCAAATGAGAGACGATTAAACCCCGCAGGTGCTGAAGCGAGATAGTTAGTAGATTGTGTTCACTCAATGGTTGGTTGTCTAAGTGGTGTTAATAATGTAGAATTCATAGACAATTGGAAAAGTTTTTGGGGCAAGCCTGACCTGTTGAAAAGAGATGGTTTTCATCCCTCCTGGGCTGGTGCTGCTCTTCTCTCTAGTAATTTGGCTCATAGTCTAAAGCCGAGTTCAGACTGCACAATTTTCAAAGTAGTCGGGTCACTGTTCTTTTCACACTGCATGACTATCTTGGCCACCATTCAGTCGCTGCTGTGTTCACACTGAACGATGGATCGGCGACAGGAGGTTTCACACTGCATGACTTTACAAGAGGAAGAATCGCCGACAACTGTTTGGCACGCAAACTACGTTTCACAACCAAACACACGCGAGAAGTGATAAGAAAATAACGCAAGATCATGCGTGCGTGAGACTCAAATTGTTATTAAAAATTATAGCCTGCAAGAAGCTTGCGATCCCAATCTGTGAGCTGATTTGCAGCGAAAAGGAGAAAGAAAAATAAGATTATGCAGGAGGAAATGGTTGGGGAGACGAGATCAACTTGCTGAGCTCTGAGCAAGGATTGTGTGTTCTACAAAGAGAGTTGGGGGTAAAGAAATAATTTTACAATGTGCTGCTGGTCAAGCAATATGTAGGCTACTTTGTTTCTGTTTGATATAATTATAAATATATCTATTAAAATACTGATATTCTGGTCTATAACTCCTCCCCGAACTCCCCGCTGCTCTGTATCTTGCTCTCTCATTGGCTGTCGGTCATCGCCGATGTAGTTTTCAGTGCAGACTTTTCACACAGCAGGATTTTGAATCGCCAAAATCGGGGCTAAAATCGTGCAGTCTGAACTCGGCATTAGAGATAAAACATGACAATCTGGGGCTCAGGTCAGGAAGCAGACAGACTGGCTAAACCGACCGTCTGCTAGCGGCCTCACGTCACCAAGGTCAGATAAATCCCATCACATAGAGCCTCTTTCACCTAGATATTATCATATAGAGACTGTGTCTGTTCCCCGAATTTGGAAATCCAAAAACCGTCAGGTTAAAAATGTAATTGATGTTCAACAAATAAAAAGCAGATATAATACAGATGAGCAAATGATAAAGCTTGGGTTGCTGAATATTCGATCCCTTACTTCAAAATTGCTCATAGTTAATGATATGATTTCAGATTATAATCTAGATGTGCTGTGTTTGACAAACCTGACTAAAACCAAATGATTACATTACTTTAAATGAGTCAACCCCACAAGATGTACTGTTATAAACATGAACCTCGTCTGAAAGGTAAAGGGGGAGGTGTTGCTGTAATTTATTGTAATATTTTCAAAACCACTAAGAAATCTAGTTTTAAATATACTTCTTTTGAAGTGTTGGTGCTTAATGTAAAAATATATAGTGTCAACGATAAATCACGTTTGAGAATTCTGCT
This sequence comes from Semotilus atromaculatus, assembly GCA_031834385.1. Classification (NCBI taxonomy): domain Eukaryota; kingdom Metazoa; phylum Chordata; class Actinopteri; order Cypriniformes; family Leuciscidae; genus Semotilus; species Semotilus atromaculatus. The sequence continues at coordinate 12,291,559 of JAULUF010000049.1, read as the reverse complement.
GGCTACTGTTTACAGGCCACCAGGGCACCATAAAGATTTTACCAAAGAATTTGCGGACTTTCTATCAGAATTAGTATTGGATGCAGATAAAGTACTAATTGTTGGTGATTTTAATATACATGTAGATAATGTAAAAGATGCATTGGGATTGGCTTTTAAAGACATTGTAAACTCAATTGGAGTTAGACAACACGTGTCAGGACCTACTCATTGTCGTAATCATACTCTAATGTAAATCTAATACTATCACATGGAATAGATGTTGATGCCGTTGAAATTCTGCAGCAGAGCGATGACGTCTCAGATCATTATCTAGTCTCATGTAAATTACATTTAGCCAAGGCTGCAAATCCGACTCCATGTTATAAATATGTTAGACCTATAACTTCTGCCACTAAAGATTCCTTTATCAATAATCTTCATAGTCAGAGAAGATCAAAGAAGATTAAAGAAAATAGTCCAACGCCGTGGTACAACGAGCACACCCAGGCCCTAGAAAACTGGAGCCAGAAAAATGGAAGAAATGGAAGAAAACAATGGTAAGAAACTTACCAATTCACAAAATTAACGGAATGCATAGCTGATATAAAAAATTGGATGACTAGTAATTTCCTACTAAATTCTGAAAAAACAGAGATTCTAATTATTGGACAAAAAACTTCCACACGTAATAACCTAGAATACTGTCTAAAACTTGATGGCTTCTCTGTTAAGTCTTCGTCGTCGGTTAGGAACCTGGGTGTGCTCTTTGATAACAATCTTTCATTTTAAAGTCACGTGTCTAGTATCTGTAAAACCGCATTTTTCCATCTTAAAAATATATCTAAATTCGTTATATGCTCTCATTGACAAATGCGGAACAATTAGTTAATGTGTTCATGACATCAAGACTAGATTATTGTAATGCTCTACTGGGTGGTTGCCCTGTATGCTTAATGAACAAACTACAGCTATTTCAAAACGCAGCAGCTCGAGTTCTTACCAGAACCAGGAAGTATGACCATATTAGCCCGGTTCTGTCAACACTGCATTGGCTGCCTATTACCTCCCTATGGAGGATCCCTTTCCCACTCTACAGATAAAGCGTTGTGGGGAAATTCGGTTTGCGTACCTACCCCGAAGTGATAAAATTAATTTCTGATAAAAATTTATAGGCAAGACAAGTAGTTTGTTTAGGCATGGTTTGTAGGGAATTACAAACGTGCGCACATATATTCAAACGCACATAACTAAAGAATCAATTCTTAATGCGCATGTGAACGCCATCAGAGTTTATCACAGGTTCGCGTTTAAAGTCTGTTTAGAGGGAACAGAGTCGTTTTAGCGGCCCCTAATTTAATAACAAATTATCATTTCGTGGGAAGTGAATCAATCAAAACTAACTTTAGCTGGAAAATAACATTATTCAAGAACTGCTATAAATCCAAAACAATCTCTGTTACCTTAAATTATGTTTATCTCTGTAAAGCTGTGAAACAATCTACATTGCTAAAGGCACAATATAAATGAAGATGACTTGACTATACAGAAGGGCCATCTTTACCTCAGCAGACACGGACTGTTCCTCTGCTGGTTTGAGTTCAACCTGAGGACACTGTTTCAATAGAAAGGCAAAAGCCAGTCACTTGCCTTAAATCATTCCACCCTTTCAGCAGAGATAAAGACACTCATTACGTTTTGACCTGTCAAAGGACTGCATTTGTAAGAGGTCAAAAGAGAACTATTGAGCAAGATGACTCTCATAAATCGAACTTTATAGGCCTAACACAATTGGCTGTCGCTGTTACTGAGGCGACCATTTCTAATGACTTCAGCTGTATTTTCAGGGCTGAGGCTTCTTAGATATTAAAGTATTTTGTCAAGCATTGTATCCTAATTTAAGGTAAAATTATCAATGCTGAAACAATCTGAGAGAAAATATTTAAAATGTCAAACAAAATAAGGTGCTCTAAATAATTTTGTGTTTGTGGTTGGAGCACCAATAAGACAGCATTCTCAAAAGTTTCAGTCTCTTCATTTCATGTACATGACTATAAACATGCATCAAAAGTAGGCTACTAATCATTTCTGTAGTGGTAAAATATTTTTACAATATACACCTTTTTTTTTATCTTTTAAGAATAGCAGATATCTCTCACTATGTGCAAAGGAACAGATTGGAATCACTCGTTGACCTCCATCATGAGCATTTGATGTCAGTGATGTGGTGCAGCAGGAGTTCACATTACAGGATCTATGACAGTTAATTGGCCAGTAGTGTCAATATTCTGCATTTTTATTGTGTCTGACCACTTCAGTTCTAACATGTGTCATTTATAAAACCAAGCTATTGGTTTCACCTGTCAAATGTTCAAATGTTTAAGATTGAAGTACTACTGACCATGAGGCAGATGACTTCAGCAGATTTCGTAGAACATCTATGCACAATTCTGAGTTGCAGTGCTGAAGAACCTTTTCAACAAGTTCCCCTTTGTCCTTCCGAGCAAGGTCAACAAGAATTTGCAATGCAGAGGACACATGATCAATGTTTGGACAAAGAAGCCAGGTCAAGGGATTTCCGTTATTACACGGAGCTGGACAGCAAGCTGTTGATGACATCTTTCAAAACGCCCAGGTATACAAAAATCAATAAAACAAAGGAAAAAGTAAATGGTAAGTGGGAGGAAATAACAATTATTCTCACACACACCAATGCCTTAAAATGTCAGACAATTACCATGGTACAGTACTGAATGATTATCATATTAATTTGCATGCCACTGCAAGAATGGCATGGTATTCTGACAGCACCAAGTAAAAAAAAAAAAAAAAAAATATTATAATGGTATGCCCAAAATGCCATCCTTAATGTGCCACTACCATGGTAATGAAATTCATATATCCTTGATATTTACATGGCCCTTCCAAAAATATAATTGTATTCTAAAACATATCCATGTCCCAATACTATGCACAAAACATCATAAAATGGTTATAATTCCAACAATAATCAGCACAAAAGATAAAATACACATTATCATCAAACAATTCATCTTACTAGCATCGTTTATGTACCTGGACGTCGTCTTGTGTCTTCAAAACCGTTAGCTTCTATTGGAGGTGTATAACTGCTTGTTAAAATTCGAGAAGTCTTGAAAACATTTGGATGGAGATACAGCGAATGAAATAACCACCCCTCCCCTCTGGTTCCAACGGTGACGTTTGGCTAAAGGTTATTCACGACATCCTCGTTAGACACACATTAAACTGACCTTCATTTGAGTTTGTTCAATACTTCAACCTACTACAGCAATGCCAAAAAGTATAGACACTTAAAGGGATAGTTCACACAAAAATAAACAATACAAATCTGTTATCATATACTTGTGCCATCTTCTCCTGTTCCTGTCACTTGCACTGCCTGCCACATGTATAGAATAGCCTTCTCTTTTAGCTGGGAGGGTTTCACTTGTGATAAATGCAGGGCTGACAGTCAGGCTGACGGAGAAGATTTCAAAATTAGAGACACGCATCCAAACTTTAATCGAGGATATAAGAATGCAAGGGCTTTAGATACTGCTTTGGATGAGACTAGCTTAGTGAATTCTGAACATTGTTCGGTTGTGGTTGTAGAGCCTGTGCAGCAGGGCAACTGGGTGACTATGAGACAGCACAGTCACGGGACAAAACACAGATGTTCCATTCCGATTAGAACATTCTCCCCACTCAGTGACGCACACACTGAGAGTCAAGTCAAGTCATCTTCATTTATATAGCGATTTTAACAATGCACATTGAGAATTAATTCTATAGTTATGTGTGTTTGAATATATGTGCACAGGTTTGTAATTCCCTACAAACCATGCCTAAACAAAACTACTTGTCTTGCCCTTAAATTTGGATCAGAATTTTATTATATTTGATCACTTCGGGGTGGGTACGCGAATCGAATTTTCCCACAATGCTTTATCTGTAGACTGGGAAAGGGATCCTCCATAGGGAGAGGCTAGTTGGCACTTCAGCACTGCATTGTTATCGGGTCCAGGCGAAACTCCTTCGTCAGATCTGGATACGGCCTGGATCCGGCATGCTGCGGGAAAACCTCGGGATAAACAAAGACACTAGAATTAGCGTAGATGCAATTCTTCTTATGATGTAACGAGTACATCAGGATTTAAGGGAAGTGTTCCCAGTTTTTAGTCTAGCTTTGAACTGACAGAGTGTGTCTGCTTCCCAGACAATGGTAGGAAGACTGGTCCAAAGTTTTGGTGCTAAATAGGAAAAGGATCTACCACCAGCAGTCAATTTTGATATTCTAGGTATTATTAACTGGCCGGAATTTTGAGATCGCAATAGACATGAAGGACTATAATGCGTTAAGAGCTCGCTCAAGTACTGCGGAGCTAAACCATTTAGTGCTTTGTAAGTAATCAACAATTCATTTTAAAATTAATATGATGTTTAATAGGCAGCCAATGCAGTGTTGACAGAACCGGGCTAATATGGTCATATTTCCTGGTTCTGGTAAGAACTCGAGCTGCTGCATTTTGTACTAGCTGTAGTTTGTTTATTTAGCGGGCAGGGCAACCACCCAGTAGAGCATTACAATATGTCTTGATGTCATGAACGCATTAACTAATTGTTCCGCATTTGTCAATGAGAGCATATGACGTAATTTAGATATATTTTTAAGATGGAAAAATGTGGTTTTACAGACACTAGACACACGACTTTCAAATAAAAGATTGGTATCAAAGAGCACACCCAGGTTCCTAACTGACGACAAAGACTTAACAGAGAAGCCATCAAGTGTTAGACAGTATTCTAGGTTATTACGTGTTGAAGGTTTTTGTTCAATAATTAGAATCTCTGTTTTTTCTGAATTTAGTTGTAGGAATTACTAGTCATCCAATTTTTTATATCAGCTATGCATTCCGTTAATTTTGTGAATTGATAAGTTTCATTAGGTATTGAAGAAATATACAGCTGAGTATCATTGGCATAACAGTGAAAGCTAATTCCATGTTTCCTAATGATATCTCCTAGTGGTAGCATGTAAAGAGTGAACAGCAGCGGTCCTAGTACTGAGCCTTATGGTACGCCATACTGAACTTGTGATCGATAAGACATCTCTTAATTTACTGCTACAAACTGATAACGGTCAGATAAGTATGATTTAAACCATGCTAGTGCAATTCCACTAATGCCAACATAGTTTTCTAGTCTATTTAAAAGAATGTTGTGGTCAGTTGTGTCAAATGCAGCACTAAGATCAAGTAACAATAATAGAGAGATACAACCACGATCAGATGATAAGAGCAAATCATGGTACGGTCTAAATCCGGACTGAAAATCCTCACAGATATAATTTCTTTCAAGAAAGAAACCCAGTTGTGAGGATACTGCTTTTTCTAATATCTTTGACAGAAAAGGCAGATTCGAGATCGGCCTATAATTGGCCAATTTTGTATGATCAAGTTGCGTTTTTTTAACAAGTGGTTTTATCATAGCCAGCTTAAAGGTTTGTGGTACGTATCCTAGAGACAGAGACAAATTAATGATATTAAGAAGAGGATCTATGACATCTGGAAGCATCTCTTTCAGTAGCTTAGTCAGTATAGGGTTTAACATACAAGTTGTCGATTTAGATGAATTAACAAGTTTGCAAAATTCTTCCTTTCTTATAGCAACAAATGAATCAAATTTTTCCTCAGGGAGAGTACAATGCACTCCCTGATGCGATACTGTAGTAGACGGTTGCATAGTTATAATTTTGTCCCTGATATTATTAATCTTATAAGTGAAGAAGTTCATAAAGTCATTACTGCTGTGTTGCTTGGACACTTCTGGGATTGAAGCTTTCTTTTGAAGCTTTTTCGTTAGTTTAGCCACTGTTTTAAATAAATACCTAGGATTATGTTTATTTTCTTCTAATAGGGTTGAAAAATAAGCAGATCTAGCAGCTTTTAAGGCCTCTCTGTAAGCAATCGAGTTCTCTTTCCACGAAATCCGAAATACCTCTAGTTTGGTTTTCTTCCAGTTGCGCTGCATTTTTCTGGCTGCTCTCTTAAGGGCCTGGGTGTGCTCGTTGTACCACGGCGTTGGACTATTTTCTTTAAACTTCTTTAAGCGCAACGGAGCAACTGTGTCTAAAGTGCTGGAAAAGAGAGAGTTAAAAGTTTCTGTTGCAAAATCAAGTTCTTCTAAGCTATCCGGGATGCTGAGATGATGAAACTGATTAGGAAGATTATTGATAATGCAATCTTTAGTGGCAGGAGTTATAGGTCTAACATATTTATAACACGGAGTCGGCTATGCAACCTTGGCTAAATGTAATTTACATGAGACTAGATAATGATCTGAGATGTCATCACTCTGCTGCAGAATTTCAACAGCATCAACATCTATTCCATGTGATACTATTAGATCTAGAGTATGATTACGACAATGAGTAGGTCCTGACACGTGTTGTCTAACTCCAATTGAGCTTACAATGTCTTTAAATACCAATCCCAATGCATCTTTTTCATTATCTACATGTATATTAAAATCACCAACAATTAGTACTTTATCCGCAGCCAATACTAATGCTGATAGAAAGTTTGCAAATTCTTTGATAAAATCTTTATGGTGCCCTGCCTGTATACAGTAGCCAGCAGAATTCTCAAACGTGATTTATCTTTTACAATATTCATTTTTACATTAAGCACCAACACTTCAAAATAAGTATATTTAAAACTAGATTTCTTAGTGGTTTTGAAAATAGTACTATAAATTACAGCAACACCTCCCCCTTTGCCTTTCAGACGAGGTTCATGTTTATAACCGTAATCTTGTGGGGTGGACTCATTTAAAGTAATGTAATCGTTTGGTTTTAGCCAGGTTTCTATGAAACACAGCACATTTAGATTATAATCTGAAATCATATCATTAACTATGAGCGATTTTGATGTAAGGGATCTAATATTCAACAACCCAAGCTTTATCATTTGCTCATCTGTATTGTATCTGTTTTTTATTTGTTGAACATCAATTACATTTTTAACCTTAGATGGGTTTGGACTTTTTTGGATTTCCAAATTCGGGGAACAGACAAAGTCTCTATATGGTAATATCTAGGTGAAAGAGGCTCTGTGTGATGGGATTTATCTGACCTTGATTATGCAAGGCCGCTAGCAGACGGCTTCCTGACCTGAGCCCCAGATTGTCATGTTTTATCTCTAAGACTATGAGCCAAATTACTAGAGAGAAGAGCAGCACCAGCCCAGGAGGGATGAATACCATCTCTTTTCAACAGGTCAGGCTTGCCCCAAAAACTTTTTCAATTGTCTATGAATTCTACATTATTAAGCGGACACCACTTAGACAACCAGCCATTGAGTGAAGACAATCTACTAACTATCTCATCACTCCTGCGAACAGGAAGGGGGCCAGAGCAAATTACAGTGCTTGATATACTTGCGAGTTCACAAACCTCTTTAATATTAATTTTGGTGATCTCCGACTGGCGGAGTTGAACATCATTAGTGCTGACATGAATAATGATCTTAGAGAATTTACGATTAGCATTAGCCAGCACTTTTACATTTGCTTTGATGTCAGGCGCTCTGGCTCCCAGCAAACATGTGACTATGGTGGCTGGTGTCTCTATTTTCACGTTCCGTGTGATCGAATCACCAATTACCAGGGCACAATCAACAGAATTCTCAGTGGGTGTTTCACTGAGTGGGGCAAATCGATTTGTTATGGTAATCTGAACGGAAGAGGGTTTTTTTTATCTGCGACTAGAGCGATCTCACACTGTCAATAAGGCAATAATTCAGCCGGAACCGAATAAGACTTTACTATGCTAGGCGCATCCAAAATAGTATCTAAAGCTTTAGCACTCTCACTATGCTCAATTAAAGTTTGGATGCGTGTCTCTAGTTCTGAAATCTTCTCTGTCAGCCTGACTGTCTCCTTGCATTTATCACATATAAATCCTATATTGCCAACGGAGAAGGCTATATTAAACATGTGACAAGAGGTGCAGGTGACAATAACAGGACAAGACATTACTCACCATGTTTGTTGACAGATTCTTACTCACCTGGGCTTTTTATGAACTCAAAGGCGTGGGCGTACAAGAGAAAATAATTAACTAAATAACTGAGCGCACGGGTGGCGCGTTAACAGGCTAGCGAGTTACTCGCGTGTTATGCTAAAAATAACGGAAGCTAGCGATGTAAGGTTAATCTGAGATGTTGGGTAAGCTGTATTTAGTAGTAAAGACAACTAGAAATTATATTAATGATGGTTCAAAATAGAAATAAATATGAAGCTAATACGAAGCTTAGACAGCCACAAAGCAAACAAACTCACAGCTTGCAGCGAACTCACAGCAGGTAGCGAGGCAGACAGAAGCAATCGATCACCACCAAGCACCGAAAGTGCCCTAGTTATTGGCAATTCTATTACATGGAACGTGAAAATAAAGACACAAACCACCATAGTCACATGTTTGCCGGGAGCCAGACATCAAAGCAAATTTAAAAGTGCTGGCTAATGCTAATCATAAATTCTCTAAAATTATTATTCATGTCGACACTAATAATGTTCACCTTGGCCTGTCTGAGATCACTAAAGTCAACATTAAAGAGGTGTGTGAACTCGCAAGTACGATGTCAGACACTGTAATTTGCTCTGGCCCCCCCTTTCCTGTTCGCCGGAGTGACGAGATACTTAGTAGACTGTTCTCACTCAATGGCTGGTTCTCTAAGTGGTGTCCGCAGAATAATATAGGGTTCATAGAAATTTTTTTACGTTTTTGGGAAAGACCTGACCTGTTTAAAAGAGAGGGATGGTGCTGGTCTTCTCTCTAGTAATATGGCACATAGTCTTAAGGTGATGATACACAGGGCAACTTTTTGAGCAATGTTGCTGGGCAATGTTGCCGTCAATGGGCAACCAGATGAGACACAGGGCCCACGACCGATCTAAATTATCCAGAAAGAAATGTATTGCCCATTTTCAATGAGAAAGTGGCCAAGCAACAATCGCTCGGCAAGATTGCCCAGCAACATTGCTCAAAAAGTTGCCCTGTGTATCATCACCTTTAGAGCTCAAACATGAATTGGGGCTCAGGTTAGGAAGCAGACAGACTGGCTAAACCGACTGTCTGCCAACTGTCTCACATCACTGAGGTCAGATAAATCCCATCACATAGAGACTCTTTCACCTAGATATCATCATATAGAGACTGTGTCTGTTCCCCGTATTAGGATATACAAAAAACTGGCTAAAAGTCCACCCCCCAAGATTTCTGTTATAAACATGAGCCTTGTCTGAAAGGAAAATGGGTGGTGGTGCTGTAATTTACAGTAATATCCTCAGAATTATTATTACAAGTTATTCTCTTAGAAATATTAAAAAGCCTTTATTGTTATGGCTTGGTCATCTTAAACCTATAGAAAACACTCCGATGCATTTCGGCATAACAAGCCTTCGTCAGGGAGTCAACTGAGAAGTCTTGTTTCAAATATAATTATTTTGAAGTGTTGATGCTTAATGTAACACTATCTAGTGTAAATGATAAATCCCGTTTGAGATTTGTGCTGGCTACTGTATACAGGCCACCAGGGTACGATACAGACTTTATCAAAGAATTTGCTGATTTTCTATCAGAGTTAGTACTGACTGCAGATTAAGTTCTAATTGTAGGTGATTTTAATATACATGTAATGAAAAAGATGCATTGGGATTGGCATTTAAATACATTCTGAACTCTATTGTAGTTAGACAACACGTGTCAGGACCCTACTCATTGTCGTAATCATACCCTAGATCCAATATTATCACATGGAATCAATGTTGATGCCGTTGAAATTCTCCAGTAGAGCGATGACATCTCAAATCATTATCTAGTCTTGTGTATACTTCATATGGCTGCAAAGCCAACTCCGTGTTACAAATATGTTAGACCTATAACTTCTGCCACTAAAGATTGCTTTATTAATAATATTCCTGATCAGTTTAATCTTCTCAGCATCCCAGATAGCTTAGAAGAACTTGATATTGCGACAGAATATATATATTGAATATTGGCTCTCACTTTTACAGCACTTTAGACACAGTTGCTCCTTTGCGCTTAAAGAAGATTAAAGAAAATAGTCCTACGCCGTGGTACAACGAGCACACTCAGGCCCTTAAGAAAGCAGCCAGAACAATGGAGTGCAACTGGAAGAAAACAAAACTTTAGAGAGAAAAAGAGTTTTTTCACATTTCATGGAAAGAGAGCACAATTTCGTACAGATAGGCCTTAAAAACTGCTATATCTGCTTATTTTTCAACCCTTTTAGAAGAAAATAATCAAAACCCTAGGTATTTGTTTATATATAAAAAAAAAAACTGGCTAAATTAACAAAAAATAAAGTTTCAACCGCAGACGTTTCCAAGCAGCACAGCAGTAATGACTTTATCAACTTCTTTACTTACAAGATTGATGATATCAGGGAGAAAATTACAGTGGTGTGAAAAAGTGTTTGCCCCTTGGTAAATATGAACAAAGATGGCTGTAAAAAATAAATCTGCATTGTTAATCCTTTTGATATTTTATTTTAAAAATTAGCAAAAATCTAACCTTTCATTGAAGTAAAAGAATTGAAAGTTGGGGGGAAAATCACATTATGAAATAAATGTTTTTCTCCAAAACACGTTGGGAACAATTATTTGCCCCCTTTTATTAAATACTTTTTGCAACCTCCTTTTTCCAAGATAACAGCTCTGAGTCTTTTCCTATAATGCCTGATGAGTTTGGAGAACACCTGACAAGAGATCAGAGACCATTCCTCCATACAGAATCTCTCCAGATCCTTCAGATTCCCAGATCCATGTTGATGCTTCTTCTCTTCAGTTCAGCCCACTCATTTTCTATAGGGTTCAGGTCAGGGACTGGGGTGGCCATTGCAGATGCTTGGTTTTGTGCTCAGTGACACATTTTTGTTTTGATTTTGATGCTTGTTTTTGGATCACTGTCCTGTTGGAAGATCCAACCACGGCCCATTATAAGATTTCTAGCAGAGGCTGACAGGTTTTGATTTTTTATCTATTGGTATTTGAACGAATCCATGATGCCATATATCTGAACAAGATGTCCAGGACCTCTGGCAGAAAATTAGGCCCACAACATTAAAGATACAGCAGAGTATTTCATTCTACACATGGGGTACTTTTTTATCCCTGTGTGCACCAAACCCATATTAAGTGTTTGCTGCCAAAAAGCTCTTTTTTTTTGTTTCATCTGACCATAGAACGTTTGAAAAGTAACTGACACTACTGGAACTTCAAACGGGACGGGTTCTATGGTCAGATGAAACAAAAAAAATTGCTTTTTTGGCAGCAAACACTTAAGATGGGTTTGGTGCACACAGGGATAAAAAAGTACCCCATGTGTAGAATGAAATACTCTGCTGTATCTTTAATGTTGTGGGCCTAATTTTCTGCCAGAGGTCCTGGACATCTTGTTCAGATATATGGCATCATGGATTCGTTCAAATACCAATAGATAAAAAATCAAAACCTGACAGCCTCTGCTAGAAATCTTATAATGGGCCGTGGTTGGATCTTCCAACAGGACAGTGATCCAAAAACAAGCATCAAAATCAAAACAAAAATGTGTCACTGAGCACAAAACCAAGCATCTGCAATGGCCAGCCCAGTCCCTGACCTGAACCCTATAGAAAATGAGTGGCTGAACTGAAGAGAAGAAGCATCAACATGGATCTGGGAATCTGAAGGATCTGGAGAGATTCTGTATGGAGGAATGGTCTCTGATCTCTTGTCAGGTGTTCTCCAAACTCATCAGGCATTATAGGAGAAGACTCAGAGCTGTTATCTTGGAAAAAGGAGGTTGCAAAAAGTATTTAATAAAAGGGGGCAAATAATTGTTCCCAACGTGTTTTGGAGAAAAACATTTATTTCATAATGTGATTTTCCCCCCAACTTTCAATTCTTTTACTTCAATGAAAGGTTAGATTTTTGCTAATTTTTTTAATAAAATATCAAAAGGATTAACAATGCAGATTTATTTTTTACAGCCATCTTTGTTCATATTTACCAAGGGGCAAACACTTTTTCACACCACTGTATAACTATGCAACCGTCCGTCTACTACAGTATTGCATCAGGCAGTGCATTATAGTCTTCTTGAGGAAAACTTTGATTCATTCATTGCTATAGGAGAGGAAGAATTTTCTAAACTCGTTAGTTAAATCATCTCAATCGACAAGATGTATGTTAGACCCTATACCGACTAAGCTATTGAAGAGATGCTTCCAGAGGTCATAGATCCTCTTCTTAATATCATTAATTCATCTTTGTCATTAGGATACGTACTAAAAACTTTTGAGCTGGCTATGATTAAACCGCTTGTTAAGAAACCGCAACTTGATCCTACAGAATTAGTCAATTACAAGCCAATCTCGAATCTACATTTTCTGTCAAAGATATTATTACAACTATGTTCCTTTTTAAAAAAAGAAATGGTATCTACGAGGATTTCCAGTCAGGATTTAGACTCTAGACAGTACCATGGTATATTATACACTATTTATATTATACATCAACATTCTTGATCAAAATGTCTCCAACGCAAATTTTCATTTATATGCCGATGAAACTGTGATATACTGCTCTGCATCAACTCTAAACCATGCTCTTTGTCAGCTACAACTTGCTTTTAATACTGCACAACGTAGCTTACCTTGTTCGATTTAAAACTTGTTTTGAATGACGACCAAACAAAACTTCTGTTGTTTTCCAGTGCAAAATCAAAGTCACAGAATCTTTTACCCATCACTACTTCTCAGGGCTCCGAGATTGAGTTTGTATCTCAATACAAGTATCTTGGTATCCTAATTGATGATTATCTCTCTTTTAAACCTCACATTCAGCAGATGGTGAAAAAAAATTAAACTGGGTTTTTATTTTAGAAACAAGTCATGTTTTTCCTTTGAGGCCAAAAGGAGGCTTGTTGCTGCCACTTTCATGTCAGTGCTGGACAATGGTGATGTTATATTATACATCTATGCGTCCACTTCAAGCTTGAAATTGTTGGATACTGTTTACCACGGAGCTCTTAGGTTCATCACAAACTGTTTTTTGTATGATCAGGTTGGTTGGTCTGCATTTTCCACCCGTAGACTTAATCATTGGTATATTTTTATCTACAAAGCTATTCTTGGTCTGCTTCCCCCATACCTTTAATCTTACATCAAAAAGAAAGGTACAGGAAGATATTATCTTCGTTCAGAGGACTTGAATTGGGAAAAGGGGCGTTTAAGTATGCGGCCCCCAGCACTTGGAATCAGCTGCAAAATGTCCTGAATCTTCAGGAGCTGGTTTCATTGGTTGATTTTAAATGACTATTAAATGACATGGAGGCTACACAAACTGGTTGTAGATGTTATGACTGATTATTCGGACGATCCTTGCTGTTGTTTATCGCCTGTGATAAATATATATGAATCTTTTATATTTCATGACCTTGCAATTTACTATTTATTACCGGAATAATTTGTTATATGTTTTATGTTCATGTTATATATTATAAGTTTTTATGTCTGCAACCTTGTTAATTGTGCTGCTGCCTGTCTTGGCCAGGACGCTCTTGGAAAAGAGATTTTTAATCTCAATGAGTTTTTCTCTCTGGTTAAATAAAGGTAATAATAGTACTGAGACAGCTCTCATTAGAGTCACAAATGATTTGCTCTTATAATCCAATCGTGGTTGTATCTCTCTATTAGTGTTACTCGATCTTGGTGCTGCGTTTGATACTATTGACCACAACATTCTTTTAAATAGACTCGAAAATGATGTTGGCATTAGTGGAATTGCATTAGCATGGTTTAAATCATACCTATCTGGGCCAAACATGTGACGTTTGTCTGTGTTTGTATTCCGAATAATTTATCTGGTTGGGGTTGAACACTGTGCACTGAATATCCTCACTTTGATTCTTGTTCTTTTTTGAGAAATGGGAGTCTGGGGAAGGTTGGTGTCTGTTCTTTTTATTTTTTCTAAGCTATTTACCATACAAACATTAAAATGCATAAATATCATACTAAAAACTGACCATCTCTTGTCACTGTAAAATATAAGAATAAAATTAATGAAATTAAATCTCAAATGTGTAAAGGTTAATTTGGTTGCAAAGTGTCTATTTTGCACATATGTTCTCTTATGAGGGACCTATGTCCTTTAATTTCTTTGTTGAAACAAGATTTTGGGTTATATTGTTATTAGGATGTTCGCATTCTGCACAATTTGAATAATTTTGATATGAGTCAAAATCAAGCTTTAAAAGCACCTACAGGATGGTGAAATTAAGGACAGGACAAATATATAGACTTCATTGGTAACACTTTAATATAAGGTTCAATAGTGAACATTAGTTAATGTATTAACTAGCATGAACTAATAATGAGCAATGCATTTGTTAAAGTATCTATAGATCTTTGTTAATGTTAGTTAATAAAAATATAGCTGTTTATTGTTTGTTCATGTTAGTTCAGTGCATTAATGTTAACAAATACAATCTTTTGATTTTAATAATCAGTAAATGTTGGAATTGATATTAACTAAGATTAATAAATGCTGTAAGTATTGTTAATTCTTATTTCATGTTAACTAAGGAACCTTATTGTAAAGTGTTGCCACTTAATTTATCAATTGATTAAAAAAAAATTCATTTTTAAATGTAAAGGTTCAGTATGTTGACAGCTAGTGGTTGAAATCGGTACTGCAGTCTAAATTCAAAATATTGGAGAGAGTTGGAGGCGAGGAGTCATTAGTTGATGTTTCCGTGTTTTAATATGCTTTCGTTCAAGGCGATTTTTGGATGGATGCTTTTTAGGTCTGACAAGTTTTTTTTATTGGCTATCATGGCTGCAAGAATATATGGAATTCCAACTGGCATCCTGGGGTGTCAAAATACTATTGGGTAAACTGGCAGTGGGTGGAATCAAAAAGACCAAAACAAAAATGAACATTCTGACACGAAAGCACATTTCAAAGTAAAATTACTGGCTATAGCATTGTTTTTCAGAAAAACGAGTATGTAAAATTAGCATGTTTCTCAAATATCTGCTAAATTATTATGGTATTTTTATGCTTGAGTACACTGAAAAAATTACACACAGCACCTTTAATGTTCTATTCTTGTGTTATATTTTATTAAATAAATGTCACTTTGTTTGATGATATATTAACTTGTAATGACGTTGTTCCGAACCTGAATGACTTCTATTTTGAGAAATGTCTTTACCACAGATCAGTAAAAAAAAATCCTAATTTTGTAGTCAAGTCACCTTCATCTATATATTT
Organism: Semotilus atromaculatus; assembly: GCA_031834385.1. Classification (NCBI taxonomy): domain Eukaryota; kingdom Metazoa; phylum Chordata; class Actinopteri; order Cypriniformes; family Leuciscidae; genus Semotilus; species Semotilus atromaculatus. Next base: position 12,276,220 of record JAULUF010000049.1, on the reverse strand, counting down.
TACAATACAGATTGTTTTAAAACAGCTTTATGGTGATAATAGGAAATAAATGCAATAAAGATTGTTTTGGCTGTACAGCAGCTCTAGAATAAAGTAATTGTTCTAGCTTAAGTAAGTTTTTAATTGATTAATTTTCCGTTGTAAAAATCATTAGTTATTAACTTAGGGGCTGCTTACACAACACTGTTTTCAACTGAAACCAGAAAACTTTTAAGCTGGCTATATTTAAACCTATTAAAAAAAAAAAAAACTTGATCCTAGAGAATTAGACAATTACAGGCTGAAAATACTACAAAAGGCTAGTACAACTTGATACAACAAGTTGGTACAACATAGTCCTTACAACTATGTTTCTTTTTTTTTATTTTAAGAAATTGTATCTGCGAGGTAGCCTGGATGCCAGCCCGAACCCCGCCTACAACATTTTTTGGTCGGGAAGTTCGGTCTGGATTCGATCCATTGAGAAGTAATTATGATCAGTTCAGAAATGGTCGGACCAATCAAATTGCCAGGGCGGGCTTTATACGATGATGGACAGATGATCTGCAGTTACATAATCATCACGTCTTAAGTGTTTTGTTTTTTTCCTGGTTCGGTTAAGACACGCCTCATAATCAAAGCCCTATGGAGCAGTATCAGACTCCCATTCTGAATAGAATATGAGTATGACGAAGTCAGGCTATCTGCGAGGTTGTTCAGTCAGGATTTTGACCATATCATCACATCTCTTTAACCTGAGACTACCCTCATTAGAGTTGCAAATGATTTGGTCTTATCATTCCATGCTTCCTAATGATATCTCCCAAGGGTAGCATGTACAAGGGGAAAAGCAACGGTCCTGGTACTGAGCCTTGAGGTACTCCATACTGAACTTGTGATCGATATGACATCTCTTCATTTACTGCTACAAACTAATAATGGTCAGATAAGTATGATTTTAACCATGCTAACGCAATTACACTAATGCCAACATCATTTTTGAGTCTATTCAAAAGAATGTTGTGGTCGATGGTATCAAATGCAGCACTAAGGTCAAGTAAGACTAATAGATACAACCACAATCGAATGATAAGACCAAATCATTTGCAACTCTAATGAGGGCAGTCTCAGGTTAAAGAGATGTGATGATATGGTCAAAATCCTGACTGAACAACCTCGCAGATAGCCTGACTTCGTCATACTCATATTCTATTCAGAATGTGAGTCTGATACTGCTCTATAGGGCTTTGATTATGAGGCGTGTCTTAACCGAACCAGGAAAAAAACAAAACACTTAAGACGTGATGATTACGTAACTGCAGATCATCTGTCCATCATCGTATAAAGCCCGCCCTGGCAATTTGATTGGTCCGACCATTTCTGAACTGATCATAATTACTTCTCAATGGATCGAATCCAGACCGAACTTCCCGACCAAAAAATTTTGTAGGCGGGGTTCGGGCTGGCATCCAGGCTACCTCGCAGGTACAATTTCTTAAAATAAAAAAAAAGAAACATAGTTGTAAGGATATAACATAGTTGTACTAGCCTTTTGTAGTATTTTCAGCCTGTAATTGTCTAATTCTCTAGGATCAAGTTGTTGTTTTTTTAATAGGTTTAAATATAGCCAGCTTAAAAGTTTTCTGGTTTCAGTTGAAAACAGTGTTGTGTAAGCAGCCCCTAAGTTAATAACTAATGATTTTTACAACGGAAAATTAATCAATTAAAAACTTACTTAAGCTAGAACAATTACTTTATTCTAGAGCTGCTGTACAGCCAAAACAATCTTTATTGCATTTATTTCCTATTATCACCATAAAGCTGTTTTAAAACAATCTGTATTGTAAAAAACGCTATATAGATGAAGGTGACTTGACTACAAAATTATGATTTTTTTTACTGATCTGTGGTAAAGACATTTCTCAAAATAGAAGTCATTCAGGTTCGGAACAACGTCACTACAAGTTAATATATCATCAAACAAAGTGACATTTATTTAAAAAAATATAACACAAGAACAGAACATTAAAGGTGCTGTGTGTAATTTTTTCAGTGTACTGAAGCATAAAAATAATAATTATATAATTATTATTTAATAATTTAGCAGATATTTGAGAAACATGCTAATTTTACATACTAGTTTTTCTGAAAAACAATGCTATAGCCAGTCATTTTACTTTGAAATGTGCTTTCGTGTCAGAATGTTCATTTTTGTTTTGGTCTTTTTGATTCCACCCACTGCCAGTTTACCCAATAGTATTTTGACACCCCAGGATGCCAGTTGGAATTCCATATATTCTTGCAGCCATGATAGCCAATAAAAAAAACGTGTCAGACCTAAAAAGCATCCATCCAAAAATCGCCTTGAACGAAAGCATATTAAAACACGGAAAAATCAACTGACTCCTCGCCTCCAACTCTCTCCAATATTTTGAATTTAGACTGCAGTACCGATTTCAACCACTAGCTGTCAACATACTGAACCTTTACATTTAAAAATGATTTTTTTTTTTATCAATTGATAAATTAAGTGGCAACACTTTACAATAAGGTTCCTTAGTTAACATGAAATAAGAATTAACAATACTTCTACAGCATTTATTCATCTTAGTTAATATCAATTCCAACATTTACTGATTATTAAAATCAAAAGATTGTATTTGTTAACATTAATGCACTGAACTAACATGAACAAACAATGAACAGCTATATTTTTATTAACTAACAATAACAAAGATCAATAGATACTTTAACAAATGCATTGCTCATTATTAGTTCATGCTAGTTAATACATTAACTAATGTTCACTATTGAACCTTATATTAAAGTGTTACCAATGAAGTCTATATATTTGTCCTGTCCTTAATTTCACCATCCTGTAGGTGCTTTTAAAGCTTGATTTTGACTCATATCAAAATTATTCAAATTGTGCAGAATGCGAACATCCTAATAACAATATAACCCAAATTCTTGGTTCAACAAAGAAATTAAAGGACATAGGTCCCTCATAAGAGAACATATGTGCAAAATAGACACTTTGCAACCAAATTAACCTTTACACATTTGAGATTTTATTTCATTAATTTTATTCTTATATTTTACAGTGACAAGAGATGGTCAGTTATCACAAACTTTGTCCATTCACATATTTATGCATTTTAATGTTTGTATGGTAATAGCTTAGAAAAAATAAAAAGAACAGACACCAACCTTCCCCAGACTCCCATTTCTCAAAAAAGAACAAGAATCAAAGTGAGGATATTCAGTGCACAGTGTTCAACCCCAACCAGATAAATTATTCGGAATACGAACACAGACAAACGTCACATGTATGCATCTATTATACATGCTTATTTGTGTGTGCACGTCAGTTTGGTTCAGTTGCCCTTGACGTAAGAGGAAGACACGCTTGGAACTTGTGTGCACATATTTTTGTATCAAAATGAGAAATTTCCTAAAAGTAAAAAAAAAAAAAAAAAAATCATAAGTTAAACTCATTTTGACAACAATTTTAAGACAAACAAGAAGACTAATCATTGAATGACTGGGACCCAAATTAAAATTATAGACATCCAACTTGGTACACATTGACAACATGAATCAGAGTCAACTTTCCATGTGGGTTTTCAAGTTTTGCCCAGGACATCCCTCTAAACTGAGTGCTTGTTATGGTAAGTAAAACTAAACATGACATGAGTGGGAAGAGTAAATAGGATTGTAATGCATTTTGAAAACAGGTAGACAGGAAAAGTGACACTGCCTCCCAAAGAAGGCCTATTCCCCGACACCACCCCTCAAAAATTCCCATAAAGCAAAGCAAAAAAAACAAAACATTCAACCACTTCAACCATGTCCTTCAGTCAAAAATGGCATTGCACACACAATACTGTTGGTGTGATTTTGCACAGCTATCAACTGTATACTTGAAGTTATGGCAGGTGAGTGACTGTGCTTGGTTATGTGCACAAGAAGTCCAACCGGGAGAAGAGGAGGAGGAAGGGTAGTACAGTGAGGAGGTCCGTATTCCATCCCATCATCAGTTGTACAGCAGTTTTGTCCCTCGGCGGCTAATACTTAATGACAGAAGGGTGGATGGAACAAGCGAGCGCATGACTGTCAATACTCAAATGCAGTCCATAGAGAAAGAGTTATGACGGCATGGTGTTTTTCTTCATCAAACGCATCCATAGCAGCAGGTGGAGCTTTTAAGACCTCCCTCTCAACAAAAAAAAAAAACTCCATTTCCCATAATCCCCATAGGCAAGTTGTGGAGATTTGAAAGTTCTGGGAAGTATGTTTTTCCCCCAATAGGCCCATCGAACTCCCCCAAAACTGTCCCCAAGCCTACCAGTGAGTTTTTGCATTTCAACTCCAGTCTCGCCCCTCACCCCGTTTCCCTTGTTTTTCAAACAGGGGTTGAGGGGGATCATCGCTCGGGCTCAGACTCCAGCGCCAGAACCCGTTTACGCTCACGGCACTGCTTCTTATGGGCCGGCCAATCCCTCTGTTGACACTGTGAGCCGCAGTAGCGTGCCACCTGGCATCTGCCGCAGATGTTGAACTCCCTCAGCTGGAAAGGTACACAGATAAAGACAAGATATTGTCACAACTAAAACAAATGAGTCAATCAAAATTATTTGAAAATCATATGGGTCTATTTAGCTTTTTAAGTGTGTAATTTCTGTCACTACGATGGGATTGTTGTTCATGGTTGAAGTACGTCAACTGACTAGTCAAATTAAGTAGACTAGTATCTAATAGTGTTGTCAAAAAACCCAGTACTTTGCGACACGACTGAAGCGTTTGTTGATGGGTGTTCCTCAAATTTACCACTATGGGTGTGGTCTTGAGCCAGAATGTTGTGTTTTTAACCTGCGAGAGACTTCCCCCATTCTCCATGTGCTCTACTTCTATTGGATAGTCGCGTTCAACGGATTCATTTGCATAAAGATGGGCATCGGCCAGCTTTTTGACACGCAGCATTTTTTCAAATGCATCGCCGTCTTCCCGAGATGCTTTGCGGGAGCATTAAAGTCGCTTGATGTCACCCATAGGAATAAAGTGGAGAGCGTGAAGAACAGAAGTGTCGCACGGACAAGTGAATCCACACCGTGAGGCGCTGCTAATGTGGTAGCTCTGAATCCATTTGTTGACAAGAAAGGAGGAAAGAGGCACATATGGAAATATTTTGGATTAGGCTAATGTCACGTTGCCATAAGGGGCCGTTCACATAGCGCGTTTTTTGCGCGTGCAAATTAGTTATTTCAAATGTAGGCGCACAACAAGCGCTCATAATAGAAGTGATGTGGCACGCTCGTTTTTCCAGGCGCGCCTATGTTTATGATTGCTTGTGAAAAGGAGGAGAAAGTGAGAGCTTGTGAAAAGGAGAAAGCGGTGCGAACTGCGCTCTCCATGATGACAGGAAGTATCAGCAAAGAATTAATTGATTTCTAGCCCTTGCATTAGCTTTACTACTAGATATATTTATGGAGATGAGAAATAAAAAGCCGCCTTGTACAGCTATGATCAGCTGTTTGGCCGAGCTTTCGATGTTACGGAAAGGCCGAAGCTGATCGGTTGGTTTTTGTCACATGACCTGTTGAGATGTTTTCATTCACCAGCAGCATAGCCTACATTTGAAATAACATTTGCATGCGCAAAAAATCAGTGCATCCCCATTTATGTCATTAATATCAGTCCGCCAGAAAAGCAGTTCTAGGCTTATTCCTGGTCGGATAACTCTTAGCAGGTTTAAAAAGCCCTTTTAAAATTTTTAATATGAACTCAGTTTTGGATTAAATAAAAGTACAGTCAAGTCAAATAAAACACGTTTTATCTCCTGCATAGTTTGGTAACACTACAATAAGATACAATTCATTAGCATTACTTAATGCATTATTTAATATCAACACATTGAGTAAACAATATTTTTAAAACATCAATTAATTTTTGTGAATGTTATTTAATACAAACACTTGATTGCACAATGAATTAATTGAACAAACATGAACATTAAATGTTAACAGATAAAACCTTTCATTTAAAAAAAGTATTAGTACATTTTTTAATTAACCCCAAGGAGAATAATTGCTACAGTATATAACTATTGTTTATTGTTAGGTCATTTTATCTAATGTTAGCCAACAAATGGAATCTTATTTTAAAGGGTTTTTTAATACTACAGTTTTCATCTTTGTAACCGTGATATACACTTTAAAGGTGGGGTATGTGATTCTCTTTTTTTGTCCATTTTTTCTAAATCACTTGAAATCCTATTCATAACCCACTTACAGCCACTGAGATATGCCGAGTTCAGACTGCACGATTTTCAAAGTAGTCGGGACACTGTTCTTTTCACACTGCATGACTATCTTGGCCAGCATTCAGTCGCTGCTGTGTTCACACTGAACGATGGATCGGCGACAGGAGGTTTCACACTGCATGACTTTACAAGAGGAAGAATCGCCGACAACTGTTTGGCACGCAAACTACGTTTCACAACCAAACACACGTGAGTAGTGATAAGAAAATAACGCAAGATCATGCGTGCGTGAGACCGGAGTTCTCGCGCGAGACTCAAATTGTCATTAAAAATTATAGCCTGCAAGAAGCTTGCGATCCCAATCTGTGAGCTGATTTGCAGCGAAAAGGAAAAAAAAAAAAAAGATTATGCAGGAGGAAATAGTTGGGGAGACGAGATCAACTTGCTGAGCTCTGAGCAAGGATTGTGTGTTCTACAAAGAGAGTTGGGGGTGAAGAAATAATTTTGCAATGTGCTGCTGGTCAAGCAATATGTAGGCTACTTTGTTTCTGTTTGATATAATTGTAAATATATCTATTAAAGTACTGATTTTCTGGTCTATAACTCCTCCCCGAACTCCCCGCTGCTCTGTATCTTGCTCTCTCATTGGCTGTCGGTCATCGCCGATGTAGTTTTCAGTCAGAACACTTTTCACACAGCAGGATTTTGAATCGCCGACAGGTCCAGATATTTAGCATGCCAAATATCTCACGGGCGTCTGCGACTCGTCGGTGATTCTCTCAGATCGTGTCTTTGCTCATTCACACTGCATGATTGTCACTCGCGTGAACGAGCACCGATTTGCCTGTGATTTCGGGCATTTGTCGGCGATTTCTCAAAACCTGTCGGCGAGCCAAAATCGGGGCTAAAATCGTGCAGTCTGAACTCGGCATTAGAAGCACTGAAATGAAAATTAAGCAATTCAATCATCTGTGGAATGGGCAGGACTCGAAAAACTCCAGCCAATCATTTCCAAGACCACCTAAAATCATTGGACAGTAAGTCCGTCAATCAAACGGTTGTCCCATACCGGTTGTACCGACCCGGAGCCTTCACATAGAAATACTGGTCTTCAGAGGTAATAGCAAAACCTGACAAGTGGATCATTGTAATGTGTGATTACAACCCCTTCACACACAGGCAATAAAAAAGGATTAATTTTAGTAGAAAAGTTACATATAGAACCTTTAACTAAAAAGACACCAGTTTTTCCTGTTCTCTGCATCTTGGGTGGCATTTAAGAACCAAGGACTTTAACTAGTGCAAACCATTCTAAAAAGCGCTACACTTAAAGGAAAGAAACCCAATACTTTAAGCTTTTTCTTTGTTAACCCTCTGGGGTCGGCAATCACACCGGCGTGATCTGCTCGCTTTTTTTCTTATCAATGCAAAACAAATTTAAAATACTCAGTTGATTTTGATCTTACGTCTTATTTAAATGTAAATCTAAATGTCTTATTTTATTTGTGTACACTAGGGATGTCAATTTTCACAAATTCCCATGATCGATCGTCGTTTAAATTACCGATCAATTAATCGATTAATCGTTAGCCTTAATACTGTAATATGCGTCTGCTACAGTGGCATATGGCCAACAGCATGAGGGTCTGCAAATGCTGCTCAAAACGCTATGTTCGTCACCAAATTAATGAGAATGGTTTTTAATCTAAATAAAGGGCTTGTAGGATTGTAAAAATGTTTCGATGTGATTGATAATTAAATTAAATTAATTATTTAATAATCAAATATAACGACTAATACAACGTGTCACCAGCGCCACCTCAGATGCGTGCTTGTCAGAATGTGTGTCTGTTGTGGACGTGCTCTTCCTGGAACAACGAAACGGCAACTAAAACCAATGAATTCACCACGATTTAATAAAATAGCGTTATCATGTTATGTAATATGACAGTCCCAAATTAATCATCGTTATTATTAGTCGTGCATTCTGCTTGAGAGGCGCGCGCTGAATGAATAACCGTTGAGCACTTTGCTCCCGCGTTAACTCAAAGAAACGTGAGATTAATCAGATATATACAAAATAAACATAATATTACAAATTATATCTGCACAAAATGACGTAAATGCACAAGTGACCTTGAACTAAGTTAGGTGCCATTCAGAATGACTCATGTTGTGGACGCGATCTTCCTGGAACAACGCGACACGGCAACTAAACCCAAATAATTCACAATGTTTTATTACAATATTGTTCTCTTTATAATGTTATGTAATATGACAGTCCCAATAGTCATTATTAGTCGTGCATTGCCGTTTGAGCTGCGCGCGCTAAAGATCAGGCTTTAGCGTCAATTCTTAACCAAATGCATCCAATATGAATATGAGATAAATCAGATATAGATAGGCGTACACAAAATAAACAGTATTACAACTTACATTAGCAGAAAACAAAAGGCTGCGAATGCACACACAAACTTATAGTCATGATGAAGGTGTAAAATAGTCCCAAACATAACTCCGGCGCGCTCGCTCACATGTTTCACGGTTCAGCAGCATGCACGCGCATGAACCTGCTTAATCGATGATCGATAAGGTTTATCGATTAAATGTCTTATCGACAATTAATCGATCGTCGATTAATCGTTGACATCCCTAGTGTACACTCATAATAAAAAACATTCTGAAACGTAACAGAACATGATCTGTAACTCAGCAAATACTTGTCACTGTGACATGAAACATATGTCTTTACAAAGCTTGAAGTCTCCATTTTTAAATGTAAATCATATCAAAAACAAATATACTCTGTTTAAGTAATCTGTATGAAAGCAAAGACATATGTACAGTTTCTCCAACCTGAGCTCATTAGCGCTAATGTGACCACGCCCACGCATGCACGAGCTGTTCACATGCAAATGATCCACGTGGAGGAATGCAACGCCCTCCTCAGCTCTAAACAAAGAATCAGCGACTTCAGTTCTGCTCTGCTTTTCCTTGAGTTTGGACCTGTGTTTGTGCTGTGCGGTTTACCTTGGATTTACCTCAGAAGAGTTAGAAGAACACGATTTGATTATGAGAAGGATTTTTAAGGTAAGACACTAATAGTAGCATGTTATTGTTGCATACACTTTACATTGTAGCTACTAGTTAAACTGGTGCTAGACTAAAATGTACGTTATGAAATGAGATTGTGCTGTGCATTCGAAAAGCAAAACGCACCAAACATTAGGCTTCATGTTTTTACTCCAATCTCATTTAATAACATCATAACGAATGGAAAAGTTTGAAGTAATATATGATAATCCATATATTTTTCAATAGTGTAGTGTTACTGAAGTCTTCCTTTTTAACGATTTATAGGCTGCCTGGTATCTAGGCTATTGTATTTTATGTAGCCCTACACATATATGCACATATATGCCCATATATATATATATATATGAAGAGTTCAGATGCAAAAGCCTCTAAGTGCCATTTGAAATTTTCTTCTAGAATGATAATTTTTATCAAGCTTGTATATTTAAGTTCAGTAATTTCACTTAAATGGCAATGAAGATGACCTATTAATTGTAATTTAAGTGAAATTACTGAACTTAAATATACAAGCTTGATAAAAATGATCATTCTAGAAGAAAATTTAAAATGGCACTTAGAGGCTTTTGCATCTGAACTCTTCATATATATATATTGGGTGTTTCTGCAACTACGGGCACTTAAAGGAGCTGTATGTAAGATTGTGGCCAAAACTGGTACTGCAATCACTTTCAAATTACTGTAGAGCGGTGTATCCCCTCCCTCTTCCCCCTTGACTCGAGGTTGCCAGATATGCTGCAGGATCCGATTCCGACACGTTTGTAGCTGCAGCTGTGGTAACTAGAGCAGAGCTGGCAACCCGAATGCCGCAACACTACTGACTTCGTGATTGGTAGACAGGTGGAGGGTGGAGCATCAGATCAAAACACAACATGACAACATCAACATCAGTTGAGGGCTGCAACTTCACTTTTTAAATGTCAATATCCTGGCCGGACTACTGTTGTCAGTGATATAAGTATTTGAAATGAACATGATTTCTTAATGTCTAGTGATATATCAGGAAAATGTATGATTAATTGAAATAAATTTCTTACATACAGCTCCTTTAAGTCCCAGCAGTGAAATGATAGATTTATGTTAAAATTTGTCATTTGATGTTTCATAAATATATTCACAGTGCCATTACACACCTTGATAAAAAGTATAATTACTGATTAAAAGATTAGTTCACTTTAAAAAAAAACTTTTGCTGATAATTTACTCACCCCCACGTCATCCAAGATGTCCATGTCTTTCTTTCTTCAGTCGAAAAGAAATTAAGGTTTTTGATGAAAACATTCCAGGATTTTTCTCCACATAATGGACTTCAATGGATCCCAAACGGTTCAAGGTCCAAATGACAGTTTCAGTGCAGCTTCAAAGGGCTTTAAACGATACCAGACTATGAATAAGGGTCTTATCTAGCGAAACGATCGGTCATTTCCAAAATAAATAAAGCACAAATTTACAAAGCCTTGCTCTGTTCTGTGATGCGCGTTCGCGACGTCACGTTATACGCAATTACGTTGAAAAGGTCATACTTCTGTCCTGATGAAAATTTTCTTTTAGCCTTTTTAATATTAAAACACCCAGTATACGCACACAAAATGGGCATTTTAAATGATAAACTGACACAAAGACATTTGAATATGTGTATATAGTCCTCACATTTGTAAACACTGACTCGGTACTTCCACCTATGCGTGACCTTTTCAACGTAATTGCGTATTACGTGACGTCGCGAACGCGCATCACAGAACAGAGCAAGGCATAATAAATAAAGGTTTTTATTTATTTTTTAAATGACCGATCGTTTCGCTAGATAAGACCCTTATTCATCGTCTGGTATCGTTTAAAGCCCTTTGAAGCTGCACTGTAACTGTCATTTGGACCTTGAACCGTTTGGGATCCATTGAAGTCCATTATATGGAGAAAATTCCTGGTATCTTTTCATCAAAAACCTTAATTTCTTTTCGACTGAAGAAAGAAATACATGGACATCTTGGATGACATGGGGGTGAGTAAATGATCAGCAAAAGTTTTTTTTAAAAGGTGAACTAATCCTTTAATGTGATTAAATATAATATTATGAAGTAGTTTCTTTTGATATCAGCATGTTCACAGGTGCTTATTAAAAAAAAAAAATGTTGGACATGGACTTAAACATCCTGCGGACTTAAACATTCACATGAGTCTCTGTACATGAACATGGAAAAGTGAAAAATCAAACACCTTGGAGATGACAGGTATGTAGCCTACTATGTTTAAGGAATGGCACAAAGGTGTGTGACTGTCCAAGTCTCTGTCTTTAGATCAGTGTTTACTAATGTGCTTTTTTGCCATTTGTTGTGTATCTTTGGATAGTGTTGTAAATAAATCCAAACAATCTAAAAGCCATTATTTTTTAAGTCTCTCCTCATTCTTTGTGCAAGGCTCCTCATAATGATAGGGCCTGATAGCACCCTATAGGGCCATTAGGGGAGGGTATTTGTCTTTCTCAGGTGTAAAACACTAAATATTAATGGGTGGTTAACGCCCCTTCGCATAAAGCTTTCTTACACAAAACACGTCTTACAAATTTTAAATCAATATATTGCCTTCTCTGAATGAGTAGTCGGGATGATTTTCACATAGTTTTGGAGCAAATATTCTAGGCCACGTGATACAATTTTCAAAAGTCTTGTGAAGGAATAATTCGTATGGGTTTTATGACCTTCAGTGAATTTTTATTTATTTATTTTTTTACAAACCACACATAAACGTCGTTATCTCAAAACCAAAAACAATTACATACATGCTGCTGACATATTACTGTAGCAGAGTTTGTCCTGAATACAGTGTAATCAGACTTTAGCCATGAAAAAGTCACTAGTATCAGAAATAAGCACAAATGTCAGAGCATGTCAGAACACCTCAGACCGCAGAGGGTTAAAGCCTCTGCAGCTAGTGTACTTGAATTTGATTTATCTGCAACATTATGTTGTATAATTACAGTTTTGCACAATAAATTCTCTCAAAACTACATAACATTTCTTTCTTTAAAAAAAAAATACATTTAGCAGTTTGGCTTTCCTTAGGGTCTATGTAACCTGTTCTGAAATGGTTCTATTATAATTTAGATATCGTGATATATATCGTTATCGCAAGAGGCTGCAATGTATATCGCAATATGGATTTTAGGCCATATCGCCCATCCCTAGAAGTAGGGCGTGGTCGAGAGCAGTGGGAACGAAAGTGAGTGCTAATGAGCGTCACATGCATCCCACACACATCTTAAGGCATCAGAACACAGCTTTGTATTTAAAAAAAACACAAAAAAACCCACCTTTGAAAAATGTATCAAATCCTCTAATAGGAGCAATTAATATTATCAGTGCTATGAGAACATATAATCTCAAAATATACATTTTTGTGAGAAATGATCATTTTGGGCAATAAAAAGATATATCCATGTAAGCAGTGGTTAAATTGGCTTTTATAGGGAGGGGGAGCCCTTATTTACAGTGAAGGGTCATCATTCAAAATCATGCCGTAAAATGACTTAATGTGTTTTTACACCAAAGGAGTTGAGTAGTTATTCAAACAAAGAGAAATACTTTACAATTCACTTACTTTATTATTATTTTTTACCTTTAATGTTAACAGACAGGCAATGGATTTCACCCTCTGAAAATGTATGAAATTGAACATGTTTGAAAATGTTGGTTGGCAAATATGCACAACATCTTTTTAAACAAGAAAATTATGTGGATTTAAGAGAATCAGGGCCAATTTCATTGGCAGTTTATGTTGTTTGATTTAATCACACCTATACACGCAGGGCCGTACGCAGGTTTTTATAAATAAAAAGTTCCAAAAAATTATCGTACTAGGGGGGTTTGGGGGCATGACCCCCCAAGAAAATTTTGATTTTCCTGATCTCGACATGTGAATTTTAAGGTGTTTTGAAGGCCAAAAAAAATGGACAACAGTAGCTTTAAAAGCATGCCAGTATCCAGTAGCATAGTATTTTATCAGAAAAATATTTAAATGTCACAATGAATGATCCACACAATAAAATGGAAATGCAGAATGTTTATGCTTATTGTTGACAATACACAATCACACATATTTGAAACGGGAATGGCCTTGAATAAGAAATGATTTGATTATTTTGCATATATGTTACATTTCAAACAAACGCCAATGCAATCCTTCTGTGTCCAGAGGCATATGAGCAATAGAATGAGCATCAAAGATCAGTTTCAGCAACTTTTTCTTTCCTAAATTAATCAATATTTTGGACTAATCTGTTCATTTAATCAATGGTTCAATTGACCCTTCGCAAAGACCCGCCCCCCCTTAGTTACTGTCGCTATGTCCGACAAACTAAGCCGCTCTCACACACACACCATGTTCTCACGCAGTGAAAAACACATCGCGGAGCAGAGGAGACTGACAACAGGCTGACAGACAGGACAGACCAGGTTACTTTTCGGTTACTTTTGATATTAAACATATTAAAGTCTCACCTTTCAAATTTGGTAATTTTTTAAAAGAAATGTAAACAATAAATACCGTTTAGTGGCTCTTTAATGTGTCTGACAGATTGCTGTAGAGCATCTGTTAAAGCTGCTCGTGAATCGATCATCTCTTCCTTCTAGTTCATTTATAGCATCAAATAAACATGAATGAACATAAAAATGAATGTTGTTTTATCAATTGCTCACTCATAAAGACAGTCACTTGTCGCCACCTTCTGGCTTAATGATGCAAGTTGCCCTAACACAGACAAGCGGAGTGATACAAACAGGGAAAAGTCGAACACATTCGAGATAACGTTACAAATATATTTATAGAATAATAATGGCAATATATTTAATAGGGTGTTTGTGTTGTTAAATTAAGCTTACAGTAGTCTATCCACTGATCAAACTGATTATTTCTGTCGGTCATTTAAAACTTCTATCGAAAAACAGCTGTTTAGATTAAATACCTGCATTTTATCTCGCACTGTATGATCGTTAGATAACTGAAGTGAAGCGTCTCGTTGGGATTCGTGCTCGGCTCGCGCTCCTGTGAACGTAAATCCTGCTTGCTTTGATTGGACTCAAACATTTTGACATTGACAAGCGGGTGTTTGAAGGGCTGATCGCAACTCAGATGAGAAGGTCAGTTATCGTCGCAATGGGCGAATCATTGCAGCACCAAATTAGAGTTAATATTAGCCAATTATTTCACAACTTTCATTATATACACTCAACAAAATGTATATATTTGGTGCTGAAGGAGACGGAGCTGAGCTCCGGCAGGGTGTGTTGTGGACCCGAGGAGGCAGAGCTGCGCTCCGGTGCGCTCCGGCCCAATTTAACCTATGCATGTAAGCATATTTACCTGCTGTCTCGCTCATTATGCTTTTTTGCGCTTGAAACATTTAAAAAACTTAATCAAGATATACTGCTGTTTTCAGTTTCATTCTTTTGCGCTCTATCCAGCTGTTTTTAAATACATCCAGAGTGAACATAATGAAATGCACCTGTGCTGTAAGACTGATGTTCTTGTTTTTCAGACAACCCTGACAAATATTTTCAGACAAATATGGACGTCTTTACTTCTGACTTTTTTTTTTTTTTTTAAGTTCATCCAAATTACACCCAAAAAATTCCCATAAAATGACTTTCGTATCTACATCATACTCACCCTCCTCTCAATGAGCGAACACGGTGGGTAGTGACACTCGTAGTAGGTACAGGAGCACTCCTCCTCTTCCACCAGCTCTCCATTGGCATTGTAGTAGCGTGTGCGACTCAACTCCAAATACTGCTCTTCCACTGGGTCTGCGGGAACCTGCTGGATGGCCAGCCAGTACAGCGACTGCTCTCTAGAGAGGATATTTTATACATATTTTATATACAATTTGAGCAGAGTAGATAACAGCAGATATTTATTTGTTTCTTTCACATGTGCAATCTAAATTACCGTTGTTTGCTGGACAGTTCTTCTGGTTTGGGACTCCATCCCACCGGAACAAGGCGCAAGTTGTCTAGACGGTTGTCAACTGTGACTGAGTTTATGTGAACTACTTGGAAACTTGGAGCGATTCCACCTCTGTGTTTTTCCCTGTGAACAAGTACACCAAAACATGACTACTTCTTAAAACAAGATGTCTACTTATTTACAGTCTCTTTGTGGTTTAAATTACATTAGCAAAACTACATAATTTCAAAAACTAGTCGATGAGTTGCTTAATCTAGGGCTGGGTGATGAGGCCGAAAAAAATATTAGGATACATTTTTACATATTTTTACTAGGGCTGTCAAACGATTAATCGCGATTAATCGCATCCAGAATAAAAGTTTGTGTTTACATAATAAATGTGTGTGTACTGTGTATAACATACATACATACACATGCTTGTATATATTTAAGAAATATTTGCATGTATATACTATATGTAGATTTATATATAATTTATGTTATATATAAATATAAATCTTTTATATATTTTATATATAAATAACAAATTTTTCTTAAATATATAAATGTACATATGTGCACTTTTATATATACACAAAATAATTTTACACAGTACAAACACATTTATCATCACATTTATCATGGTTTTATCATCACCAGACTAGTCTTTATCATCAGAACATGACAAACACTTGCTAAACAGGTGAACATTTCACAATATTACATGTTTTTTCTCTTAGAAATGCACATTTGACAGTAGCTTGAGTTGACAGTAGCAGTAGCTTTAGCTGAGATGCAGATGTAAATTTATGTTAATTAACAAAAAACAGTAACATCAGTATAAATACTGAAAACCTAATTTTTAAACGGGTAAAATTGTATAGGGTTGTCCATAGTATTTGGAACATGCTAACCACAGGTAAAACCATGCATTCCAACTCACTACCACGGTAAAAAGTAACTACAGTGCGTACATAATTATGCAAGTTGATATTCTGATCATATTTTTTTCCAAGCACATTTTACCAATTCCAAACCACATCAATCTTAACTACTATTCATTTTGTATTTAATAATTTATAAGTGATAGGCCTATATAATTGTTATGGTGTGTTCACACCGAACGCGAATAGAGCATCAAATACGCGTCTAGTTAGACGCTTGAACATTTTGAACCCATTCGCGTATAGTATATTTCAGGGTACCCACAGACGACAACAATTAGCATCTCCTCCATTTTCGACAACAGTGATAGACCGGACATATCAATTAGCTCTTTGTTGATTGGTTGGCGCAAGAAAGTGTCAATCGAATCTTCCGCTCGAGTTCAAATTTTTCAACTTGTGCAGAAGACATTCGCGGCAAACGCCCGGTTCGCGTCAATTGCAACGCCCGGCGCGAATGATGCGTCTATTCGCGTCTTTGCATTGACTTGTATGTAATCTACTCACGCAAATAATTAAATTCGAGTTCGGTGTGAACACACCATTAAGGAAGACTGGAAGTGAAAAACGCCTAATATTCAGGTGTGCATAAGCAGGTTTCCTTTTACAGTTCAAATGGGCCAAAAAGGATTTAACTTGCACTGAAAAGTAAAAAATTATTAAATGCTCATGAGAAGGATGCATTACTACAATACTAAAAATTCCAAAGGGTGTGACCAATGGTCAGCAAAACAGCAAAACACACAACATTGGTTGAGCAGAGTCATACAAAAACAGGCCAAGAGAAAATACACGATAACTGCAAAAAAATTAATTGGAATTAACGTGAGGAATTAGGTATGAAACCATCAGGGACCCTTTAGTCTCCAGTGCCACTATTTGCAAGGTGTCAGGTTCTCAGAGACTTTAAAAGGTGCCCTAGAATGGTTTTTATTTTTATTGTATAATGTTTTCTGGGTTGCCCTTATAATGTTAGTATGTTTTTTAGATCAAAAATAGTCATAATTTAGAAATAAAAGGCATTTTTCCTAGCCTGATTTTAGCCCTGAACCCAAACGCTCTGTTTCAAGGGGCGTGTCTGCTGTGTGTAACCAGCCTCTGCTGTGATTGGCTGACATGCTTGCATATGAAATAGCTACGTTTTACATGTGAAACTCTCTCGAATACTTTTAGTGCATTATACGTTTTTACTATTACAGCTATCAAATTAAAGAATCGTGAGATGTTTTTAAAGTATTTAGATCTATTCCCATCACATAAAATGTTGCCATGATGAGCATTGAGCAAACAGATGACAGTCTGTTGATCGCGAGAATAAAGATCTTATTGCAGCAGTTTCTGCACTCTCTCTAATGCTTTCACCAATGCAAACACGATGATGTAAATATAGTATTGAACGATTTTGAGAGAAAGATTACCTGTCTGAACTTAAACAATTACACATTCAGAAAATGTTGCTTGGTAGCTCGATCGATCGAAGTTCATCGAGGCCAGCTCTGTATTGGCCCAAGTTGAGGAAACAGTCTCGTCGGTGAAATGTTTGGAAATTTCCAAAGAAAATTAAATTAACCCATTGTTTCTTCAGAGTCTCGGATGAAGGAACTAAATACCTTTGTGTTCATCCTCGGCTGCGCAGTTCAGCCTGTCATTGAACATGGGCTGGCATATGCAAATTTTTGGAGTCGTACATATTAATGATCCCGACTGTTGCGTCACAGTCGGTATTATGTGGAGATTCGCCTGTTTTTCAAAAACGAGATTTAAGTAAGAAGGAGAAAACAATGGTGTTTGAGACTCACCGTATGTCATGTCCATGTACTGAACTTTTGTTATTTAACTATTCCAACATAAATTCAATTTCACATTCTAGGGCACCTTTAAGGTAACGAATCCTGAAATATGACCCACACTTAAGAATCACAAGTTGAAGTGTTGTGAAACGCGTGAAGACTGTTTTTTATAGGCTTTATAGACAGATAGGTTGAGAGTGACTTTTAATAGACCAGCACAACATCCTCTCGTACCACTGTTTGAAGAAATTATCTTCCAGAATCTCTTAGGAAGTTTTGGGAGATGATTTTAAGTCCATCTCCTACCCTGAAAGGTCTGTCTTGCTCATTGTTAATAGCGGCTCACAGCACGACTCCCTCACCACAGCTGCTTCTGTCCGACTGGAACTGGTGGTGGTCCCTCAAGAGTCACTCTATAGGTCTATACTGTCTGGAGACAGATAGGTTGTCTATAAACAATCTTCATGTATTTCACAACACTTCAGCTTGTAATTCTTATTAAGTGTGGGTCATATTTCAGGATTCTTTACCTTAGCAAAGTCTCAGAAATCCTGACACCTTGTACTTCTGGAGACTACAGTAGGGCCCTATAAAATCCGTTTTATTTTTTTCCCAAATTCCGTTTTTTTCCGTTGTAATTTTTGCAAATTCCGTTTTAATTTTGGGGAACTCAATTTTTAGTCATTATTTTAGTCAGAGAGAGAGAGAGAGAGAGAGAGAGAGAGAGAGAGAGAGAGAGAGAGAGAGAGAGAGAGAGAGAAAACAGAGGGAGAGCAGGGAAAGGAAATGTAACTGAAAGCATTAAAATAAATGAACGAAACGCAATATGTGGCGGCCGGTGTTGTTTCTAGATAGAATTAGTCTATATGTGGGAAACACTTGCGAGTCACGTGCGAACTGCTCGGCTCGGTACTGACACTGATGGCTTAACGTACAGTTTCTTAACTTTTTCGCCGACGAAAGCAGCTGTGGAGAGCCAGATTTGCTTCCCCCGGTATGTATTTTCCCCAGACATACGTTCTTCTTCCACACAAAAACAGAATTTCATTCCAAATATGTACAATTCCGCTAAATTCCGTGTTAACACTAGATTCCGCGTTAATTGGCCAATTCCGCGATTCCGTCCACGATTCCGTGATCGCGGAAATTATAGGGCCCTACTACAGGTATGCTACAGTTCTGGAAAATGATAGCACTTGAGACTAAAGGGTTCCTGATGATTTCACACCTAAATCTTCACATTAGGCCTAATTCCTTCTTCTTTTTTTTTAAGTCTTTTCTTTATTGCATTAGTAATGCATCATGAACATTTAATAATTTTTGACTTTTCAGTACAAGTTAAATCTCTTTTTTGGTTCATTTTACCTGTAAAAGAAATCCTGTTTAAATTATACACACCTGAATATAAGGTGTTTTTCACTTCCAGCCTTCCTTTATTATATATCACTAATAAATGATTAAATATAAAATTAATAGTGGTCAAGATTAATGATGTGGTTTGGACTTGGTAAAATGTGCTTGGAAAAAAATATGATCAGAATATCAACTTGCACAATAATTATGCACACACTGCACTGTTTCTATGGTATTTATGAAAAACAGTAGCCTAAAGACATTCAGAATAATACAAATGCACAAATACAGTCTTATTTATGTAGGGGGTGTTGTTACACTAATAAAATGAAAAGCAAACTACACAGATAACATTAAGTTACTGCAGTTTCTGAATAAATAAATAAATAAACAGAAATTTGTCAAATTTAAGAGTGTGATTTGATTTAATGGACACAAGCTATAGGCAACATGCTTAATTTAACAACAAAACTTGACAACTGAAAATTACTTTTACATATCCAGCATATAAATGTGTAATATAATATATATTTTTCAAACTTTTTCAAACTAAAGAAAATAAAATTAAATCCAAGGAGCTTTAAAATAATTAAGGCTAAAAGCGGCATCCTTCAACTGAAGTAAAAAAAATTGGTAACACTTTACAATAATGTTTCATTTGGTAGAATTGGTTAACATAGAACTAAAAATGAATGAAAAATACTTCAACAGGATTTATTAATCTAGTTAATGTTAATTTCAACATTTTCTAAGACATTTTTAAGATCCAAAGTTGTATCTGTTAGCAAGCATTAGTTAATGCACTGCGAACTAACATTAACAAGTATTTTATTAACCAACATGAACTAACAGAGCAATAACCATTGTTAATGTTAGTTAATGCATTAACAAATGAGATCTTATTGTAAAGTGTTACCAAAAAATCTATTGGCTGACAAAAAATACAAAAAATAAAAAACCTAAATACAAACAAGTCATTGGACAACATTACTTAGGCAACATATAAAGAAATGCATGTATCACGGATAAATAAAATATGAAACCCTTTTTTAAAATATATTACAGTAATAGTAAACATCTGTTTCAAATAACATCATTGCTGTTTGAGCTGTGCATCTGTGCTGTGATCCTATATAAGAAAAATCAGATTTATACAAAAATGTAATATTACAACTTATGTTTGCACAAAATCACACACATATGAACTTGAACTAATTAATAATAATCATTCATTACATTTATATAGCGCTTTTCTCAGCACTCAAAGCGCTTTACATAGTAGGGGGAAATCTCCTCAACCACCACCAATGTGCAGCATCCACCTGGATGATGCGACACCAGCCATATTGTGCCAGAACTCCCACCACACACCAGCTTACTGGTGGAGAGGAGAGAGTGATGAAGCCAATCAGTATGTGTATATATATATATATATATATATATATATATATATATATATATATATATATATATACATACACTACCGGTCAGTAAGATTTTTTATGTTTTTAAAAGAAGTCTCTTCTGCTCACCAAGGCTGCAATTATTTGATAAAAAATACAAACAAAAAAACTGTAATATTGTGAAATATTATTACAATTTAAAACAGCGGTTTTCTATGTGAAAATATAGTGAAGTGTAATTTATTCCTGTGATCAAAGCTGAATTTACAGCATCATTACTCCAGTCTTCAGTGTCACATTTTCTTAATTATTATAATATGAAATTATTATAATATGATGCTCAAGAAACATTTATGATTATTATCCATGTTGAAAACAGTTTTTTACATTTTTATTTCAGGATTCTTTGATGAACAGAAAGTTCAAAAGAACAGCATTTATTTAAAATATAATCTTTTCTAACATTATAAATGTCTTTACTGTATAACTTTTGATCAATTTAACTCATCCTTGATGAATAAAAGTATTTTCTAATTTCTTTCCCCCAAAAATTAAAAATAAATTTTTACTGACCCCAAACTTTTGAATGGTAGTGATTAATGTTACAAAAGCTTTCCATTTCAGATCAATTCTGTTCTTTTGAACTTTCTATTCATCAAAGAATCCTGAAATAAAAATTTTAAAAACTGTTTTCAACATGGATAATAATCATAAATGTTTCTTGAGCATCATATTATAATAATTTCATATTATAATAATTTTAAAAATGTGACAACTGAAGACTGGAGTAATGATGCTGTAAATTCAGCTTTGATCACAGGAATAAATTACACTTCACTATATATTCACATAGAAAACCGCTGTTTTAAATTGTAATAATATTTCACAATATTACCGTTTTTTTGTTATATTTTTTATCAAATAATTGCAGCCTTGGTGAGCAGAAGAGACTTCTTTTAAAAACATAAACAATCTTACTGATCTTAAACTTTTGACCGGTAGTGTATATATATGGGGATGATTAGGATAATTACGTAGTCAGAAGAATGTAGGCCTATAACTCCTGTTGTGGGTGCACTATTACCGTAACACTAAAAACACAGCAACTAAACCCAAAGAATTCACAATGTTGTATTACAGTACTGTAAACAATTATAATGTATATGATAGTCCCAATCATAGTTTTTAATGTTTTGCATTGCTGTTTGAGCGTGCGCGCTGAAGAAAGATGATCACCAGTACAATGAAGTGTTGCATTTACCTCAAAGAAAAGCATCCTATATGAGATTAATCAGATATTTATACTACATAAACATACTATTACGACTGATATATGCACAAAATGACGGGAATGCACATGCAAAATTGACGTGCTTGTCAAAATGTGCTGTGGATACCTTCTTCCCACAACAACACACTGAAATACAGCAACTACCCCAAGAATTCACAAGGTTTTATTACAAAAGGGTTCTCATTATAATATTATGACAGGCCCAGTAGTTATTAATGTTGTGCATTGCTGTTTGAGCTGCACGCGCTGAGGCTAAAGACCGGTACAATGAAGCGCTTTACTGCATCGTAAACCAAATGCATCCTATATTAGAGGTCGACCGATTCATCGGTTTTGCGGATATATCGGTACCCTTTTACGCAACCCGTAAAAACTATTGGTATCTGGAAACTATCATGGTTCATTGGTGGAACTATCAGTTCTCAAAAATCCATACCAATAGTTTTTACGGGTTGCGTCAGTTGCTGGAGTGGCTGAGAAGAATATGCTGTCATTACACAGTATCAGAGCACTGAGACTGCTGGCATTATACAGAGCGAGAGCATCCTCTAGAGGCTAAATAAAAACTATCACTGACTGAGTTGTTTATTTTAACTGCGCGCTGCACAGAGAGCGCTGACTAGGGATGGGTATCGTTAAGGTTTTAACGGTATTACTACTCTTACCGATACTGCTTATCGATCCGGTACTTTAACGGTATTCTTATCGGTTCTTTTTGTTATATTAAAACAATATATTTAGAACATAATTAATATTGCTTTATATTTTGAAATGTAAAATAAATATTAATAGCAAAATAAAAGCAATGCTTTAACAAAACAAATAAAACATGTAGGCCTATGTTATGCAGAAGGGTGCCGTAATCAAATGTAAAATAACACTGCATAGTTTATCATAGATAGAATAAAGCTTATAAAAGCCAAAATGATTCATTCAAGAGCTGCGACTGATTTTCTCTTTGCCTGTTGTTTGATTCACATTAATGGAGCAATCGTCAGCACGTTTATTAGACTGCTGCCTCTTTAAGACCAAATGCAGATCTCATCATTATTAGGCCTAGGCTACATCATATTTTCTCCCAACTATTTACGCCCATTTAAGACATACACTGTTTTTAAATGAATAAACTGTTTAAGTGAATCTCCAAGACGGTCATTTTGACACATGTTTGTGTATATTTGATCGTTTGGACGCGCACACGAAGCCCAAAGTATACGTCTCGTTGCGGTGTGTTTCGGAGCGCGCGCCGCCTTTGGAACAGCTTCTATTGCGTCAATTTTGGTGATTTTAATAGCTTTTTATTATCAAACGCGTCCCGCAGTTTAGCAACAGTAGAGACGGCATTTTACAACAATCACAGATCGTGCTGACTCTGACGTTACGTTTGGGTTTTAGGGAGAAGTGACAGCGCACCGCTGTGAAAGGAAGTTGCGCTAGACAGAATGCGGCTTTAGTTTTTTATGGTTTTACCTCAAATATCTTATTTTTTATAATCATTGGAAGCCAAAAATCGAAATCTAAAATAAAATGTGTTTAATATCAAAGAGCTAATATCAAAGAGCTAAAGTGTAACCATAGGCTACGTTTGATTGTTTAGTTCGCCTCGTCGTCACTCATTAAGCAGAGCTGTTGTGTTGTTCGCGCCGTGGCTCCGCGTGAAAGACTGCGCTCTCTCTCTCACTCTTTCTCTAGCAAAAATGCATCACAGACAAATGGTTCAATATTATTATATAGAAGTGGCTGGCGAGATTAAATTAGCAAGATAATGTCTTTATAGCAATAATAAATAGCACGTGTGTACTTTCTTAATTTCTCCAGTACCGACAGCAGAACCGATAACGTCCGAGCTTATCGATCCAGCGGTCTTTCAAAATTCAGCACCGGGGCCCGTTTAATACCGGGTTTCGGTACCCATCCCTAGCGCTGACACTTCAGATGCGCATTTAAAACACAGACAGCGAAATGGTATGAATACAGAACACTAAAGTACATATTGCCATATTATTATAAAGGAATTAATTTGTTGACTAGATGCTGCATTAGCAGAGAAAGAACAGCAGTATGTTTGCCGTCAAGGCTGAGAGGACTAAAATTAGTAGTGGCTACCTCAAGCGGTTAAAACTGTGACAAAAACACACACAATCCCTATTCAAATACTATCAATTTGTATTCGTTTATATCCAGCTGGTCACTTTAATGCATTCATAAGGCAGTGAAGTTGCATATTTAAAGCTAGTTATGTGATTGCTTTCTCATCATTGATTTGTTCATGGAGGAAACAGAATGTATTCTTTTTTTTATCACTACAATAATCATCAAGTGTTCTAAAAAGCAAATGAAGTGAGAGACTATACATGTAATATAGGCCTACATCTATCCATCTATAAACTACAGGAATGTCTGTCTGTCTGTCAGTCTGTGTGTCTGTGTGTCTGTTATTCGCATATCTCACAAACCGTTTGTCCGATGGATTTCAAACTTGACAGGTGTCTTGCTAAGGGCACAAGAAAGTCCTGTGCCAAGTTCGACGTTGTTTGGATTAGAAATGCAAAAGATATTGTTAAATACATTTAAAAAGCAGCGCTTTGACCCACAAAAATGCGCAAAGTAGCACTACTTTGAATGAACTTGACTGTCTTTGAATAAACAAGCAACAATTCCCAAATTTAAGGACATTTCAGAATCGAGGGGGGCTTGCAGATATTCAAATACATTGCTTGATATTTGATCTTTCCCCAGTGAGGTGAAAATATGGATCTTGTTATTAAAAAGTTAAATCGTCTGTTTAGGCATATTTCGGTTTTAAACTTCACACAAAAGTGCAACTTTATGCGGTTACAGCCTGTTATAATAACGTGATAGATGAGATGAACAGATAACTCATGAACATGGAGAATAGACCCCTTTTCAGTTGGTAAACATGGTGACGTTTTAATGTGGGCGGAGCTTAGATGGAGGCAGAACGATCCCTCTGGCCGTTCACTAACGCTAGTTTGCAAGTTTTGTTAGCTTGATTTTTAACAATGACAGGAGAAAATCTGATTTTATCTTAATGTGCAAGGTCACTCACTGTCCAGGACCGCGATTGTTACTTGCAAAAGTTAATTTTAACGGACGGAAACAGATTGGCCGACCTGTAACGTTACACGCTTAGTTAATGGGACGATCTGACAGGATTAACGATAACGTTACCTCCGGTTGAGTGGCCTTACTTCTACACCTACCTGATAGAGAAACAGAGCGTAAAGAGAAACTGAGCATATAAATCTTTAGATGCCTATAACTATGTGATGAATGCTCATATACAAGACTTGTGTGGTACGATGGGCAGTTCTGCCTAGCCAGCGCCAAGAAGACGACAATGTAGAGTGACATTACGGTGCAATTTTAATGATGTGAATATTTTCTAGAAATAAAAATTCCAGATACAGCATATTCATTTTTCATCGATTCTTGCACCCAACACAACAACAAGAGGACATTTAATAATAATAATAATAATAATAATAATAATAATAACAATAACAACAACAACAACAACAACAACAATTTAGGCTCATTATGTAGCCGAATCTGTGCTGGTTTGTATTTGCCGCCTCCAGTTTTCCCTTTGTTTTGCCTCCAGCTAGCGCCGTGACGTAGGCGCAAAAGGGGTCTATATATCAGGTCAATTGTTTTAAACGATGGGTTAGAAGGAGGTGCTTCCTAGTCTACTGTACCTATGGCCTGCTACAGTATAACTTTACATGTGAGAACTTCGTGAAGAACTTCGCCTATATGGGCACATTTCGGCTTTAACCCAGATGGCAACAGAAAACCAGAAAATCTTGATGAGCCAGAATATGAATATGCGGAAAAACAGTATTTGTTACAAATGCCAACACCACCAATCTCCATAAACATCTGAAGATTAACCACCCCCCGCGGCCTACGGATTAAGCACTGCTTCTGCTGTCGCTCAACCATCCACATCTGGTCAGAGGCAGTTGAATATAGCCCAGGCATTTTCCAAGGCGACGAAATATAAAAAAAGACCGTGACAAATGGAGAGTACTAACAGATAGTGTGACTTGATATTTGGTATTAGGAATGGTACCCTTCTGGACAGTGGAAAAAAGTTAATTTAAAGAAATGTTGCATACTTTTGACAAACAGTACGAGTTGACTGGGAGAAAGTACTTCACTCAAACAGCTGTTCCAGCCTTGTATAGTAAGGTAAAGGATGAGGTGCAAAGAGAACTCAAGGAAAACAATAATTTTGCACTGACAACATATGTGGTCAAGCATATGACCCCATATATGAGAATGACCGTTCACTAACTCGCAAAAGACTGGTCACTGAAATCCAAGTGTTTGGAAACCAGCTACACGCCTGAAAGCCACACAGCGGAACACTTGTTCGAATGCCTGCAGTTAGGGTTGCACGACCAGGGTCTGGATGAAATGAAGCTGCTGTGTATCACTACCGATAATGGAGCGAGCATTGTTGCTGCAGTAAGGCAATTAGGATGGCCGTGGCTAAATTGTTTTGGACATAATTTGCATCTGGCTGTTACCAACGGTGTAAACAGAGAAGCTGCCCGAACAGGCCGAGCTCTAGGTCTATGTCGGTCCCAAGTGAGCTCTCTTTCTCAGAGCTGGAAGAAAAAGAAAGAGCTGATAAAGGCACAAACTGAACTTCAAATCCCACAGCACACCCTTATTCTGGTAAGAATTGTTTTAGCCCGCGGTAGTTAACTCTATATTATACTGTTCTATTAATATGCATGCTAAATTAACAGTAATTTAAAGCAATGCTGATATGATTCTTGCAGATAAGGTTATATACTATTATCAGTGTTGGGGAGTAACGGAATACATGTACCTACTGGCGTTACGTATTCAGAATACAAATGATGAGTAACTGTAGTCTTCACAGAACATAAAATATTCATTTTATTTGATTTTTCGTGTTCGCATTTATGAGGAAAAAACAATGTTACGGTCGTGACCGCACTAAAAGATGCATTAAAACTTTCACTAGTGTTGGGCGATATGCTCTATTTTCATATCGTCCTATCGTTAGCCTGTGAGATCGTCGATACACGATATTATCGTGAGGGGGCGGGGCTTATTTATTTGATTATATTTACTCAATTTGCTTGTTTAATTACTTTGTTTTATATATGAGAATATTTTTCTATTTTGCTAGCTAAGGTGGAGTGTTTATTAATAGTCTAAATCGGGTTATTTCCCGGTATAGTGAGGTAAAAAAAATAATAATCCTACTCATTGTGTATCTGACTCCGATCATTCAAACATGTTAGCGGGAAATTTACGGACGCATATATTATCCTCATGCCGTTACAGATACTGCATTTTGACTATAGCCTTCTTCTGAGATGAAAACACGCTTTTATAATTTCTTGGGTGAAGAAAGTGTTTGCGATATATTTCCTCCTACGACTCTGTCTGGATGCATAAAAATTCACAGTAAGGACGCTTTCCTGTCATGCCTATATGCACACTTCAATAAGCCCAAAGAACGCAGGTCAATGTTTTAATGACGGGAGAAATCAGGGCAATGGCCAAAATCTAGCTGAGTCGATCGGTTTATAGGCTACTTAAATGCGTTTACATGACCACATGCACTGTCAGTTTATTCAGCATAATCGGGTTAAGAACGTGCATGTAAACGCGCTCACTTATTTCCTGAAAGTGAAAGCAGAAATGGACTTTCGGCATCATCTGCTTAACGCCACATTCTCTCAGAGACGACGATGGAGATAACGGTATAGCAACTATCTTAATTTACTGGCTTAATATTTCTCTTGTGAACCTACATTAATGACAGCGAAAAAATTAGAAAAATATCTTGTTAAACAAGTTGTTTTTAAAGAGTTTGAAGCTGCTTTTGATTTTCACAGACAGATGACTGATATGTGCCGTGTTCGTGAACTAAAGACTGTTCTAGGTCTATATAATTTTATTGATATTATTATTAACATTTTCTAATCTGACGAACACCACCACCTAGAATGATGCGTCTATTATAAAAAGCACTCTTGACGATTTGTCACCTTGCAATTCAATATTGATGTGGATGTAGTTTTGTCGTCGGTTTTAAACATTTTCTTTGAGGAGTTCTCAATCCTCGCGCATGTCGGTGATGTCGTTATGAATTTAGGCAAGACAAATTAATTGTAGTTCCTTATATTAATTTAATAACAGTACAACCTTATAATAATTATAATACTAATAATAATTATTATTAAATACATTAATGGGAAACCGAGCCAAATATGGTATTGATATCGTCAAAGGCAGCAGCCATCGGCGACATCTCTGACTATCGTCGATACACGATACTATCGTCTATCGGCACAACCCTAACTTTCACAGAGACATCAAAAAGAAATCACAAAAGCTTTCTTTAAAGTGAATTTCATTTTGTGTTAATTGTATCTTAATTTTAACCCTCTGGGGTCTGAAAACGCGCCGGCACGTTTTGCGCGATTTTTTTCACATAGCAGCAAAATAGACTTAAAATACTCAGTAATTTTTTGTCATACACACTTAAGAAATATGAAAAAAATTAACTGTTAAATGTCTACTTTTTTATGGGCCCACTTCCCGAAATAAAACATTGTACTTTTGTAAAATAAAGAAAATAAACAGGGTGTGCTTTCTGCCTCTCCGTCTCCGTGAACTTTTTGTCTGGAGCACGTCTCTAAACTCTAAACAAAACTCAGCGAATACTAGTCACAGCTGCATGAGCAATATATCTTTATAATTATTTAAGTGTGTACTTTTAAATTATCTAATTCAAAACTAAAACAAATATTCTCTGTTTATGTAATCTATATAAAAAGAGAGAGATGTCAGTCGTTCTCATTTCAGCTAATTATCTTTTAATGTGACCACGCCCACAGAGAGGCGCGCTATTCAAACGCAAATAATCTGAGGCAAGTCATGCAAACTGTTAACGCCCACATATCAGCTGGATAAAACACATCAAGATGAACAAGAATCGTGGACTTTACCTCTTGCTGCGCTCTGAGGAATACTATCGTCCTAATCCTGGAACAATTTACCTCAGAAGTCCTGGTAGTTTCTTTCCGAGGAGCAACGAATCAAGCTGATGTAGTAAGGTATTTATTCTTAAGAGCTTTGTTATAATCGCGATATTGATAGTGTGAATGATGAATGAAAAGCACAGACGTGCGCACGCTGTTGTTTACAGCTGTACAGCGCGCATCTCACACTGGCATAAACACGATATGTTACAGACTAAATATGAATATTTAGACAAGATTTCATTGATTCGTTTTGGATGGATTCTAAAGTTTTTACTGTAAAAACAGACTACTGCCACATTAAATAAGCTTTTGATCGCCAATTTCTGCTCATATGTTACCCTTGAAATACGTATACTTTTTACAAAGAAAGATTACACCTGAAATATTGTTAAAATTGTAATCTTTTTTGTTGTGTTTTATTAGTGACAAATTTGGAGAGAGGATACATATTCCAAAACTTTCTGAAAATACAGCATGAGAATTAACTGCACAATTAGGATATTATACAATTTGCATGCATACAAAATGTGGATAAAGACAAATGTTTTTCGAGTTGTTTCCAACTCTAACTTTGAACCAATTCTGTAGAATGGCCCATATAGCCTATTTGACCAGGATTTGTTTTTTTAGGTATGACTAAAAATGTGCTTTTGACTTTCATTTATATTTTGATTGTATGTATGCATGCATGCATGTATGTATGCATGTATGCATGTATGTATGTATGTATGTATATTTTTTATTTAATTTTTTTTTATTTTTTTATTTATATATATTGTCCTTGCATTCTTTCTTGTGTGACACACCTGAATGAAAGGCTCATTATTATGCAGGGTCATTGTCTAGTCAGGTGAGAACTACCTAATTATTCATAAGGGGGTTGGGCCGTTCACGCCCATCTGCATATTCACTTCCAACACAAAAAATTTTTTCACACAATTTAAAACAATCTATTGTTTTATGTGAATGATTAGGCAGGATGATTTTCAGATCATTTTGAAGAAAAAAACTGTAGGCGACAACATGCATTAGTCAAAAGTCTTGTGGACAGATATTTAGTATGCGTTTTGTGGCCTTATTTCATAAACTTTATTTTTTTGTTTTTTCAATAACCATGCATAAACAATATTCTCTCAAAAATACAAACATGTACATAAATGTTGCTCACATATTATGGTAGCCCTATTTGTGCTAAATAGAGTGTAATTTCACCTGTGCCATTAATATTAGGGCTGTCACTTTTGTGAAAAAATCCTGTTCGATTTTTGAGACATAAGTGTTGATTGAATCGATTGTAAAATCGATTTTCCATGTCTAAAGACGTTTCCATTTTCAACACTAAATATAGGCAAATCCACGGACAACTAACAGGCATTATTAGAACGAGCGTAAAGAGGGCGCTTGAGACGCGCACAAGTCAGAAATATTTCTGATGATTTATTGGCATGAACTTTCGTGCAGAATGACAAACAGGAGTGCAACCGTCAGGGATTGAAATTCATTTTGGCGGGTAACGCTGTCAAATCACGAGTGTTTCTATGTTTACTCACTTTGCTGGGGATATTCGTGTGGCCAAAGCTGCGCGGATTTAGCGCAAATACGCAACTCGTGAGTCCTCTAGATATATTAAATACAGTGTATTGCGCAGAACCTGTGCATTTCTGGCTTGCTTGAACATACACGTCACTAAGCAACAAATAAAGGCGCGCTTGTTCACTTGCATTGAAGTATTGCGAATATTAAAAAGCATTTGGTTAACAGAAAAGACATTGTTATTTTCCAATATCCTAACTTACATGTTCTGTGTACTGTATTGATCTGTCCACCTAAAACACATTTTTGGTTTAAAAAAAGAAAGAAAAGAAAAAAGGACGTTAAAATCGATTCCCTATTTTCGTTTTCGAAACTTGTGTTGGTTGGTGCGATCGATTGTGCAATCGATTTTCGAACGTAAAGTGACAGCCCTAATTAATATGTTTATAAGCAACTGAAAAAAGCACAAATGTCAGGGCATGTCAAAACATCTCAAGAACCCCAAAAACACCTTAGACCCCAGAGGGTTAATCAATGTTTCATCAACAAATTGCCTTGATTTAATAAATAAGTAGTACATATAGCAGACGATAGATAATCATGAAACGGAGGCACCGGCACATGAACTGGAGCTCGTCTCATAAATGAACCGAAACTCAGCGTATAAGGTAGCCTACTTCCCTTACAGACATGTCTACTTCTAAACAGAACAATTCAAAACTAAAGAAAACAGACTACAGACTGCTCTCTGCTTATGTAATCCGTATGAAATGTGCATTTCTCTCTGGTGCGTTGACTACTGCGAAGATCGCGAGTCAGCATCATCAACTTCATCTTTGTAGCCGACACTTACAAAGAAAACACAAAATATCTCCTTGCTATATTTTACATATTCATAACCATTACTTTTGCCAGTTCTTTGTGACAGATTTTAGGTGTTTTATTGGCAGCACCACCCTTGCATGTTACATGAACATGCGTCACCACCGCGTCACCGCACCCACCAGAATAGGTCTGTTTAGTAAGCAGAATTTGATAGCCGCATTCTTACACGTATAAAAGGCCATTCAATGTGGAAGTAATCCAAGTATTCAGAATACATTACTCGCATTTATGGGCATGTATTCTTTAATGAAATACGTTTTGAAAGTATCCTTCCCAACACTGACTAACATAGACTAGACCAGGTGTGCCCAATCCTGCTCCTGGCGATTGACTGTCCTGCACAGTTCAGCTCCAACCCTAATCAAACACACCTGAAGGTCTTCAATTAAGGTCTATTATTCTATTAGTTTTTGCCAGAATTGGTTTCAGATAATTTTTTCATCTGCATATAGATCAATAAAGGCAGCCATATAGGCTATAGCATGGTACTCGTTTTATTTTTTTATATTACGTCCTCTTCCAAGAATCAACTATATTTTATTTCACAGGATTGTCCGACACGGTGGGGAACAAAACAGAAAATGGTGGAGAGAATTTTGGAACCTGTGGCTGACTTCATCGATATTCTTTCTGGGGAACGTTATGTAACAGTTTCTTCAGTAAAGCCTGTCCTGCAACTGTTGACATGCGATCTTTTAAAAACAAACCCCAATGAAACGGAACTGACACAAAATATAAAACGCAAAATGTCCAGCGTACTGAGAACAAATACAGTGCCCCAGTCACTCAGGAGATTTTGGCAAAGTCATCTTTCCATGACCCAAGATACAGAGGCAATGGGGGGGGGGGGTGGATTGGAACAGACAAGAGATGCACTCCGGGGGGAAATTGTATCAGCTGACGAGGGAAACGGAGGCACTAGTGGTGCTTCGGAGGCTGCTACTGCTGGAGATGATTCGGGAGAGGTCTGTGCTAGGACTGGGGCGGTATGGATTTTTTCTTACCGCGGTTGAAAAGCAAGAAATTCCCGCGGTATTGCGGTAAACCGCTATTAGCACCATCCTGTGAAAAACTGAGCCCCGCGCGCGCAATACATCCCGCGTGCACACAAGCGCACACACAAAAGGCTAGCCTTGTTTATACTCGCGTCCGCATGAGCGCGAGTCTCCGTTGACTGCGCGCGTAGCTCCCCAGAAGGACCAGGCGTTTATACTTGACGCGCTCGCAGTTGTGCTATTCTGTGAAACGACAGCGGCGACTGAAGTAATTGTCCTCTTAACCATCATCAACGTGAGAAGAAGAAAGGTCCACACGTGACAATGTTTATTTTAGTACATCACCACCAATAACACTACAAAAAGAATCGAGTAAAATCCAGTAAACCCTGAGATTATTACCTCAGTGATATTAGAAGAAAATATGTGGATATAAAAACATGTAGGCCTATGTATTTCATACAACTCAATTAACGATCTCTTAAATATTTCTTATTTCACTAAACAATTAAGTTTCATGGACATTTTATAAAACATGGAACTTTATTTTTATTAAAATGGCTTATGTCTGCTATAGGGTCATTTTGTAAATGTAAGAAACTAATTTAAGACGCACAAACTGGGTGCCGGTGCAGTGAGACATACATGCTTGCTCAGCCAGATTCGGCTCGAAGTTGTTCATCTTCGGATGCGGGGCCGTGCGCGATGTTACAAAGAGTATTGCGCACCCAACGCGCGCGACCGCCCACACCGCAATGACGCCATTTTTGCCGCGCGCACCTTCGCGCTCGTGTGGACGCGTCGAGTATAAACAAGGCTTTAGGCAATTGAACTTAATAAGGAACATGTTTATTTAACATTTATTATTTCACATTTAGAACAGGAACATTTAGAACAGAAATGGAATGATGTCTAGACAAAACGTGCACATGTGCAGGCACTTTTTTTTTTGTTTTTTTTTTGGTTATGACGGTGACGAGCTCAGACCCGCGGTAGGGGTCACGTGACCGCGGTATTGCGGTAATCGTCCCAGCCCTAATCTGTACACCACCTAGGGATGGCTCGATACCACAATTTTGGCTTCGGTACAATACCAGAATCTAATACCTCGGTATCGATACCACAGGTTAAAAAAAAAAAAAAAAAGTCTCATTTTAACCCTCTGGAGTCGAGAAACGCGCCGGCGCGTTTTGCGCGATTTTTTTCACATAGCAGCAAAATAGACTTAAAATACTCAGTCACCTTTGGTCATACACACTTAAGAAATATGAAAAAATAAACTATTAAATGTCTACTTTTTTATGGGTCCACTTACAATCGAAATAAAATATTGTGCTTTTGTAAAATAAAGAAAATAAACAGGGTGTGCCTTCTGCCTCTCCGTCTCCGTGAACTTTTTTTCTAGAGCACGTCTCTAAACATAAACAAAACTCCGCAAATACTAGTCACACAGGCATGATCAATATATCTTTATAATCATTTAAGTGTGTACTTTTAAATTATCTAATTCAAAACTAAAACAAATATTCTGTGTTTATGTAATCTATATAAAAAGAGAGAGATGCCAGGCGTTCTCATTTCAGCTAATTATCTTTTAATGTGACCACGCCCACAGAGAGCGCGCGCTATAGAAACGCAAATGATCTGAAACTTGCCAACGCCCACACGAGCTCGATAAAACACCAAGTTCAGATTAATGTACCGGTAGTCTGTGTCGTTTTTCGAGGCTTTGAGGAATAATTCTGGATAATTTACCTCAGTGCTGGATTAATTTCACTTCGAGGAGCCATGGATCCAGGATCATAGTAAGTTTATTCTTTGTTCTAATCGCGAATACTGTTTTAAAATGAATCGCGTGTCTTTCTCTGTGTGATGAATGAACGGAATTCGCACTGTTGTTGTTACAGACGAAATATGAAAGACAACATTTAGTTGACTAGTTTGGGATAGAGTATAAAGATTTTTACTCTAAAATAGACATCAAATAAGCTTTAGTTAACCAGTTTCTGCTCATATGTTAAATATATAACGTTAGAATGTTTTGTCAAAAATAAGCTCATAATCTAAGATGTTATTATAGTGTTTGTTCCAATGTAGACTATATCAAACTAATGAATCCTTAACTTTGAAATATGAATGATAAAATCCAGGCTATAGGCCTACTTAAAAAAAAAAAAAAAAAGACAAGATAGATGTAAAAAAAAAATCTTAATATTATTGTTTTTTATTAGTGACACATTTGAGGAGATTCCAAAACTTTCTGAAAATACAGTATGAGAATTAACTGCATACTAGAAATGTTTACCTTGGAAATTATACAATTTGAATGTATAAAAAATTTGTGAAAAAATACCTTTTTTTCCTCTCTGAGAACTCTAACTTTCTAACTCTAACTAATTCTGTAGAATGGTCCATATAGCCTATTTGAACAGGATTTGTTTCCAGGTATGACTATGTACTAAAAATGTGCTTTTGACTTTCATTTATATTTGTATTTTATATATATATATAATTTATTTATTTATTTTTGTCCTCGCATTCTTTCTTGTGTGACACACCTGAATGAATGGCTCATTAGTATGCAGGCTCATTAGTATGCAGGCTCATTAGTATGCAGGGTCTTTGTCTTCTCAGGTGTGAATCACAGCAAGTCACGCCCCTGCGCATATTGCCTTTGGAAGCAAAAACTGTTTTAAAAAATTTAAATCAATGTATTGTTTTATGTGAATGATTAGGCAGGGTGATTTTCAGATAATTTTGAAGCAAAAACACTAGGCAACTACATCCATTAGTCAAAAGTCTTGTGGACACATATTAAGTATGTGTTTTGTGGCCTTTTTTCAGAAACTTTAATTTTTAGTTTTTTGAATAACCATGCATAAACATTATTCCCTCAAAAATACAAATATGTAAATAGATGTTGCTCGCATATTATGGTACCCCTATTTGTGCTAAATAGAGTGTAATTACACCTTTGCCATTAATATGTTTATAAGCAACTGAAAAAAGCACAAATGTCAGGGCATGTCAAAACATCTCACAGACCTCAAAAACCCCTTAGACTCCAGAGGGTTAAGTGACACTTAAACACTGCTTGAAACTCTCCACTAAAAAATGCGCAAAGAAAAGGTATCAAAATGTACATAAAAAATAAATAAAAAATCAGTCAGGGACCATACAGTAGGTAAAAAAAAATTGTTGAAACGAATGTTGACAAATGTAGCTTAATTGTAACATTAGTTATATTCACATTACTACTATTTATCGCTCTCGCTCTCGCGCACGGGCGCCACAGCGGCACTACTATACATGGATTTCTCGGCGACGTCATCACTGCTTGCGCACGCAACCAGGGGGCAAAAGACCAGTGGTCTTCGTACCGGAGTAAAGGGTTTAGGCTAGTAGCATAATGGTGGTGTTGTAATATATAATTATATATATCAGGCCATACAATTGCTGGCCACGTCTTGTCATCCACAATCAAAAGATCGTCAGGTATTGCGTAGGGATCCGGCAAGATCTCCATTGCTGAGAGTAGCCTACGTTTTTTAATATCGCCACAGTCGGAGGTACTAAGGCTTCCCACATAATCCATCGTCAAATCTTTGATTTACAGTAAAGTAACGTTATATGTGTGCAGTCATGATATGTTGCAGGTCGTAAAGTAACGTAAACAAGGTTAACTTATATAAAAGCAAATTCGGGCTCTATATAGGCTATCACATTACTAACTTAGTCTAACATGATAATTCATACATGCATCACAGTATGTCCGGATTTTGATTCGTAAAAAGTTGGACGTTTTACATAATGTTATATTAATATGAAACAAACAAACAGATCCCACTCTGAAATTGCAGTTTATTATTGAGTCAACAAAAAATTGCAAGAAATTACACACAATGCGAAATCTAACTTAATTACAATGTTCTTTTACAGAACTCGGCATAACAGATAGCGTTTTTTTACCCCTGGCTGCGCGCGCATCCGATATTGTTTGTATACAAGAAACCCGTGTATGCCATTCATTTTACTATCACTAATACTAAAATTAATTAGAGATGCACCGATTGACCGGCGCGTGACCGGAACCGGCCGATTTTCACGTGATCGGCCATGACCGGCGATCGGCCGGTCAGCCTGACAGATGCCGATTTTATGCCGGTCAAATGCACTCGGGCGCCGCATGATTAACATCTCGCAACATCAGCAACACACTTGCACACGGAACGCACATGTAGGAAACCTCGTGAATTAGGGCCGTTCAGACCGCAAGCGCGTATTTTTTTGTCGGCGTGCATGTTAATCAATGAGTGCGTTCACACCGGGAGCGGGAGCAGCGCGTGAGCGTCAAGCAGAAGCGTTGCGTGAGCAGCCGTGAAACGTTTCCGCCGCCGCGCCGAGTCTATTTCCGGCAGCTCACGCTCAATTAAAGTGAAAGCACACTTTTGATGGACAAAATTGCCTAAATATGATTTCACACAAATAGTGCACAAAATGCACTGAATTTACGTGTTTTATCAAGAACTGGAGTAGGCTATGTCAGAAAAGAGAACGTTAGACTCAAAAATATTTATAGAACATGAACCCATTTAAACTTTAAACCCATTATTCAGTTTGTTCAAGTGATTGCAATAGGCCTGTGTGTGTGTTTTGAGAAATATCTTTATACTGCAAGGCTATGTTTATAAAAAACAATATTTATATATTATTTTATTGCATTACTGCAGTTTTCATACAGACGTTTAGTTTGCTACATATATAGGCCTATCTAAAAAAAAATTTAATATTGGATGTGAAAAGGAAATGGTTCTTCCATAACACTGCACTTTAGATGTGTGTGAATTTCCCACACCAGGGGTAATTTATATAGTTCTATTTTATAGCAATTATCTGTTAAAAACATTGTTCTATGCAAATTGTAAAATGTTCTATTAAAGAAAAGATAGAAAATAAATATTTATGTGTGCTGTAAAGTGGTTAGAAAAAATGAAATCGGAATCGGCTAAAATCGGTATCGGCAGGTCAAACTCAATGAAAATCGGAAATCGGCCTAGAAAATTGTAATCGGTGCATCTCTAAAATTAATATTATTCAAATTTTTATTCTTTATTCATTCAAATTCAATTAATATATGTTTGTTTGAAGGTATAACAATGATGAGACCTAAACTGAATTGGTTCTACCGTGTCATGCAAGCAGATTTGTGCTTTCGCGTTAACCGTATCATATAATTGATAAGCTCTTATGTATGTGCGCTGTTCAGTGTTCAATAAAAGTCTAAATTAAATCAGTTGAATGATAGACTAACCTGTCGATCTCTGAACTCTTTGACCAAGTCAAGATGAGCAACTGACAAGTCAAGTGCTTCGGCAGATTTGATGTTTGCAAAGTGGTGCATTGAGATCTGTTTCTTTACTTTTCTCATGACTTTAGTAGGCAAAGTAATGCCTTATTTCACTCATACTGCTCTCTCTATTTATTAATTTCGGGCGTGTAGAAATTCGAATGAGCTTCGTTTGATCCATCGTGATCCATCGTGTTCCTCTGTTGTCACCGTTTGCCGGTTTCGCATGACCCGCGTCAGTTTAGATAGCGCACTGCCGCCTAGCGGTGACCTTCGAAACAGCAGCGCATCAAATACCGAATTGAACAAAATGATGATATGGTTCCGTTTGAAATCTAATATATACACACACACACACCGGTATTTTTGCAGTACCGGTATACTGCGCATCCCTAGCACCACCCCCTCCCAAGAAGAGAAATCTTGGAGATCTCCTTAATAAACTGAGGTCTGAAATCTCTGCCCCTTTACCGATCAGAGCGCACGCTGACACAGAGTTAACCCGCTATCTCCAAGAACAATCAATTGACTCTACGGCTGATCCACTAGCATGGTGGAGAGACTAATCGCTATCCGCTCGTAGCAAAATTGGCACGTAAATACATGTGTATTTGTGCTACAAGCACAGCATCAGAGCGAGTTTTTAGCACTGCGGGTAAACTCTGACCCTCAAAGACCTGTTAGTCTGCCTTTAAAATGTCCACCTTCACTCCATTTATTATCCTAAATTAGATGCACCTGTTTGAGGTCGTTAGCTGCATAAAGACCCCTGTCCACCCCATACAATCAGTAAGAATCCAACTACTAACATGGCCAAGACCAAAGAGCTCTCCAAAGACACTAGAGACAAAATTGTACACCTCCACAAGGCTGAAAAGGGCTACGGGGAAATTGCCAAGCAGCTAGGTGAAAAAAGGTCCACTGTTGGAGCAATCATTAAAAAATGGAAGAAGCTAAACATGACTGTCAATCTCCCTCGGACTGGGGCTCCATGCACGATCTCACCTCGTGGGGACTCAATGATCCTAAGAAAGGTGAGAAATCAGCCCAGAACTACACGGGAGGAGCTGGTCAATGACCTGAAAAGAGCTGGGACCACCGTTTCCAAGGTTACTGTTGGTAATACACTAAGACGTCATGGTTTGAAATCATGCATGGCACGAAGGTTCCCCTGCTTAAACCAGCACATGTCAAGGCCCGTCTTAAGTTTGCCAATGACCATTTGGATGATCCAGAGGAGTCATGGGAGAAAGTCATGTGGTCAGATGAGACCAAAATAGAACTTTTTGGTCATAATTCCACTAACCGTGTTTGGAGGAAGAAGAATGATGAGTACCATCCCAAGAACACCATCCCTACTGTGAAGCATGGGGGTGGTAGCATCATGCTTTGGGGGTGTTTTTCTGCACATGGGACAGGGCGACTGCACTGTATTAAGGAGAGGATGACCGGGGCCATGTATTGCGAGATTTTGGGGAACAACCTCCTTCCCTCATTTAGAGCATTGAAGATGGGTTGAGGCTGAGTCTTCCAACATGACAATGACCCGAAGCACACAGCCAGGATAACCAAGGAGTGGCTCTGTAAGAAGCATATCAAGGTTCTGGCGTGGCCGAGCCAGTCTTCAGACCTAAACCCAATAGAGAATCTTTGGAGGGAGCTCAAACTCCGTGTTTCTCAGCGACAGCCCAGAAACCTGACTGATCTAGAGAAGATCTGTGTGGAGGAGTGGGCCAAAATCCCTCCTGCAGTGTGTGCAAACCTGGTGAAAAACTACAGGAAACGTTTGACCTCTGTAATTGCAAACAAAGGCTACTGTAGCAAATATTAACATTGATTTTCTCAGGTGTTCAAATACGTATTTTCTTCACTGTATAATATATATATATATATATATATATATATATATATATATATATATATATATATATATATATATATATATATATATATATATATATATATAGAGAGAGAGAGAGAGAGAGAGAGAGAGAGAGAGAGAGAGAGAGAGAGAGAGAGAGAGAGAGAGAGAGAGAGAGAGAGAGAGAGAGAGAGAGAGAGAGAGAGAGAGAGAGAGGTGGGCATAGATTTTTTTTTTTTATCTAGATTAATCTCACTGTAATCTTGGAATTAATCTAGATTAAAATGGTTCATTTGAATTCTGATGAAGGCATTCAGAATGTGTGTGCTACCTAAAAAATTACTAAAAGTAAGTCTTTGAGAACAGGTTTCCAGGTGCCGCATTAGACCACCATTATTATTTTTTTAATATAAGTAGAATTTCTATAACTCTGTGTTGAACTGATAATCACTCTTTTGTGTGAACACAATCTACTTAAAACAGACGTTACAAAGAAATACAGACGTTACAAAGAAAACCAACAAATCAAAAAAATATATTATGATGACAAAAATGCTATTAACTTCATTAGTGGATAATTAAATAAAACAATAATTTTATTAAATCTGAACATTTAGTGAAAAAAACATTATTTAGTGGAGAATAATTAAGAGACAATAAGTGCACTAATAAATTTGATAAAACGTTAGGCTACATTGCTCTTTGTGTTGTTGTAAAATACATTCATGGAAAAAAAAGATAAAAAAAAAACAAAGGCTATTAACAAGAAAGGCTATTAATAATATTTCATTCCGCAAAAAAGTATTATGATATGAAAGGCTCCAATACAGTGCGGCACAAAGCGCTTATGCGCATCCCGAGCGCATAAAGATGCGCTTAAAGCAACATGAGTCGCCGCGCGTCGAGTCCCGTCCGCAACTCCGCATTGAAAAGTTCAATTCATTCTTTATGTGCGTAGTGGTGTGCAATGTATATTGTCTATTATGCTATTGTAATCATTGTTTTAACGATGTACGAGGCACTGTGAGGTGACATCGCTTTTGTGTCTCGTGCTTTCACTGCGTGACGTTTGCAGTTATAGACATGTCCCGAGTTTTTGTCTTATAGGCTATATATCATATGTTGTTATCATACAATATCACATCAGCAAGAGGGCCGTTTTCCCGTCCACAATAGCAAATGTGATATTAAGTTTATATAACAGTTAAATTAACAATTTCTTCGAGTCTTAAAAGCCTTAAATTTGAATTAAAAAAAGTGTGCAGAAACCCTGATAAATGACGTTGGCGCACAAGCTTTTCAAGCAACGCAAAGCAAAGCAGCTCGTTTACATTTAAATGTAAATGTACAACATAGTAGTTTGACGCTAAAATATCAAGGTGAAAGTCATCATAGCTTGCGTAGTACAGACCCAGCTCCCAACCCAACTTTGAGAATAGATTAACGGCGATATTTTTTTAATCGCCCGATAAGAGTCTCACGTTATCGCAGCACGTTAACGGCGATAATGGCCCACCACTAATATATATATATATATATATATATATATATATATATATATATATATATTAGGGGTGTAACGGTTCACAAAATTCACGGTTCGGTTCGATACGATACACTTGTGCCACGGTTCGGTACGTTTTCAATGCAGCAAAAAGAAAGAAATGCCAGAGAAATTTCCCTGATTTTTTTTTTATTATATTTTTATTAAAACTAACATCATAAAGTATGATTTTTTTTTTTTTTTTTACTTTGAGCAATGGAGCTATACTTGACTTTTCTTAGGAGCATATAAAACAAAACAGCTCCTTGGACAAAATGAAATGTTAATATTATAGTAGTTATAAACAAAGGTGTATTTTAGTTCAGATTAACATTTGAGGGCAGCAATTGTATTCATAATGTCAAAATAAAACCGACGTAATGTTACTTGAAAGCATTATAGCCTACTATTCCTGCTAAACCTCCATGGTTACAGTCAGTGTTACTACAGTAAATCCATGGTGAATGTTGCTGAATAGTTCCTTCATGGCACAATGTTTCTTCCTGGTTTCCACGTCAGCGCGGTTTGATCCGTTAATAACGGAGAAATGTGAATGTTTCTCACTAGATCTCGCAGCGATGTTATTACTTCAAGTTCAATAGCGAATTCAAATGCTTTCTTTACTGGATGTCTCAGCGCTGTGTAGTAACAGAGATCGGCTCGCGCTGCATTGGTCCAAACTGATAAACGGTCCGTCAACCACACAATAACGAGCAGCTCAGTTTCGTTCCGCTTACATTACATTTGCCATTTGATGTTGGACAATGTTGTGGTCGCACCAGCATCTCGAGTGCGCTTGTCACGCGCAACGAGCGGCGCGCACCTGCATTTAAAAGAACGAAATTTGTGATTCCAATCAGTGATGCGTGGGTGATGCGTCTTCCGCACCCGACCGACATTTTCAACTAACCCGCCCACAACTCTTTCTCAAAAAAAACGACCCGTTTCCTGACCCGCAACTTTTAAAAGTAGTAAATGCACATCGTAGCATCATTGGGCCATAGACGTAGGAACTAGGCTAGGCATAAATACATAAAATACATAAATACTGACATTACTGAGCTATTATACTGAGCAGTTACTGATGTACATAATACATCCAGAAAATACATAAAACTGACATTACTGAGCTATATGTGTTTAAAAGTACCCTATTAAAATGGTACAATGGCATTGCTCAGTTCAACGTGTTGGAAATCGGGCATTTTGCCCCGCGTCAGCATTTATTCAAAAGTTAATAATGCTTAACATTCAAAATGTAGGCTAAATAAGGATTTCCCACTTGTATTAGTAGGCTTAGGCTATTTCGCCACGTGGATACCAAATTGAAGCTCTCAAGCACAAAATGCAGCCATAGAATATGTTAATGAAGTCTTTCTTTATTAACGCATTTTAGACTAACAAAAACAGGTAGGCTAAGCCAAAGACTGAAGCTACAATATTCATAAATAAATGTTCACAAATACCCATGAAAGTAAAACTGAAACACACAGTAAACTTAAAGCTACAATATGCAGCTTTTTTGGCCACAAGAGGGCGCAGTTTCTAACAATAACAAAGGCGTATGTGACGAGCTGAATGATGGGACTTGCTGTCAAGCTGATGGATCTAATAATGTTTATGGATTAGTGAAAACACTCATGTTTTTTAACATTACAGTGGTATGAAGCAGGTCGCGATTGCTAATAAGATATCACACGCGAGTCCCACGGATATAAAGGAATAAGGACATTTCATCCTATCGAACTACACGCAAGTGCTGGATTACTCACACAGGTCAGTTTATTAGACGAATTAAACTTGTGAGGTAACGCAGCGCTGTTTCACTTGGTTTAACGTTACACTATCACACTAAACGGCATTTAAATGTGTGTTGAAAGTTATAATGTTATTCTACCTGTTAGTCCGTATGCTATACGAAACTAGCAGCTAGATCAACATAAGAATAACATACTGACCATATTCTAACATTTCATCATGTCGAGCTAACGTTATAACATTGATTTGTTTTATGTACATTTGCTCACCTGTCTAATGAAGCTGTCAAGTCGTGACTCATGAAGCTCTGTCAAGTCCAAATTAGTCTCGGACGCTAGCTCTCTGTCGAGTGGAAGTCAGTCTCAGACGCTAGCTCTCTGTCGAGTGGAAGTCATATTGATATTGATCCTCATTTTAGTTCTCCTTGTTTGTCCCAAAGTCTGCTTGCCATGGTCTATGTTTGAACGAAACAAGAACTGGGTGCCGCTCAGTTATTCACTATGCAGTTGTCCACACGTCTGTCACCATGGTTACGTCATGGCTATGACAGTACGAGCGGAAACCGAGGATAGCGCGGATATTGCGTCATTGACAGGCGACATTTTTTTCCGGGACGGCCACTTATTTAAAATTGGAATTTCTCTGAAATAAAAAATCTTTGGAGACTTTTGGGATATTGTAAGTACACAACTGCAGGAAATACACTCACCGGCCACTTTATTAGGTACCCCATGCTAGTAACGGGTTGGACCCCCTTTTGCCTTCAGAACTGCCTCAATTCTTCGTGGCATAGATTCAACAAGGTCCTGGAAGCATTCCTCAGGGAGTTTGGTCCATATTGACATGATGGCATCACACAGTTGCCGCAGATTTGTCGGCTGCACATCCATGATGCGAATCTCCCGTTCCACCACATCCCAAAGATGCTCTATTGGATTGAGATCTGGTGACTGTGGAGGCCATTTGAGTACAGCGAACTCATTGTCATGTTCAAGAAACCAGTCTGAGATGATTCCAGCTTTATGACATGGCGCATTATCCTGCTGAAAGTAGCCATCAGAAGTTGGTTACATTGTGGTCATAAAGGGATGGACATGGTCAGCAACAATACTCCGATAGGCTGTGGCGTTGCAACGATGCTCAATTGGTACCAAGGGGCCCAAAGAGTGCCAAGAAAATATTCCCCACACCATGACACCACCACCACCAGCCTGAACCGTTGATACAAGGCAGGATGGATCCATGCTTTCATGTTGTAGACGCCAAATTCTGACCCTACCATCCGAATGTCGCAGCAGAAATCGAGACTCATCAGACCAGGCAACGTTTTTCCAATCTTCTATTGTCCAATTTCGATGAGCTTGTGCAAATTGTAGCCTCAGTTTCCTGTTCTTAGCTGAAAGGAGTGGCACCCGGTGTGGTCTTCTGCTGCTGTAGCCCATCTGCCTCAAAGTTCGACGTACTGTGCGTTCAGAGATGCTCTTCTGCCCACCTTGGTTGTAACGGGTGGTTATTTGAGTCACTGTTGCCCTTCTATCAGCTCGAACCAGTCTGGCCATTCTCCTCTGACCTCTGGCATCAACAAGGCATTTCCGCCCACAGTACTGCCGCTCACTGGATGTTTTTTCTTTTTTGGACCATTCTCTGTAAACCCTAGAGATGGTTGTGCGTGAAAATCCCAGTAGATTAGCAGTTTCTGAAATACTCAGACCAGCCCTTCTGGCACCAACAATCATGCCACGTTCAAAGTCACTCAAATCACCTTTCTT
Organism: Semotilus atromaculatus; assembly: GCA_031834385.1. NCBI lineage: Eukaryota > Metazoa > Chordata > Actinopteri > Cypriniformes > Leuciscidae > Semotilus > Semotilus atromaculatus. The sequence continues at coordinate 12,231,419 of JAULUF010000049.1, read as the reverse complement.
CCCCATACTGATGCTCGGTTTGAACTGCAGGAGATTGTCTTGACCATGTCTACATGCCTAAATGCACTGAGTTGCCGCCATGTGATTGGCTGCTTAGAAATTAAGTGTTAACGAGCAGTTGGACAGGTGTACCTAATAAAGTGGCCGGTGAGTGTATATCACACTGTGCAAGTGATTTTTGGATATTTTATTACAAAATTCTTACATATTGGACCTTTAACCTTTTTTGTGTATTTGTGGAGCTTCCACTCCCCAGTCTTCACCTTTTCTCTTGCTGCCTCCATCTCTACCTGCAGACTGAGCTTGTGCGTCATCTTCGCGCCAGTTATTCTGACAATAAAGTGTAGGCCTATGTATTTCATAGAAAATTGTGTCTAGTACTATATAAATTACAAAGCTTTAATTGGCATCTTTATTTCAAACGACCCGACCGACCGCGACCCGAATATCATTGAAAATATTTTTGGAAGACTCGTAACCGCGGGTGACCGCAGGCACCCGCTCATTTTGGATCAACCCGCGCATCACTGATTCCAATCATATTTCAAGAAATTCAAATCCATCATGGCGAACAGCACGCATCTGAAGTAGAGATCGACCGATGTATCAGTTTACCGATATTTTTCCCTGTATTTAAGCATTTTCCCATAATCGGGTATCGGTTTTGTAATATCGGATTCGCCAATAAACGGCGCCATCTTGTAGCTGTTTTGAGAAGCAGCCCGCGTCTGAGGAGATCAGTCAACAACAACTCTGTGCACTGGTAAAGTATATGTTTTACTTGTTTTACTTTAATTATTCAACTTTATTTAACATAACAGACATGCAGAAATGAGATTTGAGACATAAATGCCTGATATAGTTTATTTATGCAGCTTGGTTCTAAAAAATTGAGACGAACTCATGAGTCACGTAGAGTAATCCATCATGTCCTGCCCCAATAAAGATGTAACTTTACATTAATTAAATAAAACAGACATGAATGAGTGCATGTTGAAAATAAAAGCGCTGAATTTAATTATCTATCTGTTGTATTTGCTCACCATTAGTCCCGAAAAAAAAGTTTGTTCATATTGCTGAGCACTCACTGGGTTAATGATCAGGAATGCTGAAGCACAGCCACTGAATGAAACTTTTGACAAGATTATCTTGTTTAAACACCCTAGATTATATTATCATTTACTACATAGCGATTATTTCGCTAATACACATCAAAATATACCGCGGCGCTTTGTGGAAATTAATTATTTATTATCTGCACGTGTGATCAAGGTTGAGTAGCCTAAGTTATAGTTCTGTGTAAATGCACAGATAAACAGCACTTTGTCAGAAAGCATTTCATGATCTAGACCGACAAAAATATTAATTAATAACATACTAGTTGGTAGGGGTGACCCCGAATAGTCGAAGATTCGATGCATCGATAGGAGGAGCCTGATTCGACTGCCAATCTCACGGTCGAATCTTCGCAGAGGTTATATCGGGTGCTCAGTGCCTGATTTCACATAGAACTAGCGATTTTCTGTCAACTCAATACGTTAATATAGGAGCCTATTATGACAATGCTGTAAATAAAAATGTGCAAAGAAAGAAGCTTTTAATAAATATTTTTAACGTGCGTGAATAAATCCAAACACCCCGTGACAGATTTAAGTTTCACTTTCGATCTGTGACCGAAAGAGGAGCGTCTTGGTGGCAGGGATTTAAATCTTTAAAAATGTCTGGGATAAGAAAATCTAAAGTGTGGATGCACACCATCAGAAAGGATATTCTCCAAGGCTGGATTTAGCATCAGGAAAACCATGATCCACTTCTGCCGGACGTTTTCTTTATATTATAATAACGGTTTTCTATGGAAGGTAAATGATGTTTAATTAAACGTGCTGCGTTCAAATTCAAGGCTCATCTGCTTTTCTGTAGGCTATACAGTATACTTTATTAATAAGGTGTGTACAAAATTTGATCTTTTAATATAACTGTCTTATAACTGGACATTAAGCCGTTTCGTTTTTCACGTTAAGCGTTTTAGAATATATTTTATCCGTGCACACAATTTGAAAAGACTCAAACGGACACAGAGACACAGACAGAGTGGCTAGATTTTTCTCTCTCGATCAGGGAGGGTACAAGTGATTTCAAATCATTTCAGCCGGTTCTAATTTGATTTTTGGATGCTGTAAACATGTTTAGCTAAACCGCCACTACAGTTTAGCATGTATTGTTGTTTATGCAGTTAAAAAGACAAAGTTGACAATTCTGGCTATAGTTTCGTTATTTTATTAATTTCTTTATTTTTACTTTAGTTTTTGATCACTCGGGGTTATCTAAATTAACAATTTGTTGCTTGTGTTTTGAATATACACTCACCGGCCACTTTATTAGGTACCCCATGCTAGTAATGGGTTGGACCCCCTTTTGCCTTCAGAACTGCCTCAATTCTTCGTGGCATAGATTCAACAAGGTGCTGGAAGCATTCCTCAGGGAGTTTGGTCCATATTGACATGATGGCATCACACAGTTGCCGCAGATTTGTCGGCTGCACATCCATGATGCGAATCTCCCGTTCCACCACATCCCAAAGATGCTCTATTGGATTGAGATCTGGTGACTGTGGAGGCCATTTGAGTACAGCGAACTCATTGTCATGTTCAAGAAACCAGTCTGAGATGATTCCAGCTTTATGACATGGCGCATTATCCTGCTGAAAGTAGCCATCAGAAGTTGGGTACATTGTGGTCATAAAGGGATGGACATGGTCAGCAACAATACTCAGGTAGGCTGTGGCGTTGCAACGATGCTCAATTGGTACCAAGGGGCCCAAAGAGTGCCAAGAAAATATTCCCCACACCATGACACCACCACCACCAGCCTGAACCGTTGATACAAGGCAGGATGGATCCATGCTTTCATGTTGTAGACGCCAAATTCTGACCCTACCATCCGAATGTCGCAGCAGAAATCGAGACTCATCAGACCAGGCAACGTTTTTCCAATCTTCTATTGTCCAATTTCGATGAGCTTGTGCAAATTGTAGCCTCAGTTTCCTGTTCTTAGCTGAAAGGAATGGCACCCGGTGTGGTCTTCTGCTGCTGTAGCCCATCTGCCTCAAAGTTCGACGTACTGTGCGTTCAGAGATGCTCTTCTGCCCACCTTGGTTGTAACGGGTGGTTATTTGAGTCACTGTTGCCCTTCTATCAGCTCGAACCAGTCTGGCCATTCTCCTCTGACCTCTGGCATCAACAAGGCATTTCCGCCCACAGAACTGCCGCTCACTGGATGTTTTTTCTCTTTCGGACCATTCTCTGTAAACCCTAGAGATGGTTGTGCGTGAAAATCCCAGTAGATTAGCAGTTTCTGAAATACTCAGACCAGCCCTTCTGGCACCAACAATCATGCCACGTTCAAAGTCACTCAAATCACCTTTCTTCCCCATACTGATGCTCGGTTTGAACTGCAGGAGATTGTCTTGACCATGTCTACATGCCTAAATGCACTGAGTTGCCGCCATGTGATTGGCTGCTTAGAAATTAAGAGTTAACGAGCAGTTGGACAGGTGTACCTAATAAAGTGGCCGGTGAGTGTATGTTCCCCTGCACTTTAGGCACTTTGCACACATTTGTTCTGCATCTTGTGACTTGATTCTGACTTATTTCGTTTTGTATTTTATTTATTAGAAAGGTATATTCTGTTCTAATTTAATTCTGTAAATTAATTGTTGATTATTTTTCGGTGCATCGATGTTGCGCTTACAGCTGCTCGCACAGGCAATTTAGCCAATTTAATTTGATTTGCATGTGAAATGCAAGAAATCCTTTCTACAGTTATTTCTTAGTTTTATTGATCCGAAGTGTTTTTATACGTTTTCTTCTATATCTTTGTGTGATGTTCTGTACATCGCGGCATTAAAATGTTAAAGCCCCGCCCCCTCCCCAACCCCACACATATGATTAGACTATTAGTCGACTACAGGGGAGAATTGACGATTCTGATTCGACTATGAAAATCCTTAGTCGGGGACACCCCTACTAGTTGGAAAATGCAATGTATATGCTGTTTTGTTTGTTACTTTCCTGACAATGTTATATTCCAGCATATTATTCAGTGAATTAATATTACCCAGTGAATTATCCCTCACTCTTTAAACCTATTAAACGGCACATAAACCTTCTAAAACTGTTAAAAATGAATTATTTGCAAAGGTGATATGACTCCCCTGTCAATTATTTTCTCCGTATGAAAACATTAGACTTTTAACATTTATTTTGCCTATTGTTAACATTGTTGCTGCTGATGCTTATAAATTATATGTATAATTTAGATATAAAAATATAAATGTTTTTATTGTAATTTGAAGATTTCACTTAACATGAAAGACTAATTTCATTTTCCCCCCAATATGTTAGAATAATTTGTGCTTTATTTTTTACCTCAAAGCTTTTATTTTTAAACAAAGACACTTAGTAACAGTGCACTTTATTTTTTGGACTCAGACCCCTCTATTTATTTGTTGAGTTTTTTTTATTTATTTTTTTATGCAAGGAGGGAGTGGTCGTTATAAATAAAATGGTTTGTTCAGTTCATTTGTGTTGTAATAATTGTTTCAAAAACAGAAGTATAACAGTAAATAAATATCGGTTCTGCATATCGGGCACATAAACATGCAAATAATTGGTCTCGGTTATAAAAAATCAATATCGGTCGATCACTAATCTGAAGCATCTCAGCTGAGGGAAATAATACATTATCTATCGGCTTTAATATATCGGCCTAATTTTCTTATCGGATCAATAACGATAACATTAAAAATGACCATTTATCTGCCGATACCGGTATGGTGACGATATATAGATCATCCCTAGTTTTTGCTCAAAACTAATCAAAATGAAAAATAATTTGTTCATAATCCTTGCAGTAGTATTGTCACGATACCAGACTAAAATACCTCGATACCGATACGGAATCGACACCATGGCAAAAAAACGAAAACAGTAAAAGTATTTGAAAAATATGACTTACAATTCATTGTTTTATAAATTAATTTAAAAAAAAAAAAAACTTTTTGACCATTCCCTCCCCTTTATTAAATTAAATAATACAAATTACATGCCAGTGCAGGGCTTGACATGAACTTTTTGAGGCACTTGTCCTTCGGACAAGTAAATTTGTTTCACTTGTCCAAGCACAAATGTCACGTCACTTGTCCGGGTAAAGATTTATAAGGGCTTTATCTAGGGCTATACGATTTGGGGAAAATGTCATTGTGATTATTGAGGTCAATATTGCGACTGCGATATGCGATAAGATAAACAAATGGTTTCATGAGTCAACTTGTTTGGTTCTAAAGCAAATGCACACACAGATTTGTGATAATTCTGAAATTAGCTATAACAACTAAATGATTGATAACACCTATAATGATAAATAAGCCATTGATGTCTGGATAAAAATTAACTGTCTAACAGGTAGGACATATACAGAAATTGAATAAAGTTATCAAACAGTCTGTGCTGCATAAATTATAAATTATATATAGACTAATCCTTATTAAAGCTACACAAGTTTTTTAGTCAAGAGCAGTGAGTAATTTTCTCTGTTTCCTTTGTTCTTTGATTAACTTTACTGACAGAACGCTTTATTGGCATATGGCCCTTTAAAACCAGGCGCTTCTGTCAGATACGCAGATCTCACACGCGCCTCATTCTCTCACGAGTCACAACTCTATGTCCCTCATAAGACTGCTCTTATGTTATAAAGATACTCGACAAACTACATTTTGGCCAGAGTTTCCGCTAGAAAAAAATGGTGCCGGTCATAGTGACCGGCAGAGGTCAAACTGGAGGGAGGCTTTGTAACTTAAAAAATTACATAATCAGGCCGTATAGAATGCAACATGTTTATTAGCCTAACTTTCAAATAGACGGGAAAAAAACATGAACGTCCGATTGTTCACATATCGCGTCTTTTGCGCGCTCAAGTTCGTTATTTCAAATGTAGGCGCACACGCTCATAGAAGCGACGCGTCCACGCCGCATCGAGATAAAAACATGTCAACTTTTCAGAATGCCGCAAGCGTTATTCCTCAGTAGGTTACGTGACAAGAACCAACTAACCTCATACAAATGCAGAGCCGTTGCGCAGGAGAGATAGTTTCACGGCAGAAGCTCTGTTTACTGATGCTTGGGCCAACTTTTCTTAAAATATAAATCAAACTGGTCCTTGTCCACTCTGAAATAGGCTTTGAACCTCCCATTGTCCAGGTGGAGCTCCTGAATCAGCTGGTGAAATTCCCCATGGTTTTTGCGTTTTTGTAGTATCGGGTGCACCCAAACACTGCTGCGTTTTTTACTTTTAGTAAATAAATCTTGTAACAGTTACAGCAAGGGTTTTTCGGTGGTGGAAATCCATCGCTGAAATGTCCTTGCTGTAACGGAGAGCGCAGCTGATGATTGCTTCGCAACGACAGACGACTCCGGAGTGCAACCGCCCTAGCGCTTTGGAAAAAGGAGAACGCGGCGCGCCTAGCGTTTTCTACACGTTTTTAGGTGCTATATGTGAATTGTTAAGGCGAGTTCACTGATCCATGTATGCCTTCTTTATACATTTGAATTCTCAAATTCAGATTGTGTTAGGGGGCGGGATTATTAGGCAATTTTAATCTGACAATTTGACCGGAGAGATTTCATTTTGACGGACATTTCATTTTTTTCCCGGCCAATGTCCGGTAATTACCGGACAACGGAAACCCTGATTTTGACATAATTGTGTGTGTAATTGTTCGTTCAAGCGCGAAAGAGAACTGTATTCTGGCGCGCGTTCTGTGCGCGCATGATACTGGCGCGCGTCTTCCTGTGAGTCACATTCAGGACATTCATGCAGCACGAAAAATGTGTTTTCAAATCTGTGAAATTAAATATGTAAAATAGACGTAATGAGTGCCACATAACGTGAAGTAAAATGGCATTTTATTTTATTTGAAATTTAACTTCCACTTCTCCTACAAAAAAAATCCACTTGTCCTGGACAAGCGAACAAGCCTTAGACGACCTTAATGCATCATGCCGTGATGCTTTAAGCTTGACGTCGACTAGTCGCATTGATCATGTGACACCATGATTGCGCTAATTTTTAAACTAACAACATGGCCACGTTGCAGACGACAACAGATGAAGAGCCCAGAGGGTCATTGCAGCAAGAAAGCAGCAGTGGTACATCAAGTGTGTGGAAATACTTAACTTAACAGCAGGCTGTTTACACCTGGCCACTTCATGCGTTTCTGTGATGGGATAGCTATCCGATCGTGAAAAGACCAGGTGTAAATGCCCTCCGAAAAGCATTCGAGACGGATTTAAATCCGATTGCTCAAACAACTTCAGAAGGAGGTCTGGGCCGCATTCTAGATGAAACTGGACAATTGTAAATGCATCTGTTTGTTGAAACCACATATGTAAATTGGACTCGTCCCAACACTGCTAAAAACAAACGTGTGAGAGGTTGCTTAGGCTATAGCCTATGTCATGTTATAGGCTGCGTCCGAAATCGCATACTTCCCTACTATATAGTATGCGAAAAACAGTACGCGAGCAGAGTAGTATGTCCGAAATCATAGAATTCGAAAAACAGTAGGCGTAAAGTCCCCGGATGACCTACTACTTCCGGCGAGATTCTGAAGTGCGCATACGATGGACACTTTACTATCCCATGATGCCACGGGAGAGGAGTTGTTGTCGTTATATTTGAAAATGGCGGAATCCGGAGACGCGGCTGTAGCGTTAGCTATGGGCTGTAGAGATAAACACAGACATGCGTATCTCTATTGATTCATTCATGTTTATTTATCGATGGTAATATCACAAGCAAATAAATGGCTTTTTCCTTGCCAAAAATCAACATCTGTCATTGTTCATAGGGGTTGTGTGTGTGTTTTATGAGGTAAAATTTCTATTAGGTAAATAAATGTTATTGAAACTCCACAAAAGCCGTGATCTGCGAGCAGCTGACCGACGCCTCCTCTTGATTGTCGGCTCGGACGACGTAAAAACGCAGATGAAAACAGAAAGCAGAACTAAAAACAGCGCGAAGTTGGTGCAGTCAGTGGAATGGGCTCTTTACATTTTCGCACTGTTATGATAGCGCGTATGTCACGCGACAACAACATGGCGCATGTAGTACGTCCGGATTCATTCATACTACCCGTATTCATACTATATAGAACGTACTTTTTTAACGGTCGCGAAGTACGTTCTTATTTAAATGTAGTACCTACTCACATAGTACGCGATTTCGGACGCAGCCATAGTCATTGTATGACGAAACTATGGCCGTACGCATCACCACAAATGAGCAGCTGAGCATTCACCAAGCTAACGGGCAAACTATCGCAAATCATAGTGAAAGTAAGTCGCGGACGTTAACACACAATCATCTTCATAAGTAAAGAAACAAAATGATCTTACCAGTACTGTTGCCACTCTCTCTTATTGCGGTCTTTGATTTTGAAATTAGCTGATGATTAATAAAATGCAGCTCGAACTGTTGCTATTGGTGACGTGAACTCTGTTAAATCTGCACATAGCGCGGGGTTTAAAGATCTGATTTATATCCATTTTGCGAAAACACATTTATGTGACCAGGTGTAAATGGAATCGTTTTGATAAATCCGATAGCTATCCGATCTGAGAAAACGCAATAAGTGGCCAGGTGTAAACAGCCCCATCCCTAGCTGTCTTTCAGCATCTATATAATTTTCTGCTAATAAATTGCAAATTGTGGCATGTTGTAAAGCTGTCCCATCTCTTGTGTTTTTATGAATGACGTGAGCGACTAGTCGACGTTGACTCGACTTTGATGTCATAACAGTCGACTTAAAAAATCTAAAGTCGTTCAACCCCTAGTGTGTACGTCCTCACAAAGATGTTCGCAACATTGACATTATTATCAATCATGTTAACATTTGCTAACCTTTCAGAATTCTGAACAGGTTGGGATGACCAAAATCTTATTTCATGAAATGAGAAATTAGTAAAAAAAAATAAAAAAATTGTAATGTAATTTTATTACAATATACACTCACCGGCCACTTTATTAGGTACCCCATGCTAGTAACGGGTTGGACCCCCTTTTGCCTTCAGAACTGCCTCAATTCTTCGTGGCATAGATTCAACAAGGTGCTGGAAGCATTCCTCAGGGAGTTTGGTCCATATTGACATGATGGCATCACACAGTTGCCGCAGATTTGTCGGCTGCACATCCATGATGCGAATCTCCCGTTCCACCACATCCCAAAGATGCTCTATTGGATTGAGATCTGGTGACTGTGGAGGCCATTTGAGTACAGCGAACTCATTGTCATGTTCAAGAAACCAGTCTGAGATGATTCCAGCTTTATGACATGGCGCATTATCCTGCTGAAAGTAGCCATCAGAAGTTGGGTACATTGTGGTCATAAAGGGATGGACATGGTCAGCAACAATACTCAGGTAGGCTGTGGCGTTGCAACGATGCTCAATTGGTACCAAGGGGCCCAAAGAGTGCCAAGAAAATATTCCCCACACCATGACACCACCACCACCAGCCTGAACCGTTGATACAAGGCAGGATGGATCCATGCTTTCATGTTGTAGACGCCAAATTCTGACCCTACCATCCGAATGTCACAGCAGAAATCGAGACTCATCAGACCAGGCAACGTTTTTCCAATCTTCTATTGTCCAATTTCGATGAGCTTGTGCAAATTGTAGCCTCAGTTTCCTGTTCTTAGCTGAAAGGAGTGGCACCCGGTGTGGTCTTCTGCTGCTGTAGCCCATCTGCCTCAAAGTTCGACGTACTGTGCGTTCAGAGATGCTCTTCTGCCCACCTTGGTTGTAACGGGTGGTTATTTGAGTCACTGTTGCCCTTCTATCAGCTCGAACCAGTCTGGCAATTCTCCTCTGACCTCTGGCATCAAGGCATTTCCGCCCACAGAACTGCCGCTCACTGGATGTTTTTTCTTTTTCGGACCATTCTCTGTAAACCCTAGAGATGGTTGTGCGTGAAAATCCCTGTAGATTAGCAGTTTCTGAAATACTCAGACCAGCCCTTCTGGCACCAACAATCATGCCACGTTCAAAGTCACTCAAATCACCTTTCTTCCCCATACTGATGCTCGGTTTGAACTGCAGGAGATTGTCTTGACAATGTCTACATGCCTAAATGCACTGAGTTGCCGCCATGTGATTGGCTGCTTAGAAATTAAGTGTTAAGGAGCAGTTGGACAGGTGTACCTAATAAAGTGGCCGGTGAGTGTAGATATTTAATTGAATTGTATCTTTGTTATTAAAAATAAGCAAAAAAGCCAATTACAAACAATATGACAAATACTATAAGAGACAAAAAATAAACAGTGCTTAATTTCTTTTTTGAATGCTACTGTTAAATAGACCTAGTACTGTAGCTGAAAAAAAGTCTTCACTCTATAAATGAACTATTGACTAATTCTTAATAAATAGATACAATTTAGGGTTTTTTCAATTTTTACAATTGGGTTTTTTCAGATTGTATATTTTCTGTTGTTTTTTCATTAACATTAATTACACAGAATATTAGGCTGCTGGTCCGGCCTTTTAAGACCTGCACGTAGGCTACCCAATGGAACACATACGATTTATTTTTACAAACCGTTTGCAATCAGTAAAGACTAAGGGTGTCACGATTTCGATTTTAAATCGAAATCGATCGAAATTAATTCACAATCTCGAATATCAATTCAAAAATGGAATCGTTGATACTGCCACGCCCCCATGTCACGTCCAGTCGGTTTGCAAAGCGGGAAAAAACACGCGTGTTGAAGTGCTGCGAGTCCGAGTCCTCTACCTAGCTACAGTATACAGCCTATGTATACAACCAGTCAAAAGATAGCATGACAACTGCAGACGCAGGAGACCCATCGACAGGACTTGAACCCCTCCTCTTTCACTGAAGTCGCCGGTGTGGGACAGTTGGAGTATTTGTGATTTTCAGTGAGTTATGTTGACAACTTTCACATTCGCGTTCAAAGTTTGCGCTTCAAAAAAGCCACAGTTTGCAAGCTCTGCTACTGTGCGTGTACCATATTCTTACACTTTTTAAATTAAAACTTTAAATTGACAAAAACAGCAGACTCAGAACAGTATGAATCTTTATACAATAAATCTTGCATGGCACAAATAACTTGATTTTCCACCTCCACGAATGAGACGAGTGTCGTTCATTTCCGCACCGAGTCTATTTCTGCTGCACGCGCTGAGTTAAAGTGACAGCACAGTTCGTGCTCAAAATGAACATAATTTGACATGAAAATGTTATTCATCATAAATGCATTTAATTAAATACTACATTAAATAATATTATTCACAGTCATGTTTTTACTTTAAGACCGAGGTAAAGCAAGGAAAACATAGATCTGTTAAACCGTGTGTTTTGTTGTGAACTTGAATGTCATCTTCTGTGAATAAGACTGCAGTTACAAAAGAGAAACTACATGGCAGGTTATTTTGCTTAATTTCTAATTGACTGAAGATATAAGTTATTGTGACTAGGGTTGCAAAGTTTCCAGAAACTTTCCAGGATTTTCAGAAACTTTCCAGGATTTTCAGAAACTTTCCAGGATTTTCAGAAACTTTCCAGGATTTTCAGAAACTTTTCAGGATTTTTGGGAAACTTTCCAGGATTTTTGGAAAGTTTCTGGAAATTTACCGGAAATGTTCAGCCCCTTTGCAACCCTAATTGTGACATTATTATTTTGTTAATAAATGTTTTAAATTTGACAATGTAGTGTGGTACATTGGGAACAAAGGTCATATATTATATTTCATAAAAGTCTAAAAATGGCATAGCAAACTGCTTTTAAATGTTTAAAAAAAAAATCGAGAATCGAACCGTGACCTTAGAATCGAAAATGTAATCGAATCGAGGATTTGGAGAATCGTGACACCCCTACTAAAGACATACCCAACTGTGTTTACGTGCATACTCGCCAGGACGTACATTTGTTTACCTAGAATTTTATTATTCAATCCTAACAATCCACGAAAGAATCTGTCCTGCTGAAAATCCTGCTGTCATTCTTAAAGTACTGGTTCTAATAAAATGTCATATCGTACCGATTTTAATAGCTGGGTATCGCGATACCTTTTTAGTACCGGTATATTGTGCAACACTACCTTGCAGTGTTGTTTCAAATCAAAGGGGAAAAAAAGATATGTATATCGGTATCGGCCAAAATGAGTTGAAAAATATCTGCATATCAGATATGGGCAAAAATCCAATATCGTATCGAAAATAAGCATCTGCTCTGATGCTGTAATTTTGTCAGATAGGACCGATCCAAATCCAATACTGTGCGTACTCGTTGTTACTGTTAAGCTCCGCAAGAAAATGTTACAAAGCAGCAACATTATAAAGCAGCATAAACATTTCCGTGCACGATTATAGCCCAAGTCTTCCAAAGGCATTCTATAGCTTAATGTGAGCCGTTAAATTAAAGTGGACGGAAACTCTTCCCTCAGCTGAGGCTGTCAGTCATTCTCCATTCAGACTATGTGTCACATTTGGTTACGACGGTCGGCACAGTAAAACTCTCTCCAAGATGATTCATTATTCTCATTATTATAGTTGACCTGTAGATAAAGGTCTGTGTGGATTTGCATGAAATTTATAATCTTGCTGTTTATTGTTGTTTCTATATGTTGTGATATTCACTACCAGGAGTCTGTTAGTTAACACTGGAGTAGAGACGACTATGAATTGGCAAATGCACTATGAGTGCTGCACGCTGTTACTCCATGTTGCTTTAAAGCACATGATTCTCTGAAAATCTGAAAAACATGAAAATCTGATAGCTTTGCGCACTTGTAAGCTTATTAATAACCTATCTTGTTCGGTCTTATCTTGTTGCCACATTAAAAAGCCGCACAGTACATTTGAAATAAAATGTCTTTTAGTTTTATAGTATTTATTTTCATCAAATTGTTTTTTATGTATAGTGATTTGTAATGAACATTTTACCAGATTTAGCACTACACAAATTTATTTTTTACCCATTCAATTTTTTCCTAAACCATTGTTTCTAGAATTACTTTTGCTGCTGAATTATCCGCTAGCTTAATTTATATTATATTTTTTGTTTATTATATAATATATTGTTATTCAGTTGTTGTTTTTCTCTAATGAAGTAGTATTTAGTGTATCGTGTTTAACAAACTATTGATCATCAGTTCCACACAAGCAGAGGTATAGATATTCTACAATAATCAAGAAAAACAAAACTAACAAAGAAAATAATAATAAAATACTGGTATCGGAATTGGACGATATTCATGAGTTTGTGAATCTGAATCGGATAGGTTATGAAAAAATGCCATCGGTGCATCCCTAAATTTTATTAGATTCGGGAGCCTGCAATCGATAAGATCACCATTATAATATTATTTCCTATTTTACACAACAAGTCACATTTTTATTAACTCACACATGTTGCAAGCAGAATTTGAGACAAAAAGAGGACTAAAACTAAGATCAACATCTTTCGAGATGTCGAGAGCTCCACGTCCGCGACTAACTTGGACTTGACAGAGCTTCACGAGTCACGACTTGACAGCGACACCGCTCTTGCACATACTTTATTAGACAAGTGGACAAGCAGTCACTCTGTGAGAACGACAAGGGCGCGTAAGTTGTTTTTTCTTAATATACAGTTCTCCTGTTGCTCTGTTTACTATTTGTCAAGTAGGTAGGGCTATTTTCGAATCTTTGCTTATTTTTTAATTTTTATCTTCACGAAATATCTGTATTTGAATTAGACACGATCCTATTTTGAATATCTGCCGTGCGTCTTAAGGGTTATAATCTGTATGTTATTGTAGCACTTAAGTAAGCGCTGTTCAACAGCTAGTTTCGATTCCGCCCATTCTCGGGATATTTGCTTTTGCTGTGCTAATTGCAAGGGCGGCCACAGCTGTCCTCACTCAGGGCGATTGAAAGCATTATATCTATATAGTGTGTGCGCTGTCGCGGAAGCATTCAGCTCTCGTGTTCAGCCTCCTCGTGTTAAGACCGACTCGGGTAAAGACCTACGACTCTACCTGCACGACTCCACCGAGCAAGGACACCTGCAAGGCACTTAAAGTATCTTCTCCCTTTCCTTTCCTACCTTTATCTTATTTCCCATTATCATTATGTGCTTTCAATACATTCCTGTTGTCTCTCGACAACGCTCTCTCACCACACACAGAAGGCAGCGCAATACTGCTAATCTGCGCTCTTTTCTCTCACCCTCACCCTGAGTTGCTTTTAACCAAGTATCATCCTTCCTGTCTCTGAACAACCAGCTGGATGTCAACCAATCTGGCTTCAAGAAAGGACATTCAACCGAGACTGCATTGCTGTCGGTCACGGAAGCCCTGCGGATCGCAAAAGCTGCTTCCAAATCATCAGTTCTCATTCTCCTGGACCTGTCCGCTGCCTTCGACACAGTGAATCATCAGATCCTCTTGTCCGCCCTCTCATCACTGGGCATCACTGGAACCTCCCTCAACTGGTTTGAGTCCTATCTCACAGGTAGGTCCTTCAGGGTCACATGGAGAGGCGAGGTATCCAAAGCACATCAACTGACCACAGGGGTTCCTCAGGGTTCAGTTCTCGGACCGCTCCTCTTCTACATTTACACCACATCACTGGGGCCCATCATACAGGCACATGGTTTCTCTTATCATTGCTATGCTGATGACACCCAGCTCTACCTCTCATTTCAACCAGATGATCCCACAGTAGCTGCACGGATCTCAAGCTGTCTGGCGGACATCTCGGCATGGATGAAGGAACATCACCTGCAGCTCAACCTGGCAAAGACTGAGCTTCTCGTCCTCCCTGCCAATCCGTCTCTACAGCACGACTTCACTATCCAGCTTGATTCTTCCTCAATCACCCCATCAAGATCGGTCAGAAATCTTGGAGTAATCTTTGATGACCAGCTGACCTTCACAGACCACATTACAAAGACAGCTCGATCATGCAGGTTTGCTATGCACAACATCAGGAAGATCAGGCCTTTCCTAAATGAGCATGCAACACAACTTCTCGTCCAGGCCCTGGTCATTTCTAGGCTTGATTACTGCAATGCTCTTCTGGCTGGACTTCCATCATGTGCAACTAAACCTCTACACATGATCCAGAATGCTGCAGCCCGTCTTGTCTTCAACGAGCCCAAAAGGGCACACGTCACTCCTCTGTTCATCTCTCTGCACTGGCTACCACTCGCTGCTCGCATCAAGTTCAAGGTGTTGACGCTTGCTTACAGATTGACCACTGGTTCAGCACCCTCCTACTTCCACTCACTACTACAAGTCTACTTCCCTACCAGAAGCCTACGATCGGTCAATGAGCGGCGGCTCGTGGTACCATCACAGCGGGGCACAAAATCACTCTCCAGAACATTCTCATTCACGGTTCCATGCTGGTGGAATGATCTCCCCACTGTTATCCGGAATGCAGAATCCCTGACAGCATTCAAAAGACAACTGAAAACTCATCTCTTCCGGGAGCACTTAACATAAAAAAATAATAATAATTAAAAAAAAAAAATTTCCCCTTTCCTTTAAATCCTCGCTTGCCTGGCTTATGCTACTCCGAGCTATGTCTGAACTTTGTATTTTGAGCACTTCTTGCGTTGTTTTTGCCTCTTCACGATGACTCGCTTGGTTTAGTCCTCAGTTGTAAGTCGCTTTGGATAAAAGCGTCTGCTAAATGACTAAATGTAAATGTAATGTAAATGTAAGTGAGCAAATGTGCATAAAACAAAATGTTATATGGCTCAACATGATGAAATGTTAGAATATGATCAGTATGTTATTCTAATGTTTATCTAGCTTAACGTTACTGCTAGTTTCATATAGCAAACGAACTAACACATCGAATAACACATTCCTTTATATCCGCGGGACTCGCGTGTGATATGTCTCTTGTTAACAATCGCGACCTGCTTCATACCACTGTAATGTTAAAGGAACACTCCACCGTTTTTTGAAATTGGGCTTATTCACTGTCTCCCCTACATTTAGATAGGTGGGCAAATGCATTTTTGTCTCAGTGCATGCATTGTCTTAGTCTGGCAGCGCCGCCGCTAGCTTAGCTTAGCACAATGAATGGAATCCTATGTTGCCAGGTAGCATGTCCTGAGTAAAAGTGATAAACTAATTATAATTATATAATTATATATATTAAAAAAATAATTACTTCTTGTGGCCATCTTATTCACAATGAGTACAAATAGAAATGCAGATTAAGACTAGGTGATTTCCTAGCCAGATATTGATTTGGGACTACAGTGAAGAAAATAAGTATTTGAACACCCTGCTATTTTGCAAGTTCTCCCACTTAGAAATCATGGAGGGGTCTGAAATTGTCATCGTAGGTGCATATCCACTGTGAGAGACATAATCTAAAAAAAAAAAAATCCAGAAATCACAATGTATGCTTTTTTAACTATTTATTTGTAAGATACAGCTGCAAATAAGTATTTGAACACCTGAGAAAATGTTAATATTTGCTACAGTAGCCTTTGTTTGCAATTACAGAGGTCAAACGTTTCCTGTAGTTTTTCACCAGGTTTGCACACACTGCAGGAGGGATTTTGGCCCACTCCTCCACACAGATCTTCTCTAGATCAGTCAGGTTTCTGAGCTGTCGCTGAGAAACACGGAGTTTGAGCTCCCTCCAAAGATTCTCTATTGGGTTTAGGTCTGGAGACTAGCTAGGCCACGCCAGAACCTTGATATGCTTCTTACAGAGCCACTCCTTGGTTATCCTGGCTGTGTGCTTCGGGTCATTGTCATGTTGGAAGACCCAGCCTCGACCCATCTTCAATGCTCTAACTGAGGGAAGGAGGTTGTTCCCCAAAATCTCGCAATACATGGCCCGGTCATCCTCTCCTTAATACAGTGCAGTCGCCCTGTCCCATGTGCAGAAAAACACCCCCAAAGCATGATGCTACCACCCCCATGCTTCACAGTAGGGATGGTGTTCTTGGGATGGTACTCATCATTCTTCTTCCTCCAAACACGGTTAGTGGAATTATGACCAAAAAGTTCTATTTTGGTCTCATTTGACCACATGACTTTCTCCCATGACTCCTCTGGATCATCCAAATGGTCATTGGCAAACTTAAGACAGGCCTTGACATGTGCTGGTTTAAGCAGGGGAACCAGGTGCCATGCATGATTTCAAACCATGACGTCTTCGTGTATTACCAACAGTAACCTTGGAAACGGTGGTCCCAGCTCTTTTCAGGTCATTGACCAGCTCCTCCCGTGTAGTTTTGGGCTGATTTCTAACCTTTCTTAGGATCATTGAGACCCCACGAGGTGAGATCTTGCATGGAGCCCCAGTCCAAGGGAGATTGACAGTCATGTTTAGCTTCTTCCATTTTCTAATGATTGCTCCAACAGTGGACCTTTTTTCACCAAGCAGCTTGGCAATTTCCCCGTAGCCCTTTCCAGCCTTGTGGAGGTGTACAATTGTGTCTCTAGTGTCTTTGGAGAGCTCTTTGGTCTTGGCCATGTTAGTAATTGGATTCTTACTGATTGTATGGGGTGAACAGGGGTCTTTATGCAGCTAACAACCTCAAACAGGTGCATCTCTAATTTAGGATAATAAATGGAGTGGAGGTGGGCATTTTAAAGGCAGACTAACAGGTCTTTGAGGGTCAGAATTCTAGCTGATAGACTGGTGTTCAAATACTTATTTGCAGCTGTATCTTACAAATAAATAGTTAAAAAATCATATATTGCGATTTCTGGATTTTTTTTTTAGATTTTGGCTCTCACAGTGGACATGCACCTACGATGACAATTTCAGACCCCTCCATGATTTCTAAGTGGGAGAACTTGCAAAATAGCAGGGTGTTCAAATACTTATTTTCTTCACTGTATATGGGGGGGAAGCACAGGCGAAGCACTGCTACTTGGCGGGCGCAGAGATATCTGAAACACCTGAAATAAAGCTTGCCACAAAGAACCGGCGAACGTAATGATTATGCATGAAACATTTGAATTGTTTATTAATAAACAAATGTTTTCTATGTCAGTGGCTGCAAAGATAAAGTTGACGATGCAGACTCGCCATCTACTTCTCAGGTCTGTGAGGCAAGTAGCTTATAGCCTATACGCCGAGTTTCGGTTCATTTATGAGACGCGCTCCAGTTCACTCGCCGGCGCCTCCGTGTCCTGATTATATTGTCCACTATATTTACTTATTTATTAATCCAGGCAAATTTGTTGATGAAACGTTGATTAAAATGAAGATACAATGTATACAAAACGAAATTTAAGCAAAAATAATATTCGAAGATCACTGGGTTTTATTTAATTATTATTTGAAAATCGCACCCCTCCACCACATGCATATAGGCTACACACCAGAGCATGTGAGCAAAGCGGAGCGTGTGACGCTTATAAGTTAAAAAACTTAAACATAGGCTACGTTTCATATTTATGTTTAAATAATATAATGTTATTTCTTTAATTTCATATGAAATTTCATTTAATTTGAATTATTTAATTAAATGAATCATTTCATTTGATATGAAAAGGGAACCACATGAGATGAGTAAGATAGGATCATAAGATGACCAATATATCGGAAAACATTTGGAATGGGTCAGACATGATTTTGACCACTTATTAAGTTTTGTTTTGTAGAAAGCCTTTCTTTAAATTTTATTTCGTTTTGTATAAATTGTATCTTCATTTTAATCAATGTTTCATCAACAAATTTGCCTGGATTAATAAATAAGAAGCAAATATAGTGGACAATATAATCAGGCGCGCCGCGTGATATCTCTGCGCCCGCCAAGTAGTAGCCTGTGCTTCCCCCCATATAGTCCCAAATCAATCTCTGCCTGGAAATCACCAAGTCTTAATCTGCATTTCTATTTGTACTCGTTGTGAATAAGATGGCCACAAGAAGTAATTATTTTTTTTAGGGATGCACCGAATCCAGATTTTTGGGGTTCTGCCGAATACCGAATCCATTGGTTGAGATTCTGCCGAATCCGAAACCGAATACCGAATCCTACTCTCATCCTCAGTCACTTAACACAGTAAACACATTAAGTAAATAACATCCACAGAAGTGGCTTTTTCCTTTTATTTTATTTTATTTTTTTAAAAGAAAAGAATAAGCAACATTATTCATTTTAAAAGCAGCTGTGTTATGTATTGTTTAGGGTCCTTGTCACCACGACAAGTCCAAATTGTATTCTTTTGACTGGAAGTACTGTCAAACAACACTTTTTCTGCTCACGAGTTCCATTTTCACTTTCTCACAGCATTCCAACGGTGCACTAACGAGTGGTAAAAAGGCGTGGCCCCTTTAAGAGCTGCGCGCGCGCCCTGTTGAACTGTCTGCAGTGCAGTCTGTATTGTATCGTGCGTGTTGTGGGTTATTTCTGTTTGATGCTCATTTTTATCTCATTTTGTTTATTAAGTAATGCTGTGGACGGTAGAACGTTTGAAGACAGTTAAACGAGTTCAATTGGGGAATAAAGTGCGAGTTGTGAGATGGCAATCGCCTCCGTGAATCTGTCTGGCCTCTGCTATAACTTTAATGCTAGCTGTGAGCTATCCCTATTTTTCTTCCTAACACGACCCGTTACACTCATAGGTTACACTACGTAAACACCTTCCCGTAATCAACGGCGGCGTGACGTTGACCAGTAGGGCTGGGTATTGACACAAATTTCACAATTCGATTCGATTTCGATTCACAAGCTTGCAATTCGATTCGATTTTGATTACGATTCGATTCGATTCAATATTGATTATTTTGGATATCAGGTACAATACATAGCAAATTTTCTCAAGGAAAACAAATATCTTATCTAATTAATGCTGTAAACTATGGGAGTCAGTTGTAGCTTCATTAGCCTACTATAATGTTGAAGGTAAAAAATTAATTGATTTCTATGCAAACACTTAAATTACACTTATTTATTTTTATAATAAGAATGCTATAAATAAAAATATTTAAATGATGTCTGTCATAATAACTTGCCAGATTTATTCAAACATGCATTAAATATTGAAGAACATTAAGATTATAATGCTTTTGTAATATGGTGCATATATTTAGCACAATCCTCCTCCTAGAGTTAATTTTTCTAGCTGACTAACGAGTTTATGGTCACATATGTTTTTTTCTGAGGTAAATGTGACGTTACATGACATATGCTGTTTAACTGACGTCTTACCACGGTTGAAACACTGATTGAGCAAATCCATGTGTGAGCATGATACGGATTTCGATAAGTTTAACTATCTTTTAACACACTTTCAGATGCTCATTCATTTCTATTTCACGCTGTAACTGATATTATTAATGCGGAAGAGGAGGTGCGCGCGCGCTGCTGCTTCTCTTGAGCTGAGCTGCGCCAGAGCGATCTCACGCCACAGCGCCTAAACGGTTTATGTTTTTGAATTTCGTAAGAAAATGGACGTAATTTGAAATGTGAGACTTTATTTCATATCAATAGTAACAAAGCACAAAGATTCTTGCGATTTATTGGATGGAATGCGCGTTACAATGTTCCATTAATTCATCAAATGAAAACAGGACGACTAATCGATTCTTGAGATTTAAGAATCGATATCGGTTCGTAAAAATGAGAATCGATTAATATCGAGAAATCGATATTTTTTACCCAGCCCTATTGACCAGCAAGCCCGGGTTCGGTTCGGTAGAAAAAAATTCTAAGGTTTGGCAGAAACCGAACCCCGTTAAAATGCGGCCGAATCCGAATCCTGGATTCGATGCATCCCTAATTTTTTTAATATATATAATTATAATTAGTTTATCACTTTTACTCAGGACATGCTACCTGGCAAAATAGGATTCCATTCATTATGCTAAGCTAAGCTAGCGGCGGCACTGCCAGACTAAGACAATGCATGCACTGAGACAAAAATGCATTTGCCCATAGGGATGCAACGATACCGCTTTTTCAAAACCGATCCGATACAAAAATTCTGAGTATCGGCCGATACCGATACCAATCCGATACCAGTGCAGTTTTTTTTTTTAAATCAAGTATAATTTCTATAACTCTGTGTGTTGAACTGATAATCACTCTTTTGTGTGTTAAACACAATCTACTTAATACAGACAACTTCATTATAGAGAAAAACAACAAATCCCACAAATATATGATCATAATCTATGACAAAAATGCTATTATAAACTAGATTAGTGGATAATTCAGCAGAAAAATTTAGTCTAGAAAAATCACAAGTGCACAATTATTGTATAAAATCTGAACATTTAGTGAAAAAATCATTTAGTGGGTAACAAATAAGAGACAATAAGTGTAACACTAAATCTCGTAAAACATTACACATTGCTCTTTGTATTGTTGTAAAATACATTAATGCAAAACAAGACAACAAAAATCAAAAAGATTAATTATTAAAAATAGCCTAGGCTACTATAAAATTGAGACAAGTTTTAAATGCATAGCACAGCTGTTTAACGAGTCAGCAACCTATGATAGATAGGACAGAACAAGAAAGGCTATTAATAATCTTTCATTGCGCAAAAGTATTATGATATGAAAGGCTCAATACAGTGCTGCAAACAGTGCTTATGCGCATCCCGAGCGCAGAATGATGCGCTTGAAGCAACACGGAGTCACAGCGCGCAGCTCTTCGAGTCCGCAATCCGGATTGAAAAGTTCAAAGCACAAAGGAAATACATATTGATGCGTAGTGTATTATACAGTATCTATATCTATGCAATAGTTTATTCAGCCTTTTCGTTTAACAGTTTTAAATTTCAGTCACTATGCGTGTGAAGAACAATTATAATGCTCTGACTCTACTCTAGTGCTGTGATCTAACAGACACCCTGATTTAGTTACAGCAATAAAGTCCAGCAATATAAAGTTGTTTTATCCGAAACCATAGACCTTTATCTACAGATCAAGTATAATAATAGTAACATTGAATCATCTTAGAGAGTGTTTCATCGTGCTGACTGTCGTAACCGAACGCGACGCGCTGTTTGAATGCTGAATGGAGAATGACTGAGAGCCGCAGTGGAGGAAAAAAGTTTACGTGATCTTGAATTTAATGACTTAAATATTAATTTATATCTCACATTATACTATATAATGTCTTCAGAACACTTATAAGATAGTGGACAAAAACTTTATGGTGCTTTATAATGTTTTTGTGCCTTTTGTGGGGCTTAACAACACAATAGTATATGCACAATATCGGATTTGGATCGGCCTCTTCTGACCGATACCCGATCCGGCAAAAATGGCGGTATCGGCTCCTGAGTATCGGATCGATGCATCCCTATTTGCCCACCTATCTAAAATGTAGGAGAGACCGTGAATAAGCCCAATTTAAAAAAACGGTGGAGTGTTCCTTTAAAAAAACATAAATGTTTTCACTCATCCATAAACATTATTAGATCCATCAGCTTGACAGCAAGTCCCGTCATTCAGCTCGTCACTGCGTCATCAACCGACGCCTTTGTTATTGTAAGAGGTTAGCGATCTCCTGGCGGCATAAAATCTTAGGTATTGTACCTTTAATTGAACTCTTAAAATCCTGTAACACAATCCACAACAAAATTAACACTAAATAAAACACTGGGGGAAAATTAACACTTAATTAAGTGACTTTACAGTGTTTTATTTAGTGTTGATTTTGTTGTGGATTGTATTACAGGATTTTGAAAGTTCAATTAAGATTTTTTTTTTGTTACATGAGAACCATCGTCTGATAACGGTTCTTTATAGGCTTGTGCAATGCGATAAGCAATGACAACAGTCAAGGAAGTTTTTGTCTTCAGTGCTTTGAAAAATTGCAAATCTAATATTTCCATTTTAATTTTTAATTATTTTAATTCCGTTTTTATTTCCTAATATCCCAATTGAACGATTCTTTATTTTTTATATTATTCTATATTTAACAAAATGAAGAGAATGCCACTAGTGCCAGAGAATATGCCAGAGTGCCTGATTTGACAAATGTATGTAATATTTTGAGACGTTATGTGCACTGTGCAGAGTGTCAAGATAAAGGTAGAATAAACAGATTTTTGTTACACATTATATTGATACATCATATTGTGTCATTTTATCGATGTACTAATCCATATTGATGGACCGCTACACCCCTAATGAGAAGGTGACTTCACTAACAAACTGAACATTCATTACAACTCTCACTAATGGCTAAATTGTGACAGTCATATCAGGAAACAGTAAACAACGAAAAAGCAGTAAATTCTAGGAATTGCAATGGACTCTAGCAGTACACTCACCAGAGTAACTCATGCAGTGGTCGACCAGCCCATCTACCCTTACCGATGTCAAAGGCATAAGCAAAGATTTTTGCCCCATTTCCATCTGCATCAACTTCCATGCGTGCCTGAAAATAAAATCATTCAGGCATTCTATTTAAGCATTTATGCAAAAAAAACATTTATGCAAGCAGTTTAACACACATTTGTTTTATTCATACCACAACAGTAAATAAGAGACTTTATTGAAATATATGTATAAACGTGATCTATGTATAATCCATTATCTTGAAAAAGAAAATTGTCTCTTAATTTTAAGGCAACTTGAAAAAGTGTTTTACTGGTGTCTATAAAAATTAAATAAACCTTTAACGATCTATAAAGCATTTCATAGATGTCTATGTACACTAATTACATAGATCTAGTTATTTTGTATAACTATGGTATACTGACAGTATAGTTTTAGGCATTTATTTCCATTCAAAGGAATGGAAACCAGTAGAAAAATATTATGCTTAAATTATTCCTTATAACATTAATATCACAGCCTTCATCTTTTAGCTGAAATGGCTGATAGTTTACAATTTGCTATTTGCTTCCCAACCATCAAAAATGCATGAAATTAAGCATTGTTCCTCAGAATGACTTGTTCTCCATATGTACAAAGTTTTGAGAAGTTAGGACTTGTGCACACAAGATATAGGCATAAAAGTCATAACGGGAAACACCCATCAAATATGCCAGATCATATTTGCTTAAATGTTAAATAGATCAAAATTATTTCGATAACTTTTTGCTAGCATGGTCTAGAGCTGACATGCAAAGTTTGGTGAAGTTTGATGGCTGCTAAAATTTGATTGGCTGCTGGCGGCCATGTTTTGTTTTTTTAAGTCAGTCATGTCAGAAGATTAGGGCATCAACCAAAGAAAATGCATACCAATTTTAAACTACATGGTTATACGGAGTTATAATATATTTTTAGAATATATTTTTAGTTGTAGCACCCAGAAGTTTACCAAACTTGGTGTGCATCATCAGAATGTCCTGTTGTCTATGTGTGTCAAGTTATGTTAAGCAAGTTGCGTTCAGCAGATATAGGTCAACTCGTAAAAGTGTTAAAACAATTTATTAACTTAAATCTTTGCAATGTTTCAATAAATCTAAATTGACAGCTTGATCATTAAAATAGCTTTTTGCCAGCACAGTCCCTAGCTCTTTTGTGCCCATTTTGGTAAAGATTGGCCTAGGAGTTTGAAAGAGTAGGTCTTAAATAAAACTCTAAATGGTGAAAAATTTTAGTTATTTGTAGGCCTGGACCTAGGTCTGGATTAAGGGGAACAATAAAAACCCTTCCCCTAAGGGTCCCAAAGTAAATAGCCTTGTAGCACCACCTAGTGTCAGACAAATGGGAGTCTGTGTGCCCGAGTAGCTGTGCACTATCAGGTCCATCTGCTGAGTTTGGGGTCTCTGCGATTATGGTCTCTGATGCGCATACATTTTTAGGGCAGAAAAATAAAGATAAAGAAGAAAATCAGAACAAACACAATAGGGTTCTAGCAACTTCTGTGCTTGGACCCCTAAAGAAAAAAAAAAACAGGTTCTCACCTCAAAGGCATAGTTTTCCACTAATGGTATGTCTTGCTCATCAATCAAAGTGTACTTTGTCTGAAAAGAACAAAATGTTGTTACAATGCAGAGAAAGTCCATTAAAAACAATTCAAAACATATTACTTGTCGTGTCTCCTCACTGAAGACCCAAGCTTCCTTAAAGGGTTAGTTCACCCGAAAATAAAAATTCTGTCAGTAATCACTCACCCTCATGTTGTTCCAACCCCGTAATACTTTTGTTCATCTTCGGAACACGAATGAAGATATTTTTGATTAAATCTGAGAGCTGGATCACTCCTCCATAGACCTTATTCAGAGCAGCGCCATGACAGGTATGAAAGTGAGGCTGTGAGGGATAGACTTACCGTGTTTCCAATGGCATCCGCTGTAAAAAGCTGAATAAAGCTCCTAGATTACTTACAATTTTCCACAGCTTATATTGTCGGGGGTTTTTTGTCAACTGAAATTTCTTGGAAAGATTTTTCCAGTGTTTCATGTGAGCAGAACAAAACGAAAACGCATTAAATAACAGTACAGCCCATTGAAGAGATGCATGTCTATCCCTCACAGCCTCGCTTTCATTCTCATTAAAAATCAAAGATGGCGCTGCCGTGAATAAGGCGTATAGGCTTATAAGGGATTGAAACTTGTTCTCCCGAAAAGTTATTAAAGACGTCGTAAAAATAGTCCAAGTAGTGACTACAGTGGCTCAATCTTAAGTTTATCAATCGACGAGAATACTTTTTGTGCGCAAAAAAACTAAAATAGCAACTTTATTCAACTATTAATTTCCATCTCGGTCGGCCTCTACGTAGTAAAACTGTGTAGCGCTTCTGTGGTGGACGTCACACGCATCACACACATGACCAGCATTGGCCAATAGGGACCCTACATGTGACGTAGCCCTACGCTATCACACTACGTTAACGGACTAGAGGCCAACAGAGATGTATATGAATGGTTTAAATAAAGTCGTTATTTTTGTTTGTTTTTGCGCACAAAAAGTATTCTCGTCGCTTGATAAACTTAACATTGAGCCACTGTAGTCACATGGACTATTTTAACGATCTCTTTAATAACTTTTCGGGGGGGGGGGGGGGGGGGGGGGGGACAAGTTTCAGTCCCTTAAAAGCCTATGGAGGAGTGATCCAGCTCTCAGATTTAATCAAAAATATCTTAATTCGTGTTCCGAAGATGAACGAAAGTATTACGGGGTTGGAACAACATGAGGGTGAGTAATTACTGACAGAATTTTCATTTTTGGGTGAACTAACCCTTTAAAACTGCTATAAGCATGGTTCCCACACTTTTTGAACAATTAATTGTCTACAACCTTTTTATATGCAATTATCAGATATGGTTTTTGAAAAGTTTGTTTTGATCCAGAATTCAGATTTTTTAAGTCAACATTTATGTGATTAAAGTCGAGTCAATGTCGACTAGTCGCTGATGACATCATTAATGAACAAATAAGCCTGAACCTCGAGCTAAGACTCAAATGCTGGTTGCCTTGTGCACAGCTCCTACATACCAGTTTATTTCAGTTATTTTGTCTTTGGGTCATTATAGCTCTCACAGATTTCTGCTCGTTCAGATACAAATAAAATAGCACAGTAAAGATTACATGTATATGAATGCATTAGTGAGAGAGACTGCATGTGTCAGCCTCTCTACTAATATTGTAGTGTTTTAGTTACTAAGAAATATATGTTAGAACTTTTCTAAGCTATTTTACAGTTAAATCACAGAACAATATTGACAAATTTCTGTGCTACTGTATGTTTCTGTGCACACGATCTGCATGTGATGTGCAAGCTACTGTCTGTCTTCATGTGCGTTACAATGCAGCAGCACATTAGTTTAGAATGGCAATTAACTTACGTGTACAATAAGCCGTTTAAAACGTGCATTCACCCAATCAATTTTGAGCATCCAAATCTGGTATAATCAAACATATCTTGTGGAACACTCTCAGAGTATGCATTTGTCATTTTAACTGTTGAAAGCAGAGCATAAGTGGACTTCAAAGTTCTTATCCTGTAGCACTATAGCCAAGATCAGCGACTAGTCGACATCAAGCTTAAAGTGTCCCTATTATGCTATTTTAAAGGTTCTTAATTTTGTTTTGGAGGTTTCCTATAACAGGTTTACATGCATCAAAGGTCAAAAACATTTATATTATTTTCTCATAATATACATTGCACATGATTCAATGATTTTTCAATGATTCTCAAATGACTCGGATGAATCAGTCTCTCTAAATCCCTCGTGTCCGACAGCCTGCTCTGATTGGCCAGATGGCCCAGTCTGTTGTGATTGGTCTCCCGCTTATAGCGCTTGTCGGAAGCTAAATGTCCATTACCATAACAATCCTCAGCGATTGTATTGTACACAATCGCTGTGTAAGTAAGATGATATAACATTGGAAGAACTAGTTATTAAACCCAAATCTCCATCGCAAGGACGACTTGAGCGGGACGTTTCTCAGTGATATGCTACTCATTTTGAGTAGCAATACAAACCGACATGTATATTTCAAATTGATTGTGGTGCACATACAAGAACTGCATTACCGGTATCAATAACGGTGCATACCTTAGCCAAGCACTGGGGCTGGGTGGTATGACGGCATATATCGTTACCACGGTAGAAAATGTCAACTGTAACAGATTTTTATATTTCCGTGTATTCCGCAACATATAAATAAGTCGGCGTGGTTAACTCATGGCAGCGTGCGTGAGACTGAGACACTGAGATTTGTCAAAGAAACAAGGAGAAAGCAGATCAAGAGGATCCACAAAGGAATTTTGTTTTCTAAAGGGTTGTTGTTAACGTGATATTTTGGGGGGTAAAGGCGCAGCAGTCAAATAGAGCAGTGCAGCACCCATAGGCTACAGTTTAGAGGAGTGCATGTTTGCAACGGGGAAACATGAAGCTTACTTGACAACAACAGTTCATATATCAATATTGTAACGAATATAAATAACTTGTAATAATGTATAGTTATCTGCATCTTTCCATCTTTTATCTATAGTTACTTTAACTCAGCATGACACACAACTGGTTGCCATGGTAATAAACAACCTGCTTGTTATAGCGAATGTATAATCCTGTATCTGAGGCAAAATTACTGAATATGCAGCACAAGTTAAATATTTCAAACTCCAAACAATTGGCCACTAAACCAGCTGATAAAATCTTTCTTTGATTCGATACGCGATTACAACTTGACACTCAAATTAACCGATCGCATTTTACTGATGCGTGTACACGCAATGAGAGGGAGCGCGGTTTGTCAGTGTTCACCGGGCTATGGTAAAATAATGACAGTTACAAGGTGTGTATAATTTTAACTACTTAGTCAACACTAACAGTTAGGGATGGCTCGATACCACAATTTTGGCTTCGGTACGATACCAGAATCTAATACCTCGGTATCGATACTAAATCGATACCACAGGTAAAAAAAAATTTATTAAAATTTCATTTTAAGTGACACTTAAAAAACACTGCTTGAAACTCTCCACTACCAAATGCGCAAAGAAAAGGTATCAAAATGTACATTAAAAAAAAAAAAATCAGTCAGGGAACATACAGTAGGTAAAAAAAATTTTTGTTGTTGAACCCCCCCCCTGAAATTATACAATTAAAATAGGTTAATATCTATAATAATAGACATATAGGCTAATAATAATAATAGAATAATTAAATGACATGTAAACCATAGCTGTCATGCATCAACAATCACATTATTCATCTTGGTTTGGTTACTGTTTGGGTTCATATTAGTTTATTGCATCGCATAAAGTAATGTTAACATGCTAAACATGTATTAGTATATTTAATTTTTTAGGTCATTTAATTATTGATTGATATAGATTAATAAATGCTATAATACTGTTTGATCAGGTTACCTAATGAATGTTGACAAATGTAGCTTAATTGTAACATTAGTAATACTATTTCTCTCTCTCTCTCTCTCGCGCGCGCCACAGCGGCACTACTATGCCATTCATTTTACTATCACTAATACTAAAATTAATATTATTCACATTTGTATTCTTTATTCATTCAAATTCAATGAATATATGTTTGTTTGAAGGTATAACAATGATGAGACATAAACTGAATTGGTTCTACCGTGTCATGCAAGCAGATTTGTGCTTTCGTGTTTACCGTATCCGTATCATATAATTGATAAACTCAGATTATGTATGTGCGCTGTTCAGTGTTCAATAAAAGTCTAAATTAAATCAGTCGAATGATGGACTAACCTGTCGATCTCTGAACTCTTTGACCAAGTCAAGATGAGCAACTGACAAGTCAAGTGCTTCGGCAGATTTGATGTTTGCAGAGTGGTGCATTGAGATCTGTTTCTTTACTTTTCTCATGACTTTTGTAGGCAAAGTAATGCCTTATTTCACTCATACTGCTCTCTCTATTTATTAATTTCGGGCGTGTAGAAATTCGATTGAGCTTCGTTTGATCCATAGTGTTCCTCTGTTGTCACCGTTTGCCGGTTTCGCATGACCCGCGTCAGTTTAGATAGCGCACTGCCGCCTAGCGCTGACCTTCGAAACAGCAGCGCATCAAATACTGAATTGAACAAAATGATGATATTGTACCGTTTGAAATATAATATATACCGGTATTTTTGCAGTACCGGTATACCGCGCATCCCTACTAACAGTAGCTGCTGTTCAGTTTTCATACAGCTGCTCTCCTTCTAATCACTTCTGAACTTAATGAGTGTGTTTTGTTTAGTATATTTATCTATCAAAAATAGTTTACCAAAGAAATAATTTCCCAAATAAAAGAACAAGAAAAATCAAACAAGGTGAAGTACTTTTAATTTCTAAAGTATTTGGGTTTATTTATTATACAAAGCCCTTTTTTGGTAATTTTTTGAGAATAGCTACATATCGTGAAATATATCGTTACTGTGAAATAAAATTAGTCATACCGTGAAACAGAATTTTGGTCATACCGCCCACCCCTACCAAGCACTAATGTGAATGACTGATGTAACATTAAAGTTAGAGATGCAGAGGATATATCCCTAATATATCCACTAGGGATGCTCCGATCGATCGGCCGGAGATCGGTATCGGCCGATAATCACATTTTATGACTTGATCGGTACTCACTCAACTTGGCCGATCTGTGGAATTACTCCACAGCGGTGTGGAATTACTATGATGTGTCGAGAAACAATGAAAAAAATTAGCTATTTGCTGAGTATGTTTCAAAGGAATCTCACGTGGAGGAGCATTGTCCTCCAGCGAGAGCGCCTTTCTGAAGAGTAGGCTTCGCTCGCTCAGTCCATACAGCGCCGCTCGCTCAGAACGCCTGCAGTGACATGCTGGTTAGAAAATATGTGAAATAAGTTGGGCTGCCTGTGCACGAATAAAGTTTTTTTCTAGTAGACTAGTAGTAGTTCATTTAAGCCATTAGTCTAATCGCATAATTACATTAATTTAATTAGCCTACTTAAATATATAAGTCATCAGGCTATATTGCCTATATTCCGCATATCAAGCCCATGCTTAAAGCTTGCCACAAAGTACCGGAAAAAGTAATGTTTATGCAGCATGATACATTGTAATTGTTTATTAATAAACTAAACTGCAAAGATACAGTTGGCGATGTTGACGCCATCTTCGCATGTAGTGAATGCGCTTATAGAGAGAAATGCACACTTCATATGGATTAGCCTACACAAGCAGAGAGTAGACCATTTATTATCAATTTAAATAGTTTTAATTTAGATTTTTATTTTTTAAAGTAGACATTTCAAGCCTGAACTATACGTTCTCAACTCTGTGAGGCAAGTTGAATTTCAGTTCATTTATGAGACGCGCTCCACTTCACGCGCCGGCGCCTCCGTGTTCTCATTATATTGTCTGCTACATTTCGCTTCTTATTTATTAAATCCAGGCAATTGGTTGATGAAACATTGATTGAAATTAAGATACAATTGCTCAAAGCGATCAAAGCGGCACACTCTTAACATTTCAGTACTGACTTGTGACGATCGGGTGCGGATGTCTAAATCAGAGAAAATCATACGTTTGGTGGGTGGCGGGTAGGGGTGTAACGGTACACAAAAATCACGGTTCGGTACGTACCTCGGTTTTAAAGTCACGGTTCGGTACGTTTTCGGTACAGCAAAAAGGAAGAAATGCCAGAGAAATGTCCTATTTATTACAGTGTTTCCTCTAGGATTTTTTCCAACTGTGGTGGCAGGTCCATTCCCCCAGGGGGAGGGGGTGTGGCCCATGAGGCCATATTCCCATGGGCCACGCCCTCTTGCCCCAGGTATTAAAATCTCCCCTTAAAGGGATAGTTCACCCAAAAATGAAATTTCTGTCATAATTTACTCACCCTCAAGTTGTTTCAAACCTGTATGAGTTTATTTCTTCTGCTGAACACAAAAGAAGATATTTTGAAGAATGTTGGTGAACAGACAGTTGCTGGACCCCATTGACTTCCATAGAAGGAAAAAAAAGATACTATGGAAGTCAATGGGGTGAACAATTTTTGGGTGAACTATCCCTTTAAGCAGCATTATACATGGAAGGCTCCAAGAGCGGCAAAGCGATTATGCGCATCTCGTGCGCAGAATGATGCACTTGAAGCAACACAAAGTCACAGCGCATTGAAAAGTTCAAAGCACAACGCGAAGAGAAGAAATGTATATCTATCTATGCTTAGTGTATTCTATCTATGCAACAGTTTATTGAGCCTTTTTATTTTTTTTACAGTTTTAAATTTCAGTTACAGTGCGCATGAAGAACAATTCATAGCGCTACTCCAGTGCTGTAATCTAACAGACACCCGGGAGAAAGGAATATGATTTAGAAAGCGCAATAAACTCAAGCAAGATAAAGTCATTTTATGCAAAACCATAGACCTTTATCTACAAATAAAGTATAATAGTGGGAACATTGATCTTGAAGAGAGTGTCGTCGTGTGTTACTGTGGTAACCGAACGCGACGCGCATTTGAATGCTGAATGGAGAATGACTGAGGAGAGATGAGTTTCCATTAACTTTAACTAACGACTTAAATATTCCTTTTTACCTCACATTATGCTATTAAATGACTTTAGAAGTCTTGGAATATAGTGAGAAAACTTTATTGTGCTTTACAATGTTTTTTATGCCTTTAGTGGGGCTTAACAAATAGTACAATATCGGACCTCACTGAGAAGCTGCAGCCGTGGCGGGATGATTTTAGGTGTGGCGGCCCGCCACGGCGGAATGAATGTAGCGGAAACACTGTATTAAAAGAAAAAATATTTTTAAATAAGTGTGAGTTTTCCTGATCTTGAAACTTTCAGGTTTATAAATGGGGGTAATTTTTGAAGGATGAATAAATAATGTTTTGGTCATCACATTAAAAAAAAATTTATTTATATAATATTTATATAATATTTGAGTTTTGAAGTGCTGGAAAAAAAATGTGTGAAGTACTTGAAAGCATTTCACTATTCCAGCCAAACTGGTTACAGACAGTTAGTGTTACTACATTAAATCCATGGTGAATGTTGCTGATCTGTGGATTTAAAGCCTATTACTAGTTCATTCACGGCACAATGTTTTTCCTGGTTTCCGCGTCAGCGCTGTTTGATCTAATAGAGATCTAAGGTTAATAACGGAGACGTGAATGCTTCTCACTAGATCTCGCAGCGATGTTATTACTTCAGTGGCGAATTCAAATGCTTTCTTTACTGTAGTAACACTTCGCTTGATCAAGATCGGCTCGCGCTCATAGAGCTCGCGCTGCACAGATGTTGATGGTCCGAACTGATATACGGTCCGTAGCGCAGTTTCGTTCCGCTTTCATTACGTTTGCCATTTGATGTTGTGTAACGTTGTGGTGATCGCGCCAGTGCGGATTTTGTCGGCAGGAAAAATGGTCCAAGGAATCGTTCGGTTTGTATGTGTACCGAACCGGAAGCCTCGAACCGAAACGGTTCAATACGAATACATGTACCGTTACACCCCTAGTGGCGGGTGAATGATTTATTTTTAACAGCGGATTCGGATGATGGATTCGAGCTGGTAAGCGCATCTCTAATGTGTAGCTATGAAGTGGGTTTTCATGGGGGGAAAAAAAACTAAATCAGAACTGAAAGACGAGCACTGAATGAAAAAAAAAAACATAATAAATGCTCTGCTAGAATCACTTTTCGTTTTTCGTTTGTAGAATCAATTTTTACAAAACGAAATTCACTTTAAAGAATGGCTACAAAACAAAACGTAATTAAGTGGTCAAAATCATGTCTGACCCATTCCAAATGTTTTCCGATATATTGGGCATCTTATGATTCTATCTTACACATCTCATGCGGTTCCCTTTTCATATAATCCACTACAGTAAAAGACCTGGGTGTCATACTTGACCGCAACTTGACTTTCGAAAATCATATTTCATATGTTACAAGAACAGCCTTTTTCCACCTCAGAAACATTGCTAAGCTACGTAACATGCTATCCGTTTCTGATGCAGAAAAGTTAGTTCATGCATTCATGACCTCGAGACTAGATTACTGTAATGCTTTATTAGCTGGTTGTCCTGTATCCTCAATAAACAAGCTACAGTTAGTCCAAAATGCAGCCGCTAGAGTTCTTACTAGATCAAGAAAATATGATCATATAACACCAATTTTATCATCTCTACATTGGTTACCTATTAAGTTCCGTATCAATTACAAGGTATTGCTACTGACTTATAAAGCCCTAAATGGTTTAGCTCCAGTCTATTTAACGGACCTTCTATCGCCCTACAATCCGTCGCGCTCTTTAAGATCACTAAATTCGAGGCTTCTGGTCATTCCTAGGATATCCAGATCCACCAAAGGAGGGAGAGCGTTCTCACATTTAGCTCCTAAACTCTGGAATAGCCTTCCTGATATTGTTCGAGGCTCAGACTCGCTGTCCCAGTTTAAAACCAGATTAAAGACGCATCTCTTTAACCACGCATTCACATAATGCTTAGGCCTACCTTTTATACTACTGCCGAATCAGATCGAATGCATTAATATTATGAACATCAGCTACGCTAATTATTTCTCATCTGCCTTTCTGCTGTTATCTCGGGACGCAAGTCCCGAGGTAAATAGCGT
This sequence comes from Semotilus atromaculatus, assembly GCA_031834385.1. Lineage (NCBI taxonomy): Eukaryota > Metazoa > Chordata > Actinopteri > Cypriniformes > Leuciscidae > Semotilus > Semotilus atromaculatus. The sequence goes on along the minus strand of JAULUF010000049.1, from coordinate 12,197,365 downwards.
TCGCCAGCTCCAGTTTGTATCCAGCCTCACACGGAGACTTCGGATGATCCAACACCTGTGATGAGACGACTAAACGCCTGTGGAGAGACGACTCGACGCCTGTGAAGAGACGACTCAACGCCGGCGATATGTTATGCCCTAAATTAATACATGATGAACTAACTGTATTTTCTATGTACATTTTTAATGCACTTTCTGTAAAGCTGCTTTGAAACAATGTGTATTGTGAAAAGCGCTATACAAATAAATTTGAATTGAATTGAATAATCAACATAGATTACATTTTTTTTTTAAAAGAACATTATATAAAACAAATATGAAACGTAGGCCTAATTTATGTTTTTAAGTTATATTTAAATGTCACACCACTCCGCTTTTCTCATATGTGTGGTCTATATGCATGTGTGCGTGCATATGGGGGAGGGGTGCGATTTTCGAATAATAATGAATAATACCCAGATCTTCGAATATTATTTTAGCTTGAAATGCCCATTGAGTAGCATCAAACTACTCCAATTTGTTCTTTTAGGAGTTTAAATTATTTATACATTTTTAATTAATTTAGTCCTGCTCAGACTTGTATTAGACAAGGTTTAAGTTACATCAGACTTCTCTATTTTAGGTATTTAAATGTTTATTGTGTCCTCTAAAGTATACAATTGGACAATGTTTAATTAAACCTTGTGGGCTGCAACAGACTGCTCCATTTTGTTTGTATTTATCTTTGTCTTATATTAAGCATCGGGATCTGTACCGGCCGATCACCATGACAAGAAATCGGCAATCGGTATCGGCTGCAAAAATCCTGATCGGAGCATCCCTAATATCCACTGATGGACGCCGCTTTCAAACACTCCCTTGTGCATCCAAGTAAGCGCTCGATGAAGAGCTTTGATCATTGTAGCCAATCACAGACATATATGTTGAGCTAGGGCTGGGCGATAAAACGATAACGATAGTTATCGCGATATAATTGTTCTCGAATAAAACGATATCAAGAGTTCGATAAAGTGTATGCGGCAAAAGCGGAACGAAACTCATTTGAACCGTGCGCGCCTCACGGACCATTTATCCGCTCGACTCAAAGTCCAAACAGCAGCACGAGCTTACTAGAGCAGAAGCGTTTACTCTGATCGGCCTCGGTCACGAGATTTAGTGAGAAGCGCTTGAATTCACCGAATAACACAAATGTCTCAGTGATTTAAACCAGTTTAAAGCCAGATAAAACAGTGCTGACAAACAGGAGAAACACTGTGCGCAACGATATAGTCAGAAGGCTTTTCCGTCGACAAATTCCTATAATTTACTGTAACGTTAGCCTACTAATATTAACTGCACTATGAAATGTGGGATATACATATTGATATACATATTGAATTGTATTATATTATTAATGTAGACAATGTATTAAAGGAGGAATGGGATATAATTACATTATTTAATAATATATTTAGGCTACTGTTTTTCATTCAAATACCACAGAAACCATAAAGTAACATTTTGCCATGATAGTGAAGTGCTGTAGGCTATGCCTGGTTTTATCTGTGGTTATCATGACCTAAATGCATGATGCTGGATGACCAATGGTTAATTTTAATAAAACTCAAACAGTCAGAATATTACATTTTACCAAATAAAAGTCAGCACATGCAGAAACTAAGAAATATTTTTTTCTATTAAGATATTTATTTTGTTAAGGAAAAATTACAAATGTTTGAATGTTCTAACTCAGATTTGGCAAATATTCAAATGTGGCAAGTGTTTGTCATATGTTCTGACAATTAAGAGTAGTTTAAAACCACAATTAATGCTCTGGTTTCTACAACTTTCACTTAGGAGCAAAAATCTGCCTTTAAACTTGAAAGAAATAAAGATTTGACATTTATTGTGATAATTATCGATATCGACTGATATAAAAAAATTATTGTGATAATTTTTTTTTGGCCATATCGCCCAACCCTAAGTTGAGCGCATCAACACAATGGCCAATCAGAGACATATGTTGAGAACGTCTACACAATGTCCAAACACAGATATATTTTGAGTACGTGAACACATTAGCCAATCAGAGACGTTTAAGAATCTGTTCAACAGCGCTCAAAATGGTAGAGGGAAACGCTAGTATGTATCGTCACATTTTAAAAATGTCAGTACCGCCTTAGTACCTTACAACTCTAACCAGGACCAATCAAGTGCTGGGTATATGTAACAGCTAAGAAGCATTGTATGTAGCTATATGACAAACAAATAAAGCCAATTTCCAGCCTTTGCTTGGACTAAAACGCATTTAATTTAAATTGTGTGTTCGAGAAGTACCGACTTCGGTACCAAGCCGGTACTGAAATTTAAAAAATGTGACGCTTTGAGAGCTGTTGAGCGGAATCGTAAACTCCTCTGATTGGCCATTGTGTTCACGCGCTCATCGGATTTGTCTGTGATTGGCTACAAAGATCAACGCACTGGAGCATTTAAAATCACACAGAAGTGTTTGATAGTGTTTTGAAAACGGCAGCATTTGAAAGCACAAGCGCTGATAAGACGCCTGCTTTCAAACACTCCTGTGTGTATCTGTATAAGCGCTCGGTAAAGAGTGTCATTGATGTATATTTACAACATGTTTTTGAAGCGCTGATCATTGTGACCAATCACAGACATATTTAATAGCACGTGAGCACAATGGCCAATCAGAGGTGTCTACGATTCCACTCAACAGCGCTCAAAGCGGCACACTCTTAACATTTCAGTACTGACTTGTGACGATCGGGTGCGGATGTCTAAATCAGAGAAAATCATACGTTTGGGTGGGTGGCGGGTGAATGATTTATTTTTAACAGTGGATTCGGATGACGGATTCGATCTGGTAAGCGCATCTCTAATGTGTAGCTATGAAGTGGGTTTTCATGGGGGGGGGGGGAACTAAATCAGAACTGAGAGACAAGCACTGAATGAAAAAAAAAATGCTCTGTTTGCATTTATGCAAATGTTTGGACATTTATTGGTAATGATATCTTGTGCATCATTTTTTACATCTACTATTGCATTTAATTGTTGATAGGAAACAACTACATTAATAAAATTGTTCTAGTTGAGATTTTAGTGCAAATTATTTTAAACACAGTTTAGATATTTGACAATGACATAATATTTAACTTTTATATGTAGTGTGTCTTAAGAGCCATTTAATATGTTAATTGTTCAGAGGGGTTTGACCTCTAATGTCTGTACAATGTAGTGATTCAATTAGACAGACTATCTTATTGATGTACAATTCATCCAAGTGCCCAATTCCGATCCATTTCAAATATACATTTGATTAATATTGTTAAATTCTAAAGTAAATAAAGATCCATCTTTGATTATCAAAAGAATTTAGGCGCAGTTCTCTCTCAGCCAGTTAGATTTCATGTAGCATTTTCATCGGTCAGTCTGGAAGTCTATTCTGATTTGTTGATAAATTTTGACGTTTAATCCAAAAGCTTTCTAGTGCAAGAGCAAGGAGAAATTTGCGAGTGCACAGGAGTCAGGACACAGTTTGAGCGCAATATCTGAGCGAGAGTCGAATGAATTCATAATGGTGAGAAGACACCATTAATGCACTGTATATTTGAGAAGGAGCGTTACGTTTTGGCCGAGAGCTAAGAAAATTCACGTGCGAGCAGATTCGCGTTCGCGCATTTCATGAATGTTCTCATGTTTACAATGATGCGCTCTCGACATTTGTCATGAAAATAACGCCATGCAATCCGTCAAACAAAAACCTAAATGGGCATAATTTACTGTATAGTATGCGTATTATGTGCGCACTTTTTCATGCAACTTCTCACATGGTCCTGTTGTTTAACACTAATACAGATTTGTTTACCGGCTGGCTGCCCTCTAGTGTCATGGCATCAGCGGCCTGTCATCCCAGAGGCAGCTTGGATTTGTTCGGGATGATGACGCAAAGAAACCGACCAAAACAGTCAAGTTTAAGAAGCCTGCAGCCTTTAGCAGAACGTTAAGCGATAAATTACAAGGTGGCTGAGCAGTGACTGTATAAATGTTTGACAGATAAGCTAAGGCTCATCACAGCCGACATGCCGGTTGTCATGCTGCGAACGGTTCCTGGTTGAGGCATTTTTTTTGAGCTGGCTGAGCCATATTGGATGCCAGTGTCATTACTGACGTGGACCAAGCATCGAAACCGCAACGGTCTTGTGCTTAAAACATTCTTCCAAGTATAACCTAGAAAATACAACTTTTACATTCCCTAGTTAGCGAGCGAACTCTCACCCGAGCCATCTCGTTGCGCTGTAGCCACGGTAGCGGCACTACACATCAAAAGTAGGCGGTTCATAAGGGACTAAACCTACTCGGCTGATGAGCTGACCAGTTTATAATAAAACCCGCCCGTTTCGACGACAACTACATACATATATTACACATACCCCCCTCTGACAAAGGTCGACAACATAAAAAAATGGACAAATCTGCCACTTAATTGTTGAACAGAAGCATTTAGCTCACGGGTCTTGGCTCCGCTCCCCTCCCCTTTGCGTCGCACATGGCAGCCCTAGGTTTCAACTCACCTTCCCGGCCACACGGCCAAGTCGAACAATCCCGAGCTTGAAATCCGACATTAGAGGGGATGTCAGGACTGGGTTGAAATGTGAGAGCAGGTATGCCGGTATTAGGCTGGAAATCGGTCCGGGCAAACCAACCCCGAGTACAATTTTTAGTGTAATAGGGTCAGTCGTTGCCCGTGTCTTCCCCACCCGCTTCCAAACCTCCGTGATGCGCCGTCCGCTGAGAGGCGTTGGAAAAACCTGCCAGCTTCGGAGGGGGAGGGACTAACCAAATTCTGAACGTAAACCAATCGTAAAAGAGGACTGACAGTGATTTGTCCAATCAGAGCTGCACATCGTCGATGCATTCGTGTTGGGTATTTAATTCTTATGCTGACGTATGTGGATATACGTGAACATATTATAGTACTCTGTCCAATCACAATACCAGATTTTTTTCGACAAAGCCCGCCTCCTTAGAAACTACGCCTTTTCGTAACTAAAATACGACATTTTAGCGCGAAATGCTCACCGGCAGTCAAAAGTAATGGGGGATTTTTTTATGGTGCTAAAATTTCTTCTTTTTTTACTTTACTGTTGTGAAAGGCTTAATGGGCAGCCTAATGTGTACTTCTAATTAACCGATAAATATACATTATACAAACTTTCTATATTTTTTTCACCAGTGTTAAAGTTTTATTAAATTTTAGTTCCTGAAATTTTCTGATGGGATCAGGATAATCATGTTTTTTTTATTTTTTTATTTTTTTTTTATCAAATGTAGGCTTTCCCAATCACTATAAAGGACCCCAAATAACAACACAAACTTATGATTTATCCAGATCAAAACCAAGATTTTATTTTGTGATCTAATCCGATTTCAGAAACTTTTCTTTTGGACAACCCTTTTTTAAGATTTGATCCAATTTACTTTTGAATTTACAAATTTACTTTTGAACAACTGGATTATCTACTTCGATTTCAGAATATTTTTTTCCTTTTTAACAACCGATTTTAAAGATGTGATTCAATCTGATAACCTAAATACAATTACATTTCTTTTGAACAACTGGGCACTGGTTGTAACAAAACAATTGTCACACATACATTTTATTTCTCATTGAAGGCCTTATTTAATTCGGATGTGCCATTTACAGAAGTTGTCTGGACATTATAAACTGTTGATTTTAGTGAAATGCACTGGCATGTTTTTTTTTTACTCTACATCAGTAGCATTCATAATTAGCTTTTTTTTTCTTTTTTTTTTTTTAGTTTTGAAAGCACAACTCTTCATTTCCATAAAACGTAAATGTAGCATTTCAATTATTATGACATATCTGAAATATATGTTTTCCTGTTTCACATGAATGTTGCAGGTCCATTCAACAGACTAACAAGCCTACCTACAACATTGTTTTCTCTGAAAGATGGATTGAGGTTAAATGCTTAGGTTAAAAATTTAACAATTCATTCAGGAATCAAAACATTGCTCTGTATGTGGGTGTCTTTTTTATTAATCCTTTAAAGGATTAGTTCACTTTAAAAAAAACTTTTGCTGATAATTTACTCACCCCCATGTCATCCAAGATGTCCGTGTCTTTCTTTCTTCAGTTGAAAAGAAATGAAGGTTTTTGATGAAAAGATTCCAGGATTTTTATATAATGGACTTCATTGGGAACCAAACAGTTCAAGTTCAAAATGAGAGTTTCAGTGCAGCTTACCAGACGATAAATGATACCAGACCATGAATAAGGGTCTTATCTAGCGAAACGATCGGTCATTTAAAAAATAAATAAAAAAGTTTAAGTTTTATAAGCACAAATGCTCGCCTTGCTCTGTTCTGTGATGCGCGTTCGCGACGTCATCGTAATACGTAATTACGTGGAAAGGTCACGCTTCTGTCCTGATGAAAATGTTCTTTTAGCCTTTATTAAAACACCCAGGATACGCACACGAAATGGGCATTTTAAACGATAAACTGACACAAAGACATTTGAATATGTGTATGGTCCTCCTTCGTCACATTTGTAAACACTGACTCGGTATTTCCGCCTACGCGTGCCGTGACCTTTCCACGTAATTGCGTATTACGTGAGTCACTAACGCGCATCACAGTACAGAGCAAGGCGAGCATTTGTGCTTATAAAACTTAAACTTTTTTATTTGTTTTTGAAATGACCGATCGTTTCGCTAGATACGACCCTTATTCATCGTCTGGTATCATTTATCGTCTGGTAAGCTGCACTGAAACTCTCATTTTGAACTTGAACTGTTTGGTTCCCAATGAAGTCCATTATATGGAGAAAAATCCTGGAATCTTTTCATCAAAAACCTTAATTTCTTTTCGACTGAAGAAAGAAAGACATGGACATCTTGGATGACATGGGGGTGAGTAAATTATCATCAAAAGTTTTTTTAAAAGTGAACTAATCCTATGGAGAGTGACATCATCCTTAACCTGGAGGGAACATGAATGGAAAAACTTAGTGAGATATTTTAGAACTCCAGCTCAGACAAAATATCGGGATACAATCTGTTGGCGGGGATGTGGGGAAAAGAGTGCAAATCATGTTCATATTTTTTGGAGTTGTCCTTCGATGGTGAAATATTGGATGGAACTTAAACAATGTGGACAAGAATTTACAGATTAATCTACCTTTCACTTTTGACACACTTTATTTGGGAAGACTTAGCCTAATATGCAAGGTAAAAAGAATTTGAATTGTAAAATGTTTAAAATCATGTTACTAGCAGGAAAAAAGGGAATTACTAGGAAATGGCTAAAGGTGGAAGCGCCAAAAAAGGAAAATTGGGTTGATGTGATGCATGATATATACGTTATGGAGAAACTGACTTCCACTTGTAGATTTGAAATGGATAAATTCGAGAGGGTATGGAATGGATTCTTGAAATTTATTCGGACAATAAGATCAGACTTTATTTGAAACATAATACCTGAGGCACTCCCCTGTTTTTGTTCTTGCTACCAGTGTGTTTGTTTTTTGTTGTTTTGTTATTATTTTTGTTTTTTATTGATTTATTTTTTCGTTTTGGGGAAAAAAGATGATGTAGGACAAGACAAAAATGGTGTATAATATAATCAAATGTATACTTATGTCCTGCAACATCAAAAAAAAAAAAAAAAAAAAAAAGTGAACTAATCCTTTAAGCGAACAAATCGGTTTGATCAACCTCGTGTTCCTCGTGTTCCTCACCACTGGTTCACCTCTCTGCTTCACTCATCCGAGGATCGTCCATCTCAGTCCCTGTGTCACGCTCTCCTGCTGTCTGTTGTTCCCGACCTGGCTCCCATCAGACTGTCGTGGTTTCCTGTATTCTAAACCAACTGAACGTTTGCCTCTTCTGTGATTGCCTGAGTGAACCACTGTTCAATAAACCATAATTTTTACTTGCTATTGCTTCCGTCTGTATCTTACCGTTACAGAACAATCTGACCAACCATGGAAGCTGCAAGTGGAACATAATTGACAGAGTTTATTAACCACAGCGTCTCCCGGATGGTCCAGCCGCAGGAGAGCATCTCCAACACCGGACACGCAGTGTAAGCGTTCGTGACGCAGGTGTCCGAGCTCACCCAGCAGATCCAACTACAGAGTATTCCCACTGCTCTGCCCACACCGCTCATTCTTCCAACCGCACCAGAACCGAGTCATCGACCTTAGCCACGCCTTCCCGTTCCAGAGAGAGCCGGTGAGACGAATTTCTGTAGAGCATTCCTTACCAGATGCTCGATGCATTTCTCGTTGCAGCCTAGAACATTCGAGACGGAGGAGTCAAAAGTGGCATTCGTGCTCACTCTACTCACGGGGCGAGCGGCATTGTGGGGAACGGCGGTGTGGAAGAACCAAGACCAATGCTACACCTCGTTCCACGCACTAGCCACGGAGATGAAGAGTCTTCGATCGGGCGGTAGTCAGCAAGGAGGCTGCCAGAAGACTTGCGGATCTCAAACAGGGTGATCGTTCCGTAGCTGACTACTCGATTGAGTTTTGCACGTTGGCAGCAGAGTGCAAGTGGAACGAGGAGGCGCAGTGGGATATGTTCCTGCATGGGCTGGCCGACTGTGTTCAAAGGGAGATATATATATATATTCTGGACCTGGCCCTACGTGTGGATGCCCGCATCAGCCGCCTGGAGCAGTACACTCGCCCCACCCACACCCCCGGAAGCGTTGGGGCTTGAGTCAACAGTGAGGAGAACACGGTCGGTCCCGTCGTCGATCATGAGCCCATGCAGGAGGGGAGAGCTCGGCTTTCCCGGGAGGAGAGAGAGAGGCGGAGGTCCCGAGGACTTTGTCTGTACTGTGGTGGCACCAGACATTTTCTACACTCGTGCCCGGTAAAAGAGCAAGCCCGGTAGTAAGGATGAGGCTACTATCGGGTAGGATCTCTGCTGGGAAGTCCTCACCGTCTACTCTCCTTCCGGTAAGACTGAGATGGGCCAACCACACTTACACCTGTCAGGCACTACTGGACTCCGGAGCTGAGGGTAATTTTATGGACCTGCACCTTGCTCACAAGTTACACCTCTCTATTACATCTCTCACCCATCAGATCTCTGTCAGTGCGTTAAATGGTCAAGAACTCCACAACATTTCACTTACCACTGACCCCATAACACTTATCACCTCCGGCAACCACACAGAGACCATCCCTTTCCTCCTCATGGACTCCCCTGTAGCACCTATTGTTTTGGGCCAGCCATGGCTGTTGAAGCATAATCCCAAAGTGGATTGGGACTCGAACTCTATCGTCATGTGGAGCGAGCACTGTCACGAGTTCTGTCTTGTATCTGCTTGTCCGTCTATGTCTGTTTCTGTGTTTCAGGAGGAGGCAGCGGATAGGTAGGTGCAGTTCTCTCCCAACACGCTTCCTCAGACAACAAAATGCATCCTTGCGCATCGTTTATCACCTGCCGAACGTAACTATGACATTGGTAACAGTTGTTGGCCATCAAGTTAGCGTTGGAGGAGTGGCATCATTGGTTAGAAGGGTCGGGGGTACCTTTTATCGTTTGGACCGATCATAAGAACCTTGAATATATTAGATCTGCTAAGAGACTCAACTCCAGGCAGGCTCGGTGGGCACTTTTTTTCCGGACGTTTTGACTTTTCTCTCTCGTACCGCCCGGGGTCCAAAAACATCAAACCCAATTCCTTATCTCGTATTTTTTATCCAACTGAACGCCCAGTTACTCCCGAGTGCATTTTGCCCAAGAAGGTAGTTATCTCCACACTAACATGGGAGGTCGAATCGAAGGTCAAGACGGCCTTCTGGATTGTTTGTTCCGGAGGGGTTACAGTCCCAGGTTATTCGATGGGGTCATTGCTTCAATATGGCTTGTCATCCAGGAGTAAACCGCACCAGCTGTTTAGTAAAGCAACGATTCTGGTGGCCATTAATGGCTCGCCATCTTGGTTTCCAAGAATCTTTCATCCTGGAGTCAGTAACTGTCTATGGTTGAATACGCTCATAACTCGTTACCAGTGTCATCCACGGGCCTCTCTCCGTTTTAAGTGTAGTTTAGGTTACCAGCCACCAATTTTTCCGAGTCTGGAATCCGAGGTCGCGGTCCCCTCTGCTCACGCCTTCGTCCAGAGGTGCCACCGCACATGGACCAGAGCCTGTGAGACTCTGCTACAAGTGGGGGCGCGCATTAAGGCTAAGGCTGATCGCCACCGGTCAAGGTCTCCCGTATACGTCGTGGGTCAAAAAGTATGGCTTTCTACCAAGAACATTCTGCTCCGTTCCGTTTCTAACAAGTTAGCTCCCAATTTTTTTGGCCTGTTCACTGTCACCAAGATTATTAGTCCGGTGACAGTCCGTCTCAAACTTCCTCTGGCATACAGGAGAATTCATCCTGCCTTTCATGTGTCAAGGATCAAACCCGTGTTTTATTCACGCATTTATCCGCTGTCCCCGGTTCCCCCACCGCCGCGACTCGTAGATGGGGAACCTATATATTCGGTAAATTGTATTCTGGATTTGAGACGGAGGGGACGTGGATTCCAGTACTTGGTGGACTGGGAGGGTTACGGTCCGGAGGAGAGAAGTTGGGTACCTGCTAGGGACATCCTGGATCACTCCCTTAGCGATGATTACAATCGACAGGTAGGTTCGTCTGGGAACGCCAGGAAGCGTTCCTAGGAGGGAAAGTACTGTCATGGTTGGTAACTCCGCTGTCTCATTCTGGTCTTGTGTTTATGTGTGTGTTCGTTCGTCCTGATTGTTTCATGTGGGCGTTACGCTGATTACTGATTTCATTATCAGCACCAGCTGCGCTTCATAAGTCAGCCTATTTAATGCCTTTGTCTTTCGTCTTGTGTTTGTCAGATCGTTGTTGAAGCTTCCCGTGTTCGTGCCTGTTTCCTGTATTCCTAGTGTTTCCCGTTTTCACTGGATACTGGAGTTTGCTTCATCTCATTCTCACCACTGGTTTACCTCTCTGCTTCACTCATCCGAGGATCGTCCATCTCAGTCCCTGCGTCACGCACTCCTGCTATCTGTTGTTCCCGACCTGGCTTCCGTCGACTATCGTGGTTTCCTGTATTCTACACCAACTGAAGTTAAGATGCCCCTTAACTCAATGGGCCCTATCTTGCACTCAGCGCAATTGACTTTGTACACTGACGCATGTATCATTCCTATTTTGCACCCGCGCAAAGCGGACTTTTCCCTCCACAGACGCACGTCGGTAAACTAGGAAATTAACTTGCGCTCCCTGGGCGGGTCGGCGCAAAAAAAGAGGCGTGTTTCGGCGCAAACACTCCCTGGTGCTATTTTGCAGTTCCAGAAAACAATTGCGCCACTGACCAGAAAAAACCTAGTCAAAAGTCAGTGGCGCGTTGCGCGTTGGTCATAATGCTATTTTAAGCGCGCATGCTTGGCCATAATGTAGCGGGTGCACAACGCGCATACACTTTGATTCTCTCATCAACACAGATGCAGCAGTTTTTATTTTTGCAAATCATACATTACAACAAGGAAAAATATTAACACATGAGGGAAATCATTGTGGTGTCCGTGAAGATGTAAGAAATATGTAGTAAGCCTAAATCTAGCTTACATTTACCCAATTTTTTCAGGCTAATTGTAGTAATGACATGGGTGATGACACCATTTTTGATGCCAGCAACAATGAGTGAAATACGGTTTAATTGAAAACACACAAACACGCTGTGTAATTGAACGAACGTTCGGCATACTGAAACTGCGTTTCAGGTGTTTGAATAGGTCAGGAGGCACTTTACAGTAGGCCTACAGTCCTCAAAAAGTTGTAGCATTCTTTGTGGCATGTTGTGTTTTACACAACATTTCCATAAATCAAGGTTGTGTTGTTGACATAGATGAGGAAACATTAGAGGACTTAAGGAGACGTGATGGTGAACTGCATGTGCCGATGCCACTTAACCCAAATGCCCCAGCAGCAGCACGGGACAGGAGAGCGTATTTGGCAGAAGAGCTGCTTCGTCATCTACATTACAGTATAGTGAGGTAAAGCAAATTAATATCGGTCTAATGTTCGACTACATTTCAAAAATATAACCATGCATATATTCATGATTCAGAGAGAACGAGTCCAAAACATCCGAAAGTGTTTATTTGTGACATTTCTTTATTTACATTTGTCAAAATGAAAAATCAATATCAAACAGTATATGGATAAAAAAAAATACAAACGGAAAATTCGGTTGAAAAGAACGTCGGTCTCCTCGGCTGTGAACCGCTCCTGGCGCGCGCCTGGTAAATCCGCCGTATTAATAACAATCCGCCATGCAACATGCGCACCTGCTCTTAAAGGGTATGTTGGATGATGCTCTGATTGGTTTATTTCACGTTACGCCCAAACCACGCCTATGAATAATGAAGCTACTTCAGACCAACCCCTTTTAGATTTGCGCCAGGCGCAAGAGGCATTTATCCTGCCGGGAAAATAGCAACAGCGCCGAGACCCGCCCACAAAGGTACTTGCGCTTTGCGCTTTGACACTTGCGTTTCAGATCGTGCGCTGGGTGCAAGATAGGGCCCAATGAGTCTTTACTCCACTAATATAGCTAATCCATTTAATGAGTGAATGAAACCGAGTGATCAGATTTGGACACTGAGTGATCAGAAGTACTTTGTACAACTATCTTCTGTTGAGATGCGTGAATTAATGTAGCCTCAGACGTCACGCCTATGGACTGTTGGTTGAACGTTTGATGCGTAAGCAGTGGCGGAGCCAGAGGGCTAGTTGGGGTGGCAATTGCCACCCCAGACGAAGTCCTTGCCACCCCTGTTGCCACCCCGCTAAAAAACATTACACTGTTTGATTTTTACGAACATTTCCAAAATCTCCCAGCGGACGTGAATGCATCCTTACGCAGCACGCACAAGTGTGCAGCACGTGCTGTTGCTGCTACACTTTTCATTGGTTAAGCTGACACGCAACTCCTCCTTCGTGCTCCAAACGGCTCCAAAACAAAACATAACGCGGCAGCACACACAGGATCGATGAAGAGCGTTTTGCTGGTATGTACGGCTTTTATTGGTATTCAATTAAACTAAGTGTTTTAACGGGAAGTAAGGGCATTAATACTTAAGTGAGCATTACTAGTCTCGTGAAACTGACTGATTGTCACGCCTGCGTGAAGATGCTTAAAACATGTCGTTAGCAAATGTTCAGCAACAATAACAGACATTAGGTAGGCTTATTCATATTGGCACGTGTAATGCAGCATATTGAACTGATCTTAATAAAACCACCGTGGAGATGTAGAGATCTGACTGTAGAGATGTACAGAAGTACTGAAGTAAGTTTGTGTAGACATACAATTTATTAGCACTTAACATAACATGTCTAGATGGTTTTAAGCAATTTTCCTTGTGTTGTCAAATAGGCTAGCTAGACCTCAATATACTCGGATTTAGTCGTAATGTATTACTTTAGTATTTGTATTATTAGTAACGGTGTACTCATGGTAAATAATAACAAGCAAATTGTTCCAAATAGGGACAGCAGAATGAAGAGAAAAAGCGATATCACCAACTTCTTTCTAAAGAAGCAAAAGTCAGGTGCAGATCAGGGCCAAACAGGTCCCAGTCCCAGTGTCAGCTGTCGTAGTGAACCATATGTAGGTGGTGGACAGGGAAGTCAAGAAGAGAAAGATGATGACACACAAGAACCCAGTGTATCACCAGCAGGTCAGAGCAGTGTGCAGAGGCAGTAAATTGTGTCTTAAATTCAGATTGTGTGATGATTTTTGTGCAAAGTATTATGGTATAATATCCAATAATAATTTTATAATTAATTCAATTTCAGAGGAAGACCAGAGTGAGACGGTTATTTGTACCAGTGATGAGGAAGACGGTGAGCCAGTCCTAATAGAAAAAGAAGAACAATGTACTGAACTCCCCACACCCAGCTCAAGCATCACATGTGTACCAAAAGGACCAAGGTAGGTACATTAGCCATGTACAAAAACATTAACAGTATAATAGCCATGATCTAGACTAGTGTTGTTCACTTCTTGATCTAGTATAATAAAAAGTGTCTGTGGTATTTATTTCATTTAATTTTTACTTAAAGACATCTCAAGATCGAAGGATGAAAAACCTGTTCAGCCATGTATCGCCAGGTTTCCACAAACCCCATTTGGAAAATTTACAAGGTCAATCAACAGCTTTTGGTATAAGGACAATCCATGGCTAGAGTACTCTGTAAGTCAAAATGCAAGTTACTGCTTTGCCTGCAGCCACTTTTGCCTCCCAGGTTCCACGGAATCTGCCTTTACATCTGAATTTGGGTTTTCCAACTGGAAAAAGGCATTATTTAAAGATTCTGGTTTTAAACTTCACTCAAGATCAGACCAACATTCAAATGCAATGTATGCATGGGCAGAATACAAAAGAAGCAGGGAAAGTGAGAAATCAATATTTGATGCCTTAAATGAGAACAGAAAACAGCAAGTTGAGAAAAATAAAAATTAAATCAAGACAATTGCCGAGGTCTTACTCTTAACTGCTACTCAAAACATTGCACAGAGGGGCCACTGGGAGGGTGGTGAGTCTGAGACTGAAGGCAATTTCTTAGCCATTTTGAATCTCGTTGCAAAGCATGACCCCTTTATTGATGAAAGACTTGCTGCACAGGGCAATGCTAAGTACACTAGCCACCAAATCCAAAATGAGATGCTTCAGGTTTTAGCAGATATGGTGCAGAAGCAAATTGTTGCAGAAATAAAAAAGGCAAAGTGTTCAAGTGTGTTGGCAGATGAAACAAAAGACTTGCAAAAAAAAGAACAAATGTCTTTAGTGCTGCGATACTATTACAGCGGTGCTGTACACGAAAGCTTCTTGCACTTTCAGTTAGCAGAAAGCTTGGATGCAGAAGGTCTAACCAAAATGATAGTTGGATGTTTGGAGAGGCATCGGGCTTGACTACAGAGACAACCTTGTTGGCCAAGGCTATGACGGTGCATCAGTAATGAACGGGAAACATTCTGGTGCGTCTGCACGGATTAAAAGCAATGCCAGGTTTGCATTTTATGTGCATTGTAGTGCTCATTGTCTGAACCTTGTTCTTGTTGATGCGGTGTGAAGTCAGTGCCTGAAGCTGAGGAGTTTTTAGTTTTTATAGGTTTGTGTCTGGCTCTGCTGTCCATATGAAGTGGCTTGATGTTCAAAAAGAAATGTACCCACATGAAAAGCCTAGGTAACTTCAGCAACTTTCAGATGTTAGGTGGGCTTGCCGGTACATGGCATGTAGGACTAAGAGACAGGCTTCCAGCAATTTTGAGACTCTTGTAAGACATTTCACTTGAGAAGAATAGTGGAAATAGAAAAATAGAAGCAAAGGGTCTTTTGGCTCAAATTGACCAGTTTATAGGACTTTTGGTTACTTTTTGTAAAGTGTTGTAAAGGGGATGTGAAAATCCTGTCTGACATGCTCCAATCCAGAAGTCTTGATCTGGTTAGAGCAATAGATCTAGTTGGCTCCCTTACAGACACATTAAAAAGCTACAGAAGTGACTGTACATTTGGTGAATTATGAAAGGAGATTGAAGAACTTGTGCACCACTGCAACATTAGCACAGAAGCACAAAACAAGAGACGACCAAAGACCAATTTGAAATTTCTGAATTCACTTGTAATGAGCACTGTTGGACAGAGGTACTCTGAGTTTGCAAACAATAAAGAGTTCAATAAAAGTATTTTCTATCAGGTACTTGACTGTCTTACAGCAGAAATAGATAGGCGTTTTTGGATGTCTGGAGAGCTTCCTCCCGTTGCATGCCATGACCACCTGCCCAGAGCCAGAGCTTCACGTCAGCCACGACGTGACAGAGCTTAACGTCAGCCACGACGAGCCAGAGCTTCACGTCAGCCACAACGAGCCAGAGCTTCACGTCAGCCACGACGTGACAGAGCTTAACGTCAGCCACGACGAGCCAGAGCTTCACGTCAGCCACGACGAGCCAGAGCTTCACGTCAGCCACGACGAGCCAGAGCTTCACGTCACGCCTGCCGAGCCAGAGCCTTCTCCGCTGGTCCTGTCCAGCCCCGGGCCTTCTCCGCTGGTCCCGTCCAGCCCTACAGAGCCTTCACCGCTGGTCCCGTCCAGCAAAGAGCCTTCACCGCTGGCCCCGTCCAGCACTGTGCCTTCACCGCTGGTCTCGCCCAGCAAAGAGCCCTCACCGCTGGCCCAGCCAGAGACCGTCCAGCCAGAGACGGTTCTTGTCCCGTCTGCCCAGCCAGAGACTGTCAACGTCCCGTCTGCCCAGCCAGAGTCTGTCTGCCCAGCCTGTCCCGGTCCCAGAGCCTGTCCCGAAACCTGTCCCTTTTCCTAAGTATTTTTTTGGGGGGGGCCATATGTCTTCGCTGTGGCCGTCCAAAGGCCCACAGCAGCCCGAAGGGACGTCTCCGCCATGGCCGCCCGAAGGGTCTTCACTGCCCTGGCCACGCCCTCGTCAGCCTCCAGGGCGCCCGCCCCCCCACTCCTATTGAAGTTATACGGCGCAATGACGCGCCTTTTTGGAGGGGGCGTAATGTTACATGTGTGACCTGTGTTTCCCCCTGCTTAGTGTTTTTGGTTCAGTCCTGTGTCCCAGTTTTCCCGCACCTCGTTTGTGTTCAGGTACTTCACCTGTGTTTGGTTAATTTGCCCAAGCTGGGCCTTGTTCCCCTAGTCTGTTCTCTGTGTATTTAAACCCTGTGTTCTCCCTCACTCCTTGTCCGTTCTCGTTAATATAGAGTGTGTTGTATGGTTCCTGATGTTTTTGTTAAATAAGTTTCCTGTTCCTCATCGTCGTCCTCGTGCTTCCTACCACACGTACCATAACACAGTGTTAAAGGGCTCTATGTTTTTTGTACTGTTGTTTTATTATTATTCTTGTGGTACATATTTGAATGTGTACAACTGCCTTGTCCTGCCTTGTTTTGACAGGTCCAAGTTTTCCTCAGTTTTTGTTTACTACTGGACTTGATTAGTCCAAGGAGCACTTTGAATACTTGTTCTATTTTTGCTGTATATTTAATATATATATAATTGTGTACATTTAAATAAACAACTTGAATTTAATCTATATACATTTTGTGGAAAATAATTTATTTTTAGTGTAATTGAACACTTTATATATGACCCCCCAAAATAATACCTTGCCACCCGTTTTAAAAGTCTAGCTCCGCCACTGGGCGTAAGGCACACAAAATAGGAAACATTTTGGAAGTTTCTAAGTCATCACCTGATTGGTTGAATTCTACAGAATTTCCTGGAAATGTGTGTGTCGCATTCTTTAACTGTCCTCCTAGAAACAAAGCTGCTAAACCCCCCTGAGCAGGTCTGTTGGGACACAGATATTACATTTTCACACCCCTTAACATGTTACTGTACAAAACAAACTGTGATTGGTTGCCTTATCAGACATATGGCCTCTTGTGGTTCTAATGAAATCTGCTACAAAATGCTGCAGGATTTTTCCACTAGCTTTTGGATTATTGCAGAAAATAAGCTCTGTGACTGACAAAGGTTTATGATTCTTACACGTTTTGTTCATGATAATCTTCACAAATGAACACAACTATAAAGACTTTTGAAGCCTAAATACAATCAGCAGACGTAAAAAAGCTAATCGTAGGCTATAAACAAACTAGTCAAGTCGTCACCTTTATTTATAGTACTTTATACAATGCAGATTGTTTCAATGCAGCTTTACAGTGATTTTTTGAAACAGGAAAATTATGCATATGAAAATGTTGTTCAGCTGAATTCAGTTCAGTGTTGATTCAGTTCTGTTGTAAAGATCATCAATTATTAAATTAGTTGCAAAAAATTATGTCACCGTCCAGCTCAGTTCAGTTCTCATACAACAGCGTCAGTACAGTCAAATCAATAATATTGTTGAATATAAAGTGTCCCCAACTAAGCAAGCTAGAAGCAACAGTGGCAATGAAACCAAACTCCATCAGGTGATAGAATGGAGAAAAAAAACCTTGGGAGAAACCATGCTCAGTCAGGGGGCAGTTCTACTCTGGCCAGCAAATGAACATGGTGTCATTATGATTCAAGCTGCATCACAAGTCAGAATTAAGATCGGGATTGGTAGAATTCAAATATTAATCTAGTTCCTTTTCCTTAGACTAATATTACTGTAGATGCCATTCTTCTTACGACGTGACAATTGAAGTGTTCCCGGTTCCAGCTGACCTAATTTATGCAGCCTATAATAATAATTTAACAGATATGAATAACAGAAAATGATAATATGTTATGTTTATGCCAGGTTAAAGAGATGTAGTCTATAGGTTTAAACTGACAAAGTGTGTCTGCGTCCAGGCTAGGAAGACTATTCCAAAGTTTAGGTGCTAAACGGGAAATGGATCTACCACCTGCAGTTGATTTATTGGTATTATTAACTGGCCAGAATTTTGAGAACGTAATAGACGTGAAGGACTATAATGCATTAAGACTACGGCCATGTGACTTCAACGTCACCATCACAAAGCTTCTGAATTCAACGTCACCATCACTACACTAAGCTTCTGACAAGTCTTTCAGTCTTTATTTAAAAAACAATTTCCCAGAATGTTTGAGTTATAAAGTTTGCGAGAGCGTTTTAATAAACACAACAAAGGATGACTTTTCCTGTGTGATGTTTAATGTTCCCAACAACCTCTGATAGCTAAAAGTTTTTAAAAAGTAAAAGCTTTTAAAAAATCACTTGAAGGCATGACTGATGTTGTCTACACTATGTTCTGTTAGTTGCATTATCATGGACTTTTAGTTTCTTTTCATTCTCATCATGTGTTCCTTTGTTCGGTTTTCTTGCTCCACATTTGTGTTCTTGGTTTCAGCTGTGCTCTAATAACTATCCTAGTTTGTGTTTGCTATATAAGTTGATCCCTTACTTTCATTCTGTTTGGTCTGCTGTTTGATCTTTATTAAACTTCATGTTGGAACTAATCCTCTTCTTCGTGTGCCTTCCTGCAACCGCCCTGTGACAGACGACCGAACCTAAATGCAGCTCGATTTGCTGCGGTGGCTTGTGAGAGCACAGATTTTTTGTCTTTTACTGGAAGTTTTTTTCGTCTCGCCATCCCCAGCCTCTACGATGATGAGACCCTGAAGTCATTGTTCTGGATAGCGGTTAACTTTCACCATCCCGTTGACCTCCCAGACACCACCGGTCTGAACTGGAGAGAAGCCATCATCCAGAGAGCGTCCGACCCTGATCCAGGGCCCAGCCAGACTCAGCTAAAGTAACCACCTTCGACCACGGAGAATGTGTGAGAGCCCCCCGCAGATGTTGAGGGACCAGCCACCGTGACAAGTGAGCCAGACCCTGATCTTCATGGAACTAATCTTCTTCGTGTGCCTGCCTTTATATGTGGATGTCACTTCCAAAATTTTGCAGCATGTAATTGGCCGTCAGTCATCTAAGCAGCATGAAAAACAAAACTTTTATTCAATTTATTCAGACTATATAGCCTCAAATGTGTAAAGAGCACCCCATTATAATCACTAACAAATCTCAGTTCACACAAAGTTCCATTATAATCAATGAAGCTGTCTACACCGCACAATGAATCTCTTACTTACATCATGTCTACACATTATTTATTAATGAGAAGTTTTGCGAGTGTGCAACACTGAACATAAACTCAGGTGTTTTAAGCAGTAAATTGATTTTAACTTAAACACCTCTGACTGGCCATTGCATTCGAGAGATGAACATATATGTCTGTGATTGGCTACGTTGCTCATCGCTGCAAAACGCTGTAAAACGCTGTAAATAGAAATATTTGACGTTCTCCAGAGCGCAAACACAAATACCTACTGAGTGTTTGCCAAATCGGTTTCGACAATGATATTATTACAATATCACCTGAGGGTGCTCTTGCTTTGAGGGTGCTAATTCGGGGGCCCCCAGCAGTCCATGCCAGTCCGCTACACCACTGTATAGGGGGTGATTTCAGAAACAGCCAAGGATTGTCCTTCATTAAAGGGTACCCCGACTAGTGTGGCATGTTGGCCTTATAAGATTAACGTGGGCGTCAGCTATAAAAAGGTGATACAAAAACACTCCAAATGTTTTTGATTTTATTAAAAAAAGACGAAAATCCGTTGACTCGTAGGCCGCCATTGTTATTTACGTCTCAATGCATTCTGGGTAGTGACGTGTAAAGGTTGTAACTAGCCAAGTTTTGACAGTAGCGAGATGAACACGTCTGCCGTTCAGCCTTTTCAGTTTGAACCCGAGCTTAAAGGTAGGCTTAAATCAAGAGAATAACGCGGATAACGATAGGCCTACTCAAGAGTTACATGAAAATTAAGATTATCAGAGAGTTGAAGAAGCGAGAGTGGGGCAAAATAGATGGTGTCTGCGGCAGTTTGCCAATGCCAAGCGAGAACGAGAGCGTTTGCTGTAAAGAGCTCCACTTTTTGTCAGCAGCTGTCCTGGGTAGGCTATAGATCAGACGATCGTACTATCGGTATAAATAATTTAATAAGTCATCTACCGCCGTCGTTTGCTTTATTTTCCCTAAGCTGTCACTATGTAGTTGAACGCATAGAAATACCCTCTCGGATCTTGTTCAAAATCCTGCCGCGCCACAGAGCACCATTTACATAGGTTTATATTAAATTTACATTTATTTGTCTCAAATCGTTGTTAATGTATATACTGACTTCACCCTGCGCAGCAATATACATTTAGTTTTACATTCATTTACAGAAATCGGCTGGTTGAATGAAAATTGCTGATGTTACCGGATTTTGAGCAAGTTAACAGACGCTCTGAGGCAAAGTGAATTCAGACTGCAACGATTGTATTTAATTGTACAGTACAATCATAACATAGTACAGACATATCTTATTTCCATAATGTCCTTAAATATAACAATATTGCTGCCCATAAACTGACAAAGTGCGCGTCCGGTGTGTGATACCTCGAGTTGTCAGAGACGCGGCGCGGCGCTTCTCGTCCGGACCGGTGTGCAACCCCCTTTACACTGAACAAAGTCAACACTATTCTGCTCATCTACCTCATGTACATTTTCAATCTTACAATTACAATATTAATAATTACCATTGCACTAAATTGCCGTGCACCACATATTTAAAATCTGAAATCTCAGACTATACTGACTATACTGAGCTCTTTACAGCAAACGCGGTCGTTCTCGATTGGCATTGGCAAGCAGTTGCCGCACAGACACCGCGTTATTCTCTTGATTTAAGCCTACGGTGCGCTCGGGTTCAAACTGAAAAGGCTGAACGGCAGACGTGTTCATCTCACTACTGTCAAAACTTAGCTAGCTATCCGGTACGTTGGAAAAACAATAAACGAAGCGGCTACAGCGGCTAGGCTCAACCAACTACAACCTTTACACGTCACTACCCAGAATGCATTGAGACGTAAATAACAATGGCGGCCTACGAGTGAACGGATTTTCGGCTTTTTTTAATAAAACTAAAAACATTTGGAGTGTTTTTGTATCACCTTTTTATAGCTGACGCCCACGTTAATCTTATAAGGCCAACATGCCACACTAGTCGGGGTACCCTTTAAAAAAAAAAAGATGCTGCAGAGTTTGACGTGCAGCGTCCGCAGAAATTTCGCATGCCCAAAGTAACGAGTATGAGTTATGTTTCCATCCAAAGTTGTGAATTTAACTTATGCGCAAAATTGGAATATCAGATAAAACACTTATAACGTGTTTAATTCCATAATAAAGTAGTAAAGTAGTTCCACAGTAAAAACAATAAAACTAATTCCATTCAGTGAGTCAAAGAGAACAAAACGTAGTCAGTTACCTAACGTAACCTCGGTTCTCTTTAGAGAGGGAACGAGTATTCTCTCAGTTCCCCCTGCTGGGAAATCGCTCCCATTGTCACCACCTGCTGGTACCAATCGGCTGCTAACCAGGGCTGCAGAGCTGAAGTACAGCTCTGAGATATCCTGATCCGCCTGCAGCCACGCGTCCATCCCTGACGGGGTACGCGGGCGTTCAACCAGCGTTGTAGCGGGCGCATGCGCAGTAGGCCCAGCTGGAGCGTTGCTGCAGCTGAGGCCATACAACCCAACATCCTCTGAAACTTTTTCAGGGAGGCGGTTCCGCCCTTCTGGAAAGAAGCGGCTAGGTGTCGAACACGGCGCGCGCGCTCTATCGACAGCCAAGCCTTCATAGCCATGGAGTCCAGTTCTATCCCTAAAAAGGAGATCGACTGGCTGGGCCGTAATGAGCTCTTGGTCCAGTTGACCGTGAGACCCAATCTTTCCAAGTGACTGAGAAGCATAGTTCTGTGAGATACGAGCTCTATCTCTGACTGTGCTAGGATCAGTCAATCGTCCAAATAGTTCAGAATTCGCACACCCTGGCATCTGAGGGGTGCGAGCGCCGCGTCCATGCACTTCGTAAATGTACGGGGTGCCAGGGACAGGCCGAACGGGAGGACTGTGTACTGATATACCTGGCCGTCGAAGGCGAAACGTAAGAATGGCCTGTGACGGGGTATAATCTGTATCTGAAAATACGCGTCTTTCAGATCGAGAGATATAAACCAGTCCCTCGGGCGAATCTGTGCGAGGATCTGTCTGGTCGTTATCATTTTGAACGGCCTCCTCATGAGGGCTTTGTTCAAATATCTCAGATCTAATATAGGCCTCAGGCCTCCGTCCTTCTTTGGAACGAGAAAATAACGGCTGTAAAAGCCTGACTCGCTCAGAGAAGGCGGCACCGGTTCTATAGCTCCTTTGCACGGCAGTTTGGCTATTTCTGCGCGGAGTAGATGTGCTACTTCCGCATTCACTGTCGACTCGGTCTGAGCGTGAAAACGCGGGGGACGGCGAGCGAACTGTAGTGCATAGCCCTGTCTTATTGTGCTTAGCACCCACTCTGAAAGCCCTGGAATGGCTTCCCATGCTTGTGCATGTACGGCTAGGGGGAGAATGGCCTCCGGGTTCCGATCGCCACACACTGTGGGTTCTGGAAACTGAACCGGAGACGGGGGCGCGGTGCGCGCGTTCATGGTGCTTGGGTGGAGCGGCTCGCTGACAGCCGTTTCGGGCTGCGGAGCGACTGGTAGTATGCACGAGCGCTCGTGAGCAAGCTTGTGGCACACATTCGCAGTCTGACCGGTATGAGTGCTTAGACACGGCGGCTCGCTGCAAGCTATGTAGCGAGTGTAGCGAGCATCGCCGGAGACAGTGTGTCTGTATGTAAACGTGAGCGCTCGTGAGCGGGCACATGACTTACATTTATAACCTGATCTGTTTGAGGTTGATGTGGCAAAGTGGCAGAGCGGGCATTGGATGGACGCGAGCGCGAGTTCGCGGGCGCAATGTTCACATCTAACACTCGAGCGGCACTTGCCAGCTTTATAAGAGTGAGCTCTGTGGGCCTGGGAGACACATGTATGTGAGTGCTTGTGTGTAGGGGTGAACACTGGGACGTGGGCACATTTTCTACACTTAAAACACCGTCGGCGTGAGCCGGATAAACAGGAAATACACTCTTTATAGGATTTCTGTGGGTCGCCGTAAAAACGGCGTTTGTGTACAGGCGAGAGGGCATTATAACCGGCTCGTTGGCTGCAACATACTTTCCTGCAGTAACCCTCGGTGGGGGGACTGACAAGGAGTGGCGTTTCGACGGTGGTCCGGTCGCAACGGGACTTAACCGTCTCTTTTCTCCCGTGGCTAGGAGGGCTTCGCTTGCTCGGGTTTAAGCGCTATCCTCGACCGAGGTACCCGTGGGGGAGGCGGCCTGCGGCGGCTGTCCGAGCGAGATCTAGGGCGGCCGCCCTGTCGATGCTGCGAAGCAGCAGGCTTGGCTGGACGCTGAGTGGAGCTACTAGCAGGCGGCTTGTCACGTGGGCGGCCTGTGGCTGAGCTAGAGCGTCGCGGCAGAAACAAATTCATGGCCTGCGTTGTCTTTTGTACTTCGGAGAAGCGATCCACGATGCCGTTTACTGCTGGGCCGAAGAGACCGGAGGATGAGAGCGGTGCGTTGAGGAAGGTAGCACGCTCAGACTCCCTCATGTCTGCGAGCGTCAGCCAGAGATGCCGCTCTGTGACGGTTAGCGCAGCCATGGATCTGCCGATGGCCTGGGCCGCTGTCTTTGTGGCGCGAAGGGAAAGGTCCGTCGCGCTCCTTAAGTCAGCGATCGCATCTAGATCCGAGCCCTTCTCGTCCCATTCGCGGAGGAGGTCGGCCTGTAGGATCTGCAGAATGGTGAGCGGGGCTGGATGTACAGGATGTGCGAGGCATTCTGAAAAGAACGCTCGCGCTCTTTTAGAAACAGTGTGTGTCGCAGCGGCGAACACACACAGACACAGATAAACAGAGCAGTAAAGGATATCGACGCCGGATAGCGTTGCTGGCACGGAGGGCTGAAGGCGGCGAGAAGTCGACCGGCTTCCTCAGGCGCTTTCCTCTGCTGGCAGTCGCTGGCTTCGACGGCGGCGGCTTCTCTCGGATCCAGCGAAGTGTAGAGCTTCGCTGAAGAGATGAAAAATCAGGGAAGCAGCCTGTGAGCCCCGCTTTTATACGCTAAGCCACACCCCTTTGCGCGGGCTGTGATGCGTAGAGGGCGCGAGCGCCTCCAATTGGGCGTGACGTCACGCCAGGCTCACTGGTAGGCTGCTGCAGTTGCCACAAGGCAGCCAATGAGCACGCTAGACAGCTTGCTCGAGGTCTGCAGTTGCTGCACTGCGTTTACAATATATACAAAATTAAGGATAATTTTTGGCTTCAATATCTCGAGCAAAGATGAACTTTACCCCGTAGCGTAAGCTAAACTTACGCAATACAAGAGAACCTCTCGTAAGAGAAACATCACTTCCTGATAAACTGGCACTAAATATCACTAGGAAAAGTAGGAGAATCCACTGTAGCCTATATAATAAGTAGTTTCGTATATAATAAAAGAGGCAGATGCTGCTGTTTGAGAACACAGTCGTATCAGACAGCTTTGGGAGGTAATTACGGAATACCGAACCACTTTGGCGAAAGACTTTGCTTAGGCATTTCAGAACAACCAAAACAGCATTTCAGAAGCTGAACAACGAGATCGGTCCGCTGGTTAATCCTGACTGCCCTGTTATGCCATCCTATCGCGAAGTCACATGATTTTTTTGATGTGCATCAAGGAATTTATTCGGTAAATATGTTTCCATAGTAGAATGAGTGACTCACATGAGTGCATACGCTTTTTATCTGGATTTTTAGAATTTATTTGCATCTTGGCTTCTGACTTTCCATCAACCAGTTTTTGATGTGAAATCCCAGAATGCACATAAAAATATGGTGCATGGAAACATAGCTACTGGGGCTTAAACCTTGTTGCAGTTGGCATCAGAATGGTTCAATGACTCCCTCATAATGACAATAGTTGTAGCCACCCTCTGGCTTAAAGGGATGGTTAGTTCACCCAAAAATGGAGACGTTCAAGAAGTAAAAGAAAAACGTAATCTTTTCAGTTCTCGTGCATGCGTCGTGGCTCTCTCGTGAACTCACGTCAGAGGCCCACACTGAAGAAAACGAATGGGTGAATAAAGTCGATATTCTTTTTTTTTTTTCGCACAAAAAGTATTATCGTCGCTTGATAAATTTATAGTTGAGCCACTGTACTCACTTGTACTATTTAAACATTTTCTTCAATTACTTTCTGGGCCGGCAAGTTTCAATACCTTAGAAGCCTATGAGGAGTGACCCAGCTCTCAGTTTAATCAAAAATATCTTAATTTGTGTTCCGAAGATGAACGCAAGTCTTACGGGGTTGGAACAACATGAGGGTGAGTAATTACTTATAGAATTTTTGGGTGAACTATCGCTTTAACGATGTACTTCAAAAAGGATCACTGATTGAAATTTGAAAGAATCTTTGCAGTGATTCCAAAGATTTGAGTCTAACACTGTTTAACAAAAAGCAACCTCTTTACAATGCTGTACTCCATGTAGGCTACAAAATGTATAGCGCATGAACTTGTGGACCCCTGAACCTGTAGCATATTGTTGCTCAATAAATTTCATTGCACGCCAATAGCCTGAATTATTTTATTCTTTAATTACCATCGTAATATTTTACTTTTTTTTTTTTTTACATTGTGCCATCTTATTTTTATTTGAAATGTTTTAGATGATGGTGGTCTATTAACATGGTAAGAATTGTGTAGCAAATAGACGGAGTTACACATTAACAGAGCAGTGTTCTGATTTCAGCTAATATGCTACATGCAAGATCAGATGACAAATTAGCATATAGCAGGTCAAGAACAGTCCCAAGTTTCACGCGAGTGACTAGACCAGTGGCCAGAACTGCAGACAAATTTAATTTCAGACTTGCGCACTCTACAACCAGTCCACTTCCGTGTTATACACCTGCGATAGGTAGGCAGGGCTCTAAAACTGGATACACCTGCACTGCGGGTATTTTACAGTATACATCAGCGAAACCAGACGAACCCATCGTACTTTATTCTGCTAAGGAACTTAACATAGTATCTCTCGGTGCAATGAGTATGGATAGACTTTGTGAACTGGCAACGGTGTCCTTGCACGTCAATGACCTGGAGATTGACCCTGAACTGGACGACCATCCAAAACATGAAGATCGAATAAGGAGTGAAGGCGAAGAGATCTTTTTAAACACCAATGTCACAGTTAATGGAGAATCGTCGACAAAACCTGTGCGCAAATATGTGGAGACCCCTGTAGGCAGCAGTGCAGACTCCGTATCGGCTTCAGGAGAAGCGAAACTGTGTCCAGAACATGAATGTGAACTACAGTTGTACTGTAATACAGAAGGGAGACTGAAATGCTCGCAATGTGTGTTGGATGGAGCTTGTCAGGGTCATACAGTGACAGAGCTGGTTACCAGGGCAACTAAAGTAAGGGTGAGTCACTAGTTAAATAACATAATAATTAGGTTACAAAAACATTGACAAAATAATTCCTAACAAAAGATTACTTTTTCCCCTTAAAATATATCTGTTAGAATAATCATGTGAGAGTTTCAGCAGTCTTGTGCATTTGTGTATATTCACGTCGAGAGGGCGTGGCCAGTTTCATTACGTCAGTACGTTTCAGACGCCCCAAAGTTACCCGAAGGCTCACTAAAATTGAGGAAGAAACGGCTTTATTAAAATTATTTTATCACTGCAATGAGATGCATATATTCCATTTGGTAAAATTTAAGTTGTTATCTATCCCCTCATATAAAATTTGATATAAACTTTTATTAAAAGATAGCTACATCTTTTTTTTTTCTAGCAGTTTTTTTTTTTTGCTTTGCATTGCATTGCAAATTTTGTATTCACTAGAACAACTATCTCAACTATCTTTCCCATACTGTAAAAAAACCCATTTCTTAAGAACTATATGTTATACTTATTGATTGAATACTGATTATGTTCTTTGTATTTCAATGGTGCCTTTTCTGAACCTGAGGGCTCCCATCAACACTGGACTCACCTGTGTTGTAGAGTGGTCAGAAAAAGTATTTGAACTCGTTAGATAACAAAATATAATTTTGCATAAAATGCTAAATAATTTTAGATAGCATAAGCTTTTTCAACTAAACAATGCACAAAAAGAGGATGAAAAAAAATCACACATTTGTAAGCTTCCAAGTACTTTTGAGGGCCAGTAGATCTGAAAATTCTTGACAAATTTCCTAATTTCTGAGACTTTTTCAACAGGAAAATTCAGGTCATATCCACATTTCTTCACATTCCTGTCACCTGCAGATCATTCAGTTGCTGGTTTATTGCCTCTTACGTGATCTTGGAATCATTATTCTTCTTTGTATTAAACAGAATCAGTTGGTGGATGTCTGCGAAAAAATGCAGCTGCAAGCCCTGCGGATTGAACGATTCATTGACCGTACGCTTACAGCAAGAGAAAAAGCTGTACAGGTACCTGAAGAATTCACTTATTTACTACTTCCGAACATGCAGAGAGAAAGAGTGAGAGCATTACTGTATTAACTGAGTCTGCAGAACTCAAACAATGGCAACCATATACCATGGTAATATTATGTTATCGGACATAATTGGACTGTGATATTACTATATTTTTGGCCAAGGTAACTTATTCTGTAGGATTTCAAATGATGAAGGTTCATTAACTATATTAGTTAGCATGAACAATGATTTGCACTTATCCAGCATTTATTAATCTTCGTTCATGTTAGTTTCAACATTTACTAATACTTTATTAAAGGTCCCGTTCTATGCCCCTTTTCACAAGATGTAAAATGAGTCTCTGATGTCCCCAGAGTGTGTCTGTGAAGTTTCAGCTCAAAATACCCAACAGATCATTTTTTACAGCATGTTTAAATTGTCTTTTTTGAGGACTCAGAAAAACGCGCTGTTTTAGTGTGTGCCCTTTAAATGCAAATAAGCTGCACGACACAGGGGGCGGAGCTTCAAGAGCTCGCACTCAGACTCTTAGGACAATTTCATCTCATGGAATAATGATAACATCAGCAACTCTCAGTAACGGTGTTCATTTCGAGTCGGACAATAATGCCTACAGAGTCAGAGGGCTGTATAGAGATGGAACAGGTATAGTTTAGTAGTTTAATTACGGTTATTATAACGTATTTGTCATCTGCTTGTATGTATCCATTATTTATTAATAGCCTACAAGTCTGCTGTGTCAGACCAGGTCCGAATGATGATCAAACATATACTGATGAGTTTAATAAAGTTTATTGTACATCACACAAAAGATGAAGCGTCAGTTTTACTTCAGAAAATCACCGTAAGACCTGAGTAAACACAGTAAGTTATAAGAAGTGCGCGAGTTGAGGGAGTTGAGGGAGCATTCCCGTGGGCGGAGGTTAGTCAGAGAGCTGTTCTACTGACGTCATTAAAAACGGAAGTAGAGCGATGTAGTCCAAACGAGCCGTTCACTGTAGGCGACTTCTGTTAAATAAAATATCTCGCTTGGCATTGAACTTTGAGCTTTATAATTTTACAGATATTATTTATACTCTAACAACAACATTACACACTAACTTAAGTTTGAAACATGGGATCACGAAGAACGGGACCTTTAAAATCTTGTTAACATTAGTTAAAGGGTTAGTTCACCCAAAAATGAAAATTCTTTCAGTAATTACTCACCATCATGTTGTTCCAACCCCGTAATACTTTCGTTCATCTTCAGAACACGAATTAAGACTGAGAGCTGGATCACTCCTCCATAGGCTTCTAAGGGATTGAAACTTGTTCCCCCCGAAAAGTTATTAAAGACATCGTTAAAATAGTCCAAGTGACTACAGTGGCTCAATCCTAAGTTTATCAAGCGACGAGAATGCTTTTTGTGCGCAAAAACAAACAAAAATAACGACTTTATTTCAACTATTCATTTCCATCTCTATTGGCCTCTAGTCCGTTAACGTAGTGTGATAGCGTAGGGCTACGTCACACGTAGGGTCCCTATTGGCCAATGCTGGTCATGTGTGTGATGCGTGTGTGTGACGTCCACCACAGAAGCGATACGCAGTTTTACTACGTCGAGGCCGACCGAGAAGAAAATGAATAGTTGAATAAAGTAGATATTTTAGGTTTTTTTGCGCACAAAAAGTATTCTCGTCGCTTGATAAACTTAAGATTGAGCCGCTGTAGTCACTTGGACTATTTTTACAATGTCTTTAATAACCTTTCAGGGGAACAAGTTTCAGTCCCTTAGAAGCCTATGGAGGAGTGATCCAGCTCTCAGATTTAATAAAAAATATCTTAATTCGTGTTCCGAAGATGAACGAAAGTATTACGGGGTTGGAACAACATGAGGGTGAGTGATTACTGACAGAATTTTTATTTTTTGGGTGAACTAACCCTTTAATGCACTGTGAACATGAACAAAAAATTAACAGATGTATTTTTATTAACCAACAGTAACAAAGATTAACAAATACAGTAACAAATGTTTTGCTCATGGTTAGTTCATGTTAGTTCATTACATTAACTAGCCTATGTTAACTAATGAACCTTAAAGATGCATTGCGCAACTTTTCATGTTAAAAATACCTGTTTTTCTATCCTATACATGCTGAAAGAACTGCCTGATGGGCTGAATGAGCCCTTCTCTGCTCACTGAGATTGCCTCTATAATCCTGTACAGTAAAATATATAAGAGGGATTCAGGCTCGAATTTGAGACTGGGCGTGACGTCATGCGCGTTCACACGCTCACCAGGCTATGTCTTGCAGGTTTGTGTATAAGCCGCCATTCTCCGCATCAGCGTAGACAACTCGTGCGTCAAAGGTAGAAGATGGATTCAAAGAGACCGGCTTGTAGTCCATTCCAAACCCCAACGCAAACTCCACGTAAAGTAAAGAAAAGAAAAATTTTGTCTAGTGCCACCACTCTGGTTGCAGTTTCGCTTGTCGCCAGAGAGGGCGTAGTTCTGCAAAAACTCAGAGACTTGCGTTTTGCACCTTTAATGTGAAGTGTTACTGTTTTTTTTTAATGTCCCTGGTGTTCAGATGAAGTGTAGTTTTATAACAGTGTAATATGTTATTTTTATTGCCTCTTGTCATTTAATTGCTAGATTGATGCAAACAGTGCTAGAGAGCGAGTGCTGGCTCAGGTGAAAGTGGTGCGTGAGGCTCTGGAGGAAGAGGAGCAGCGTCTTCTAGAGGCCATACAGAGAGAAGAAGAGCGTGTTGAGCAGTGTCTTCTCACTCAGAGAGCACATTGGACACACACTCTGGAGAAACTCTCACACACACGCAACAGCCTGGTGCATTCACTCACACACTCCACAGATGCCATGCTTGTGGTGAGTGAATGAAGAAGTCAGGAGTGTAAAAAGTGCTGATAAATTATGAAAATTTTAAGTATAGATACTTTGTCAACAAAGAATTAGTTAACAAGGACACTGACTAATGAAATCAAAAGATTCTTTTTGCCAAATTTCAGGAGTTTTATGAGATTATATTTGTTTCCTTTCAGCAATGAGGATTTTGGGCACAATCCAAATCTCAATTAATGCTTCATTCACTTTATGTATTCACACAATATGTATGATCATCTTGCTTACATATGGAGCCAGTAAGAAGAATAAATATTTGAAGTTATTGAATTAATTGGTAACACTTTACAATAAGGTTAATTAGTTAACAACATGAACTAACAATGAGCAATACATTTGTTACAGTATTTATTAATCTTTGTTAATGTTATTTAATAAAAATCCAGCTGTTCATTGTTTGTTCATGTTAGTTCACTGTGTATTAACTAATGTTAACAAATATAACCTTTGATTTTAATAATGTATTAGTACATTTTATAGTTAATATTACCTAAAATGAATACATGCTGAAGAAGTATTGTTCATTCTTAGTTCATGGTAACTAAGGTATTAACTAATGTTAACTAACTAAACTTATTGTAAAGTGTTACCAATTCATCACTGTACTTGCGCATTCAACATAAGTCAACATTATTCAAAATGTATAAACATAAAGAAAAACTGATCATATTTTGAGTATTTCTATGTACTTAATGGCAATTTCTTTTTTCTTTTGATTTTTGATTAAATATGACCTGGACATTTCCTGATGAAATTTACCCCGGAAGAGTTTATTTCTTTAAAGTACCTGTTAAGTCACAATTTTCCCAATGCTTCAATTTTCAAACTTATAAAGGAAAAGAAATCAATCAGATTAAAGGTAATTTGTCCTGACAGCATAAGGTTCTAGGATACACATCACATTCATCAGCAGATAATTGACATTTAGTTGTAATTAGTACAATGTTTTTATGTTTTTTTTTTTTCTTATTCTTGGAAATGTAGAGTACAAGCAGTTAGTTTCAATAGTACTCCACAGAGCAGATGACTGATTCCCCAAAATAATACTTAAAATCTAAAGTACTCAACAGTCCTAAATCAGTTTCATTGTTTTTTTTAGTTTCAGTTCATTGTTTTCTATTTAGATGTTCATAATCAATGAATAAAACATATTTGTATGACTAAATTACATTTGTGAGATAATCCACAGATTTTTGTTCTTTATTTTTTTAGAGCTCTAACGAGGAAATTAATGACAGGTAATTTCAGTTTGCAATAAATGCAACAATAAGGCAACATAAATAAATAAACCCACAAAATGAGACAAGCTGGGTATGATAATTGATCGTGTATATATGCCTGTGCTAGGATTGAGGAGGCAGAGGGTGTTGGTGAACCTAGAGATACAGAGCAACTGAGTTTGAACAGAGGCTGCGGTGACAGTAAACTCATGGTGGGTTTATGGGCCAGTGCATTGCTGCTTGGGCCGTCTGGTAAGTGTACTTCTATTCACATTTACACAAGACAGAAGTTAATTTAAGACAGATTCAGTATATCGCATGCAAATCCACGATCACCATACTCAGTTTTCAAACAGACCCCCAAAAATGAGCCTCAGACCCTGCTTACATTTTGATAACATATGAATTGTGATATGATAAAATCAAGTGTACTGTAATATTTTGAGGCATTGACACATTTAGATAATATACTGCCGTTCAAAAGTTTTTGATCGTTAATATTTTTTAATGTTTTTAAAAGAAGTCTCTTCTGCTCACCAAGGCTGAATTTATTTGATTTATTTAAAATAACTGTTTCCTATTTTAATATCTTTTAAAATGTAATTTATTCCTGTAATCAAAGCTGAATTTTCATCATCATCAGTCTTTAGTGTCACATGATCCTTCAGAAATCATTTTAATATGCGGATTTGATGCTAAAAAAAACTGTTGTTATTATTATCAATGTTGAAATAGAAAGTTCAAAAGCATTTATTTGAAATAGAATCTTTTGTAACATCATAAATGTCTTTACTGTAAATTATGATCAATTTATTCATCCTTGATGAATAAAAGTAATGATTTCATTTTTTAATTTCCCCCAAAATATCAAATAAAAATTCTTACTGACCCCAAACATTTATTTTTTAATGTTACAAAAGCTTTCTATTTCAGATAAATGATGTTCTTTTGATCTTTCTATTCATCAAATAATCCTGAAATAAAAGTGTAAATAACAGTTTTCAACATGAATGATAATAATAAATGTTTCTTGAGCATCAAATCATCATATTATAATGATTTCTGAAGGACCACGTGAGTAATGATGCTGAAAATTCAGCTTTGATCACAGGAATAAATTACATTTGAACATATTCACATAGAAAACAGCTTTTTTAAATTGTAATAATATTTCACAATATTACAGGTTTTTGTTGTTGTTGTATTTTTAATCAAATAAATGCAGCCTTGGTGAGCAGGAGAGACTTTTAAAAACATAAAAAAATCTTACAGAGTCCCATCCCTTACATTCAACTTCTCTGAACATCATCTTAACATATCGCTCTTTTCTTTAGCCCACAGTTCAACTATGCTACACTTTGAAAATCAAACGGTCAGTCCTCTTCTCTCCCTCACCAACAAGCAGCACACCTTAACTTTCCTGCCCAAACGTCAGCGTCAGTTACCTCCCTATGACCCTGCGCGCTTCGACAGCTGGCCTAACGCCCTCTGCTCCCCTCCCATGTCCTCTGGTACTCAGAGGTGGGTACTTGACGTGGGCACGAGTGCCGCCTTCAAAGTGGGTGTATGCTATGCCAGCATAGAACGCAAGGGGACCGGCAATGGCGCACGGCTGGGCTACAACTCAAAATCATGGGTGCTCTCGCATTATGATGAAGACCTTTCTTTCTGTCATGATGGATGCAGTGAGGTTATCGCAGTGGCTAAGAAGCTTAAGAGAGTGGCACTGCTGCTGGATTGGCCCAGTCAGACCCTGCTGTTCTATGATCCTGAATCTGTGTCAGTGCTGCATGTTGTCAGACATGCTTTCAGCGAGCCACTGCTTGCTGCCTGTGCTGTGGCTGATCAGAGCATATCTATAGTGCACTGAACACCGGAAGAATGTTAATAAGGCTTCTGAATATATCGAAGTCTTGAAGGAATGGCAGATGTAAAGTTATGCAATGTCATTTGAATACGATTGTTTTGTTTTTTTACATTATCTGTGCCTTTGAAGACCAATACATGCAGTAAGAAGAGAAAGTGTGATAATGTCAATCACATTGTTTGATTATTTAAAGAAACAAATTAATCAGAAGCTAATCAGTTTTGTCAACCTGCTTAAAAGAGCTACAACACATTTGTAATTGAAATATTTTCATATTTATGCATGTTAAGTTATTGAAGCTTAATTTTAAAGTTAAACTTTCTAAGTATTTTGTTTATGTTTTAAAATTAGTGCAATTATTGTTGACTATATTTATTATCTGCATTTCTTGTGAAATTTACGTTTGTCAACAGTACCCAACATGGCTGATATTGAGTTTTCATGTGACCACGTGAGATTATGGCTCTGATGTCACAGGAGAGCAGGGAAATGCGGTGCAGGAAACTGTTCTGACCTGTAATCTGATCATGTATGCCAATGTATTCATGCAAAAAAATCTGCACTGAAATAGTTAAAGCATTTTTTCATTCTCTCATTTATTTAAATAGTTTTTAAAATGCTATTCTGGGATGGTCATTCAGTGTTTCAGTTTAATTGAATTATTTGGTTACACTTTATTTCGATAGTCACAATGCTATCTACATTAAGTGAAAAGTATTTTCTTTGCACTAAGTGTAAATATTTGTTGTATGCTATATAGTTGGTCCACATAGTGGCAGATACTATCTGATAGCAGATACTATGCACTTCACTAGTTTATTATAACAGTATGGAGTAATAACAACACTTTCTTGTAGTGCATAAAATGAATATGCAGAGTTAATACAATTAAACATCTTACTCAACACGCCACTTATTCTGTTGTCAGTGGTATTTCTTTTGTAATTTTCTCAATCAGATATCTGGTGGCTGTTAGTGTAAATAACCTCTGCCAACAAGGTACAAGGTATAGTGTCTGTTTGCACTGTGTAAATAGACACTTTGATAAATACATCATACATTTTAAACGGACCACTAAGATATGATTTTAAATCAACACAGTAATGTATTTTTATACTTTTTAGTTTTGTCTTAAAACACCTAAAAACATAATCTCTGATTACAATTACAATCTCTTCAGAATTTCTCTATTTAGAAAAGGGAAAACATTCCAATAATTTGATGTTATCACAATCTTCAGCTATTTCTCTATTCAAAAGCGTGATTTTATTACTTGGGTGTTAGATCAGTTACATCCATAATTGCATATACAACTTTAAATTGTTTAGATAAAGTTAAAGAATTGTTTGAAATGAAATGGAACATACAGGAATTGTAAAAAGTCTAAATGTACAGTTTGATTGTTCCGCTACAGTATGGAAGATTCTCGTCAAATAAAAACACTAAAGTGCTGCATGACTTCAGAACACATATGTTGTGCGTGAGTTTTATAGTCCATGTCACTTTGTTGTCAGTTTTGAGACACAACAGCAAATGTCTAATAAATGTACCATATTATGTTCTGAGAACAATAAAAAACACATGGTTTAGAAAGTCCTGTAATGAACTGGCCGCTTTTCCACTGGAGTCCAGGATGTTTTCCTGCCTTTGGTCCCAGATGCAGGGATAGGCTCCAGCACTCCCGCAATCCTCCATAGAAGATGTGGTATATAGAGAATGCACAGATTAATTTTGCACAATGGTGCGATCACCAGCTGGATCACCCTGGTTGTCCACTAGAGGGCACTCCACCCCAGACTATTGCCACTATTAAAGACTAAAATAAAGTGGGACCAAAACTTCTCTTAATCTTGAAATGCAATCTTTGGGGAAAAACAAGAAATTTGCATGTCATAGAATATTTACACTTGGTAAATCTGCTTTAAGCATGTTTACAAATTAATTGCCCCCTAGCAGAAGTGTTGGATATAACTCATCACTAAGTAATTACAGTAATTTAATTACTTTTTCCTAGAAACAGTAGAGTAAGGGATTACTGTGATTTGATTACAATTACTTCTGATTGCACTAAATACAGTACAGAGTAGAACAATTATAACTATATTAAACAATAGTGGATTTAACATCAAAATGTAACATCTAATGCTTATTTGAAAGAATTAAGAGTAGTCTATCCTTGTATTGTTCAAATGGTCGATATAGGATTTAGAAAGTAATTAGTAACGGGTAACACTTTATAATAAGGTTAATTAGTTAATGTTTTAACTAACATGGACTAACAATGAGCAATACATTTGTTAATGTATTAGTTAATCTGTGTTAATGTTAGTTAATAAAAATGCAGCTGTTAATTAGTAAATGTTGAAATTAATATTAACTAAGATTAATAAATGCTGTAGAAGTATTGTTCATTCTTAGTTCATGGTAACTAGGTTCAGCTAATAATGAACCGGTAACACTTTATTTTGATAGTCCACATTAGACATTCTACTAACTATAAGTAACTTTTAAACTACATGTCAACTAACAGTCATTAGAGTATTAGTAGACTGTCAGCTTAATATCTGCTGACACTTTATTTTGAAGGTCCCCCAACAGACATTCAACTGACTATAGGTAACTTGGCAACTACAAGTCAACTTATTCTCCTAACCCGAACCCTAACACCTAACCATAACCTGACCTAACAGTCTACTGACAGTCTACTACAATATACTAATACTCTAATGAGAGTTAGTTGACATGTAGTTGAAAAGTTATTAGTAATTAGTAGAACATCTAAAGTGACTATCGAAATAAAGTGTAACCGATGTGATTAGTAGAAGCTAGTAATTAATTACTTTTTTAGAGTAACTTAACCCAACACTGCCTAGCAGGGAGCTTCAGATTAAAACACTTT
The DNA here is from genome assembly GCA_031834385.1 of Semotilus atromaculatus. Taxonomy (NCBI): domain Eukaryota; kingdom Metazoa; phylum Chordata; class Actinopteri; order Cypriniformes; family Leuciscidae; genus Semotilus; species Semotilus atromaculatus. The sequence continues at coordinate 12,160,511 of JAULUF010000049.1, read as the reverse complement.
TCCTACTAGAGGGAAGCAGAGGACAATATTATTTTTCTTCTGGTTCACAATCAGTTAACAGACTTTACTCATGCTGCAGTACATTTGAAATGGATGCAAAAACAAACAACTACAATAATTTTCATTACGTCTGAGATTTTCTGAATGTCAAGTTAAAAAGAAGGATATGTATAATTTAACAAAAGAATCATAAAATAAATTAAAATATACAAATTATTAAAATACAAAATTGAACATAACTGTGTTGAGTAACAATTAAAGATGCCACATGCACTGGTTAAACTCCAATGTAAAAGCACCAATGAACAATCCAGAGGTCGGTTCTAAAAGAATATTAATCTTAATATCCTATAACAAATAGAGGTTTACAAAAAGTTTTTAAACTTTCCTTTATCAGAAGAACTTCATCTTCTTCCTGAATTATCTAATTGAGTCACTATGCATACCATAGTATTTTCTCAGAGTTACAGTATTTTTTTTTTATTTTTAGACATTGTTTCCCCTTGTGAGAGGAAGAACATTGTTACCGATGGGATGTATGTAGCTTCCTTGTGGGGCTCTCCCACAAACTAAAATTCCCATCAGCTATTTCAGTTAGACAGGTTCCCGTACTATGAGTTTGAAGATGTCTTCTTGCTGGATGGGATCAGATTGACAGGGGCTGGCTCAATGTTCAGCTGGTGTCTGAGTTCATCGAGGTTCTGGTCCCAGCGCCGTTCATAGAAGACACTCAGAACACATCTGGCACGACTGCCACTGCGCAGAGCCCAAGGTCCCAGAGACTGAACCAGCAACTGTAGACGACTGACTCAAACACACATCAAATTTGACTCATTACTGTCACATTATGATTTTTGATTAAAACAAGTTAAAGACAATACAACAAATTCCATCAAAATGTAAACATTTCTTGAATTACAGTAAATGGCCATTTCAAGGAAAGTGTGCTTATAAGTCATGAAAATTGTTGGAAAAATATAGAAATGTCTATATAATTATTTTGCTTTTAGCGTGAAATATGACTGGAAATTCTTGATATGCTTTAGAGAGGATCATCCACATATATTTTCAAGGCAAACATTAAAATGTTTCCATGGGACAAAGGCAATGATACCTTAAAAAATCAAATTAATGTACTAAAATAACCATCACATTTAATTGCCCAGATACAGAAATATCTTTCTTTACTTACTAAATTGGTTTACAGACAGAATCTCCTGCATTAGGAGGAAGCAGAAAATTAACAGCAGGATATACTATATGAAATTTGCTTGTGGTGACATCAGAGCCAACTGGTCAAGAATGACAGTGCTAGCGTGTCATCATAATGAAATCTTCCATAATGACCATAATGAAACATGAACTAAACCATATTATAACAGAGACATGAACTAAACCATAATATAACATCAACATAAGAATGGGAAATACTCCGTGAGGACAAATGTTGCTTGTAATCACGGAAAATTTCAGCAGAAGGGGACATACAAATTTACAATTCAAGATGTAGGAACTTTTCAATTGATAATATGATAGAACACACTTCAGCACTTCAAAATCAATCCAAATGATCACTGTTCTATTTAAATACATTTAACTCATTTTAACTTGTTATTGGTTGTACATCTACATAAAGGAATTTTGGTTTTTACAACTTTTACAAGTAAATTCTGTCATCAATTACTCATCCTCATGTTGTTCCAAACCCTTAAGTCATTTCATTAATCTTTAGAACACAAATTAATGTATGTTTCATGAAATCTAAGAGATTTCTGTCCCTCCTTTGAAAGTCTATTTACCTAAAACTCTGGTCTTCAAATGTTCATACAGAGATCGCAAAAGAAATCCTTATGAAAAAAGACGTGAACGCTTTATACGACGAACAGATTTAATTTAGGCTTTTATCCACATAAACATTAAATCTACATAACCTCACTGTATTAATTTATAATGTATCATTATTGCGTAACATTTGTGTCAATAATCATCAAGCACAGGTGACTCCGTGTAGTGGGAGGGGGCCCCCAAATCAAATTCTGCTTAGGCCCCCAAAAGGCTCGGGCCGGCTCTGTAAACATTGATCAGCGAATGCACACTGAGCACTTAAATTTGGTAAATGGAAGCTCAAGCATGCTTGCTTGACGTGTGAGAACCAATGAGGTTAATTCTCGCAAGTCACGGTCGCACATTTCAACTTCCGGAAACACCAAATGAGGTTTCTTCTCTTGAGTCAAGCAGTACTATTGACTTTCGTCAACCATATTTGATATGCTCTATGCATGCTCACTGATCAATGTTTATATGTGAATAAAAGCCTAAATTTAATTCTGTTCATTATATAAAGCGATCGTTTCGGAAGACTTGGATTAAACCGCTCATATCATATACTTTACATTCTCTCAATGAACATTCTGAACCATCTATAGACTTTTAATTGAGGAACAGAAATTTCTCAGATTTCATTAAAATATTTTTAATTGTGTTTCAAAGATGAATGAAAGTCTTGTGGATTTGGAATGACATGAGTAATTGATGACAGGATTAAACATTTTGGGTGAACTCCCTTTAAGCTCTACAGACCTCAAATGGCCCGTTTCCACTGAGCGGTACGGTACGGTACAGTTCGGTACGGTACGCAATTATTTGCGTTTCCACTGTCAAAAGTTGTGAATGGTACCAAAAAGCCGAACCGTACCGTACCACTTTTTGGGTACCCTTCCGTTGGGGTACCTAGCACAACTAAAAGGTACTAAAAGGTGGACCTAGACTCACTGCAGACCGTTGATTGGTTGACAGAGTATCGTCACTTGCGCGTGCTACAAGGGCATTAGAAGCGCTATTTTTATACAGTTGAAATATAATACTACTGTTATTGTGTCACGAAATGTAGTTTTAAGAGTTTTTTCAAGGCGAGAATGTCGTTTTTTAAAGATCAAATCTGTGGTTTATTTATAGATTTATGATAATTTGACTGAGATCCATTCCAGACGATCACCGGGCGCTCGGCGCTCATGTTCCCCGCCTGGAACAGCCTTTCCTCGGCTAGTCGTTCTGATGTTTGCCGCTGACTCTGACGTCTCTGTAGTGGTTAAACATGAGATATAATTTGTCTTGTATAGACCTAACAGGCGATCTTTGGTCTCGTGAATCTATAAGTCGTTCCCTGGGCAATAGTTTTGGCAGAAGGCTAAGTGAAGTTTCATATATTTGAGCGCTGAATTTGTTTATTTGACTGAATTGTTTGCTTTATGTTATTAAAGCTTTATTGTATAGCTTTTTGTACCTTTTACTTATACTTTTATAATGGCTTTTATTATTAAAAACTGAAATTTAACAAAAAGAGATAGGGTTGGGTTTTGTCATTTTTTATTTTATTACAAGACCATCTGTAATGTTGTTTATTGCAACAGTACAAATATTGCCTGGAATTTGTTTAATATTTTTAAATTTAAACGAAAAGAGGCAGGGTTGTGTTTTATATTTAGTTTTGTTATAAATAGGCTACGTGCATGCAGTGAATATAATCAATAGGCTATGCGTTGCCTGAACCACATTTGTGTGCCTATAATGTTTAAAATGTATTTAAATGAAATCGAAAAGAAGCAGAGTGGTGTTTTATAACATATTTCGTTTTATTGTTGCCTAAAATGTACATACTACAGAGATAACTGGAGTAGAGTGAGCGGATAGCGCTTTAAAGAACACACTGTTCCATTAGCAGAATTACTGGACTCGCGTCCTCGGGAGTCATTCTCCTGAGTCGGACTTTGCGTAGGCCTACTTGGTATTGAGAAACGCCTAATGTTGGCGCTTGTTTCTTGTGACATGCCGAGAAGCAAGAACAAGATCTGCTGTATGTCATCCATTGTTGTTTACTATGTCGCTTTCTTCTTCGCGCGAAAATGACGTCGATCGCTTCTTTCCGGCAAACACCACGCCTATCAAGAAAGGGTACTGTTGGCAGTGGAAACGCTCTCCGGATCATGGTTTATGACCAAATTCCCAATATGTGGACTCGCTTTTACAGTAATACACTTACTTATAAGAAGTTATGTTAAGCGTGTATTTTTATTAAAGCACTTATATTAATTATTATTACTTTTAATAATATTAGTAATTGACAGCATATTACAGTTGCTGTCCACAGAGCTAGAAAACTTGTAATGAACTGGAAACACTGAACTCACCTGACAGACAGTCGGAGGGGTCCAAGCGTTGCCCCCAGAACACACATGGGCAGGCCAGTCTGTGCAGCTTCAAACCATTTCACAGCAACCTCCCCTGTGGGTGAAGAGAGGAAAATCTTTCAAAAGATGAAAGATTGTGTTGTGTACTGGCTGTCAGTTTGGAATGTGGCTAATGGATGGTAAAGATCACAAAAAGAGAATGTATTGATGATGCCCTAGGGAACTTAATGTAATTCAGTGACAAAACGAATCGGTTACCTAACGTAACCTCGGTTCTCTCTAGATGAGGGAACGAGTATTGCGTAAGCTAGCTTACGCTACGGGAAAGATTCATCTTTTCTGAGAAATTGAAGCCAAAAAATTATCCTATAATTTTGTATCCATTGTCAACGCAGTTCAACTGCAGCAGAGCATGAGCGGGCTAACTAGCAGCTCATTGGCTCGCTCACAGGGAACTGCTTAAGCCTATGAGGAGACGCGATTGAACTCTCGTCCAATGAGAGTCGACATGCTCTCATTGCGTCATAGCCCGCCGAAGCGGGCGTGGACAGAGAGTATAAATAATGGCGTCGTAGGCTGAAACTCTGGTTTTCATAGAATGAAGCGAGAAACGCTAGTAGCACAAGCACGGCCAGGAACGCAATACTCGTTCCCTCATCTAGAGAGAACCGAGGTTACGTTAGGTAACCGATTCGTTCTCTTACGAGAGGTTCTCTCGTATTGCGTAAGCTAGCTTACGCTACGGGAACACCTGGTCAACGCCGTGCGTGCTAAGCATCCACTTACGAGTCCCAGGGGAGACCCGGGGGAACCCTTGATAGTGGGAATGAACATATGTACATGAGACAGGGCCAGCAGAGCGGGCCGGTGATTGTGTAGTACTAAGCACTTGATAAGAGAGACAGAGCGGGAACCGGTCTGTGTGAATAACTCCTTTTAGTGCAGCTCACCAGAGAATCTGTAACATACTAGATAGCTAGTAGTTTAGCCTGCAAGGCGGGAACTTCGAGATTGTAAAATCTGACAAAGGTGGAAGGGGAAGACCATCCTGCTGCCACACAAATGTCGTGAATGGAAATTCCGCTGGACCATGCCCACGATGAGGCCATGCCTCTAGTGGAATGAGCCCTAATGCCCAGAGGGCATGGCAGGTCTTTCGACGCGTATGCGGCTGCAATGGCATCAACTATCCATCTGGATAGTGTCTGTTTCGAGGCGGCCAACCCTTTGGTGCGCCCACCGAACGAAACAAACAGCTGCTCAGATCGTCTGACCGGAGCAGTGCGGGAAACGTATAATCTCAGGGCCCTGATCGGACACAGGAGATTAGAGTCAGATTCGTTATCGGATGCAGGCAGAGCCGATAAGGAAATAACTTGTGCCCTGAATGGGGTACCAATCGCTTTTGGGACATAACCATGTCTAGGTTTGAGAACGACTAAGGAGTCATTGGGCCCAAACTCAAGACAGGAAGCGCTAGTTGACAGCGCGTGAAGGTCTCCCACACGTTTTACTGATGCGAGCGCAAGCAGAAAAACGGCTTTGAACGAGAGGTATTTGAGGTCCACGGTGTTTAGTGGTTCGAATGGGGGGGCTTTCATAGCTTCGAGAACTATGGAAAGATCCCAAATCGGCACCGAAGGGGGGCGTGAGGGGTTCATCCTTCTAGCTCCCCTGAGGAAGCGGATGACCAAACCGTCTTTGCCCAGTGACTGGCCGCGCCGGGGTTCAACGAACGCTGCGACGGCTGCCACATACACCTTGAGAGTGGACGGGGACCTGCCTTTGTCCAGCATCTCTTGGAGAAAACTTAGCAAGGAAGGAACCTCGCATGACCGTGGGTCCAAATTTCTGTCGGTGCACCATTTTGAGAACACAGACCATTTAGACGCATAGAGCCTTCTCGTAGAGGCCGCTCTAGCCTTTGCATGATCGTGTTTAACACTCCCTCTGGCAAAGCAACGGGTAGTTGTTGATCACCCACGCGTGTAGCGCCCAGCGCTCTGGGTGGGGGTGCCAGATCGTGCCGCGAGCTTGAGAGAGGAGATCTGCTCTGACTGGAATGGGCCACGGGGCTGTCTGTGACAGCTGAGTGAGCTCCGGAAACCAAGTCTGACCCTCCCAACGCGGGGCTATGAGGAGCACCGAGTGGCGTGTTTCCCTGATTCTCTGAAGCACCTGTGGTAGCAGAGAAACCGGAGGAAATGCATAAAGCGGGCGGCTGGGCCAGGTCTGGGCTAGCGCGTCGTCGCTCTTCGAGAAAAATATTGGGCACTGGGTGTTCTCTTCTGAGGCGAAGAGGTCCACCTCTGCTCTGCCGAATATTCGCCACAGCTTTTGGACTGTAAGAGTGTGCAGGGACCATTCCCCGGGGGGAATAGGGTTCCTGGACAGACTGTCTGGACCGTCGTTCAGATGGCCCGGCACGTGCGTCGCTCTGAGCGATAGCAGGTGACACTGCGACCAAACTAATATGCGTTCTGTCAGTCTGAAAAGATTTCTGGATCTGACTCCGCCCTGACGGTTTAGGTAGGAGACCACGGCTATATTGTCCGAACGGATCAGCACGTGGTGACCGTGAACGCGCGGGAGAAAACGCGTGAGCGCGTTCTCGACCGCTAACATCTCCAAACAGTTTATGTGAAGGAGGCTCTCTTGAGCTGACCAGGGGCCGAAGGCCGGTGAGCCCTCGCAGACCGCACCCCAACCCGTGTTGGATGCGTCTGTCGAGATGACTTTTCGGCGAGAACAAGTCCCCATGGAAACGCCCCGCTGAAACCATTCTGTCACGGTCCATGGCTGCAGAGCTATAATACAGGTCTGCGTTACCTTTATCAGCTGGCGGCCCGTGGTCCACGCACGGTGAGACACACGGCTCTTCAACCAGAGCTGAAGCGGGCGCATGCGCAGTAACCCCAGTTGGAGCACCGCGGAGGCTGAGGCCGTATAGCCCAACGCCTTCTGAAAAGTTTTCAGAGGTGTGAGTCTGTTCATCTGAAAAGATGCGGCGAGACGCTGAACACGGCGCGCGCGCTGTGTTGACAGACGAGCCGTCATCGTGACCGAGTCTAGCTCTATACCCAGGAAGGAAATAGTCTGACTGGGTTGAAGTGCGCTCTTTGTCCAGTTGACAGAGAGGCCCAAAGCTTTCAGATGGTCGAGGAGAACTGTACGATGAGACAGTATCTCCCTCTGTGATTGTGCCAAAATCAGCCAGTCGTCCAAATAGTTCAGTATTCGCAGCCCCTGACTCCGCAGGGGGGCGAGCGCCGCATCCATGCACTTCGTGAACGTACGAGGTGCTAAGGATAGGCCGAACGGAAGGACTGTGTATTGATAAACCTGGCCTTCGAAGGCGAAACGTAAGAATGGCCTGTGAAGGGGATTTATCTGAATCTGAAAATAAGCATCTTTCAGATCTAGTGAAATGAACCAGTCCCCCTGGCGCACGTGCGCGAGGAGTTTTCTGATAGTGAGCATTTTGAACGGTCTCTTCATGAGAGCTTTGTTCAGCACTCTGAGGTCTAATATTGGGTCGGAGGCCGCCGTCTTTCTTGGGAACAAGAAAATAGCGGCTGTAAAACCCCGACTCGCTCATAGACAGAGGCACTCTCTCTATAGCCCTTTTGCACAATAGTTTTGCTATCTCTGAACGGAGCAGCGTAGCCGCTTCTAGGTTCACAGTAGTTTCTAGCCGCGCTCGAAAACTTGGAGGGCGGCGGCGAAACTGTAAGCGATAGCCCAGCCTTATTGTGTTTAGCACCCACTGGGAAATTCCCGTAATAGCTTCCCACGCTTTGCAGCGCAATGCTAGGGGGTGAATGGCTACCCGGTCCTCGTCGCTGCACATGGCGGGCTGTGTGCGCGCGCTCATATTGCTTATAACAACGGGACTTACACTCAGAGAGGAGTTTATGGGCCGTGTAACAGAGTGAACAGAGGGGGGAAGCGCGCACGGGTTCGTGGGCGCTTTTATGTACTCTGAAACTCGAGCGGATTGGGGCCGCTTTATGAGAGTGTGCTCTGTGTGGGACACGGGAACAGACGTGCTTTTGTGTATGAGTGAACACAGTGTTGTGGGCACATTTATTACACAAGGTGTCTTTTTGCTCTTTTTGAGATTTATTTGGGTCGCCGTGAAAACGGCGTTTGTGCTCATGCAAGCGGGAAGGGAAACCGGCTTGGTAATGGCGGGATACACTACTGCAGTAGCCGCGTGCGCGGGGACTAGCAGAGGGCGGTATTTTGACGGCGGTCCGGCCGCAGCGGGAGAGCGCCGTCTTTTTCTCAGCTGTGCTAGGCAGACTTCGAGTGATCAGGTTTCGGCGTGATCCTAGGCCGCGGCCCCCGAGGCGGCGGCGGTCTGTGGCGGCTGTCAGAGCGAGAGCGAGGGCGGCCGCCCTGGCGTCGCTGCGAAGTCTGGCTGTGCTGAGCTGGGCGCTGAGGTGGGGCTCGTGCAGGAGGCTGGTCACGTGAGCGGCCTGCAGAGGAGCTAGCGCGACGAGGCAGGAAGAGGTTCATGGCCTGGGAAGCTTTCTGAACTTCGGAGAAACGGTCAACAATACCTGTGACGGCAGATCCGAAGAGGCCGGATGGAGAGAGCGGGGCATTTAGAAAAGCGGCGCGCTCAGAATCTCCCATGTCGGCGAGTGTGAGCCACAAATGTCTTTCAGACACACAAATGGCGGCCATACATTTTCCCAGGGCTTGAGCGGCAGATTTTGTAGCGCGAAGGGCGAGGTCCGTGGCGCTCCTCAAATCCGCGACTTTAGGGGGATCTCTTCCGTTCTCATCCCATTCGCGGAGTATGTCACCCTGTAGAATCTGTAAAACAGACATGGAGTGCAATGCAGAGGCTGCTTGACCGGCGGCTGAATAAGCGCGGGTATGAAAACTCGAAGTCGCTCTGCAGGCTTTAGAGGGAAGCACAGGTGATGAACGCCATCTCGCGGAGGGCGGGCACAAGTGTGCAGCGACCAGGTCCTCTACAGGGGGAATGGAGAGATAGCCCTTCTCAGCGGCTCCGTCCACAACGCGAAGCGGGGTGGAAGAATCAGAGCGAGTTCTGGCAGAGAGCGGGGCATTCCAGGACTTAGAGAGCTCCGCGTGTAGTTCAGGGAGGAAGGGCGCGGCCCGCTTGGTGGCGGGAGTCGAGCGCTGGCGGAAGTAACTGCCGTCCATGCGGTTGGTGGTCTGCTCGGGGGGAGGGGACCACTCGAGCCCGAGGCGTTCGACGGCCTGAGACAGGAGGCGCATTAATTCGTCCTCGATGCCCGCGCGGGTCGCGGTGGATTCACGGGCCGAAGAAGCGCGAGAACCGGACCATTCCTCACTGTCTGAAGCGAGAAGCGAACATGTCTCCTTAATGTCCGCGGCGTCCTCGGAGGCAACAGAGCGGCCACTCGGCGGCAGCTGTATGTCCGGTAGCGGCGGAGATGGAGAGCGGGAGGCGACGGGCTCCGGCGGAATGAACGCTTCAAGCTGGGGTTCCGGCGGCCTCTGTGAGCGGCGTTTCTTCTTCCGCGGCGAAGTCAGAGGCGGCGCGGAAGCTTCTTTTACGGCCTGAAGTCGAGCCCGCAGGGTCGACAGCGGCATACTCTCGCAGAGCTCGCAGCCGCCATCAGCGAGGGCGAGCTCGGCGTGCTCCAATCCGAGACAGAGAGCGCAGATGACATGGCGGTCTCCAGTCTCGAGGGGAGCGCGGCAAGAACCGCAGGAAATGGTACGAGACATCTTGAAAAAGACGCTCGGCTCTTTTAGAATAAGGATACAGTAAATATGCAAGAGAGAAAAAGGATATATTCCGTCGGATGGCGGTAGCTTGCAGGACGGCTGAAGGTGGCGAAGACGGCCGGCTTCTTCAGTCTCCTAGATGCTCGCTAAGTTGCCTTGTCGACGACGGCGGCTTCTCTCAAGATCAGCAGATGCGTGTAGCCTCGCTGAAGAGATGAAAATCAGAGTTTCAGCCTACGACGCCATTATTTATACTCTCTGTCCACGCCCGCTTCGGCGGGCTATGACGCAATGAGAGCATGTCGACTCTCATTGGACGAGAGTTCAATCGCGTCTCCTCATAGGCTTAAGCAGTTCCCTGTGAGCGAGCCAATGAGCTGCTAGTTAGCCCACTCATGCTCTGCTGCAGTTGAACTGCGTTGACAATGGATACAAAATTATAGGATAATTTTTTGGCTTCAATTTCTCAGAAAAGATGAATCTTTCCCGTAGCGTAAGCTAGCTTACGCAATACGAGAGAACCTCTCGTAAGAGAACAGCTTTCATGCAGCATTTTATTTACACAATACCAAAAGCCTAAAACCTGAACTTACCTAAAACTTCTAAGGGATAGTTCTGGACGTATACAACAAATCAAATCTCTAAACACCTGAAAAAGTGGACATGGTTTTGTGTTACATTACAAAACTAACATAGCCTAGCATATTGGTGAACATACCTAGCATATTGGTGGGCATACCAAGCAAAGTATGCAACAGGTCGTGAACTTCGCGATATCGTTGCATGACATACGCTAGCTCTTCATTGTCAACAAACTTCACATCCGCCCTCGAGTAGGGGGTGACTCTCTGAAAAAAGGTGAGATGACAATGGTTAATTTGGCCTATTTGCATGTTACATGACAATTTGTGTGTTTTTCATTTGTCCTACATTTTCTTCTAGAAAACGGAGATACTCTCTTCCTAAAGTCCCATCTGGCAAAGCAGACATCTGAGTGAGGTCTAATGTAGATAAGCGGATCCTTGGACGCTCTCTAAAGACAAAATTTGAAGAAAAAGGTAGTATTAAAGCAGTATGGATTACCAAGGAGATTTGATGTCCATTATGGATGATGATAACAGTACTCAAAGTAAACAAATGAGACATACACGAGAATAGTGCAACCTTCAGATTCATTTCTCATCCGATCCCTTAACTTGATCAGGGCCTGGTGCCCTGTGGTTTCCCCGAGCACTGCAACCATATCTGTTTTGGTAAAATATATTAATATACATGCATGTTTTGAATCATGGGGATTAGTGTAAGAATTCCACCTTGCATGATTTAGGAAATACCAAAAAAACAACAACAACACACATTTAAACCTGTTAAAGGCTGTTTTGGAGTGATGTTTGGTTACATTTGCCTTGTTTTTAATCTTTTCTTAAAAACAAGAAATACATCTGTGTGACAGCACAAAGTTTTCAGCATGCTTACTGCCAACAATGTTTATCCACAGAAAGCTCTGCAAATTTCCAGAGAATTGTAATATCTCTCATACACAACATTCTACACATTTCCCATATCTTGTGTTTGTATAATAAATTTGTATTTTCACTTTGAATGCACGTTCAGTATATGAACCAATAAAATGTCTCCCCATTCTTCCATATTTAAATCCATTCCACAGAATGGATTCTGCAGATTTTCCCTAAAAAGGTCTGCAGATTCCATCTGGGTCTAGTGGTGGTGTGTCATCTGCTAACATCACTGTAGCATTTCTGGTTCAAGACTCCAGGCACCCAGAAAATGAATGTTACAGTAAAAAGTTGGAGTTGTTATTAAGTATCGCTTTCACTAAGACAATTGTGGACTTTCCACCCACTAATACTGAAAAGGAAACTAACTGTAACTGTAATCAAGAATCCGATATGCAATCATCACTACAGTATAGGTTAACATCATCCAGTATCATGTATAGCCTCACCATGTCTGTAGGGGTTCTTTAGGGCAGCCACTCCAGAACCTACAGCCAAAATAGCCTTCTGGACCGAGCTGGTTGGAATGTGGCTAGGATACAACCTTCCATCGTACTGCTGTGAGCCTGCACTTGTGTACTGCTGTCCAGTGAGTACTGAGTACAGAAGAGAGAGTGATGGCTCTAAAGTTGAACAAATCCTAAAAGTGATCACAGTAAACATGCAGACTCAACAACACTAAATCCATAGTCCTGTGATGAACTATAATGCCTGCAACCTTACTCTGTTGTCATTGTCATGAAGCTTAAATTTAATTCACTATAAAATGTAGACTCAAATAGCTTTATGCCTTAAAATGTTAAATTGTAACAGGTTGTATTTCAACACAAAATCAACAATATTTTGTATAAAGAAAGTAAAGCCTGGTTTAAGACAATTAAAAAAAAATACATAGTGAATTATATATACACACACACACACACACACACATGACTAATATGTCTGGATGTTTCATTTTTGGAACTGATTTTAATTATTCTCATTGATTTGCATTAAATTCCAATTACTGAAATGCAATAATAATAATCATCCTTTCCAGCATTTAAAAAATAAAATAAAATCTCCCAAGGTTTTTTTTCTCCATCTGTCCCCTGATGGGAGTTTGGGTTCCTTGCCACTGTCGACTCTGGCTTGCTTAGTTGGGGACACTTAATATTCAGCAATATTATTGATCTGACTGTACTGAGGCTGTTGTATGAGAACTGAACTGAGATGGATGATGACATAATATTCACAGAACTGCTTTATAGATAAAATTAACTAAATTAATAACTAATGATCTTTACAACAGAACTGAATCAACACTGAACTGACTTCAGCTGAAAATGCATACTTTTCCTGTTATCACTGTAAAGCTGCTTTGAGACAACCTGTATTGTATAAAGTGCTATATAAATAAAGGTGACTTTAAGGCATTACAACAAAAACAAATACTACAACTTCATTTCCAAAAGAGTTGGGACATTTTGTAAAATGCAATAAAATCAAGAATCTTTCATTTGTTCTTTCTCTTTAACATTTATTTAACTGACAAAAGTACAGAGAAGATTTTTAATGTTTTCACTGACCAACATAAATGTATTTTGTAAATATAAACAAATTTTGATTTTCATGGTTGCAAAACACACTGCCAAAAAGTTTTTTAACTCCGTCACATCAACTTACCTTTTAATTAACACTTTTTAATCATCTGGGAACTGAGGATATTAATTGTTGCAGTAAACAAGTTTGCAAGTGGAATTTTTGCCCAATCTCACCTGATACAAGACAGCTGCTCAACATTGTTTTCTGAATATCCTTTTCATGATGGGCCATACATTTTCACTCTGTAGTGGTGAATGAGGCCTGGTATTGTCTTGCTTTAGAAAAGATGTAATCCTGATGTCATTAAATGTACAATCCCAATATATGCCTTCACATCAATGGTACCTTCACACACATGCAAGTCTCCCATTCCGTTTACTGATGCACCCCATACCATGGCGGATAAATACAGATGAAAGTCTGGATGGTCACTTTTGTATCAATGTCTGTTCCATTTCTTGATGCAGCAGCAGCCTGTTAAGTGACAATGATACTCCTGAGCCCACGTAGCTATTTTGTTTAACACAGTAGCATGACATTTTTCATGAAATGCCATCTGAAGGCTCTAAGGTCTCACGCATTCAAAAGAGCTTTCCTGCCTTGCCCAACACAGACTGAGATTTCTCTGGATTCCCTGAATTTTTTCACAATATTATGTATGGTAGAAGGTGAACGACCTAATTACTTTGCAATCTTGCATTGAGAAATTATTTTGAATAATAATTGAGAATGATTTTTGAATTATTTGACAATTCTCATGAAATTTGGCACAAAGTGGTGAGCAATGACCCATCTTTGGTGGATGCTCCTTTTATATCCAATCACAAAACCCTCAACTATTACCAATTCACTAGCGAATTGTGGACGGTTTCAAAAGTTCAACTTGGACATTCTGTAGGCCTAACCTTTTTCACTTTTATTTAGCCTCTGTCCCAACTTTTTGAGTGTGTTGAAGCCATCAAAACAAGTTTATATTTACAAAATACAATTAATATGGCCTTTGAAAACATTGAGATTTTTTTCTTTGTACTACTGTCAGTTAAATAAACGTTCATATCACAGATTCTTGTCCCAACTTTTCTGGAATTGGTTGTATTGATGTAAAACCTTTTCAAAATTGAGCCTATAGGCTACATGTATAAACAATATGCTTGCTTGTCTGGAAAATGTCACTATACAAAACATCTTAATGGTCCACAACATTTTATTTTAAGATTTTTTTTTGACCCAATCTTCAAAATAAGATGAGCTGTTGGTTGGTTACTATTTGGCTTGTTTTTTGGGGACACTTATTATTCAGTAATATTGTTGATATGCATTGAAATGATCTGTATTGTATAAAGGACTATACATTAAGGTGACTTGACATGGTTGACATATTTATTACTAAATAATCTACTGTAAAAATGAAAGAAAACCAAAGCACATACGCATAGCAACATAAACATCTAGGAATTTAAACTTTTTTTAGTGAAGCAGCATGTCTAACATTGTTTCTGAGGAAAGATGCTGAATATTTAATTATCTGGAGACTGTGGGGCACTATCGTCAATGAAGCACTAATGTTAGCACCTTTGTAGGCCTACTAGTAAGGAAAATCTTCATGGACAAAAGGTGCATCCATAAAATGTGTGTAAATTACAGAGGGGAGTCAGTTTAGGTGTGTCGAATTAAATGTTCTGTATAAATATGTGAATTATAGGCGAGTCAGTTTAGGGGTGTCGAATAATGTTCTGTATAAATATAACGTTAATCGTTTAAAAGTTGTTTTGACGATTCAGAGATTCATTGGTGCTAAGAGGTATGACAATACTTTTGATAACGTTAGCTGAATTGGGAATTTCCTTTTGCTTTTTAGTGTTTTTAGACACCGAACTAACACATAAGTTAACGTTACCGCTCAACACTTTTTAGCTAAACGCGATGATCACGCGAATCATCTAAATAAAAGATAAAATTACTGGAACACACCACGGTTTCCTGTCGTAAATGTGGATTGATAGACGAAATACAATATTTGGTGCTGGTTAATTAGTAGGCTACGATATAGTTTAAATCTGTCGCTTGTTGACATGCAAGGCAACCCCAAACAATGCATTTCACCTAGTACATTTTGTAAACAATCAAGTAAGTTAGCCTGCGTTGTGCTGGATGACAGACAGACCAGCGTATTGGTTAGCCAGTGAGCTACTTGCAAGGTCAGGCATTTTTGCAATAAAACATACTTACACTATTATACCGTGCAATTTTGCAGATAATATCTAACTATGGAAGTAGTTGAACTCTAAAAACGTATTAAAAATACCTCCAAATGACCGTAGACAACAATATCCTGGAGAGGTTTTAAAAATTCTACGGAAATAACCCGATAGCCCACACATCATGTAACGTTAGTGGTTAAGGGACTTCACTGCACTGCGTGCGAGCGAGGGGGAACTGTGCTTTTATGTCATAGCGTAGTAGCTTAGCTGGTAGCTCTAGTCTGCGTGCGCGAGTATATTATTATGGCCACGCCTTCATGACACGATTCAAGAACACTGACGGTTAGTTTTCCCCCCCACAGTATTTGCTAGTATTTGGTGAGTAACTTTATCATATTTTCTCTGTTGCTTCTATATTCACATTGAGTGTGCCGAAATCGTGACATGTTGCCTGTAGTTGGACAGTGTGCGCGCAGTGTGTGAAAGCTCGAGCGAGTTGCCATTTTTACCCTCTCACTCGGAGAGTAAGGAAGCTACCTAACGTTAGATACATTGCTTTTAACTGCTAACGTTAGTTATTATTATTAAATTGGTTTATATGTCTTTTCAGGCACTTGATACACATATTTACTGTAATCTGTTGATTTTGTTTGATTAATATATTTTGAATGTTTTAGTGGTTGGTTGTAACTCGGTAAAAATATTTTTGTTTACACCAAGGTGAACACTCGCAGGCTACAAGGCCCAGACTAGAGATGACTTTGGACAGATACGAGTTTTTTTTTGTAAATTGATGATTTAAACTGAATCAGGCTGGCGGTTTAAAGTTGCGCAAAATGTATGTCAGTTGATAGGATGTGGTTAAACAGAACGGAACATACTTCCCACTTCAGCTTTAGATAACGACAAAATATTTAAAATGGAAGGTTCGAAGTTTTAATAACTAAAAGGAAATTGTAATTGGTAAAAAAAAAAAAAAACTGTGTTTACTATCCAGTATATTTAAATAGTAGCTTTATATCTACTATTGCCATGTCCAAATTATGCACTTTATATATAGGGTGTTAAATACATTTTCCAAAAAATGGGATGTTAAATAAATGCCAACCATGCTTTAGGTTTAGTATATTAAAATTATTAAAAAAGTGTTAAAACCAAAATATTTGTAATTCACAACTCAAACGTGCCAATTCATCTAGCTAGCTGTACTCATGACAATACAAATGGACATAATTATCACACATATAATTTTATATAAATACTCACACTTTAAATTAGGTGTCTAACTGTACTTGCATCAAATAATGTGATAATTGCTGAAGCTTATATCACGGTATACGGTATTATCATGATATTATAACAAAAATAACTCTTAACACAAATACAAGAAAGCAACAGACAAAAAAATTATAAAGTAAACAAATCTTTCAAACAGATTAAAGTGCAAAATAAAGAAGAATAGTTATCACTTTACAATATGGTCTCATCAGTTAATATTAGTTAATGTATATCTAACATAAAAAATTAGCAATGGCTACATTTGCTACAGAAGTTATTATTCTTTGTTAATGTTAGTTAAAAAATACAATTGATCAGTGTAAGTTCATGTCAGCTCAGGTCCATTAAATAACAGTTACAACTTTTGATTTTAATAATGTATTATTAAATGCTTTAGTAGTATTTTTCATTGTTATTTTATGTTAATTAATGTTAAAGGTGGGGTATGTGATTCTCTTTTTTGTCAATTTTTTTCAAAATCACTTGAAATCCTATTCATAACCCACTTACAGCCACTGAGTTAGAAGCACTGAAATGAAAATTAAGCAATTTAATCATCTGTGGAACGGGCAGGACTCGAAAAACTCCAGCCAATCATTTCCAAGACCACCTACAATCATTGGACAGTAAGTCCGTCAATCAAACGGTCGTACCATACCCCCCTCCCGCGAATCAGGGCCAGCGTTGGAGGAAAGAAGGTAGGACCATTTGAGTTGTGTATTTTCAAAATCTGCCGGTCGTTTTGCAAATCACATACCCCACCTTTAACTAATGGAGCTTTATTGTAAAGTGTAACAGAACAATAATAAAGAATCATAACATTTTCAATCAATATCTAGAGCACGTTGTAGTCCAGATTAAAATATAAAAATGCCTTTTTGACGCAGCATACAGTGATTTTGTCAAGTCTCCTTCATTTATAGTACTTTTAACTATATAGATTGTTTCAAAGCAGCTTTACAGTGTTAATAGAAAATTTAAGTAACAGAGATTGTTTTGGCTTTACATCAGCTCTAGAATAAAGTTATTGTCCAGCTAAAGTTTGTTTTTGATTGATTCACTGCCATTGCATAGTGAACATTTTTAATGTGTTCTGGCCGTTCATTTGCCTGGCAACAGTGTTTGGTGGCTCGAGAATGCAAACTTTGAAATAGGTTCCAAGGTGCAAGCATTGAACAATTTTGAGAAACGTTCTCATCTCTGTGTAAACTTCAAAAACGTGAATCTGTGAAAACGTTGACGGCATGCACATGCGTATTGCGCGTTTAGTCTATAGGTATATATAATATAGCCTATACAGTGAAGAAAATAAGTATTTGAACACCCTGCTATTTTGCAAGTTCTCCCACTTAGAAATCATGGAGGGGTCTGAAATTGTCATCGTAGGTGCATGTCCACTGTGAGAGACATAATCAAAAAAAAAAATCCAGAAATCACAATGTATGATTTTTTTAACTATTTTATTTGTAAGATACAGCTGCAAATAAGTATTTGAACACCTGAGAAAATCAATGTAAATTTGGTACAGTAGCCTTTGTTTGCAATTACAGAGGTCAAACTAGGGGTGTGCCGGTTTCAGAATTGGTGATGACGGTTATGATGTGAGTTAAATGTGACGGTTCATAACATAACTGTCATCGTCATCGGGGGGGGGGGGCAACTTAGTTTATAACTTGTTATAGGACAACTTAGTTTGAATAAACGAGCAGGCACTGATTAGCTACTTGCTCTACGTTTATTTAAAATTAACAGCAAGACAACTAGCAGTGAATGTGCTTTCCATTAAATGAAACACGCACACTAAACAAATCCACTAAACAGGCCTATTCTGGTGGATGCGGTGATGCGGTGGTGACGCGTTCATGTGGCGCTGCCAGTAAAGCACCTACAATCTGTCACAAAGAACCGGCAAAAATAATGATTATGAATATGTAAAATATAGCAAGGAGATATTTTAATTGTTTATTAATAAACAAGTGTTTTCTTTGTCAGTATCTGAAAAGATGAAGGTGACGACGATGCTGACTCGCGATCTTCGCAGTAGTGAACGCGCCAGAGAGAAATGCACATTTACATAAGCAGAGAGCAGTCTGTAGTCTGCTTTCTTTCGTTTTGAATTGTTCTGTTTAAAAGTAGACATGTCTGTGACTCTTGAGGCGAGTAGGCGACCTTATACGCTGAGTTTCGGTTCATTTATGAGACGAGCTCCAGTTCACGCGCCGGCGCCTCTGTTTCGTGATTATCTATCGTCTGCTATATTTATCGTCTCTTATTTATTAAATACAGGCAATTGGTTGATGAAACATTGATTAAAATTAAGATACAATTAATATAAAACGAAATTCGTTTTAAAGAAAGGTTTTGTGCTTTCTGTTTGATGCTTCTGTGAAAGTTTTAAAGCATCTTTTAGTGTCGCTTTCAGAGCGCTCACGTCCATAACATTGTTTTTTCCTCATAAATGCGAACACGAAAAATTAAATAAAATGAATATTTTATGTTCTGTGGAGACTACAGTTACTCATAATTTGTATTCTGAATACCTAACGCCGGTACAAGTATTCCGTGTAGTCCCCAACACTGATAGTATAACCTGTAATAATTATCTGTAATATATTTTAATAACACGGTTTTGGCGGTTATAGAGTTCTAATGACGGTGTTCAACTATAACCGTCGGTCTCACGGTTATATCATAACCGTCACACCCCTAGGTCAAACGTTTCCTGTAGTTTTTCACCAGGTTTGCACACACTGCAGGAGGGATTTTGGCCCACTCCTCCACACAGATCTTCTCTAGATCAGTCAGGTTTCTGAGCTGTCGCTGAGAAACACGAAGTTTGAGCTCCCTCCAAAGATTCTTTATTGGGTTTAGGTCTGGAGACTGGCTAGGCCACGCCAGAACCTTGATATGCTTCTTGCAGAGCCACTCCTTGGTTATCCTGGCTGTGTGCTTTGGGTCATTGTCATGTTGGAAGACCCAGCCTCGACCCATCTTCAATGCTCTAACTGAGGGAAGGAGGTTGTTCCCCAAAATCTCGCAATACATGGCCCCGGTCATCCTCTCCTTAATACAGTGCAGTCGCCCTGTCCCATGTGCAGAAAAACACCCCCAAAGCATGATGCTACCACCCCCATGCTTCACAGTAGGGATGGTGTTCTTGGGATGGTACTCATCATTCTTCTTCCTCCAAACACGGTTAATGGAATTATGACCAAAAAGTTCTATTATGGTCTCATCTGACCACATGACTTTCTCCCATGACTCCTCTGGATCATCCAAATGGTCATTGGCAAACTTAAGACGGGCCTTGACATGTGCTGGTTTAAGCAGGGGAACCTTCCGTGCCATGCATGATTTCAAACCATGACGTCTTAGTGTATTACCAACAGTAACCTTGGAAACGGTGGTCCCAGCTCTTTTCAGGTCATTGACCAGCTACTCCCGTGTAGTTCTGGGCTGATTTCTCACCTTTCTTAGGATCATTGAGACCCCACGAGGTGAGATCTTGCATGGAGCCCCAGTCCGAGGGAGATTGACAGTCATGTTTAGCTTCTTCCATTTTCTAATGATTGCTCCAACAGTAGACCTTTTTTCACCAAGCTGCTTGGCAATTTCCCCGTAGCCCTTTCCAGCCTTGTGGAGGTGTACAATTTTGTCTCTAGTGTCTTTGGACAGCTCTTTGGTCTACTTGGCCATGTTAGTAGTTGGATTCTTACTGATTGTATGGGGTGGACAAGGGTCTTTATGCAGCTAACGACCTCAAACAGGTGCATCTAATTTAGGATAATAAATGGAGTGGAGGTGGACATTTTAAAGGCAGACTAACAGGTCTTTGAGGGTCAGAATTCTAGCTGATAGACAGGTGTTCAAATACTTATTTGCAGCTGTATCTTACAAATAAATAGGTAAAAAATCATACATTGTGATTTCTGGATTTTTTTTTTTTTTAGATTATGTCTCTCACAGTGGACATGCACCTACAATGACAATTTCAGACCCCTCCATGATTTCTAGGTGGGAGAACTTGCAAAATAGCAGGGTGTTCAAATACTTATTTTCTTCACTATATATATGTGTAGGGGCTCCAGACCTAGCCAGTCTCCAGACCTAAACCCAATCGAGAATCTTTGGAGGGAGCTCAAACTCCGTGTTTCTCAGCGACAGCTCAGAAACCTGACTGATCTAGAGAAGATCTGTGTGGAGGAGTGGGCCAAAATCCCTCCTGCAGTGTGTGCAAACCTGGTGAAAAACTACAGGAAACGTTTGACCTCTGTAATTGCAAACAAAGGCTACTGTACCAAATATTTACATTGATTTTCTCAGGTGTTCAAATACTTATTTGCAGCTGTATCTTACAAATAAAATAGTTAAATCATACATTGTGATTTCTGGATTTTTTTTTTAGATTATGTCTCTCACGGTGGACATGCACCTACGGTGACAATTTCAGACCCCTCCATGATTTCTAAGTGGGAGAACTTGCAAAATAGCAGGGTGTTCAAATACTTATTTTCTTCACTGTATGTGCGCAGGCACAGTCTTTCTTTACAAATTAATCTCACCAAATTACTAGGGGTGTAACGATACACGTATTCGTATTGAACCGTTCGGTACGAGGCTTTCGGTTCGGTTTTCGGTACGCATTTTCAAACCGAACGGTTCGTTGGACCATTTTTCCTGCCGACCAAAATTTCGTTATTTCAAATGTAGGCGCGTCGCGTGTGTGAAGCGCGCTCTCCGCCCCCTGGATCTCGTGTACTGCAATGAGGTGCTACTGCTCGAGATGCTGGCGCGATCACAACATTGCCCTACATCAAATGGCAAATGTAATGTAAGCGGAACGAAACTGAGCTGCTCGTTATTGTGTGGTTGGCGGACCATTTATCAGTTCAGACCAATGCAGCGCGAGCCGATCTGGATCAAGTGACACTGTTAGTAGGCTATAATGCTTTCAAGTAACATTACGTCGTTTTTATTTTGACATTATGAAAACAATTGCTGCCCTCAAATGTTAATCTGAACTAAAATAAACCTTTGTTTTAACTAAGTACAATATTACTTTTCATTTTGTCCAAGGAGCTGTTTTGTTTTATATGCTTTTAAGAAAAGTCAATTATAGCTCCATCATTGCTCAAAACCCATACTTTATGATGTTAGTTTTAATAAAAATATAATTAAAAAAATTAAATCAAAATCAAGGAAATTTCTCTTGCATTTCTTTCTTTTTGCTGTATTGAAAACGTACCGAACCGTACCGAACTGAACCGTGACACAAGTGTATCGTATTGAACCGAACCGTGAATTTTGTGAACCGTTACACCCCT
The DNA here is from genome assembly GCA_031834385.1 of Semotilus atromaculatus. NCBI lineage: Eukaryota > Metazoa > Chordata > Actinopteri > Cypriniformes > Leuciscidae > Semotilus > Semotilus atromaculatus. Next base: position 12,138,687 of record JAULUF010000049.1, on the reverse strand, counting down.
ACAAATTACTTGTCTGGCCTGCGTAATACAGAATTTTTAGTTGCTTTCACATATCCATGTGAACTGGAATCATTTTGATAACTTTTTATCTGTACAGAGGTAAAGGGAAGGGAAGGAGGCCTTCACAGGGGAGAGACTAGTTGACACTTCAGGGTTGCGTTGTCGTCTTGTCCAGGCGCAGGTCCTTCATCAGATCTGGATCCGGTGGACTATGGTAAACCTAGGGATAAACAGAGACTACCAATCCCAATTCTACCCCTTACCCCTTCGCCTTCCCCTACCCCTAACCCTTCGCCTTCCCCTTGAGCCTTGAAATAGAGTGGCAAGGCGTAGGGGTGAAAATATTCCCCTAAGAAATGGGACACCACTACGCCTCCGTTAGACGTCATTATAAGCCGTCGCTAGCCCCTAAGTCACAGGAGATGCTCCGATGTTTATCACAACTTCCAAGATGCCAACAAGATGTTGTCGCGTTCACATATTAACCAAAAGAAAACAATGTGTTCATAGCAGATGCAAGGTAAATTATAAGCCAATTCCCTTTAGCAATTACATTCACCAGTTGTCAGACATGAAAATATGTTGCGGGACTATCGTTAGCAAACTATAGTGATTTTAGCGATTTTTTTTGTTTTTTTTTTGTTTTTTACAAACGTTTCTGTGAAGAAACTGACCGTAAATATGAACGTAATATTGAATGTAACATAAAGCAAATCATTATTTGTCGTTAAAATACTTATTAAAGCCAAAAATACTTACATGGGTCTCCTTTTTCGCTTGGGCAGCCATTTTGCGTCTGTAGCCGGTGTATGCAGTGACACTTCTCATACCCCTTTGTTTGAAGTGTGGTCCCGAAAAATCTTCGTTTGAAGGGCTATCTGGCCCTTCCCCCTAGCCCTCCCCCTCCAACCAAAAGAGAATTAGAACAGCCCTACCCCTTCACGTACACGCGCAAAACGGAGGGGAAGGGGAAAGTGAAGGGGTAAGGGGTAGAATTGAGTAGCGAAGACGCCATTCTTCTTATGATGTAACGAGTACATCAGGTGTTATGGAAAGTGCTCCCGGTTCTGGCTGACCTAGTTTATCTAGCCTAACATTGAATTATAGAAGTTGATAATGTGTTAGCCTATGTGTACGCTAGGTTAAAGATGTGTTTTTAGTCTAGATTTTAAACTAACAGAGAATGTCTGCTTCCCAGACAATGTTAGGAAGACTGTTCCAAGATTTCCATTACACGAGAGTAGATGTTAAACTTCATGCTGATTTGTACTCGGCTTTCGCCAAGATAAGCAACACTAAGACGTAGCTTTACAGTAAACTATGCTTCTCCATCCATTTACGCTTCTTTCCATATGAGGGTGTGACTCCCCTTCTGTCCGGCGTTAACGGCTGCAGTGTACTTGGCGCGTCAGCACACACGACGGCTGCAACTACAGTGTGGTCTCTCTAGTGGACCAACACGACAACTGTCTGGATTGAGCCGAGTAGGGGACATCTCTAGGGTCTTCAAGTGGGCACCTTCCGTCCTCAGTGTTTCATCGACTAGCCCACGACACCTCAAGAGGGCTCGACAGTGACTCTGGCGTCCCAGAGTCACCCCCCTCCGTCCCCCACTCAACTCAGCCCAGCTTACTGACCTCTACATCCCTCCTGCTGCTGAGACCTAACCACAATCTCACAATCTCTCCGCAACCCAACCATACGCGCCAACCCGATTGACTAAGGCTGTCGAGCCCCACTGGTGCGTTAAAGCAGTTACAGTGGCAACGGTTCCGTATGGCATACCACCTACCGCAAAACATAATATCTGCCCAACCACCCGTCATTCTATACTATACAACGTATACAAATTGTATAGTATACTATACAACCTATACTATACAACCTATCCAAATAAACCAACAGACTCTTCAAGTTTTTTAAGAATTCTACGAAACCGTAGCGTGGCGGCCTGTACCTTGCCAGCTAGAATCTTTCCGTCTCAACCACAGCCAGTTGCTGCTCCTTTCTGCTGCTTCAGATAAGTTCTTTACTGTGCGACGCAACTCTTGGCCGCTGAATCCGACGTCTCTGAGGAACCGGGTTGTAGAGTGTGCCACAAAACCTCGACAACCCACTTCCACTGGATAAACCTGGACTCTCCATCCTCGCTGTTCTGCTTCAGTGGCCAAATGAGCATACCGCAGTTTCTTCCTCTCATATGCCTCATCTACAGCATCCTCCCATGGCACGGTCAACTCTATCAGTTGAACAATGCGTGCTGATCCAGACCACAAAACAATGTCTGGTCGTAGGTTAGTGGTGGCAATCTCAGGTGGAAAAATAAGCCGTTGATCAAGATCAGCCAGCATCTTCCAGTCCCTAGCAGCTTCCAGGGCGGAGGAATGTTGTCTTCTGCGTGTAATGTTTTGCTAGAACATGCGGCAACTTATTGGTCATACTACGCTTGCCTTCCAATGGTAAAGCCAAACATCTCAGTACTTGGTCATGGCGCCAAGTAAACCGACCTTGGCTAAGAGCCACCTTACATCCTGTCAAAATGTGCCTTAACGTGGCAGGTGTTGAACACAAAGGACAAGAGGGATCCTCTCCTACCCAGAGGTTTAGGTTCTGCGGTGATGGGAGAACATCATATGTTGACCTAATAAGGAAACTGATCCTACTCTCTTCCATTGACCAAAGGTCTTGCCAGCCCATTTTGCGTTGTTCCACACTCTCCCATCTCATCCACTCTCCCTGCTTGGCCTGGGAAATGGCCTTTATACTCCTCATCCTCTCCTTCTGCTTTCGCACCTCGTTGACTACCAGCTTCCTCCTTTGAGCTGGGCCTGCCTTGTGCCATTTAGGAGGAGCTAAACTGAGCCCAAAACCCCCTCTTCCATGCTGTACCTGTCCCACGATATCCCCTATTTGAAGGTCAGCCTTTGCCTCTACTACAGATTTCTTTGCTGACCACTTTCTACCAGTTTTTAACACAGGGGCTGCCTCCCTTACACATTTGTCACGTGACTCTACTAATGTCATTTCCAGTCTGACCTTGGCACACTTAAACTCCTCGGTTAAAGCAGAGACTGGCAGCTGCAATATTCCTTTACTATAAAGTCCCACTCTGCTGAGGCAGCGTGGAACTCCCAACCATTTCCTGATGTATGAACTTATTAACGCTTCCAGCTTATCCACTGTTGTCAAAGAAACCTCGTACACAGTCAGTGGCCACAGCAACCTCGGCAGTAGACCAAACTGAAAGCACCAGAGTTTTAGCTTGCCTGGTAGAGCACAGCTGTTTATGCTCTTCAACCCTTCCACTGCTTGTCGTCTAACTTCTCCCACTCGAACTGTGTCCTTTAGATCTCCATCGTACCATCTCCCAAGACTTTTCACTGGCTTCTCAGAAACTGTTGGTATTGCCTCACCATTAATGAAGAATGTTTTATCTACTACCTTTCCTTTAACTATGGAGATGCTCCTTGATTTAGAGGGCTTAAATTGCATTCGTGCCCATTCAATATTATCTGTTAACTTCCCCAATAACCGATTAGTGCAGGCTACTGTTGTAGTCATGGTTGTCATGTCGTCCATGTATGCTCTGATTGGTGGTAGACGCATCCCAGAAGCCAAGCGCTCTCCTCCTACTACCCATCTTGATGCCCTAATGATTACTTCCATTGCCATGGTAAAAGCCAGTGGAGAAATTGTGCATCCTGCCATTATTCCAACCTCTAAGCATTGCCATGCAGTGCTGAATTTTGGAGTTGAGAAACTAAATTGCAAATCTCCAAAATAGGCTTTCACTAAATTTGTTATTGACATTGGTATTCTGAAAAAATCAAATGCTGCCCAAAGAAGCTCATGTGGCACTGAACCATATGCATTGGCCAAATCCAGGAATGTTACATGGAGCTCCTTCCTCTCCTTTTTTGCTGACTGAATTCGTTGCCAGATAACATTGATGTGTTCTAAACATCCTGAGAACCCTGGAATGCCCGCTTTTTGAACTGAAGTGTCAATGAAGCCATTCTTTAATTGGTAGGTGGACAATCTCTGGGCAATAATGCTGAAGAAAATCTTACCTTCAACGTTTAATAGTGAAATAGGACGAAACTGACTGATGCTTGTAGCATCTTTTTCTTTAGGTATAAAGACTCCACCTGCTCTGCGCCATGCTCTAGGTACAACCTGTTTTTCCCATGCCACTTTTAATAATTTCCACAGAATTCGCAGGACTCCTGAAGCACTCTTGTACACTCTGTACGGAACTCCATTAGGCCCTGGAGATGATGAAGCCCTTGCCTTTCTCACAGCCTGCTCTACCTCTTTCCACTTAGGTGCACAGACCTCCATTTGGTATTCTGGTGGGTTGATAGGTGGTATGTCTGATGGAATTGACATATGCTCATGCCTTTTTGCATCTGTATGCGTTTCCTCCAAATATCTCTCTAGCTCAACTCTAGATGCTTTTAAAGTGCCATTCTTCTCACTGGTGAATAACTTCTTTACGAATTTGAATGGGTCTTTATAGAAATTAGCCCTCGCACGTTCCTTCTTTTTGTAGCGTTTCCGTAGACGCTCAGCTCTGCGTAATGTTGCCAGCTTATCTTTTATGTCCCTTTGTAAGAGATTGAGTCCCTCCTTCTGACTTTGTTCTGCTCTTTTCCATTGCTTCCTTAGCTGTCTCCTTTCTCTAACCAACCCTTCAATTTTCTGCTGCCGTCTAGACATTCCAGGAGCAGTTTGTACTTTTTCCTTCCTTTTTTCCACACCAAACCTCTCACTTCCATATGCGTAAATGATGTCCCCAAATTTATCCAGCTTCTTTTCAACTGTACCAGTTAATCTTTCCAATGCAAAGCATAGATCTGTGTTTACCGTATCCCATGCAGTTTTCTCACAAGCTCTTGGCCATCTAACTCCAGGCCTATGCCCGTTGAGGTTCTTTTCTCTCTTATGCTGGTTAGTCTGACCGGTTTCACAAGTATGAATATGTTCATCACGAACTGTGCAAGCCCTCCTCTCCTCTATGACAGGGGTGCTGATATCCTGCGAGCTGTGGTTTGCTTCCTGTCGCTGGATTTCATTCGACTGACTTGACTGACTTCGTAAGAAGTACTGATCAATGCGAGGCCCTTGTCCCTTCTCCCTCAAGCATTTCATTTTCCCTTGATGAACCTTCAAACCCCTGACCGTTGTCGCCTTGCTCCAGCCACAGACACAAACTTGGAGTTCAATGACTTTACTAACTGCAGATCTTGAACTAGTCTTACTCTCCATACTCATATCCGTTTCCATTCCTAAGTCGTTAACCATGTTGTCCAACATCGAGTCATCTTCCGCCCCCGCTCTCGCAGACTCTAGGGGTATTTTTCTCTTTAATTTCTTAGAAGCCTTGGGCGGGTGTCTCCAGCATCCTGTAAACACGAAGCTGGATACTGCCGACAAGGGTAGCTAACCCTTACCAGCCCCAAAGTTTAGGTGCTAAATTGGAAAAGGATCTACCGCCAGCAGTCGATTTTGATATTCTAGGGCTTTGATATTTGATATATCTACTGACCAAAATGTTGAGATTGCAATAGACGTGAAGGACTATTATGTGTTAAGAGCTCGCTCAAGTACTGGGGAGCTAAACCGTTTAGTGCTTTGTAAGTAATCAGCAATATTTAAAAATGTATACGATGTTATGTTTAATAGGGAGCCAATGCAGTGTTGACAGAACTGGGCTAATATGGTTATACTTCCTGGTTCTGGTAAGAACTCGAGATGCTGCGTTTTGGACCAGATGTAGTTAGTTTATTATGCGTGCAAGACAACCACCCATAAGAGCATTACAATAATCTAGCCTTAATGTCTTGAACGTATTAACTAACTGTTCCGTATTTGTCGTAATTTAGATATATTTTTAAGATGGAAGAATGTGGTTTTACAGATACTAGAAACATGACTTTCAAATGAAAGATTGGTATCAAAGAGCACACCCAGGTTCCTAACTGACGACGAAAACTTAACAGAGCAGCCATCAAGTGTTAGACAGTATTCTAGGTTATTACTTGCAGAGGTTTTTGGTCCAATAATTAGAATCGCTGTTTTTTTCAGGATTAAATAGTGGGAAATTACTAGTCATCCAGTTTTTTTTTACATCAGCTATGCATTCCGGTAATTTTGTGACTTGTTAAGTTTCGTCGGGGTGCACGAAATATACAGCTGAGTATCATCAGCATAACTGTGAAAACTAATGCCATGGTTCCTAATGATATCTTCCAAGGGTAGCATGTACAGAGTGTGTGCCCACAATGTAAATTTTGTGCATTTTAAACGGTTGATGGGAAAAGTATTTTTAAAATGCGGAATAATTTGTAATAAGTAACTATTCACAGTATTTTGAAGTGCCCATGATAACAATATCATGCATGTGTAGAGCTGTACGACTCTTTAAAAAAATTAATTTACCTTTTCCCCACAGCCTTCTTGGAAATAATGATGGTCCTCAGATCTGTCTTACCCCTCGAAGGCTGCTGTTGAGAGCGTCAGCCCGACCCCCATCTTTTAGTGGGGGCTTGGGAGCAAACGCTCTGCTTCTGTTGAGATATGTTTGGTAGAAGTTAGCTGATTTTGGGCTGATTTCCCCCCTTCCGACAATTCTAGCTTTGCCCCGATTATCTTCATTGTTCATCTTATCAGATGTTCCCTTGGTGTTAGGTGTGTTAAGAGTGTCCGAACCTGCATGGAAGAATGTCGGAGCCACCCTGATCGCGAATTAGATCAGAAATCCTGATGTGTGGGGGGAATCCCGAGGACAAACGCACGCAAGCTCAGGAGATTATCACGTGAAACAAAACAATATCCAATCATAAAGCGAGATGATGGAAGACGGAACAAACGCAGTCATGGCGCAGCACAAAGTGAAATTGATGTGGACAGCTGAGATGGAGGATCAGCTTGTTGATTTGTGGCAACAGCACGAATGAACGTGTCGTGTAAAACCTACCATAATATACTGGACAAGGAGAAGAGTTGGACCATGTTCCCACCATCTCCACGACTTCACCCAAACCCTTTTCTTCTTTTTTTCCCGTGAATTTTCTGTGAAAATCATTCCAAACACTCATCGCAATTTCTTCCTGCATATCGTCCGCTATGCTCATTCTGAAGTCTCTCTCTGATTTTGCAGATTTCCTGTGTTCACATTCGTGACTCTGGTTGAAAATCTGTTTGTGTGTGGTGTGCTGTCTTTGTCACATCATGGCACACCACACACTATAGGAGCAAAACAATTAAATCTAGGATTTTTTTGTCCTCATGACATGTTTGTGGTCTATCACATTTTGAAAATCTTATAAGATGTAAAAAATCTTTTGGTGTGTAAAAAGAGTAAACCCAGAGAACCCAGTAAAGAGAACCAGTCTTGAGAGACTGGTCTAGGTGCTACTCGAGCGATCAAATCGGTGCCCCGAAGCAGTGAACCGGCAGGGAACAGCCGAATTGATGGCTCTGAGACCCTCCTCAGAGGGGGTGAGATATGGGCTTGTTGGAGACAGTTGCGCCCCGAACCACACGAGGTGGTGGGGTTGGCAGAACGGCCCCCTGAAGGCATTAAAGCAAAGGTATAGTGAAGTGTTAACCGCTTCCTCCCCAGAGGGGACTGCCCTCAGAGGACCTCTTCGCAAAGCCTTTTTTCGAGACAATCACTGTCCTCAGATCTGTCTTATCCCAAGATGACTATAACTGAGAATACTAAAGGAACCAGCCTCTCGAGACTGGTCTCTGGATTGGTTTCTCGAGCTATGCTAGTGTCCTGAAATGGATGACCGGCAGGAAACAACTGAACTGACCCCTTTTAAAACCCTCTTCCTGCGAGTCAGACACTAAGATTAGAACTTGCTGGAGACCACTGTGCCCCAAAGCACATGAGGTGGTGGGGTTGGCAGAACGGCCCCTGAGGGTTTAGTTTGCACACAATCATAAGAGAAAGAGGGAAAGGGAAATTCCCAACTGCTCAGTTCCCTGTGCATATGTTGCGCCCCCATAATCTACACGTTGCCTCAGCAAACGTGAGATCCGAGCCACTAGATTATTATTGTAGAGATGTAGACCCATAATATACGTGCTACCTCGGCAAACGCGAGATCTGAGCCTCTAGATTCTTATTGCAAACCCGTAATCTATGCGCTGCCTCGGCAAACGCGAGATCTGGGCCAAAGAATCTTTATTGACTTTCTTCCCTCGAGAAGAAAGCCAACAAGATCAGAGCTAAAACTCTCAATGGTGCAACACGTCGAGAATTTATGAATGAATACTGTCAGCCCCCTTTTACTAGAGCTGACCGTGCATGCTCTACTCCCAAACAAACAACACATAAATCGCGTGTATTCCCACTTATAATGAAGCGAGGGCAGGAAGGAACACACGATCCAAAAAGCTGTTTGCTTGCCATTATACTCCTGTCTATACAGGTGAAACTCGAAAAATTTGAATATTGTGCAAAAGTTAATTTATTTCAGTAATTCAAATTAAAAGGTGAAACTAATATATTTAGTATATAGCTATAACTATATAGATATGCATGATTATACTTTTCAGAGGGCCGACATTTCTCTATTTAAAATCCTTTTTTGTTTTATTGATTTCATGTATATAAAAATTTTCTGAGATTTGGAATTTGGGGGTTTCATAAGATGTAAGCCACAATCATCAAAATTATAACTTTTGCACAATATTCAAATTTTTAATATGCTTGTGGACAAACAACAATAAATAGACAGAGACAGTTTCACACAGAGCGCTTGCTGAAGACACAGAAGCTGACAATGTTTGGTCTGGGTGCGCTTTATAGCTTCCTGCCATCCCGCATATATACGCAATTGGACTGATTTCACAAGTGCTTTACGACGCAATCACGCAGTGCGTTCCCACAGCGTCAATCTCAATGCGACGCGAGTTCCCTTGAAAGGGAACAGTGCCTCTTTTGCATCTTAATGCACTTTTTATAACCACCATAGACTGCATTTTACAAACCCACATTTTACAACTGCATTAAAAATGTAGGCGTGCTAATATTTTCTAATACTTAATGCAGTAATTTAACAGCAGTTAATGTAATAAAGGTTATGGCAATTGGTAACAAAAGCAGTAGATCTGAAAAAGAAAAAAGTGGGGACTGAAGGTGTATCAGGTGTATCAGGTGTAGCCCTCCTCAGTCAACTATCAATTCACATTTTGGTCTTCACAAATGTCATATAATGGAAGTAAAATGTGTTGTAAATGTAATTTCATGTTAAACAATTTTGTTCTGTTCTGATATGTTGTGCTCTACATCTTTACAGATGATAAGCACTGCTGGGACTGTGGGTAAATGGAAGGCAATGGCACGTCCATCTTTACCATCCTCTTTGGACTCCACATTGCCTGGGATATCTCGAGAAGTGTTGTCGGTGTCCATGGAACCAAAATATCAATGCCAGCAATGCAAAGAGATTCTTAGGAAACCTTTCCAAGCACAGTGTGGACATCGCTTCTGTGTGTTCTGTTTCAAACAACTCACCAGGTACCCAGGGCAACCCTCCGCCTCATGCTCTGCATTAATTGCCACCCTCTCCATGGACATTCCCAATCTCTTTAATCTACCACTGCACTGTAGCTAGATGGAAAAAATCCCCCCTTTTGCTTGGTTCATCCACTCTTTTGCCTCTTAACCCAAAGGGTTCTCCTTGCATCTGGATATACTACCTCTGTGGATATGTCTTTGGTGAGCTTTACCTTGGTGTCAGTCATTTGGCTTCAATTATTGTCAACGTGTAGTTGTTATCCTATTAGGACAAGTATTTATATGATACAACTAGGGTTGTCATTAACAACTTTTTTGGTAATCGTGTAATTGGTTGATTATTTTGACGATAAATCGATTAATCAGATACTTTTTTGTGGTAATAAAAATATACCTAAGTGAACAGTAGCCTTTAAAATGACTTAAATTACATATGTAATAACAAGCAGGCAATAATAATTTGTTCAAATAAAGTATCAAAAGCATGTAATCATAAGGTTTTATTGAACAACACTTTTAAAATAAATAATATAAACATAATCAAGATATTTACATTACTTTTAATATTAAATGCCTGCAGAGGGCGCCAACGGTCTGGTGATTGTTGTTGTGACACTTTACAGCATGATCAAATCCTTGTTTAATATTGGCCTATCAACATTTATTCAAATGTCTATTTAATATTTGTCCAACTCTTATGATAGAAATGGTACAGCCACAGTAATTTCTTAAACAATAACTTGTGGAGATCAAAACATGCAAACTCAGAGCAAGGGTTTCAACTTTTATTTTGAAATCATGAACAACAATTTGCATATTTAGAAACATATTGATGTATTCTCCTGTGTTGGTGAAATTGCAGACATTGCATTCCTAGATGAACTTTATAAGCAGCCCAAACTCATAACATATGCAGAGATGGAGTTTGTTAACCGAGCTGTCAAGACGAGCTTCAGGCATGTAAATACATGCAAAGTGCTTTATATGCTTTCCCAAATGCACATTACTGGAAAACACAAACAAACAGCACATACAGAGATGCAGTTCGTGAGGTGCAGCATTTACTTTGAATGGAGCCACTCTGAGCCGCTGGAAGAAACACGTAACATGCATGCATGTAAATATTAAAGCATGGGTAAATTTCAATCAAGGACTTTTTTAAACTAAGCACTCGAATTTAATCAAGTAATCATGACAGCCCTAGATACTATAATAATAGATAACTAATGCTGTGTTTATAATTATTTATTTATTAATAGTTATTTTATTACCCACTTTGTAGCATTCATACTAAAATTACAACCATAGCAAAACAAATTTAATAAATTCAAAAGTGGTTGAATTAATTGTCCATGACTGTGAATTAAATTTGCTGTTCTAAAAGCATGCCAAAAAAGCTATTTTTCTAAATTCTAGCAATATACCAGTGGAGTAATACATTTTTTAAAATGAAGAGCTTATTTCTTTTCTTGATACAACACATGTAAGAACATGAGGTCCCTGCCACATCCATCCTCAGTCATCACCCAATGCATTACCCAACCACCACACATTTTGTATAACTTTCTTATCTAATACACCTGATTCAACACATCATGGTGTGTTATACTACTTCTGAATAGGATGTCTACTTCATAATTTGTATGAAAATTGTGTAAATAATGGTTCAGATCACTCAAAACCACATATGGAAATGGAGGTGCCCTTATATGGGCAGTCTGGTTGTCACCCAGTGAAAAAGTTTGGTACTGTGCCCAAACAAAATCTTACTGAAAGGTAATTTTTTGAGATATTGCATTCAGGGTTTCTCGGCAGAGCTTGCCCAGAGTTCCTGTAATCCACATCCCCACTGCTTTGCGAGCAAGGAAGGATGCAGTAATTTTGCCAAAACCACCTGCTCTAGAAGGTTTGGTGAGAAGGGGCTGTTGAGCATTTAAAATGTAGATTTTTGCATTTAGCAGATGCTTTTATCCAAAGCAACTTACAATAGAGGGGTATAAGATACATGTGCTGACTGATAGATAGATCATTGCGCTGTTTGTAGTGCTTTCCTCAGTGCATAACTTGCATTTCACAGGTATATTCTTTATCTGTAAATGTTAGAAACTTTTAATTTTGCTATCAGGAGTGTATCTCCGCTAAACTGAACAGATTTCCATGAACGAGTGCCGCTGCACGCATACGCGCAATAATTCTAACAAAAATATACAAATATTGCTCAAATATATATATTTGTTGAACAATAAATTTGCCATATAAAGAATTTTTTTCTTAATTTTTCTTAAATAAATAAGTTATTACTTATATTTAACTATTTATGTAAGTTTTTGTGCACTAAACATTTTTGTCTGTGTAGTTCCCTATCAAGGCTACGGAACTTCGACATTACGGATGTCGTATAATATGGGAACTCCTCTCATCCTTCACTTCCGCTGAAATCTTATAGACTAACGCCAGCAGAGCTGGCCAATTGACTTAAAATATGCAAATACTGAAACCTCGTAGCAGTAATAAGCAAGTGCAGCGTCAATTCCCTTCAGAATCTCTCTCTTCACGCTCAAATCGTGTGCTAGAAAGCTGATACCCCACTAACAACTTTAGGATTAGTTCGCCGTCGTTAAAGTTGCGCCGAGATACTTGCACTGTCTCCTGCATCCGATGGCAACTATCTGCAACCTGTGCTCGGCCCCCATCGTGCCCCCCGACGCGCACCTGTTCTGCGTCGCGTGTATGGGGCTGGCCCATGCTGAGTCAGCCCTCAGGGACGGAGGGTCCTGCGACCTCTGCGCGGACATGTCTCTTCAAGCTCTCAAAGCCAGGGAAGAGGCTCGCGCAGCAGCGGGGATCGGGTCTACCGCCGCCACTGAGCCGCTGGTAGCCCCCCCCAACCGCGGAGTCGAGGTTCGTCCCCCGGTGAGCTTTCTCGACCCCACCTTTCAGCCCCCTCGCGAGGTCACTGACTTCGTTTCCTTCGGGGCGAGTGAGAAAGACAACTCCATGTCTCTGTCTGCCTCCGAGAACGACTGGGGTGCGGAGCAGGCCGCACCGCGGGCGGCTGCGGAGCAAGAGACCCCGGCGGACCTGCAGGACGAGTTCTTCCGTATCCTCTCGCAGCTTGCCGTCCCGAGCCTGCAGATTTACGGCCCACCAGGCTAACAAGGCCTACGGTGCCGCGGGGGAGGCGGTTTCTGCGTTGCATGCCATGGCCGTTCTCCAAGTGCTGCAGGCTAAGCAGCTCAAGTCTCTGGATGACGCCGCCTCTATCGACGCTGACGCCATCCGAGATCTCCGTTCGACCACGGACCTCGCGCTCCTGGCCATGAAGCGTTCGGCCCAGGCGATTGGCCGTTCGATGGGGTTCCTGGTGGTCCTCCACAGACACCTGTGGCTCACCCTGTCGCACGTGCAGGAGGCCGATAGGAAGACGCTGCTGAACGCACCGATCTCCCCTGCAGGACTGTACGGAGACGCCGTGGAGAAAGTAACAGAGCGTTACTCCGAGACGCAGAAGAAGGCGAAGGCAATGAGCCACGTGATTCCTTGGAGGGCGGCGCCGCAGCCGCAGCCTCGCTCCCGTTCGTCTTCCGCCTCGGGCCGCCAACCTCAGGCCGCGGCTAGAAGACAGACAGCGCCCCGCCTGGGACCGGATGCCCGTAGAGGCCGTAGCGGCCAGTGGCAGGGAGCGGGTAACAAGAGGATGCAGAGGAGCCCACGCAGAAAGCCCACCGCGTCCCCTGCGAGGCCCAAGCAGTCGTCCTGACCGCTCGGGCAAGAGGAGAAGAGAGCGCCAGGTCGGCCCCGCGTCCAAGAGGCGCGCTCTAATGCACTTGGTCCCTCAGCGTTCTGCGAGCGACGCGTGCAGTTGTTTTGTGAATGTTGTCAATGTTGTTTCTTGTTCAAAAATAAAGCAGATCACTACTTCACAAACAGAGCTTTTTTCTCCTCTTGCACCACACACTGTGTTACCCGCCCTGCCTTCGAGCAGCGCAGAGTCACGGTCAATAAATATTCCCAGCCCTCACATAGCGGCTATGATTGCAGCGGCGATGACCACAGGTTTAGATCAGCCCACGCTCAGTCGTTTTCAGGCAGCGTGGGAAGCTATTCCGGGCATTTCGCCATGGGTGTTGAATATAATTCGGCGCGGGTACACACTTCAGTTCAAACGCAGACCACCCCGCTTCCGCGGCGTAATTCAGTCATTAACTTTGCCCCAAAACGCTCATGTGCTGAGGTAAGAAGTGTGCAGCTTGCTCGAAAAGAAGGCTATAGAACCGGTTCCCCCGAGGGAGTGGGAGAGCGGATTTTACAGCCGCTACTTCGTTGTGCCGAAGAAGGGAGGGGGTCACCGCCCCATTCTGGATCTGAGACCCGTCAACAGAGCACTTCACAAGCGCGCCTTCAGGATGACTACTCTGAAGCAAATCTTGGCGCAAATTCAGCCCGGGGATTGGTTCGCTTCAATGAATTTAAAGGACGCTTACTTTCATATCCAGATAGTAAAGCGTCACAGGCGATTCCTGAGGTTTGCGTTTGAGAATTCGGTGTACCAATATACGGTGCTTCCGTTTGAACTAGCCCTAGCCCCCCGAACGTTTTCGAAATGCGTGGACGCAGCACTTTCACCCCTCAGATCGAGCGGGGTGCGCGTCTTGAACTATCTGGACGACTGGCTGGTTCTCGCGCAGTCGAGAGAAACGCTGGTCAGCCATGTGGAAGCCCTCCTTCGACACTTGGAGATGTTCGGTTTGAGGGTGAACGTCGAGAAAAGTGTGCTCACACGAGCCAGACTACAACATTCCTGGGAGTGTGTTTGGATTCAGTGAGAATGAGAGCGCGCCTCTCCCCTGAGCGAGCGGAGGCTCTGAGTTCTTCTCTTTCTTCAGACCTGGCAGGCTCGTCCCACTGAAGGAGTTTCAGAGGCTACTGGGACGGATGGCAGCGGCTTCTTCGGTGTGTCATCTGGGGCTGCTGCAAATGAGACCGCTGCAAAACTGGCTGAAAGTGCGCGTCCTCCCGAGCGAGTGGTATTCTGGCCAGAAGAGCATTATGGTCACCCGCGGATGCGCCCGGGCCCCGTGGAGGAACCCAGATCTCTTCAGCTCAGGCGTCCCTATGGGCATAGGTCCTGACGGACGCTTCGTCCACCAGATGGGGAGCCGTCTGCTTGGGAAAGCCCGCCTCGGGTCGTTGGTCAGGGAAGCAGATGGAGTTGCACATAAATCGTTTGGAACTAGAAGCGGTCTCTCTAGCTCTCAAAGCCTTCCGGTCTCGGCTGGAGCAGCAGCATGTGTTGATTCGGACCGACAACACTTCCGTGGTCTCGTACATAAATCGCCATGGTGGTGTACAACATTCCAGTGCCCTATTCAGGCAGTCGGAATCCCTTCTGCTGTGGGCGGACCGGTTTTTCCTCTCGCTGTTTGTTTGGCTGCCACGGCAGGATTCTATACAGTTCCCATATACGACATCCATAATGTTGAAGTTCCGTAGCCTTGATAGGGAATGTCTCCGGTTACTCTCGTAACCTCGGTTCCCTGAAAGGCAAGGAACGAGACATTACTCTCGCCGCCGTGTTCGCTATTGATTTAGCGTTTTTGTTCGATTCTGAAGGGAAATGACGCTGCACTTGCTTATTGCTGCTACGAGGTTTCAGTATTTGCATATTTTGCGTCAATTGGCCAGCTCTGCTGGCGTTAGCCTATAAGATTTCAGCGGAAGTGAAGGATGAGAGGAGTTCCCATATACGACATCCGTAATGTCTCGTTCCTTGCCTTTCAGGGAACCGAGGTTACGAGAGTAACCGGAGACGATTTTTGATGACCTGTTATGTGTATTTAATATTTAACGTATACATTATTTTTTCAATTTTTTTTTATACAAGTGCACTGATTGAAGAGGCTTGTGTTGTTCAATAAATGTTTAATTTAAGTAATTTTCTGTATTACTTCTTATTAATGGTTAGATTTTATGAGATGAAGGGGGAAAAAAAGGGAAAGGGACATTACATTACTAAAAATCATTCAGTATCCTTGCCTTGTTTTAGAATTAAAAATATTTTATGAAATACATTTCAGAGAAAGTTTTCAGGGAAGAGTTATTCTCAGTCTTTTCCACTGGCCAAATAGTAGGCTATTTTTAATTACTTTGAGCAAATAAAATGTATGCAATTTTGCCTGTTTTAGGATGGTTTATATATTTTTATTGGAAACAGATAGGCCTTATTTTTTTGCAGTGTAAATAATTGTCTGACAAAACATTTCACAAAATAAAACGTGCATAGAATTTCTTCAATCTATCCTTAATACAATAGTATTTTTCATCATATTGGAAAGTCCCTGAAAATGGTTATCATTAGGCTACTGTCTGCCTGAGCACGGCACCTGCGTGCAGCAAAGGTTTTACAGTCTACAGTCATTGGACTTATTCAAACCGGTCAATGGACCATTTGAGTCATTATACTGTCTATGTTGCTAAGCCATATGCTTAGACGGAAGTGCGGAAAATATTTTCTCAGAACATGAGTTCTGCTGTTTAGAACACAATTCAAAGCGGAATTATCATGCGTCAAGCAATCCTCACTGTAGTTAAAACATTAAGGGCCACATTTACTAACAGCTTGCGCCAGCACAAACCATCTTTTGGCGTTAAAAACTACTCTCAGGATTTACTAAAGACATGCAGTGAAAAATGTTATGCTGAGATGCGTGGACAGGGTTTTTGCGGCTGACCTTATTGCGGCTGACCTTATTGCATATGCATTTGTAGCAGTTTCCCTTTCAGGCACAACATTTATGGGAGGAGAGTATTTAAATGAATCAAGCAAGGTTATATACTAAGGTTTGCGCTAGTCAAATTTACTGGTGTTTGCGCCATTATTTACCGGCCCAAAAAAAAGCACGTCTTAAACCAGACGCTACCTGGTAGTATTGCATATTCCATAATTGGTCATTATGGAAATGATCCGGCTGCATCTGTTCGGTTCAATTTGCGGGTCGTCAGTAAATCATGTGCAGAACTTTCTACTCCCATCGGCGCTGTTTTGGAATTGCGGGTCGTCAGTAAATCATGCGCAGAACTTTCTACTCCCATCGGCGCTGTTTTGGAATTGCGCTCTCACGCTAATTTGCCCTGTTTGACCCTGCCTCCTCCTCATCCCGTCCCCTCCCTTCCGTGCTTCCAGAAACAGGCTTTTCCGATGTAAATTTGGGATTTTGCACGTTCCTTCTCCTTTTCCCTCTTCTTTGCTTTGTTCATCGGAACGTCATCTCTTTGGTCGTGTGTCGGCCATATCAAAATTCAAGAGAATATAATTCTAGCGTTTGTCGTCGTCGTTTCCTAGACATCTCTCCTCTAGCTATCTTCCCTCTTCATGCTTCTCTCTCCTCCACTCCCCACACCCCCCTTCACGCGTACTAACCCTCCAGCCCCCACCCCCAAATTCTTCTTGTCGGTTATTGGCTGGAACACTGTTTGTTATGTTTTGTGGTGCAGGTTTGCCCAGTTTGTTTTTCTTGCCATTTGTGGAACCTGGGCTGTCTAGAGACCGCGTTTTTTTACAGTGTGTTCAGGGGACAGGCAGCTAGCGGATAGTGAGGAGATGTTTGCAGTATGTGACAAAACATTTTTCAGCCTATAAAATGCATGACGTTGTAAGTTAGTAAAATGAGGAACTATACCATTTTTAAAAGCAGGGTATCGCAATATATTTCTAGTACAGGTATATTCTACAACACTAATAAAAAGAGAATATTTTTTGAATGAAAGAATTAACTTTCTTGAAGGCTTCCCAACATTTCTAACATACTTACCCTTCTTCACAAATACTTTACTTCTATGCATTTCTGCGCACATGCTGCTTTCACTTCAGTTTAGCCATTATCAAAGCACTTCTTTCTTCTTGTTTCATAAATAGAGGAAAGAAAAGCCTGTATATTAATGGTTTCCCAAAATTGTGGTGTTTAAAGTCTGCTTATTGTTTGATTGCCTTTTTTCCCCATGTTTTCCATAATGCTTCCATAATCTTTCCTCTTCATTAGCTCAGGGCCCATACCCTGTGAAGCCTGTCGCACTGAGGGTATATTTGAAGAGGCGATGTCTATGCTCAATATTACAGTGGTAAGCAATGTTTCTTAAGTGATACCTCTGGGAAATCTAACATTGTTTTTAACTTCCTGGAAACCCCTATTCAGTGTATACATTCCTGTTATTGCCAAATGTACACTGAAAAGGTACTGTAGAATTACACAGTGGAGAAAAAAACCCTCCACAATGACATGTACAGGAATGGAACTTCAAAAGGTTTTCATTAATGAAAGAATCCATGGTCTTTGACTCCCCCTAGGCATTTCCTGACAATGCAGCACGAAGAGAAATTGATAGCTTGCCTGCTAAATGCCCAAATGATGGTTGTTGTTGGTCTGGTACACTGAAAGACTATGAGGTAAGAACATAGTTCATCTAGCTTGTTGTCATATAGATTGTTCTTCATTTTTAAATGTGGACTACTTTGCACATATTTCAAACCAAACCCAGCCGTTAAGCAAATAACCTAATCTGAACACTGTATACCGAATCCGATTCTAACCTGTGATGCAGCCTGAATCATAATGACACGTCACACGTGTTCGTTCGTTGGCCTGAGGAGAACTGGCCCGACGACTTAAAACAATATGTATTGTTTAAAGTTCTATATAAATAAAGGGCACTTGACTTGACTTTCAAATAGAAAGTCTTGTCTTGACTTTGACTCTTTAAAAAAAGAACAACAACTGCTAATAGAGATCATCATCAGCAGGAAGGATGGGGGTTGTTCGGAAAGTCCCTGAGCTAGCTGGAAAGTACCAGCATTACCATATGAAAAGCTAGTTATTTCTAAAAGCTCATTATCTTGGGCAGTGTAGGTTTTGTATTTTTATAATGCTAAAACCATAATAACCTTCATTGGCATTTTGTGCAATTATATTTTAATTATAGTTATATATATATATATTTTTTGTCTAGAAGGCTTTATTTTCATTTCAAATTTTAAAGGGTTTTTAAACAGATTTACTGAATAGTTTAAGGTATTTGACAGCTGGTGGATATGCTAGTTTTGTAATTGTATTTGATTGCATAAGATGAGAGAAATAATTGATTTTATAGCCTGTGAACATAACAGATTTTGATTGCTAACAAAAACACTTGCCAAGTTTCCATTCTGACTTTCTTATTTTTAAAAACCTGAAACTAGTTTAACTTTGTCTTGGTTTTTTACTTCCATTTAGCTGGTAAAAGTATCAGTCTGACTGCTTTCTTCCGTTTTGACTTATTTAGTGACTAAGTAACCTTAACCATGACTAAAGCCATAACCCACTCTCTGAATCAGTGTTGATTCATCTGTGTGGAGACATGGTGACTAAAGAGATAAAGCGAGAAATTCCCCTAAAAGTTTTTGCAATAGTTATCCCAGGTCAATTGTTCCAGAATTAATTTGAGGGTAGTTTTGGACAGTAAAGTCAACAGAAATCGTTGTTAGCAACCCATTGGTTTTTATCCCGTGGGAATTAATTGCATCAGGACACAATTTATTTTCTTTTGAATAATCTGCACTGATAAATTGCTCACATTCACAATAAGATCAGGAACATCCATTTAGAAAGTACATGGGATAAAATGTTATTTCCTTAAAATGTATTAAATTCATGTTGACTTTAAGTGCTAGATTTATGCCACTTCAAACCATAAAATAGAGGGAATGAACGTGACGTCACCGTCGGCTGCAGAGGTGGCAAAAAGACTGAGCGGCAGTGTTTGTTTTCAGCGAATGCCGCGGAAAAACACACAATGACACATCCACAATGGGAAAGAGCTCTGCGATTGACTGTACAACTAGATTTGACGAGAAATCTGTGGTATATTTTTAGAGACTGCCGAAAGCTACAGAGAAGTAAATTGATCGCTGCAATTCATAGAAACAACTGGACTCTAGGCAGCGAGAGGTGGATTTGCAGTTATCATTTTGTCAATATGCTTAATTTAGGGGTAAAATCATACCCTATATATTGTATTGTTATATATTGTATTGACAACTCATCAATTAAATATTTACCATCGTAAATTCTGCATAATTGGACGTTTATAAATAAACACAGACAAAAAACTATACAAGTTTTGAGGCTGGACGATATGATGATATATATATATATAGCGTTGATATAAGTGATCACATGGGTTTAGACCTACCTTGTATTTATACAAAGCATTCACAGGCAAATTTGCACACAAAAAACAGGTCATATGTATTTCCCCGCCGTCAAAATCAGGCACATATAAATGTCAGGAACCATTCCTGCATGTCAATATCCGTGGATCACTGGATCTGATAAGTTGTAAGGAACACTATATCGAGTCCAACCTTTAGTTTAAACTGATAATCGTTTGTTTTACTCGTGTTTTCGCAGTTTCCCATATTAAATCAAGTCACGCAGCAGCTCTTTTACCACTCAGTCCGGCTGAGGGGGCGTATTCCGCCGGGAAAGGGACATACCCTCTATACTGTACCTGTACTGGGTTTAATGTCATGATGTGCAAACTTATGTTAAATTCATGTTCCTTATTGTCTAGCCTATTCATCTTTGACACTGGTCTTTGATCTGTGATGTTTCACCTAGAAATACGTCACATTATGGAAGTAAAATATGTTTAGAGCAGCATTTCACATGAACTTGATTGCATCTAACAAAACATGAGCTTGCATGAAATGCGGCTTGTGAAATTTGAAGAAAAAAAGTGGGTGTGTCTAACCAAACAAGCTTGAAGCTTATCTTCTTGTTTGCTTTTTCTGAGTAACCAATATAACTGCCATGACATTTACCACACCCTTTCTGTGTAACTCTAGAATGAGTATTTATAATGTTTCATGAATAGGCAAGGCATTTGCACAACACTGCTGCTTTACAATTTTTGACCTTTGATCTAGACACTGAGAATGGAAACTAATAGTATGAAGAGGTAGTGAAGCACAAACGTTAACACTTTACAATGAGGTTTAATTTGTTAACATTAGCCAATGTATTAACTTACATGAACTAACCATGAGCAATTAATTTGTTTCTGTATTTGTTAATCTTTGTTAACTGTAGGTAATTAAAAAAACTGTTCATTGTTTGGTCATGTTAGTTCAAAATTTCTAAAAATATGATTTGTTATATTTTCAACCTCATGTTGTTCCAAACCAGAAATTTGTAATAAATAAAATAAAATAATTAAAATAAAATATATATAATATATAAAATAATAATATATATATATCGCACACTGATCGCTATTTTCCATGCAGTTATTTTGAATGGGGACTGAAGCTTTTAGGATTTAAAAAAATAGTTAATGCAACTTGAATGCTATATTTTAAATCTTCTGAAGCCATACATGAACTTTGTGCAAGAAACAGACAGACAAAATTGTAAAAAATAATCTCTTTAAGCACATCTAAGGGATTTTTGAAATTGTGTAAATTAACAGGAATTTTTTGGGTAATGCAGACACAATTGTTCTGTCTTGTTCTAATCACAAGGTCAGTATGTACTTTCAACCAGTGATGTCTTGTGACCATTTACTAACTTGAAAACAGGAAATGCATACAAATAACATGGGAATAAATGGAATGAACAACAGCAGCTATACAAAGCTGTTAACTGTCTCAAGATAATTGAAAATGGGTCACATGAAAGACAATTCATGTGTTGGTAGTCATAAATAGTAAGCTAAATATGATATTTTTCCTTTCAACATTCCTGCTAGAAATTTACAGATAATTCTTTTGCTTCTCTAGGGTCAACATGAAGGTCGTTGTGACTTTGAACGTGTAAAATGTGAAGCATGCCAAGCAGTCATCTTGCTTAGTGAGAAAGACCGCCACAATGAGCGGGAATGCGAGGCCAGAACCCTGAACTGCAAATACTGCAAGGTCACATTCAACTTTAAGGAAATTAAGGTAAGAGCCTTGTTGTCTGTTGCCAAGTTGTTTGTTTACTGTTGATTGGTCTGTGGTTTTGTGTACATTCTGTACTTTTAATGTTTGCTGTGCCAACAGACTTAATGTGTTGCAATAATAAATTACACACCAATGTGGCAGAAATTCGTGATGGAATGGGTAGTTGAACCAAAATTGATAATTCTCTCTCATGATTTACTTTCACCTCTGCCAGAATATTCAAGCTTAATTTCCATATTATAAAAGTGAATGGCAACCAGTGACTGGCATTTTTAGAGAGAAAAAGACATATCATACAAAACATATCAGTGAATAGCAGCTTTCTTTGTTCCTCACACACTTATCATGCAAGTTATATAGACTACTTTTATGGTACTTTTTATTATTCATTATTGTACATTGAAAGCCACTGATCTCTTTCATATATGAAAGTAGCTTAAAAATTATATGCATAGGTAATGCATAGCATTTGAGCAACATAGCAGAAAAGTCAAAATAGTTGTTATATTATCTTTACTGATTCCCCCTCCTACACTATTCTTTCTGTCTCAGGCTCATGATGAAATATGTCAGAAATTCCCCATGCAATGCAAAGACTGTGGTAAAAAGAAAATCCCCAGAGAGAAGGTTGGTGTCTGACTCTGTTCTCAGCCATACATTGTTTCTGCTTTATTTATTTTTTATTTATCAGTATGAATGAAAGTTTATTGGCCTATGTTTCTTTTTCATTCACACACAACTGCTAGTAAAGTGCTGTCATAAATTATATAAATAAAATACAAATCTGCCATGTATGTCAGTTTTAATCGAGGAATAGGCATACCTTATTTTATTTTCATTCATAAAATACTTTTTTTTTTACCTCTGACTTTTTCTTTTCTTTTGTTTTTGCAGTTTCAAGAGCACACCAAATCTTGTGCAAAGTCAAAGTCTGCGTGCCAGTTCAGTGAGATTGGCTGCAGGGCAGTGGTGTGTATTTGTTTCTCATGAATGCATTTTGGATCAGAATAGACATTGAGTCAATTCTGAATACAAGGGTGGATATGGTTTGAGTTTCATTCAAAAAACTTTTAAGGGCGGATTTTTAAAAACGATTGCATATTGACATCTGGTTATGTAACAGCACATCAGACCACTTAAAACCCACATTGCTTTTTAACCTCATAGCTGAACCATCAAGTTTTGTTTTGTGTCATGTTTGCATTAGTGAAAACACCTTAGTGAATCAAGTAGAGTGACACACAGAGTCTCAAACTTTTTAGAACTTGAACTGTAGCTAGTTTTCAATGTGGCTGTCACACACTGTACTTCCTAATATACACTGTATTAGGAAGTACTTTGACAGCTCCATTGAAAATCAGCTACAAATTGGAGTTTGAGGCTCTGTGTAAATTGTTGTTTGCAGCAGATCTACTGCCTGCTGGCAGATTAGGAAAAGGTGCCAAGCATATCTGAGTTGATATTAACATGTTGGGAATTTATTCTTTCAGAAAATAAAAAGTATTTTATTTCAGTCTCTCTTAAGGTCTGTTCACACCAAGAATAAGTATAACGATAACTATATTAGTCTCCACACTAACAAATTATATATTTCTGTTTATTATAAGCATTACAGTTATGCCATCTGCCACTTTAATCCATTAACTGTCATCATTTTTGCTATAAAATTGCTATGAAATCAAAGTCATATGTCTAATCAAGTTGTGTTCCAAATTTGAAGTTGATATCACAAAAATGTAAGTTCCAATGAGATTTTGTTTGGCGTAATACCAAAAATAGCCACAGAGTGACACCCAGATTCCATTGAATTATTTTGCTGCATTCTCTTGTAACAAACTAATACATTTCTTTCACCAAATATGGAGCCTATAGTCTTAGACCTTTCCGATGATATGTGTTTGGTCAAGGTCAAACATTTTTTGATTATAAAGTAGTTCAAATAAATGTTGTAATATGAAACCCAAAACCGGCCGCTAAAAGAATATAAAGTATCGTTTCAATAGTAACGCAATGTCCAATTTCAAAATGGTTTTCACAGGATGAATTAAGAGTGTTTAAGCTTTCAAATGATGCCTAATTTATGATGATTACTAAAATATGTGATAGAAAAAAAGAGCCAATAAATAAGAGCGCCAAGTGTCCTGCTAGCAGGGCGGTGACAGTTAAGGGGGTTGAATGCTAAATCTCTTTAAAGTAGGAGGGATTCTAAATGGCTGTCTATGTTTTTCTTTTCATTCATCAGCTTGAAAAGTGTATAAAGGATTCCAACAAGATTGTTTCTCAGTGCTGATATCGTTATTCTGTTATTCTTTTACATTTAGAGCGATTTTTTTTTAAACTACAGACATCTTTATTGTTATAGTTACCGTCTAAATGTGAACAGGCGTTTAGTCATTCTGAAATGCGTCATAACTTTTTAACTTTTAACATGACTTAGTCAGACCAATGGGATCTATTTTGTCTCTCAGTTTGCATTTTTTCCACATGACTTTAAAATAAAACCAAACTATGTAAATAGTTTGGAGTGTGGGTTAGAAAAGTCCCAAACTCTCGGTTAAGAAATATATGCATTACTGTAATCAGTGAACATGTAAAGTTGGTGAATCATTGGGGGAAATGCATTTCAGACGGTAACGGATGTAATATCATAAATTCACACCTCTTTTCATTACTGGTGAGATCACAGTTAGTAAGTTAGAATGAAGTGTTGCCTACCTCTGAAGTCTTCAAGGAAAGTCAAAGGATTTCACCCTTTTTAAGAACGTGCCCTCTACTGGGCACATGGAAAACATGGCAATCTAAAATGAAAGTCCGTCAGTTAGATCATCAAGAGGGTAGTGCAGTGGGTAGTGCCTTTGCTCATCACAGATATTGTGCTCTGGAAATAGTCAATGGTGTGTCCAGTGGAAGAGGTGGGGAAACTGCAGAATAAGTAAAAGTATACAAGCAAAGTATGAGCACACAAGAAAAGTTTAAATGATTTCAGTTTCATTGCCATGATTAACAGCATTAACGGGCTCAGGCAGCATCAATTCAGGAAATGGAGCTAAAAATTATTTTTGTGAAGTTCAGTGGTGCCTGTACAAGTTGCGGAGGGTGGGGTGAAGATAAATAGTAATGACATCACCAGGGCCGTCCC
This sequence comes from Semotilus atromaculatus, assembly GCA_031834385.1. Lineage (NCBI taxonomy): Eukaryota > Metazoa > Chordata > Actinopteri > Cypriniformes > Leuciscidae > Semotilus > Semotilus atromaculatus. The sequence continues at coordinate 12,114,039 of JAULUF010000049.1, read as the reverse complement.
AAGTATCCGCCCCAGGGCTGCCCCTCCTGGTCTGTTTGGTCGCAAACGCCCTAAGAATGGCCCTGGACATCACAATATGTTCAATAATGCTGAAGTGAATAGTATTTAGCTCATGCAGACTTTTTGAGGTGTCACCTTAACGTTTTACATTTTAATATCAATTGCATATTAATCCAGTGAGTCTATTCTGCTAATATTGGAAAAATAAAAAATAAAGAATAAAAAAATGTAAATGTTAAATTTGATTTGGCTAATGCAAGTTCTGTCTCCTGAAATCGCAGTGATTGGAATGACATTTAATATGACAACCTACTCATCTTTGGACCGGAGTGTTCCTCTTCTGACCTGATACCACCAGTTATACTGTCACTCCAACCTGTGGATATGACAGCTCATTAATTAATATAATTCTGCCAAAACTAATATCAGACATTTACTATGAGTTAAAAACCATGAGTTTTTAAAGGGAGTCAACTGCAGTAGATAATCATTTATCATCTGATGGGGATTTTGACTAAAAGTGGCTCCCTTTCATACATGAAACTAAAATGTTCTATTCATTATGCATCAATCTGTGGACTGTGACTTTGCGATCACCGTTGTTGGAGTGGATGCTGTGGTGGCAGAGCTCATTTTTAGGATGCGTTGTTGTTAACCCTTTTTCTAAGGCAAAGACACTACTGGCAAAACCAACCATGTTTTTTTCAAGCACTGGTCAATTTTTAGATTTTGGACTATTCTGCTTCTATAACAACATCTTATAGTGATGGAAAGAAAACATCCAAAATACACATGTCGGTGTATATTTTATTACAATTGATCTATTTGCATCTGTATATTTTATTTACAGTAAAAGCCTTTTTTCTCATGCAGTGAGACGGAAGTCTCCACTTTAGTAGTACATGCATAGACCGAAACATTGCAGCATTTTTTTCCCTATCTATCAGAGGGGTTTATTAATATAGAATTCAGCTGATTTATATAACATTTTATTCTTAAAAACATATCTTTCTTAAAACATACCCTTTCTTTCTCTTTGATAACCATATGCCATTTTTCAACATGAATGAAGTGTTTTAACATCAAAGAAATGACACCACTTTTTGCTTTAATGTAACCTTTTTTTATTAATATATGAATGTTTTTAGGTTGACAACGGTAAGCAGCAGGAGCATGAGCAGACCAGTGTGATGGAGCATTTGCGTCTCATGCTGGGTGTGCTGTCCTCTGTGCGCCTGCGAGCCGAGGGGGCTGTGGAGTGGCAGGAAGATTCTGGCCTGGGATTGTATCGCGGACCTGAAGATGCACCTCTGGCGGGGGCTGATGCTGCCGCCCATAATGCAGGAAGAGGAGGCGCTCCTGGTGTGCAGCAGAAAGTCACAGCTTTGGAGAACATAGTTTGTGTGTTGAACAGAGAAGTGGAACGCTCGGCCCTCACCCTGGAGGCGCTGTCCCGGCAACATCGGCTAGACCAGGAAAAGATCGAGAACTTGTCAAACAAGGTACTACGCACACCTTGCAGGAAATTATACACTTTAGTAAAAAAAAAAAAGGCTCGCTAAGTTGGATTTATAGGATTTTTTTTTTTTTTCTTTCGGACAGCAGAGATGGTTTTGATGCTCTGCTATGTGTCCGAAGGTGATGCGAGGCTCTCACCTTGCAGGTAACCAAATAATGACGTATTGATCAATCTTGTTTTATAACAGACTGGTGGAACATTTTACTTCAAAGGATAGTTTACACAAAAATGACTCATCCTCATGTCGTTACAAACCTGTATGATTTCCGTGGAACACAAAAGAATTTTGAAGAACTCTCTAATTGTCCATGTCATGATAGTGAGTGGTGGACAGATTTGATCAATTTCCAAAGATAACAAAACGCATTATATATTAAGTGGGCTAGACAACTTCTGAAACCATATGATAGGTTTGTGTAAGTGAATTTATAATTACAATTTACACTAAAATACTGAATGTGCAATTTTTGCACATTTTTTCTGGTCGTGCAGGTGCGTTACGTTTGGGGGCGACATGTTCTTTAGAAGAAAAAAAGTAATGCAAGTTTGGGACAACATAGACTGTGTAAATGACAGTGTTTTTATTTTTAGGTAAACTATCCTTTGTGTTTTGTAGTTTAATAGTCAGTTTGTATTATTTTAAAAAGTTCAGGTGTTTGATTGCAAGTGGAAGCCTTCACTATAAAACAGTTGTTAGCAAGATTTGTTTCTGTCGACCATTACTTGTGAAACAGGTTTTTCCTCCCCCAGCAGAAGAGCCTCTGCTGTCTCTGCCATGATCCTTAATTCACATGGGATATAAAGTGGGAACCATCCTGGACTTTCTGCTAATTGATCAGTTTTGCTAAGAGTAGTTCAACCAAAAATGTTCTTTCCTTTAATGACAAAATTATTACTGAGTACTACAGTACTCTTTTAACAATTACCAGACCTATAGACAGACACCAATGAACCAAAAACCACCTACAATACCTAAGTGAAAGACACAATAGACAAGTTTTTACTTATACATCATGTGTCAGTATATCATTGTTTTACTTCCTCCACCATTGCTGCTTAAGAGTTAATTGTTTTCCTTTTCATTTAATGACAGAACTACATAAAAAATTACCATTGAACCATAGGCATCAATAAACCAAAGACAATGTACCAGTGTCTCCAACTTTACATCTAAGACAGTAGAGGATTGTGTAGATATGTCCTTCAAATGTTAGTATATCATCAGTACGTTGTTAGTACTAAATTCCTGTTTGTCAGTTCCATAACCCTGTTTTTCTTCTGTGTTTGGTGACTCTTGAAGGTGCGACAGCTCGAACGGACTTTAACCATGCGAGATCTGCAGTTAGCAGAATCCGATCAGTCTTTGCGGGAGCTGCAGTTCTGCACATACGACGGAGTGTTCATTTGGAAAATAGCAGACTTCTCTCGTCGCAGACAAGACGCGGTGGGAGGACGAGCACCTGCCATGTTCTCACCTGGTAAGGTTAAGATCAGATTCAAGGTTCAGTACAGGTTAAGCTCAATAAACAGTGTTTGCTGCATGTTGTCGATAAGAGCAGAAAATTATTTCCACTCACCCTTTGGTTTGTTTTAAACATTTGATGAAATTCATAAGAAATATGAATCTCATATGTTTGATATGCTCTGATCAGCTCCATAAAAGGAAGTTATGTCTCCTCCCTTTTCGGTGTTTATGTGGGGACATCGTACGAAAGTTACCGGGTGTACATGCTTTACGATTATTTGTCATGATACCAAGGGGTGATTATAGGAGAATAATCTATATAATAGTATAATTGTACATTATTTTCTGTGGTATTCAACATTGTCACAAATGCTGTTGATTGAACTTTTGTCCTGGAATGTTCTTAGTTCAATACATTTTAATCCTTTTGCATTTTGTAAATAGTCAATTGTAAGCAGAACTTTAGGGCATTGACACTTTGTTGTCCTGACTGTGGAATTTTTTAAGCTTATGTGAAGGTTAATTTTAGAATGCATTTTTTAAATGCCTTTCCATCAACCGATTAAAATTGATAATGTGTCTGTGTAAAAACAGCATTTCATGTCAAAGGTCAGTTAAATCTATTAATTAAAAAAAATTCTCAAGCTGAGTAGCTGTTTTACATTTTTGTGACCATTCAAGTATTCACTGTTTTCGGAGCTGATTTGTGAAGCATTTTAGTCACCTTTGGTGATGTTTTTGCCCGAGTTAATTTCTGACCCTGCTGTTCAGCACCTTTCTTCTGTTCTTCAGCATTCTACTCCAGTAAATATGGGTATAAGATGTGTCTGAGACTGTACCTGAACGGTGACGGCACAGGTCGGGGCACTCACCTCTCCCTGTTCTTTGTGGTCATGAGGGGCAAATACGATGCACTCCTGAAGTGGCCCTTCAGCCAGAAGGTAAATGTGCCGATACGCTTTCACTCCTCTTTCTGAATGTGAGAGTAAAGAGTAATTCATTTACTCTTTACTTTAAATTTTTTATTTAGGGTTGTTCTACCAACTAAAGCATCACAACACCACTCATGTTTGGATGAATCACTTATTGCAGGGACTGAATGTTGAGGCTGTTCTGTTGTAATATTCAACATATATAAACTGTAGAATACATGTAGTTAGAATATTACATCTAATGAATAATTGATTATTAAATGTTAAATGGTTGAGAATGAATGGGGAGGTCGTAATAACTATTTTATCTAAGGTTTAGTACATGTATTCTGTCACCTGATGTCCGATATAAGCTTTAGAACATAAGCTTGGCATTACATTGATTGTAATTTTTTTTTTCTTCCAGGTGACATTAATGCTCCTGGACCAGAACAACAGAGAGCACATCATTGATGCCTTTAGGCCTGACGTGAGCTCCACATCCTTCCAGAGACCCATCAGTGAGATGAACATTGCCAGCGGTTGTCCTCTCTTCTGCCCACTCGCCAAGCTGGCAGGCAAAAGCTCATATCTGAGAGATGACACCATTTTTATTAAAGCCATAGTCGACCTCACTGGCTTATAACGCATTACTCATAATAACAATGGATGGTATTATTATTATATCTGATATAGCTGCGGAAGCCAAACTATTTTAAACTATACAATAAAAATTATTATATTATAATAGCATATAGGCCTATTTGTTTCAAGACAGATTTTCATTGATAATAATATTATTATGTCTATGGAGTGGCAGTGATCAAACTGATTTGCATACCAATAACTTGAATATTTAATATGCACTATATATTTATTATCATAATACATATTTATATAATATAAATGTATAGTACTCATATAAACTATACCTATTTTGTATGTAATAACATAATATTACTTATGAGATTTGAGATTTTTGTTTTGCGTGATCTGAAGCTGGCAGGATTTTTCATGCTGTTAAAATCTGGGATATTGTTAGGATGCAAACTGCATTTTTGAAGATATTTTAAGGGGTATGGTCACATAAATAGATACGTATTTGTCATCAGTCTGCTTTTATTTTACAAACGTGACGAACACGATAATAGAGCAACTTTAATATCCATAAACTGAGTGCTGTGAGAATCAGCTCATAGAAATTAATACTTGTGCTGTTTGTTCTTATAGACACGCTATTGTATGTGCATGAGGCTACAATATTTAACCACATTCAATTTAATTAAGATATGAAAAAGGAATGTATAGATGTCCAAACATCTTAACTAACCAGTGCTTAAATTCAATGTAGTTAGCCTACTTGTAAACATCATCTGATCGTAGGTCTGGCCCTTTTTGTTTGGGCTTGAGAATTAAATGGCTACACATATTTGAGCTGTAGACATCTTCAAGCCCTTATAAAAGGGACCAGACATACTAATAACTCCTTTTTCCCTGTAACATCAATATACTTTAGGTTAGCATGGGATATATTTTCCCATGTCAACCGGTGAACTAGATGCTGAATAAATCTTGTTCAGTTAAATAAAATCCATGTTACTTGGATAATTAGAAATAGTTGCTTTTGCCATTTATTTCTCTATGATAAACAAATAAAAAGTCAGATAAATATGTAACTTTATTTAATTCTATGTAGTAATTTGTACCATTTAACTGTCATGTATCCATTGATTAGTTTGTATTTTATTATTTAGTTAGGTATTCTATTCTGATTTTAGTTATAAAAATGTTTGATTTTGTTTAAGCATAGTTCTAGTTCATAGGTTCTGTAGCTTTTTGTGAAATTTAGTAATTCTTACTGTATAATAAATTTGTTTGAAATTGTGTGCCAATATGTAAACTTGCTGAAAAAGTGGTGTCTTTATGCCCCATGTTTTTACCTTTGCCAAAGAGTAAGACTGGAAAATGTATATACATCTTTAGTTGCTTTGGATAAAATAAAAAAATGTACACTGTATCTGGTAAAAGGAAAATAGTTTAATGGGTCAAACAAATTGTACACATTCCACAATAATAAAAAAAAAAAAACTAAAATGGCAAACTGCCAAATGGCAGGTGGGAAAATCAGATTCACAAGCTCAAACAAATGCCACACAGAACCAGGTCCATTAAAAACAAAACCACTGATCACAACTACAGAGACTGCTGCTGCACATTGTGATCCAAACTTTCTCATACTCTGCCGTAATACACAAGTAACAGATATTTCAGCTGCGCTTCACATGTATAGTTGATATATGTGAGCCATGGGGAGCTTTTCATATTTCATAACATCTATGAGATTTTAACAAATGAGCACCTTTGCTGAATATTTAATGCTAGTAAACAAATGTAAGCTTATGACACAGGAAGGTGAGTTGTGGGTATAAAGTAGCAAAGCACCCTTATGCTGCATAGTATGTCAAATGTCAATGCTGTACAGTCACAGAGCGCATTACATTAAATATAGAATGGAGAATGAAATGGCCTGCGGTCGGACCTGAAATTAATTTTTTTCTTCTTCAGCTTTTTGGTAGTTTTAACAATCCTAAAGAAATGAATGTGAATCCAACCTGCACATATAATCATGACATATGTCATACTAGGATGTACATATAAAATAAATATATGCTACCATAACAGAGGTGCGTCACTGGTGCATTGTTAAAACCAAATGATTGTATAAAGGTGACGACTAAAGTTTCAAACATAAAGGCTTTGAGTTTCTTTGGAATTTTTACATTTTCAGTATAGTATGATTGATAAATCCTGTATGACAAAATCCATATGCACAAAGGATACAATTGATTTCAATAAAGGCATAGATGGAGTAGAAATAAACATTGTCATTCTCTAACCGTGTTAAACTGAACTGCTCTTTCTTATAAAAGCACAAATAAAAACCAGAGACGCATAACTGTTGTAAATCTGTACCATAATTTAGATTTTTCTCCCTTTTTTTGTGAGTATTTAAATACTCTGATCATGTTCTTGATCTGATCATCTGGTTGTCAAGCTTTTTAATGACGTACTAAAAAAGGTGCAAAAAAAAAAAAAATGAACGTGCAGACATGCACAGGCGGTGTTTCAGTCACCATGGGTTAAATGGACTTACAATTGCACACGGGACACACTCACATGTTTGTGAATATGACCTACATCTTTCTTCAAATCCTTGGTTCTTTGCCCTTGAAGTCACATATCCTGTTGATGTCCATGTTTCTATGCGCATCAGAACTAATCTTTCACAAATATGGTGATCCAAAAATGCTATTTTCTTTTGTTGTTTCCTTATGCAACTTTATGCACTTCTCATTTTTCAGTGATTTATTGGTCACGGACGGTACATCCGGTAAGAGGGCCACTAAGAAAACATATTCTTAGCCTTTGTTCTTCTCATAGGCACCCATGTAGAAGCCCAGTTTCTTGACCTCACTCATGCCTCTCTGCTCATGGAGTGTCTTTCTATAAGGTTTCGATACGCCTTCCAGTGTCCAGGTCAGGGTTTGCCATTCAGATTAGCTCTTCTTTGGCCCAGCAAGGATGAGATTAGTTTACGAGCCCGTGGCGGGCGTCGGGGGGGCTGTGTGAGGCGCAGCATGCGTGGGGAGCGCCACACTTTAATGGTGGAGTCGTCACTGGCAGACAGCAGCAGCTCCTGGTCTGCTGGGCTGAAGGCCACAGAGTTGACCACATCATCATGTTGCAGGCGTGCCAGGCAGATGTTGTAGTGTCGGTCCCAGATGTAACCATGCTTGTCCTCTGCACCGCTGCACAGACAAGTACACTCATTAGAGAATAAACACTTCTAGTGCAGTTATGACTCAATCCTTAAGATCTTTTGTTCGGCAAGCATTTAATGATGGTTTAGATGTGTAGATGAGTACATAGTGTGGACTTTACATTATTATGTGTAAAGCCCCGACACACTAAGTCGACGGTTGGTCAATGTCAGTCGGCCTTTATTGAGTGTCAGCTAGCCCAGTTTTTGCGGTGTGTTCTGTTGCCTTTTGGTCAATTGAACATGTTGAATGTCCATCAGTGAGAGAAAGAGAACTCTGATTGGCTGTTCAGCTAAGCAAACGAGTGAAGTGTTTTCAGCACAAGTGATGAAAGAGAGCAAAGAATTAAAGACAGCACAGACAGAAAGCTGTTCTAATTGTTCGTCACCTTACCTGAGCATTCTATTACGAGAATATTTTCATAACATAAGCCGCCTAGAATAAAGAAAGTGATCAGCATAATTGATATTCAAAATGATAATCAAGCGCTGCCTTAAGTTTGCATATATGCATATATTTATATATATTCCTAGTTTCGGTTTACTTTTTGAATAACGAATATAGACTATTGAATTGATACCTGCTGATATAGAATGTTATTTCCTTACAGGTGCAGAACGCACATGCTAATTGACAGTCGCCTGTAGTCTTTGTGGGGTGTTCAAGCTCATCTTTTTGGCCGAAACGCAGTCGACGCGAGAGATTTTGAATACCATCTCAGCAGGAAAATATTTAGGTCAGTAACAAAAATGTGGATGTAATTGGGAAGTTCAAATTCCTTTCTGTGAATGTTATTCTAACTAGGGATGGGCCCGATACCAAGCTCATGTACTTGTACTCGTACTTGTAAAAATACCCCGATACCAAAGACTGATACCTCACGTGGCGTCAGGGCTGGACTGGCCATCGGCCCACCGGGCAAATCCGACGTGCTATTTGGGCCGATACATCTCAAACTTAAAATAAATAAATAAATTAAAAACATTTTTTTTTTTTTTTTATCTGACCGGCCCATAAAACTCGTACATCGGCAGCCTATTCGTTTAGTTTTGATTAATTGGCGGCGCTGGGATCTTTGTACCGGTGTAATGCATTGGACAAAAAAAGTCAGTAGGTTTTGTTTTTTCTCTCAGACCGGCCCATGAAACACGTAGATCAGCGGCCCATTGGTTATTTTCTTGATTGACACTGGGCTGGTCCAATCACATATTGAAACACCTCACCCTTTGGGCTCTGAGCGAGCCGGCAGTATCTGTTTAAATCGTCAGAGCGATGGAGAAGAAACGCAAGAAAAGTGCAGGGAAATAGCGTGAAAAAAGAATCAGGCCCTTCAAGTGTCTGATGAGGAGTGTGGAGGATCAGGAGAGATGAGTGAGTGTAGAGGACTGTGGAGAGCAGAACTAGGCTACTTTAACACCTATAGGCAATGAGTGTAGAACCCATTACATTATTTCCACATCTGCATAGTTGATGATTACACATTTTACTAGAATTGTAATGAGACGCGTTTGGAAACCATGGTTTCCGCCAAAATAAAAGTTTGATGCAGTTTCTGTCAGAATAAAAGATCACTTGTTTCTCTATAAGTATAGAAATTAGTACGAAACTAATTATGAAAGTTTATTTTATTTTTCAGTGCATTTGTTTTACAATACATGTATATTACTGTCATGGGATTAATCTTATAACTATTATTATGTAGTAGTGTAATGTAGACAGACACTATATCATAACTAAAAGAGGTTTGAGTTTTTCTTTGTTCAATTTGCACACTGAATATGGGTTGGAGCTCTTAATTTTTTACTCTAAAAGTGCACCAGATGGCTGAATTTAACATTAAAAAGCACAAAATTTTCTTTCGGGGGAGCATGCCCCTGAACCCCCCTAGACGGATCAAGGTACACCCACCACAGATTTACCAAAAATCCTGTATGAAACACTGGTATTGCTATGCCAATGCAACTTATACTGTAGCTTGTTTTAGGATTCATCACTGTTTTACAAATAGTAGTTATTTCGTCTGTTAAATCTCACTCATTATGGCATTAGTGGTTTTAAGGAATAGGAGATGATATACATATTCAAGGACGTGCAAAGATCGGTTGTGTTTATGATCTTATGTAGTGGGCCGGTCTGGGCCAAAATGCCCGGGCCAATTTTTCGTCCCAGTCCAGCCCTGCGTGACGTAACTGACAGAACGTTCCAGTGCACACAGAGACACCAGCCGCAGCAGACACAATGTCAGCCTCAGCAGTGTGGAAATATTTCAAAATCAATGATGACGACCCATGCATGGCAATCTGCACGCTTTGTTCTGCATTAATATCGAGAGGAGGTACAAAAGCCAGTGCATATAATACAAGTATATACTTGTTGTCTGTGATTTCTTTAGCACTTTGACAACTTTGTGACAGGCAGGTAAAAATTACATTCATCATGTCCTTGGTTTTGCCCTTTGGAGGTTATTGGACATTTGGGCTTTGAAAATTTGTGATAAGCAAATCGGTATATGCGAGTACCAGGAAAAAAATATCGGTACTCGTACTCGATCCTTAAAAAGTGGTATCGGTGCATCCCTAATTCTAACCATCCTATTTAATGAATCAGTTATTTAGAGCCATTAAAATATTGCTGATTACCATACTGTATTGCACATATAAATTGTTTAGCACATAATAATTAATATTGTGTACATTAATGAAAAAACTGTGGTTATTTGCATTTAGTATTTAAAAAACAATTTTAACTAATTTACTTAAAAGATAAATTACTTGCATTAAATCATGTAAACCAGAATGCACTACACATTTTTTTTTTTTAATCTGAAAGAAATTAAGCTAGACATCTGTCAAATGACTATGTAAATTGTTAAAGAAAAAAAACTTAAAAGGCACCTATTATGGATTTTTGCAAATTACCTTTCATGTAGTGTGTAACAGATCTAAGTGAACAAAAACATCTTGCAAAGTTTTAAATATGAAAGTTCACCGTATACAAAGTTATTGTCTCTCAAAAGTAAGAGTCGACTCTGAGTCGCTGATATGAATCGATAGACGAACTATGCTTTTTCTCTGTCTAGATGACGTCAACTTGACAAGTTATTTGAATAAGATACGCCCACTTATTGCGCTCGTAGACGCCAGGGAATTAAAACTTGAAAACAAACATCATGGCGACGAGACGCTGTGTTCTGAATTGTGACGCAAAAGCGAATTTTTTTCATCTGCCCAGGGAGGAGCATTTGAAGAAGTGGCTACAGTTCATACAACTATACCACAGAGGTATAGCCTGAACCTTGTGCTTTTTTCGCGTCATTTTGAAGATGATTGCTTCACAAACATATAATGCTATCAAATTGTATTTGAAATATGTGAAGTGTTTGTCGTTGTTATTGGAGTTGTCATAAAGAATAGAGCAATACCACGTAGTACTGCACTATCAATATGTTTATGCGTTGGGCTAACGCAAACAAAGACTGAATGTGCTTTTACCACTGAACTTTGGGCTATGGTCGCTAACATAACTCAACTTAAATTCCTTCTCTTATTTTGATTTTTTTTTACTACAAAGCGGTGCACTATAATCATTATTATATCACAATGTAATTGATAAAAGCATTGTACACTGTACTCAGTGTTAACCAATAGAAGTATTATCTCTGTAAACATCGCTAACATTTTACTTAAACACACATTGTCAATCACAACCGACTGGGTCATCTGACCAATCACCGCAGATTAGCGTCACGCAAAGGCGGGGTTTGGAAAAATGAGTCGTTGAACGATTCATATGGGAGTCACTGAGCAAATCAGGTAAAAATAAATGCATATTATAAAACAACAAAAGTGTTTTTTGTCATTGCATGCTTGTAAAACTGTTGCTGGGGACTCCCAAAACAATATTAGGATCATTTTAAATGCCATAATAGGTGACCTTTAAAGGCATACTATGCAGGAATTTTACCTTAATATAACAGCTTCAAAGTAATTTCGGTGGTAAACAAACTCATAATAGGGCGAATCATCCTGGTAGTAAAGCTTGGGGGGGTCGCCGCTGGAAATACCAGCAATGCAAGTCTGAGAGGGGCGCCCCTGACAAATCTCGCGAGAATCGCGACTTGCTTTACGGCAACGACGTCACACACAACAACAACATATGAAGCACGAATTGCGCTCATTTCAGATGATGGAAAAAGCAAAGAAAACGCGGTAGGAAGAAAGTAGGAAAAGGAAAGCTTTCACTTGTTGGCGCAAGTTAAAAAGTAGCACTGGATGCAACAGAGATGCTGACCTGGCGATCTTGTTGATGGACTAGTAAGTAAATATCTTACTTGTAAACTTGTTTGCGTCATATGTTGTATGTTGTTGCGCAACTTGCGCTTGCTTGTAGTATGCCATTGTTTTTATGATGCTGTTCATTCATTCATTGGTGATAATTAGACCAGTCCAATAATTTCCACATATGTTTAGCTAGATTTCGATTATCATATTTTGCGTTATATATGTTTTATTGCCTAGCTTGCCGCACAACGCTGTTGACGTTGATTCCTGCGATTATCATGAGAACAGTTGTCAATATCTCACATAATTATCTAGTGTAAACGAGCACAATTTGCAAACTATTATGATAAATTGCAATAATCATGTCTAATGACATCATAACGGCCAATGTTATGAAATAATGCGACGTACATTTAACTTTATTGATGTCATCAGGCATTTTGGAATGTTTACATTACAATCAAAAAACATAAAATGAAATTATACATTAGGCCTAGACTATAGGCTATTTACTTGTGATTTAGCTGCAATCATGTAAAAACGTTATAAGCTGCCAAACGCGATAGGGTACTTTATTATTATAAAGTAGTCTAACACTTATATTATATTATAAGACATATTATCCGATTTTGAACATCATCATTATTTCAGTAGACTATGCAGTATATGCAATAGCCCAATATTTTTATGAAATCGTGAAACATTACCTGGTCAATATCTTCGGTGTCTTGTGCCTGTTCCATGACCAACGCTATATATCCTATCGAACAGGGATGGAAATTAGCACCGGCCACCAGCCAACTGTGGGTGATTTTGTGTTGTTGCGGGGAAACTCGCCGCACCTACCGGCCACCGTGGCGGGTAAATAAAAATAACATCATGCAACGTTCGTCTGTTAGGACAAATTAGTTTGAATAAACGAGCAGACACGGATTAGCAAGTTAACTAGCAGTGAATGTGCTTTCCATTAAATTAATCTCACACACAGTAAACAAATCCTTAAAAAAAAAAAAAAAAAACAGGGCTATTCTGGTGGGTGCGGTGATGCTGTGGTGACGCGTTCATGTAAGGGTGGCGCTGCCAAGAAAGCTCCTAAAATCTGTCACAAATAGGCTAACAGGCAAAAGTAATGAATATGCATATGTAAACTATAGCAAGGAGATAATTTAATTATTTATTAATAAACAAGTATTTTCTTTGTCTGTGTCAGTTGCAAAGAAGTTAACGATGCTGATCGTGATCATCGCAGTAGTGAACGCGCAAGAGAGAAATGCACATTTCATACGAATTGCATAAGCAGAGAGCAGTCTGTGTCTGTTTTCTTTCTTTTTTAATAGTTCTGTTTAAAAGTAGACATGTCTGTCTGTGAGGCAAGGCTACCTTATACGCTGAGTTTCACTCCAGTTGCTGCTCCAGTTCACGCGCCGTCGCCTCCGTTTCGTGATTATCTACTGTCTGCTATATTTAATTATTATGTATTAAATCCAGGCAATTGGTTGATGAAACATTGATTACAATTAAGATACAATTAATACAAAACGAAATTCACTTTAAAGAAAGGTTTTGTGCTTTCTGTCTCTGTGAAAGTTTTAAGCATCTTTTAGTGCCGCTTTCACAGTGGTCACGTCTGTAACATTGTTTTTTTCCTCATATGGGAACTGAAATGAATATCAGTTCATGGTTTGTGTGTGTAGGCTATAAGAGAGAAAGAGAAAATGCCAGTATTTCATTGAGACTTGAGATTAAATAAACTGCTTAAGTATTGTAGATCTTGTAGTATTAATTTTCACATGCAGTTACACATTGTCGGTTAAAAACAAGAAAGTGGCTGGTAAAAACATTGAGTGGCTGGTAGATTTTGAAATCCACCAGTCACAGTGGCCGGTGGACAAAAACGTTAATTTCCATCCCTGCTACCGAACAGGTACCGGTGTACAGGTTGGGGGGTGTATTTACGACAATGCAAGTATTGCACAGCGACTCTGGGGGTCGCTGTTTGACAAAAACACAATTTCTGCATAGTATACCTTTAAAGGAATAGTTCACCTCAAAATGAAAATTCTGTGATCATTTACTCAACCTCAAGGTGTTTCAAACCTGTATGAGTTTCTTTCTTCTGCTGAACACAAAGGAAGATATTTTGATGTCTGTAACCAAACAGTTGATGTACCACATTGACTTCCATGGTATTTTTTTCCCATTAGTCAATGTGGTACATCAACTGTTTGGTTACAGACATTCTTCAAAATATCGTCATTTGTGTTCAGAAGAAGAAAGAAATTCATACAGGTTTGAAACAACTTGAGGGTGAGTAAATTATGACAGAATTTCCATTTTGAAGTGAACTATTCCTTTAAGTCGTTCTGAGCACAACAACTCATCAACACAGAACCATTTGCACACTTAAAACTCAAAATATCACGCATGTTTGATATGCTCAGACTAGATGAAAATCTGTGCGAGTTTTGGTGAAATCTTAACAGACCTATGATTGCAGAATGGCTCTGACTCTGTTGAAGTTTCTGCATTTAAAAAACATTTTCATGATGCTGCACCCATGTTGTTTAGTGTTGGTATAAATGTCATATCAGCTAGTGAAAGAAAGCTATGGTTTACTATGGTACACAGCATGTAATCCAAATGGCAGCACTGGTTAACAGATCTAATAATCTGTTTACCACAGCAAATACAATGTGCTAGTACTGGGATGTAAATTACCTGGCGACAAAGTCTCGGCTGACATCGAGGAAGATGAAGAAGCACTCATCGTTGGGTGTGAAGGCCCGGTGGGCTCGAAGGCTTCGGCGCTCCTCTCTAAGACTCTTCAGATCAATCACATGCAGGTCAATCTCCTCTGCGATGGGCGGAGGGGACATGGGGTCAGAGATCACACATCCCGTCGGCCACGCTCGACTGTTCACGTACAAGTACCTATCAACAGAAAAACACTGATGACAGCTGACACTTTATCATTGATACTACTTTCATTTCAGCAGGATTTACACATTTTGACCACTTTTTCTGGTCAGCCATAAACCATTTTTTTAAAAAGTCAAAATGATATTTATATTAAACATAAATGTGTGGTATTCAAACTGCTCTGATATCTGTAGAACACGCAACAGCACCATGCTTTTACTTTGGAACGTACAGCGATTACATTTAACTAAATCTAAGCGATTTGAAGTTTAATAATCACAGTAAGCCATACCGCGATTCCTGTTTTTCCGTCCCCAAAATGTAAGACCTCTTGAAATAATATTTAAGACTTTTCTTATACCATTTAAGATATTTACAGCTTTGTATGGCCTTATCAGCTTTTTATCAGCTTTCTAAGCCTGCTTGCGTCCCCTGAAGGAAGACTTTGTGGTCTTTGTTCTCTTGATCAAATTTCATAGGCCATATGAACTTGCTGAGTAAACTGCTTCAGTCCAAAGTCAATTAAAAGCTCATGTATGCTAGTAATCAACTGCTGCAAAGCACACACACCTGTGGTCAGGTGACAGACCCATTCCGATGATGTGGCCATGTATGTCGATCACATGATCCAGCGAGTCAAAGAACTCCTCTGTACTGCGCTCTTCTCCTAAAACAGGACCACTTGTTGTCATTTGATCAGGCATTATCCGCTTGATACCTGAAACACACAAACACATGAGTTCACCATCCCACATGTACTGTATGGAAAACACAAGTGCACACTCACCGATTTGATGAGGCGAGTAGGTGAGGCTGCCAGTGGTGAAGAGGAGGTAGGTCTTGTCCTCTCCTTCTCCAGGAGCTGAGGGAGACACCAGGTTTGGATCAGGAGCTTTGGTGCGTCTGCTGCCCATCAGCCTGGCCACCTTCGTCTCCAACTCTCGATCACGAGCAGCTATGCTCTGACAACCCTACCGGAAGCAAATACAGCACACATAACTGATAACCTATTATAACACTTCAAGAGGAGTGCTTCATTCAAGAGGAGCGCTAAGGAAATGTGCTTCAAAAAGAAAAAGCATTCCCAGTCCATTTTACTTCCGTAATCTGACACACTTCAGAATAAAACAAAGACCACTTTTTTATGTTAAATATTTTTATATTAAAGACCAAAAAATTATGAAGACAATCTAGTTTTTTTGTAGTATTACATGAGTAATTCACAATTAGGCCAGTAACATGTATTAAATACTGTAAATTGTTTTGATTTCAATGCAATGTTGATTTGCAGTATTGAAACGTCACCTTTTTAAAAAATGGAAAATTACAGCATATTTATAGGAGTCTATAGATGTGTAACCAAACATGTCAGGAATGAATCATTTGATATTGCATTATACCCTGATAATCACTGATTTTGATTTCATAGTGTTGTTAATGGAAAGGTTTTCTGGAACATGTGGTTATAGAACAAATTTCCCATTTTCAAAGAGAAGACTATTTTTTTTCCATCTATGTATTCTGTATCTTTACAAGCATGAGGAAATTGCCAATATCTTTCAAGGCTGTTATTACTGGTGGTGTCAACTTGAAGAACTGTATGCATTTGAAATTTGGCGTAAACAATGAATCATTGGAATGCATATTTGCAGTTATGCAACAGAATGTATGCGCACATCTAACTAATCGATTTTGAACCACAATATAATTCCATAGACTGCAAAAAGATACAATTAAATCCAATTGAACACTAATCATTTTGTGTGCATGCTGCTCTTTGTCAAAGTTCCTGTAAAATATTGCCTATTTTTTCTTCTACATTTACATTTATTCATTTAGCCTCATTAATGATTGGGATCATGCTTCACATGAGATGCTAGTGATTTCTAGATCTTACATGTATTACATGCTGCAGGCCAGATGGGTTATAGGAGGGCAGATGTGCTGACACTCTTTTTTCTCCTCGCTCCTCTTCCTCCTCATCCTCAACATCTTCTTCCTCCTCCTCTTCACTGTCTGTATTTCCCAGGTCAAAGAAAAGAGGCTGGTGCTGCTGTGTCCGCTGAGCTTGTGCCTGTGACTGAGCTTCATAGTCCAGGAGGAGGTCAGGAGAGTCGTGTCGACGGCAGTGGGCCACCATCACTGTGCGGATAGTGCTGGCATTGATGTTCTGGATCTTAAAGAGACGCTTCACCACATTCACGTTTTCTGACTCAATGTCCTTGGTCAGAGAGGGAGGGGGAACACTGAGTAGTTAGGACAAGAATGTTGTCTACATTGTCTAAAGCTACATGACTCAATAACCATTAAATGATTAGATAGAACGATTTCTTTTGGTTATAACAATGTGGCTACAGATATTTAATAATCCACCACAATGAAAATATGTGGAAGATCACAATGGAATTTTATCACTGGTAAAAAGCCTTTTTTGAATGAAATGAAAAATATACAGTAGTCATCATTTGAAGTGGATCAAAAAAGTTCATCAAAGTTGTCCTAAGACAAGAAAGGGTAACTTTCAAGGGTTCAAGTGTAACTTTGATGAAAGGTTTTGATCCACTTCAAATGTTGAATACTGTATTTCATGGTCAGTAGGCAAAATTTTCTCAATTTATCAACTACAGTTCATTTTGGACCCAGCATATCACTTTGAGACCATATAAGAACTGAACATTATATTACGTGTTCTGCGTAAGACTAAACTGGGAAGGGTGACATCACTTGCATATTATTGTCCTATTGTTAGTTGAATTGCTTCTGTTGCTCTCCTCATTTGTAAGTCGGTTTGGATTAAAGCGTATGTCTGCTACATTATTAAATGAATGATTAAATGAACACATATGTACCTGGAAGGCTTTGTTGAGCCAGAGCACAGAGCAGGAGGTCATGTTGCCAATCCAGTGCAGGTTACCAGAGATAAGGTGAGTCTCATTCAGCCAGCAGCCGAACACGTCATAGGGTTTATTTCTCACGCGGGACAGCAGAGTGTAGTTCTCTACGGATCCAAAACAACATCAATCAAAAAATCTAATTATATTCCTGTGGGTGGGTGTGTTGTATGAGTCGATGCATATAACAACTGTCTCTACCCAAACTGAAGACTGCAATCTCTCCAGAGGAGGAGTGATGTGGGCCCAGGTAGACCCCGGACACAAGCAGGAGTGTGTCATCAGCGTTAAACTGGGAGAACTGAGTGTAGCCCCAGTTAAACTGTCGCATACTGTAGCTGTGAACCAAAGAGATGGTGCCATCTGGTTTTTCTGTGTCCCAAACCTGTAGAAACAACATTCAGTGAATAACAAAGCAGTAACAAACTATTTTATTTTCAACATTGAGATTTTAGTTAATTGTTATATACAGTGGTTAAAGGGAACTGTATATTTAGTGGTGCTTGCTAAAGCAAACATCACTGTTACCATCGCTCATGGCTCAATGACATAAGAGTGTCATGAAGGTAAGGTTTTGTTTGTGAAAAAATCTTTTTGTTTTGCTCTTAGAAATGCACTGTTACATCATGCATCATGTGGGTTTCATATGGTTGTAAATACTTTTAATTTTACAAACATTTAATACTAACTTTAATAACACTAAAAATATCATGTGGTGTAACCATAAATTAGAATATAATTTCCTTACAGATTGAACGTACACATCATAACCATAATTTTCAAAAATGTTTTAAAATACATTTTCCAAAGTGGTAACACTTTATTTTAAGGTGACAGTTACACGTTACATGTACTTACTACAGGAATAACAGTAAATGATGCATAATTACAAGCAACTAAACCAAACCCTAAACCAAACCTATATTTGTGTAATTACACTGTAACGTCAACTTAAGATAAAGTGTAACCTAAGTAGTATTTTTAATACAAATATCATAAGTCATAAATTAAAAAAATCCATTAAATGTTATGGGTGTGGCACCACGTGATATTTTATAACCTAAACTAATCTTGCCTGTCATAAAAAAATATAAAATGATCTGATATTTTTGGCACTAATACAGTCATGAGTGTCTACATGAGTCCTTTTATGATATCAACATCCCTGTTCATAGATTTTTATTTTATTTATGTTGGTCACAACACAGGTTTTTAAAATATTAATATTTTGTATTAATATTTGATAGTAAAAGATTACGCTGAACAACTGTACATGGTTTTCATTAGAATTTCATTATTTTATTGAGGCTTTTTTCTTCACTATGATATCGGAAGTCATTATACATATGAATTGTATTTATAAATACATCTGGACAAAAAAAGCATCATGTCATTGACCTTGCTCTTATTTGATTTGAAAAAGTATTACATTCATAACTTGTCCTATATCATTTGCACTAAGAACATGAAATTATTATTTAATAAAATAATATGACTTTGTAAGCTTGGTGAACATGAATTTGATGTTTACCCATTCAAAGAGATAGGAGCTGTACTTGCATGACTGAGGCCCTGTTTACAGTTGGTATTAAGATGTGTTTTGGTCTACCGGATCACAAGTAGACGAGGGAGACACATACTCGTTTACACCTGTTGTTTTAATCATTCTCTTTCTTCCACTTTTTCTTTCAGGGGAGGGTCTATGGGTAGCTAAAGGTAAGTTTTTTTAATGGACCAGGTAAGCTCGCACAAATTACATATTAACGCGCCCGGATATGACGGAAAAACATACGGAGAGCAGCAGCTTTTGTTTCTGCTCTGATAGAAGCAAGATCACGCCGAACGCGGTAAGTGCATGTTGGAAATCAGGAATTTTGAGAGAACATTGTGCTTGGTACATCCTCAAATCAAACTTGGGTCTTCAGCGGACAACGTTTAAATCCCGTCTGGCTAGCTCACTTCCCATAATGTTTACGCATCAGGTCAGTAGGCGGAGAGTAGACGGTCCCTTTGTGGCTGTCACATTTGACCACATGATCGTCAACACCACGAAAACAATCCGGTCTAATGAGTTTTCGACTACCTCTGGAAGTGGTCGAAAGTGGACAAGCTCAAAACGTTTTAGACTCAGTTCACACCTCTATTTAGTGTCGTTCGCTTGTGATCCAATCGACCAGGGCCTGAATTAGCTGCCCGAGAGGCGTTTCAAAGTGGCTGCTGAGTGAAATGACTTGCCTGAAAGGAACCGCAGTAGGCAGTCTTACCTTAACAGTACAGTCTTTAGAGCAGGAAGAGAAGCGATGTCCACGGTGAGAGAAGGCCAAATGCAGGACCTGATCATGATGTTCCTTCAAAGTCTGAACCTCCACACAGGGGATGCAGTCAAACAGCCGCTTGAACTCCCTATACCACGACGCAGAAGCTGCACACATGCAGGAATTGCATTGTTACTTTCAAAAGGTACCACCACAGTCATGACAAAAAAAGTGCCAAACTTTAGGCACTGTCACATGTATTTTACTACTACATGGATTATTAAAGGCCATATGTACACATTCCACTTCAGTTGTTCTTCACAGATGTGAAAGATGTAAGCTAGTATATTTTACACATGAATTCATTAATGAATGAATGAATGAAAGGCATTTATATAGCACTTTCATATGTACTACTGTTCTCCCAAAGCGCTTTACAATCATATCAGGGGATCTCTTCTCAACCACCACCAGTGTGCAGCATCCACTTGGATGATGCGACGCAGCCACAGTACAACGGCACCAGTGTGCTCAACACACACCAGCTATAGGTGGAGAGGAGAGAGAGTGATAGAGCCAATTCAAGGATGGGGATTATTGGGAGGCCATGATTAGCAAGGGCCAATTGATGGAATTTGGCCAGGACACCAAGGTTATACCCCTACTCTTTACAAGAAGTGACATGGGATTTTTAATGACCACAGTGAGTCAGGACCTCAGTTGAACGTCTCATCCAAAGGATGAGATTAAGTCATAATTCATTAAATGTGGTGCACCTCCAGTACCTGGGTGGCGAGGCACAGAGCGAGGGATGCGGTAGTAGCTATAGAAGAGCTCCCTCCAGAGGAACTCATCCCGTGACACGGCAAACCATTGATGGCAGGTAAACCCAGCGCTCAACACCGCCTCATGAGGGAGATGCAAGAAGATTTCCAGCACCAGGCTGTCCGGCAAGCCAGGGCCACTTGCCATCCTGACATCCTAAGAGAACATAACATTAATGATGCCACATCAATCCAAACACACAAGAAGCAACTCAGAAGCCTCAAACCTAAAATGCCCTCCATGCCTAGGTACTCCCTTAAAAAATAGACCTGAGATTAGAACCTTCCCTTTATAAATTTACCCTAAAAGTAACATTTTGAACAATCTCCATTACATTTGGGCTTAAGTTCTGAATAAGGAACAAGAATGAGAAAAGTGTTAATATATGTCCTAGTAACATGTGCTCTAGAGATCAACAACCTGAGAAAGAGATATTAAGGATCCAGAAACACCTGTATAACCCACATTTCTTGTGACACAAAATGGTAGAACCAAGTAACATAAAAATACCACCAATACATAGATATAATCCAAAAAATTTTTTTTTAAAACAAAATGGTCAAGCAACATCCACTTAATAGATTGGCCCTCTATTTATTAAAATAAATCCACCAAATGGTGCCATTTACTGTTTCAGTTGACTAGATAATAAATAACCAATTAGACACATTCAACATTTCTCACATTATCACAGTTTATTCGCTATAGTTTAGAAAATGGTAATAAAATATGACAAGAACTCAGTTGATATTTCACTGGTTTTGGCCATCCTTCTGTTAGACTGTCTCAAAAATGAATTAAGTTTAATTAATGGCTGTTTAGGTAAAAAAATTACCAAGCAATGCTTAATTTTGTTCAGTCTGTGGTGCAGTGGTGTACAAAGGTCACATTAGCAAATAAAGAAAACACACTTAAACATGGTCAGGTCAAAGTGTCTGAATAATTTTTGGTCCCAAAATGTTATAAATTTTACTGGTAGTCCACTGTATAAATAATTTTATGGTATAATATGTCACAGTTTACTTTATTTTGCTATCCTCACTTACATAAATGAACTATAGTGTCCTGCACCAACTAGTAAAAAAATAACAGAAATGATATCTGATGTCTGAATAATGTTTGGTTTGACTGTATAAAAGAAAAATAATATAGTGATATTGCATACATAACAGACAATGTCCATCTCTAGCAATTTTAAGCATATCTTTAAAAAAATGTTGACACCCTACCTGTAAATCCATCTATAACGTGTAAAAAAATTACCCTCTCATTTTTCTATTCTAATTTAAGACCTGACAGCTGTGAAATATTAGTAACAGAGTCTCGCCTTCCCCACCCATATGTTTATTTTTAGGAGTAAAGTGTTAAAGGAAACTATGTATAAATCATTTTTTATACAAATGTTTTTTTTTTCAATATATAAGCCACCACTTTGGAATATAGGCCTAGTTTGTTGTTTGCTGATGTTTGAACACCTTTTTACTGATAATAAATTAATCTAAGAGAATTTAGCACATAAAGAAAACTGTATTTAAACATAGCGAAGTGTCTTTGAATAAATTATTAACTACAATGTTTAAGAAAGCTCAAATAATGTATTAATTATTGTACATTACATGTGGACGTATTAATGTGGAAATTTGTATCATTATTTTTGTTATGATTGATAACTGATACATTGGCATATATCTATATAAATCTATATCGATGTTTTATGGAAAAAAAAACTGTATTAAGCTCAAATCTATAATTTAGTCAATTTAGACAAAAACAAGAAAACAAACAGGAAAGCTTGATCATGAAATAAAAATAAGATAAAAATCAATAACTATGCTACGTTATTCTTGTAGGCATGAAGTCATGAAGAGTTGGTGGTTACCAACCAATATAATACATTTTTATTTATGACCAATCAAGAAGAACGTCCAGATCAGGTCAGATGTATTATGTATATGTTATTTTCAAGCAGTGCAACCACATACGAATTTGGTAATGTTTTTATGTCATGACAGATATTGACCATCTACTGTCCTGTCTGTTCTAAACTCAAACTCAATTTAAGCCCCAGTGTGAGTGTTTAATTGTCTTAACGTTATACGTTATATAAACCATTATCATATTTTGACCAATTTCTTTGCACCCTGGCACAGAACAAGAATATAATGCTTTAATGCACATAATAAGCATGATACAATACTGATATATTGCTGTTAGTTGTTATTTTTCGTTAGCAGCTAACAGTTAAAGCAGCTAATAACACAAGCTAATCTCATTACCAAAGCTCAAGACAAACACCAATCCACCGGACAAGCTTTGTGAAATTATATTTCACATAAATATTTAATTTAATTTTAAATTACCTGCCAAACGTCACAACCTGTGGAATAAATAGCTGGTTTACAGGCAAGGAAAATATATCATCCTCAATTTATTTTAGCTCCGGTTAAACGACTAGCACAATCCCCAGTCTACAATAATCGAACTCCGATGCAATTCGTGCTGGAATAGCTCAGGTAAAAAAAGTCAATCGCAGAAAATGTTTACGTCTGTTGTGTTGTAGTAGGATGCCTCAGGTTGAGCTCTTTGGATGAGAGACGAGACAAAGGCAGCTATGTTACTATGATTGATTATGAGTGGTAAGTTTAACCCTCAAATTTGCTCATTAATAGTGTAATTATTTATCTATTCAAATATGTGAAACAAAAACTCGCTATTTTTAATTAAATTGTGCACGCAGTTATTATAATACAGGTGTGTGTGTGTATATATATTGTGATATAGTGTATAAACAAACTATTAAGAATTTAATTTTAAAAAAGTAAGTTAATATGGCTCAAATTCAAGTTAATGGCGGCATGGATAAGAAAGCTGACTCTCATCACTTTAACGTTAACTTAAATGAGCAAGTTCTGTAAAAGGGATCCCCCGGTATGAGGACATGTAACGTATAGCTTAATATAACGTAAACGATGTCTCTTATTTAAATATGAAAATGTGTATTTCTATTGTAATTTCTAATTTATCATAACCCCATTATACTTATTGTATACTGTCCTTTATACTGTATAATAATATCCATTAAGAATATTTCTGTACGTATTAATTAGTAGTTCATTTATTTATTTTGTTATGAGAAGTCATGTTTGTATGCAATACAGTATGTACCTACCATGTTGTTCCAAGGTAGGTGAAGTAGTGCTAGTGCTAGTGTGAGTGTTTAGTAATGTGAAATGTTATTTTTGCTTTTTAGGGCTGTCTTACCTTGCTGTGAGGTTAGCTTCATGTCTTACATCTTCAAAAGGAGTCACAAACACAGGATGACATGCTAACAGTAAGTAATATATGCAACAATATACAAAAGGATTTAGTTTACAGTTTAGGCACTAATTTAGAAATTCTTCTTTTGCAGGACAGCAAGTTTGGTCAGTCTCAAGGGCACCTGCAAGTGACCCCTCCACATGCAGTGTGGTGCCTATATAAATCAGCATTTTTAATAATTAGTTAGGAATGAAAGCACTAATTATAAATCCATCAAGACAGACAATATTTTTTCCTATACTGACAGTAATGATGAACTGCCTGTAAACTCTGTTAAGGGGATGGGCATTTCTGATAGCCTGTTCAGTGCGTAAAGCATAATGCAAATCTGAGTGGTTAATATAAACAAAATACAATGTTCCCATATGACCCTATAATAAACAAATGATGTTTAACGTGGCTCTAGCTTTATTATTATCTTTTTGATTAGGCTACATACAGATAACATTTTACATATGAACTACATGAAACAAAGTAAAGCATACGGATGCCAAAATTCCAATGTTATTTTGATTATCAGTACATTCATTTCAGAACTAAAAAGCTGTGATTACAAGCCCGATGTCTATTTTCAATTACATAGATGCACATTAAAATGAGATGCACACACAGATAAATGCCCATAAACCAATTTAACATCTGTATGCTACAAAAATGCTAAAGCTTGTGTCGTTGAAAAAGTCTTATCCTCTTTGTAAGAAAGGATACTCGAAAAGTAACATTTTGTTACTTTTCTCCCCAATTAATCATCTCTTTTCTTGGCTCCATTTCTAATAGCAGTGAACCATTACCTGGTAAAAACTTTATTTAATGCATGGTTTACAGTGTCATTTGTATCATTGGTCTTGATATATGGATCAAAGCTGGTTGAATGTGTTTCTAATTAAATACATAAATCATATTAAAAAATCTTCTGAAAAGGGAGATTTGTGTACTAATATATTTACTTGTCAGTTTTATTTTTTAATCCCAAGTGTCACTCTCAGAAAGAGAGTAAATTAGCTTTGATCCAGGTTTATTCACACAGGAGAACCAACAGATTACTCCGTTAACCATGTGAGCAATTGAGGGGTATAGTAGGTGATAATGATGTCAGCTCCTGAAAAAAAGAATACAGTGGAAAATTAAGTAGACACCACCAAGGTCCTGCCCAAAAGCACTGCAATCATTCATTTTATAAAATTTTGGAGACACCGGCCTCAACAGATTCAAATCATTTACTTTATCTTCCGTGTCCCCCTTCTCACCTGCTCGACGGAAGGCAGTCATAGCCTCCATAACTGCAGTGCGCAGCTCAAAAGCTCCAGCTTCAGCTCCATGCCACAACATGGCAAATTCACCTGATACATTGTACACTGCCAGTGGATGAGTAGGGTGCTGATGGGAGACAGAGAACATGAAGGTATTAAGACTAAAATAAATATTGGACTCTTTATAATTTACATCGTTTAGTTTTTGCTTAAAGGTGCAGTGTGTAATATTGACAATTAGTGGTTGAAATATGTACAGCAGTCCAAATTTTAAATATGGACCTTTTTTGACAGACTTTGATGATGCATTTCCACAATTATCAACATTGCAATCCTATTTCCCATACTTAAATTTTAAATTATTTTGTATTACCTTGGCAGAAAATTTAGAGTAAAATTAATAACAATAATAAAGAATTAGCTGCAAGAGTGTTTCTAATGCAATGGCTGAACAAGTGACGGCAAATGTCACATAATTCTCTCTCCTGACTGCTGTAATCAATCTCTATATTTTTCCCTCTTTTGGAAAGTCGTGGAAACGCTATCATGTTTTTTTTTATTTTGAAATTGGAGCAAATGGGAATACAAAAAATACATTTGCTGTCGTCTCCCATTAACCACTATAGAAGTTTACCCAACTATGATGACTTCCGCTTCCGAGAACCCCGGATGTGAAAAGGGATCATTGGAGAGAGTTGTATTCCTCGCTCCCTCATTCCGAGACGTGGGTCGCCAGATTGAGGACACGCATAAGGAACGAGCGCAATTGACGATGGATTGTGACGAGCCTTACATTGCAAGTTGATAAGCTAATCTATACGTTTACAATATTTTTATTGCTGAGGCTTTTTAGGTCAGGTAGAATCTGCTGGCAATACACTGTTTTCCACATAGAAAACCTGGGGTGTCAAAATACTAGGGTAAATTGGCAGTGGGTGGGATCACACAAATGCCAGAGGTTTCAAAGTAGAATAACTGGCTGCAGCATTTTTTTTCTTCTGAGAATTAAGTATTTGAATTAGCATGTTTACTAAATCTCTGCAACATTTTGCTTCTAGGGGGCCGCTGTCTGGAAGAGTTATATTCCAACATGCCTGGTATTTTCAAACAAAATTAAAGATCTTGCAGAGCTGGTCAGGTGGGTTTAATCTGAGTGGAACAAACTAGGAGAACCAGACCATTTCCGCAGTTCTGCAAAGTATACTTTTTGTCTTCTAATTTGTTTATGTGCCACATGTGTGATATTTTGTTATAAAATGCAAATACACTAAAGCATTTATAAGTGTGCATAAAGGCTACTTTCATACTGCAGGGAAAATTATCTCAAATACTCAGATCTGTTTTAGTTTAATAACAGTATAAACAGCTCAAACCTGAATCTGACCTTTTCTATTCTGACATGGTCCTAAATATGTAATCTCAGTCTGATCAGTTATATCAAAATTCATGCAACTTTTACTTAATTTTAGATTAATATTAATCACACTTCTCAGCTGACAGGAGGCAATTTAAAGATTTTAAATACATTTTAAAGGGCCCCTATTATGATATTTTAAAGTTTCCTAATGTTGTTTTGGAGTCTCCTACAACAGGTTTACATACATCAAACATCAAAAAACTGTTTCATTTTCTCATAATATACATTTGCACATCACCAGATTTTGATTCAGAGAAGTGCATGTCCATATACCGATTATTTTACTTGTACTAATTTATTTACAGAGTATGTTTCTAATATATTGCGGTGAACACGTGGAAACTGTATCAATAACAGTGCATGTACACTATGCAATGTATACATTAGCCGAGCTCTAGCGTGAATGACTGATGTAACAAACATTGGTAAAACAAATCTTGCTGCTTAATCTTTCCTCAAAGTAGTGAGAACGACAGACAATCTGCATTAATAGACAGAGTTTTATGTAATAGTGGCCCACAGCTGATTAGCTGACTCCGATATTTGAGAAGCAGTCGTCAGTAAAATAAAGGTAACAGGAAATGTTTAGGATTATACTGCTGTAGTATCGTGGTAAAGATTAATTTTAACCACAGATTCTTCACATGCTCGTCCTTGGGCAGTGTAAAAGAAATTTCTTTACCGTCGTGTCACATTGTAGAGCACAGCGTCTCCTCAACATGATGTTATCCAGTATCCACAGGACTCAGCTGCCGGTTTGAGGTTTAAGTTTCCCTGGTGTCTGCACGCGCAATAAGTGGGCGGGCTAATGTTTCGTCTTGACGTCACAACGAAACGGCTTATGACTCGTTTGAAAAACAATTCATTTCATTGACTCAGAGTCGAGAAGACAATAACTTTATATACGGTGCACTTTCAGATTTAAAACTTTGCAGAATGTTTTCATTCACTTAGAGCTATATTACACACTACATGAAAGGTCATTGTCATACAAGGTGCACATGTAAATGTGGCTTAATACCTTTAAGGGTATTCTGTTACGTCCCTACGCACGCACGGAGGGGCGTTCCAAAAAGGTTCAGACGCAAAGCGGTTGTGAAGAGTTAAGTTAGCACTTGCCTGTATGTTACCTGCATGTTTGTTTAACAATACAAAGAATTCGTTGAAATCACAGACTCGTCTGGACGTTTTAATTATTTACATGGTGTCAGAAGCGTTTGACGGACACAATGCTTTTCTGAAAGATGGCCAAGTTTAATCCTCCGGAAAGTTTTGTTTTTAATCGTCCAAATGAATGGGCTGACTGGAAGCAGCGTTTCCTGCGATTTCGGCTGGCCACTAAACTGAGTAAAGAGGACGGCGAAGTTCAGGTCAGTTTGCTGATTTATGCCCTGAGGCTGAAAACATTTTCAAGTCTTTCACCTTTGAACCGGAGGGGGATGAGAAGAAGATTGACGTTGTGTTGGGAAAATACGACGCATACTTCTATCCTAAACGCAACGTGATTCACGAACGCCCTTGTTTTCACCAGAGATCGCAGCGGCCCGGTGAGAAAGCTGAAATGTTTATCAGAGCCCTGTATGAATTACCAGACCATTGTGTCTTCGATGTAAACAAAGACGAACACATCCGCGATCGCATTGTTGTGGGCATTTTAGACAAGGAACTGTCTCATAAATTGCAGCTAACGGCTGATCTTACACTTGCCCAAACCATTACAACTGTTCGCCAGCCCGAGGAGGTTGCACTCCAAGTTCACCTGCAGGGGGAGTCACATGCAGCGATACAGGAAGTCCGCGGGAGAGGATTAGGCAGAGGAAAGCCCAAGTGGAAACCGAAAAAGAGAGAAAGTGATCAAGGACACTCGAAATGTGGAAAATGCGGAAAATTTAAACACAATGATCCAGAAAGGTGCCCAGCCAGGAACTCTACATGCAACAAGTGTAAGATGGTGGGTCACTGGGAAAAGAAATGTTACAGTAAATCAGTCAGAGAAGTGACGGAGACTGTTTCATAGACACCATACTTCCTGGGTGCAGTCACAAATGAAAACAGAAGTGATGAACAATGGACAATACAGTTTACAATTGGAACAACACCGGTCAAATTCAAGATTGACACGGGCGCAGATGTAAACATTATGGGAGAAGAGGCATTCAACAAAATAATTCCCGACAAGAAATTGGAGTCATCTAATATCACACTGTACAGGCCAGGTGGTCAGTTGGACTGTTTAGGAAAGTTCCGAGCCAGCACAGATTATAAAGGAAAGCCATACTCTTTTCCAGCATATGTCATCAGTGGGCGAAACGCAAACAATCTGCTAGGCAGAGCCACAGCAATGACGATGGGGCTTGTGAAACGTGTCAAGGAGGTCCACACAGCATTCGGTGAGCACAGAACTCTCAAAACCGAACCTGTTAAAATCAGGTTAAGAGATAATGCTGAGCCATACACAGTGCACACTGCTCGTCACGTCCCGTTGCCCCTACTGCAAAAAGTAAAAGAGGAATTAAAACACATGGAGGAAAATGAGGTGATTGAGCCTGTGACTGAGCCCACTGACTGGTGTGCGCCAATGGTGCCAGTTCCAAGGAAAAATGGGAAGGTGCACATCTGCGTTGATTTGAAGAGGTTAAACGAGGCTGTAAGGAGAGAGAGATACGTCCTTCATACTGCTGAGGAAATTACCGCTAAACTCAGTGGCGCTACCATGTTCACCTCATTGGATGCTGCCTCTGGGTTTTGGCAGATACCTCTACACCCAGAAAGCACCAGGTTAACCACCTTCATAACACCCTTTGGGAGATATGCGTTTAAAAGACTCCCATTCAGAATCACGAGAGCTCCGGAAATCTTCCAACATAAAATGACAGAGACCCCCTCAACGACCTGGTAGGCGTGGCTATCTTCATGGACGATGTCCTCGTGTATGGAGATACTCCAGAACAGCATGATCAACGTCTCAGCAAGGTGCTGGAAAGGATCGAGTTAGCAGGCCTGAAGCTAAACAAAGAAAAATGTAAGTTTAGGCAGGACCAGCTTCACTTCTTGGGTCATGTCATTGACAAATCAGGTGTGAGACCTGATCCTGACAAAGTCCAGGCAATTCGCGAGCTCCCTCCACCACAGAACGTGCGAGACCTAAAGCGTATTTTGGGCATGTTCAATTACTTAAGGGAAATACATTCCAAATTTGTCTACAGTGTGTCAGCCACTTTATGACCTGTTAAAGTCCAAGTCAGTATGGACGTGGGACCACTATCAGCAGGAGGCAATCCAGCGGATTAAAGACATCCTGTTCACTTCTCCAGTCCTGAAGTTTTACGATGTGAACCGACCTACTGCTGTCTCAGCTGACGCCAGCAGTTATGGCGTAGCCGGAGTACTGCTGCAGCTACATGAAGGGGAATGGAAACCTGTGGCATACTGCTCACGTCGTCTGTCTGATGCCGAGACCAGATATGCACAGATTGAGAAGGAGTGTTTGGCGAGTGTCTGGGCCTGTGAGAAATTTGGTAAATACCTGTGTGGCCTTGAGAGCTTCAAATTGGTCACCGACCACAAACCTCTGGTGCCACTAATGAATCAGAAAGACCTGGACAACGTGCCAATACGGTGCCAAAGACTACTCATGAGACTTTAGAGATTTAAACTGATGGCAGAATATGCACCAGGGAAGACCTTAACAGTGGCCGACACACTCTCACGGAGTCCACTACAGTGCCTGGAAACGGAGACTGACACTCACTCAGACGTAGCATGCTATGTAGCAGCCGTTGTAGACGCCCTACCTGCAACCCCACGCAGGCTTGAGGCCATAAAGACAGCTACAGCAGCCGATTGTAACCTACAATAGGTGTTGCAGTACATAAAGTCAGGGTGGCCAGAGTACATAGGCCAGGTCCCAGCAGCAATCAGAGAGTATTTTCCCATGAAAGCTGAATTATCTGAATGCAATGGGATCGTCATCAGAGGCAGCCGTATGGTAATTCCAGATGTGCTGAGAACAGACATCCTGAACCGAATACACGACGGACACCAGAGTTTGACAAAGTGTAGAGAGCGAGCCCATGCGTCCGTATGGTGGCCCAGCATCTCATCAGCAATCCAACAAAAGGTCCAGTCCTGTCAGGTATGCCGTGAGATAAAACCCAGCCAGTGGAAAGAACCTCTCATCTCTACCCCCCTTCCTGACTAGCCTTGGAAGAGACATGCGATGGACCTGTGTGATCACAACAAACACACTTACCTTGTCGTGTCAGATTACGTTTCCCGGTTCTTGGAAATACTCCATCTGCCGACAACCACTGCCTCGCAGGTAATTTTGAAGTTGAAGACAGTGTTTGCAAGATTTGGCTGTCCAGATGAGGTTGTATCTGACAATGACCCTCAATTTTCATGCCAGGAATTTAAAGACTTTGCGAGAGATTTCGACTTTATACACATCACTTCAAGTCCGCACAACCCTCAAGGGAACGGACATGCAGAGAGAGCAGTTCAGACCGCTAAAAGAATCTTGAAGCAGAAAGACCCTCTGCTCGCTCTCATGTGCTTTCGGTCAACGCCTTGCACCACCACTGGCGTGAGCCCGGCAGGGCTACTCATGGGCCGGAAGATAAAGACAACCCTTCCAACACTGGAGGCAAATCTTCAGCACCGATGGCCTGATCTGGAAACTGTCAGGACTAAGGATGCATTGGAAAAGGGGAAACAAGCGTTCTATTTTAATCAGCGCCATGAAGCTAGGCCCTTGCCCTCTTTAAAGGGGTCATGACATGGTTTTTTGTTTTGTTTTATTATGTTCCCTTAGGTGCAATTATAGTATTACTATAGTTTTTTGTACAAAAAAAACGTAAAAAATGTAGTGATTTATTACCTTTTCCCACCCTGTTTCTCACCTCTGATTCAAACTGTCTGTTTTGGACGTGTTTCCCCTTTAAGAGTTATACGCCCAAAAAATCATAACGCCCACTGTTATGATTGGCTAACGTCAGTGCTGCTTATCCATAAATTATCAACGTTAATCATTTTGTATCACATGTAGACTACACAATGCTCCACCACGTGAAACTTCGGTTCCGATCTTTTACCATCGTGTCAATTCTCAATTGATTTTGATTCATATGCGTGAGAGAGAGAGAGAGAGAGAGAGAGAGAGAGAGAGAGAGAGAGAGAGAGAGAGCAAGCAAGCAAGCAAGCAAGCAAGCAAGACAGTTTGAAGGCGCGCGCGTGGCCGTGGCTCTCTCTCTCTTTGCTCGTTCTTTCAGTAACATGCCCTGTCACACTCATCTGATCACTCACCGTTCAAATAAAGCTTTGGCGCGCTGCATATGCTGCAAATAAACTGCATCCAACTGCTTTCCCTGACGTCTAGATCGTTCGTCAGCGTATTCAAACACTCAAACAGGAACAGCACATCTGCATGGCATCGCAGTCATCTTGTAAACAGACCCACTCTCTGCACGACAAGGCACGTCTTGCGCTGGATGCGGTCATATGCAAACGACTGGTACGTCACTTCGTATCGTGACGTCACTAAGTACAAAGGATCTAGAACGAGCTGTATTTAGAGCTTGATTAAATAAATGCTTCGTTTATAATGGGGAGGACGTCTTAAGCTATGAAACTTGCAGGAAGTTTTAATAGTACATAGATCTCTTATATACCAAAAGATCAAGGCAAATTTGGTTTCTCATGTCATGACCCCTTTAAAGCCTGGTGATCCTGTTCTCATGAAGCTGGACCATCAGAAGGCCTGGAGTTCACATGCCGTTGTCACTGGAGACAGCACCACACCACGCTCCTTTGTTATTGAAACACCTCAGGGAGCGACTTTGAGACGCAAACTTGCATCACTTGCAGCATGTTCCTCCGGTGGCTGGAGACACACACCCTCTAGCTCCAGATGGACTACAGCAAGGAGCTGCCACACAGCAGCCTGACCCTGCAGTCGTCGCTGACGCTGCATCACCAACCCCCAGTGTCAAACTGGCAGAGACACAGACTGGACTGTTCCATACCCGGTCTGGTAGACTGAGTAAACCAGTTGAAAGGTTGAATCTGTGAAGGTGTGGCTATTTTGTAAAAATTTTTTTTAGCCATGGACTGTAGGGTGGGGAAAAGAGGACTAAAGGGAATTGTTTATTGATTTTGTGCGCTGAAAAGTTTATGGACACTGTAAATACCAGTGCCTTATTATTTAATTCAATGCAGTACCGTTCAAATGTTCAGTTATAGGAACTGTCTCAGAGAAAGAAACAAAACTTAAAAGGGGAGATGTCATACAAGGTGCACATGTAAATGTGGCTTAATACCTTTAAGGGTATTCTGTTACGTCCCTACACACGCACGGAGGGGCGTTCCAAAAAGGTTCAGACGCAAAGCGGTTGTGAAGAGTTAAGTTAGCACTTGCCTGTATGTTACCTGCATGTTTGTTTAACAATACAAAGAATTCGTTGAAATCACAGACTCGTCTGGACGTTTGAATTATTTACAGTCATTTTCAAAAATCCATGATAGGGACCCTTTAATGGTGTTTTTTTTTTTGGTAGGTTATATTTTATGCATGTGCGTCACAATAAATCTGAATTGAGCACTAAGGATTGTGTGAGCGTAGTTAAAAGAATAGTTCACCCAAAAATGAAAATGATCCCATAATAAAGCCATCCTAGGTGTATATGACTTTCTTCTTTCAGCCAAACACAATCAGAGTTATATTAAAAAATATCCTGGCACTTCCCAGCTTTGTAATGGCACTGAATATTGCCCAAGTTTTTGAAGCCAGTGATTACAGTTTATAAAGTTTTAAATATAAATATTGTTCTTATAAAAACCCATCACTTCTCTTCAGAAGGCATTTATTAACCCACTGGAGTCGTATGGATTACTTTAATCATGGACAGAAGGGCTTTTTGGTGCTTCAAAAACTTGTGCGCTATTCAATGCCATAACAAAGCTGGGAAGAGCCAGGCTATTAATTAATATAACTCTGGTTGTCTTTGGCTGAAAGAAGAAAGTCATATACAACTAGGATGGCTTGAAGGTGAGTTTATTATGGGAGCATTTTCATGTTTGGGTGAACTATTCCTTTAAGTCTTCAAATACATTTTTGGGACTAAACTTCTACAATGTAAGATAATATTTTCAAGTTGAGATGTAACATGAGGTGTCAGAAAAGGACTCAAAATTCATACACTGATTACCTTATTCTTGACCTCTCTCACAATATCAAGGTATGGTAATCCAGGTTTCACCATCAGCATGTCAGCACCTTCTTTCGCATCCCGGTCCTACCAGCAATAAAAGTAAAAAAAAAAGTTTCCTTATACTTTTACTTCACTTGCTGCATCCCATAAAATAGAAGAGAAAAAAAAAACACAGGTCTAGTCATTGTGCCCATTTCTGTAATTAAAATGTTGTTTTAGTAGTTTAGATTCCATGTTAAAAGTGGCCTTTCAATAAATTCCTGTTATAAAACACTGTGTTTATGTAAACACAGGAAAGAAAATTTTGCTCATCAGGTGATTACATGGGATCTTAAAAAAGTGACGTTCTCTTACGCAGGCCCGCAGTGCTAGTCCTCTGGCACCAGGGGGAAGCTGATAGCATCGTCTGTCTCCAAAAGCAGGTTTAGACTGGGCAGCATCCCTTCAAATGTTAAGGGGAAATAATTTCAATTTTGTTTTACAAAGAATAAACCCATCCTGGTGTTCTTATCTTATAAGAATATATAAGACCTAAGAAGGAAGTTGATGAAAGGGAATATTTGTACTACCTGAATGGTCCATAGTAGCAGGAGGCAAATTTAGCACTGTAGCTCAGCACTGACACCTAAGAATGGGGAAAGAGCTTGAGTCAGAATCTGCAATATTCTATTTAACTATTTTATGTGACCCAAAAGCAAGATTTCTCTACCTTGTTGCCAAGATCATTAGCAATTAGTGCTTGCTTAATGGCTGCAATTCGTCCATCCATCATATCAGAAGGGGCGATGATGTGGCAGCCTAAGCAGAGAAAAAGTGTGACCTAATGTGATGATGATGATTTTCTTAGACCTATAATTCAACAATGCCAATATTATGTGTAATTGACTATAAATGAATATGATTTAGCACTAACCTGCTAGAGCATAAGCCAAAGCTACTTCAGCCAACCTCAAACAGCTTGCGGCATTATCCAGGCTTCCATCTTCACGCAGGATTCCTTTAAGGTGCCACAAAGAAAGACACACACTATGTAATATCACTGTAAAGGGTTCATTTAAAAATACCAGGTAAAACAAATTGCATAGGATTGACAAAAGACAAGACTAAAGGTGTTTATGATAGTAGTCGTCCCACCTTTGTTTATGATTAAAGGAGCATTCTGTAATTATTTGTACATCTTCAAAGGTGAGCTCTGTTGTTTCACTGTTCGATATAACAGTGTTCTTGGGCTTCATACTGACACTTATCAGCATGGATGCAGCATCATGCCAAAGCACAGATGTTTGGTTAAAAATGCCATTGTGAATAAAATAGGAAATATGAAATTATAAGTAAGATGTATTCAGATAGTCATGTGAAAAAAAACTTTCTGTGAAAACATACTATTTGTTTAGGTCTCAAAAAAGGAATGCACATTAGTGGCATTTTAGTTAACAGCCAATATTATACATTTTTTTAATCAGTTGATGCTGGATATTTAAATTGTAATAATAATAATTTTCCAATATCCATTTTTCATACATTACATTACATGCCATTACATGAACAGTGTTGGGGAAAGCAATATGTTACAGTATTGTGTTACTCCCTAAGGGAAGTAACTAATTGTGTTACTTATTAGGGAAAGTAATTTGTTATGTGACTTTTGTCAACTAACCTGTTTTTTAATATTTTTGGCAAATGTAAAGGCCCTTTCACACCAAAAGTGACATCAATAAGGGAATGCAAATTCACTCCTGTACAGTAGAGGGTGCAGCTCAAACAAACCTTTCAGCTGTGCTACCATTCTGGTTTGCAGGGCTGAGTTTAAAGGAACACTCCACTTTTTTTTCTGGCTCATTTTCCAACCCATTCGGCCGATCTCCGGGTCTGGTGGTTACACTTTTAGCATAGCTTAGCATAGACCATTGAATCTGATTAGACCGTTAGCATCTCTCTCAATGATATTACGCAGCGCCTGAAAATAGTCCCCAGCTATATAACTTCCAATGTGACCGGAACTAAGTTTCAGGCGCTGCGTAATTTTATTGCGCCTGCTGCACCCATGGTACTGTAGCAAAGTAGAGAGAGAGAGATGCTAACGGTCTAATCAGATTCAATTATCTATTTTAAGCTATGCTAAAAGTGCTACCGCTGGACCCGGAGATCGGCTGAATGGATTCAAAAACGGTACTCCTGTTTAACTCTAGGGGAGTTGGAAAATAAGCCTATTTCCAGGCTAACTTCCCTCCATCTTGTTCACTCGGATGTACGTTATTGCATCCGTTGCACGAGTGCCCGCTACTGGCGGAAACCTTTGCAATGTTTTTAATAGGAACGTTCCAAGCCCTTGATCACTTAGGATTTGAAATGGAGCTTATTAATTATTTAAAAAAATTTTCTTATGAATTTGTTTTACGCACCATTCTACAGGCCTGCATGTATGCTTTGGTTGTTAAAAAATAAAATCTAAACAGATATTAAATATTAAATGTTAAAAAATACACAAACGAAAATGATAACAATATAATAAAGTTTGAACTGTGTTAAAAAAAACAGTCAGCTTAAGGTAGCTACTATGGGTGTAATGGTTCAAATTACTCACAGTTCAGTTTGTATCACGGTTTTAGGGTCACGGTTTGTTTTATGTCCAGGGGAAAAAAGGACTACTGTCAAATAAAAATAAAGAAAATGAGAACAAATAATCAATCTACAAGCAACAGCACTAATAAATACAATAGAGCAAAGATACAAATAAAATAAACAGTGCTTTTCAGGTTATTTAGGGATCTAACAGTAGTTTCCAGGTACAGAAATTGAATAAAGTAATCAAATATAAAATAGCATTGCATATAATCTTCACTGTATCAATCAAAAAAAAGATTAATCATTATTAAAGTTATAAAAGCTATTGATTTCCTTCTCTTTTGTTGTTTGATTAACATTCAAAAACAAAGACAGCAGGAATATTAGGCTGCAGTCACTTTAAGGCATAATGCACAGAACCAAACTGCGACAACACATCCGTTGTCTTTCTCGACTGTTTATGTTCAATAAAGACATAACCTACTATGTTTTCTATGATACTCTGCAAGAAGGACATGCTGACATCATTCTTGTGTGAATTTGTTTGTTTAAGCGCAAGACTTGAAAGAGAACTCAATATTTGCGTGTTGTCTGAGACGTGGCTCTCTTTCACGTCTTGCTCTTGAATTTTTTAATTGGCAAGGCTTAAATGAGTTTAGTTTTTAAACACAGATAGCAACATGTGCTGTTCAGGTCTCTCACCTGTGCTCACGCGCTATCAACACCCGGGTAATGACGGTGTAAATGACTGGTCATGTTCAAGCATACGGCACACGTTTTTGGATCATCGCTGTTGTAACGTATTGGGAAGCCAGAATCCACATCCATCGACAGAAACAGACATTAGCCAAACTCTGCCTGTCTATTTTACGTGTTGTTATTTTCAAGAAACCATGTTATAGATGCATTGTCAGGGTGCAAGTGAGTGTCGAACCATAAGTGGATTGCATAGTAAGTACTTGCATAGTATTCAGAGGTTGCATTTCACTGTTTTTATTCATCTTGAGGAATACTAAATGTGCTTTTGTGCAAGTGAGATCAGTAAATGCATGCTCACATTTATTCTAGAACTACAATAACCATCATGTTTACACAGCACACACAACATTGATTTCTCTCAACATGGGGACAGGAGCGCTGTCAGTCAATAAATGGGAACACGGAGTAATTTACGTTACTTATTTGAAGAAGTAACTAAGATATTTTGTTTTACATTTAAAAGTAATACGTTACTATACTAGTTACTTGAAAAAAGTAATATAATTACATAACTCACATTACTTGTAAAGTGTTACCCCAACACTGAACATGAAAATTGGCATCAGTCAGTTTTTTTAATTTTGGTAAATCCCTGAAAAAACTTACTTGGTGCACTATTACATGATGTAAACAGATCCAATACTGAAACTAACCACAGTGGCCATGAGAGGTGTAGGGGCAAAGGCACACATCACAGGCCAACACAAGTTCAGGGAATGTGCTCCTCAGTTTCTTCACAGCCAGCACTGCAGGAGTGTCATCTCTGTCTGCACCAGAGCCTCTCTCATCCTGGGACAGGAAATGAGAAGACAAAAATACAATATTTAATCAACTCCCTCATAAAATTAATGACAGAAATATTACTGAAACCATTTCATTTCTCAATGACCTTCACAACATTTGCTGGAACTCCAAAAATCAGCACACACTTCAGGCCTTTATCCACAAGGGGACGAAGTAAACCCTCTAACTTATTGACACCATATCTGAAATCAACAGAATGAAACATTATTTATTATAAAGATTTCTTAACAATACACTGCCATTCATTTTTGTTTATATGACACACTAACACTTTCTGCAGTCCTAAGTGCGAGTTTCAGGACACAGCAGCTGCAAGACATAATGACTTTGCCAATTGGCTATTCAGATGGGACTTACTTTACTAGAGCATCCTTTATATTGCAAATTTCTCTCATTTATAGTAACTAATTATTTGTAACTAATAGTAACTAATTAGCAGTAACTAATAATTTTTTTCTGAGATAACTAGACATCCCACGCTGAATGAAACATGCAACAATGTTCCACGAGGTCATGTGACAACATTGCATAATACTGTTTATTACTAAATGTTAATTGCTGTGCTGCATAATGTGCTTTTTTTCACATACAATTTTTTTTAAGTAAGTAGTAACCTGCATGATAGTATTCCTTTTTGAATGCAGTCTATATTACATGACTATGTAACCAGACCTCACTTTGACTACAACCGCCCAGACTTAACAACCCAGAATAAACGGATCCTTGGCTTATCTTTGTGCTTTGTTGGCTACCACCCTGCCTGAATCTTATCTCAGACCACCAGCCCAAACTTTACATGCAAACTCCATCTTTATTATATCAACCATACACATCTTGAATATTTAAAAATATGTTGTCCATAGCCCTTCATGATTAAACTAATATATTATTTCATAATAAAATAGGGAACTATAAATCAACCTCTGGTCTTAAACTAGCCACCCCTATTTGCATCCTTGTCCCAAATTTTTACAACAGGGTTGAGGTCCTGAGCAAGACAAACAACACTTTCTGAAGGTTAAAGATGTTACCATTAGTTTAAAAACAACAACAACAAACTATTATGTACATTATTAATGTCAAGTGCCAGTTTCCCTTTAAATGTTTAAAATTGATCATAACAGTCTAGCTTCATGTTAAACTCCATTAGTAATCCATTAGATTCCTTAATCCAATGACAATTCAATGATACTTGTTACTTTAGTAAAATATGATAAACAATTACGAGAGAATACAAACAAATGACAGTGAATGATGATACCTCGCTTGGCCAGGTAGACTTGCAATTGGTTCGACTGCATCAGGACTGTCGCTGTTAAAATCATTTGGGGAGAAACATAACTATTTGTCTTCAATCAAACAAACAGACAATAGTCAAACAACTTTAAAAAGCTTAAAACAACTTTAAACAAACCAATAACTCCTGAACCTATATTAAATCAACAAATAGATATAATGAGGGGGAAGACATTACGTAATGAAGATAGGATATATGAGGTTATCTGGTCTAAGGTCTGAAGCACAGGTCTGCCAGTATCGGAGAGTTGGGTGAAAGTAACCACTGTGTAGAATGGAGTCTGCTGGCTGTGTCATCGTCCTGTAGATTCAAATGAAGGACAAACACTTACTGACACAATCTGCTCCATATGTAACGTAACTGCAAAATTATGAATCATAGTTACATACACTTCAGAAATGATATTATTAATCAATTCATTGTCTTGTTTTCCAGAATAAAAAACACACATCAAATCATTCTTAAAACAAAAAAAATAATGAAGAAATAAATTCACCTGAAAAAAGCGAGACTGCATTAGAGGACATATTAAGGCTCGATTTCAGATGATATGTGAATTTGAATGTATTGTTGTTCACCAGTAAACCAACATTTAACATAATTTATAAATGTGATTTTATCCAATTAAAATCATTATAAATATGTTTAAATTAGTTAATTATTATTAGTTTTATTATTAATTATTAATTTAATTACAAAAAGTATAAAACAATTAAATCATTAATTTTATTTTGATATTTACAGTTAACAAATCTAAGTCAAAAAATTATTTTTAAATATATTTTTTAAAAAGAAAATACAATTTAAAAAAAAAGATTTTAATTGAATGATCCTGACAGATCCTGAGTGGTTGGGAACTTGGGGATAATTATGTTATTCTGTCCACTGATTTTATGAAAATAAATCTTCTAAATGAATGAGCAGAGCGATTCTTACACATTCCTGCCATACAACTGAAGCAGGCATGCAGAAATACTGTCAGACAGGACATACATATGCTAAACTGAAGCAACCATATTTTAATCAATGAAAAGATATCTTTTCCACATAAAAGTGATATAGGGTTAATCTATTATTATCTACTATCCCCCCAAAAAAGACATACGTGGAAGAGGTGTCTTAGAGTAACTTGTAAACCATCTAAATACCATTATTGTACCA
Source organism: Semotilus atromaculatus (assembly GCA_031834385.1). Taxonomy (NCBI): domain Eukaryota; kingdom Metazoa; phylum Chordata; class Actinopteri; order Cypriniformes; family Leuciscidae; genus Semotilus; species Semotilus atromaculatus. The sequence goes on along the minus strand of JAULUF010000049.1, from coordinate 12,073,374 downwards.
TGGTGTCATCACATTTTTCTTTGTAAAAGTACACTAATAATTTAAATTTTAAAGCTTTTTAGCAGAAATTATTAATTATAATGCATACATATTGAATTATAATACAAGCATACATATTGCATCAGGTCAACTCATTACTAATTTCTCTATAAATGTTGAAATGTCAATAATTATTAAACAAAAAGTACTTAAACATTTAAGATTTACACAATTGAATGAATAACTTTTAAAAGCAGTCCTAACATTACACACCTACAGACGAATAATATCACCCTAATATCTGGTAACATTTTTTACAGGTTTTTCTAAGCTAATAGTGATCGTCCTTACTACAGCAAAATACTGTATAATGTAAATATTACGGAGACTCGAAGCTTTTAAAAGGCATACAAATTCAAACATTTCATAAACATCATAAAGCATGTGAATACCATTAAGATGAACTTACTTTGTGTTAGGATGGGAATGGAAACTGTAAATGACCCAGATCTTGCCAGCTGAAGTGTTGCTCCTTCTTTAACCTCAAATGGCGCGTGTGTGTGTGTGTGCGTGTGTGTGTGTTTCATGAGAGGAATGTTGCTTTCTGTGTAAACTGTTTCCTGTTAGACTACACGATACCTGTATTCCTCTAGGTGGCGCTTGATGGATCAGAATGGCAAATTCTCCATTTAGTCCGAATCACATTTGAGTACGTTTTGTCTTATTGGGGATATCATTGCTATAAAAAGTATAATTTTGTAAATATACATTTTTACCAAGCTCTCGTAACGTTACCTGAGATATAAATAAAAATAGGTTAATGTAGGCTTTACAAAATGATTGATCCATCCTAAACAGCGCGGAGAAAAGTAACAAGTAACTTACCACTTGATTATAGAGCTGGCTAAGTTACGTTTTATTTTAGCAGTGACTTGAATAATGCTTCTTAGAAACCATTCAGTCATACAATAAAATATACAGAGTTAAAATAAGAAAATGTATACTTATAGACTAAACTAGAGAGTGTTGAAGAGAATAAGCCACGCCCGTTGTATCACCCCTCCGTTTCATACTAGTTGTCATTCTGGCGCTTTCCCATTTTTCTGTGATTTCATGAGTCTTGCTGCCTCTCGGCCTCCGTAGAAAGTATCCAGTTTCAAGGGTCTCGCGATATTTCTTGTCGTTCGTATGTGAAATCTCACGATATTTCCCTGGGCTCCTTGTGGAAGGTAAATAGCTCATCTCAGCTAGCTTGGTTCATTACAGCTGCATGTCTACCACTGTCAACCATCCGTTCTTTAACGATCATTTAAAAATGTAGGTTATCATTATTTGTTTGACTTCAACCATCACTGCGAGTGATATATGTAAGGTAAAATCAATATCATTGGCGCATTTAGTACTCGTCATCATATGCTAACTGACAGCTCGCTTGTTTATACTTACAAATTAAATTCTTCAAAATTATGGACGTTAATTTACTAATAACATGTTTATCTGCACAGTGTTAACCTAGATTATAATGTATATTTATCATATAGAAGCTTTGATGTTAAAGATAGTTAAATAATCCTTGTTGAAGCCTGTATTGATGTAAATGTTATTCATATAACGTTAGTCACAGTAGTCAACCATGTTTTTGGGCATGGTTGCATATCATGCAAATACCATTGTAGGCTAATATATTAATAGTTCACTATAATTTTATACAGTAGAATAGCTTTTTGACTCCATCTGTGTTTCATGGTATCAGTGTTTTCCATACAATTAGAAAGTCGAATTTTAGTTGTCTGTTTTTTAATAGTTGTATTTTTATAATGAAGTCTTTCCCACCATTTTTTCAGGTTTTGATAGAGCTGTCAAATGAAACAGAAGGTGGACCTGATCCATCTCAGAAGGAGCATGATGCTGCCAAAATAGTGAAACAGTCTTCATTGGAGGATTTTTCATAGACTTGAATAACCATTAACTTATTTGAATGCGTCTATTCACTTCCAGTTTCTCAGGCTAGTGTTTGACCTTAGTCTCCCGAGTAAACAACGCTCAGTGGTGTCCCATTAATAATGCTGTTCTCTTTGCGAGAGCTGGTGCAATGGCTGGGCTTTGCCACATTCGAGCTGTTCCTCCACTTGGGCGCACTGCTGGTCTTCAGCATACTGGTGGCCCTGCACTTGGACTTGGACAAGCAGACTCTTGAGATGAGCTGGTGGCTTGTCTTCTCACCCTTGTTTGCTGCTGATGGCCTCAGCACCTACTTCACAGCCATTGTATCCATCCGCCTCTATCAAGAAGGAGAGAAGCGTCTGGCAGTGCTGCGCTTGCTGTGGGTGCTGACCGTGCTCAGCCTCAAGCTGGTGTGTGAGGTGCTGCTGTGCCAGAAACTGGCTGAAAAGGACCAGACACAGGATTTGTGGTTCGGGCTCATTGTTTCCCCGCTTTTCATCCTTCTGCAGCTGCTCATGATTCGCGCTTGTCGTGTCAATTAAAGGACTGCGGTCTGCACACATGCCAAGGGACTTTTGTGAATGAAATGGACTCCTGCTGGTGTCATTTAAACCAGGAGGAATAAATTGTTGCAAAATTATCGTGACCTTTTTTTTAATGTATTCAACTGAAGTTCTGTCTCAAGCATGTAAACATGGGATTTCAAACAATGCTTAAAGTAATGTGCAATTTTTTTGATTATTATTATTATTGTCCTTAAGTGCTGAAAGATTTGGTCTGGATTTTCTCTGAATACTGTCGATGTTGCTTTATCTTTGTTATTACCTTTTATTGTTTTTTGTACAATTGTAAATAAACCATCAACATTCAAACACTCACTGTTCTCTTGGTCTTCTTCCTTGATTTGTGACCATACCTTGAAGTGACCTAACATTTTTAGCTATGAAGGGACCTAAAAAAGTTGTAGTTATTTTTTGTTGTTTGATATTTATGTTGCTTTGGTTATCTTTGTTATCGTTAAAATGTAAGTCGTGTAATAATCACTAGATGGCACTGTAGCTGTAACTAACACTTCACAATTTCTCATTTGACTAATTAAACTGTAGAAATAACAGTAGTGTTGTTTGCATTAGATGTCATTTTCCATTTGAGTTATATATAATAGAGAGACAGAAAGTCTTCAGCAGGTAGGCTATATTAAATAACAAGTAATGTTATTTTTTGGACTTTGCACTCGGTTTGTGACAGCATAAAATAATTTCCTTGAACATATATGTTTAGGCATTTTTAAACAATGAATTGCCACAATGGACATGCACTACTTATCGCAAGCCATTGTGGCTGTAAATGGCAACAATTGTATTAAAGGTCGCACACCCATATCTTAAACGAACATGTTTTCCTGTCTTCAAAATTATTTTGAGGTCATCTAAATTCCTGGTGCATAATAGGCTACAGTTATATTTGGATGAAGAAGTTTATAAATAACTTGACACTCTGTACTTATAATGTCTTTCTATCTTTGTTTATGTTCCACTTAATTAATCTTAAAACTGGATTATGACGATATTTATATGTATTTAACTAAATACCGTTTTTGATCCAAAAATAGTATAATTAATAAAGAGTTTTAATGTTTAAGTTAATTTTTATCAATATTCTTATTCACAAAGTGTGCACAAACACACAAGGAATAAATATTTAATTTTTCACTTACTTAGGCCTACGTTATCTTTCGTATTTGTCATTCAAATTCTGAAATACTGAAAGGGTTAAATCTATGAAATGGGTGGGTCTCGCTATGTTTGACTGACAGGGCTCGCTTTAATATTCACAATAGTAGAGGGTAAGTGGGCGGGGCATATGTTAAAACAAAAGGTGTGCCTCAAGTCAAAATGACCAAATGAGGTGTCCACCCTGAGACGAAAGGGTGACGTCACTCTCCGAGGGCGGGGTCGTGTCGATAGACAGGCACATCATCATCATGCAGGATACATTGTTGCCGCTGCAATGATGTACGAGGACGAATAAGAAGAAGAGCTGCAGGTACAGCGAGAGATTATTCTGTTTCACACGTTTCCCCATAAACCCCGTTTCTCCCATAATGTCGGGCGGGGATCTTCGCGTTCTTCGCCAAGAGCCAGGGCAGGAGAGCCCGAGGATGCCGGCCTGGAAACGCGAGATCCTTGAGCGGAGGAAGGCGAAGGGCGGCGGGTCCGGAGCAGGTGCCGAGTCCGTCGCATCTCGACTTAACGGTGAGGGAACGGCCAGCAAAACCAAGGATGATAACCAGGATATTACCAGCGCACATTCTAGCAGGAACCATACAATTACTGCTGCCAAGCGCGCGACTAAAAGCCCGGATCTGTCACCGGTGAAAACAAAAGAGCACTGGCCATCCGCAGATCCTTACGACTCGGAGGAGAGAACAGATAGAGACAACGGAGCGCAAGAGAGCCTGGTGCTGCAAGAGAGCTTGGGTCCGCTGCAGGAAAACCCATTCATTAAACTGGAGAAAGAACGCAAGAAGCGTCAGAGCCAAGAGAACGCCGCGCGTCCCGTTCAGCACATCCTCGAGTTATATGGCAGCGTTCCCGGGATACGGACTATACGCGCTGAGAATATCATCATCATTGAATCCGACCCTGAGTACTTTCCGGAAGGATGTAGTTTGAAGCACGCGTCGAAACTGCAGCAGAACGGCACGGTGAGCGGATATAGCTCTCTCAATGACCTTTTAGATCAGAGAGGTAGTCCTGTTACGGAGATACGCGCGAAGGAAGTGGTCATTTACGACACTGCGCTTAGTAAAAGCGAGGAAAACCTCAGCACGCTGGGACGACCCGCTTCCTCTCCGCTGGAGGGACAAGGGAGGGTGAGTCGCATGCTACAGAAATTTGACAGGAATTATGGCAGGTTGCAGCCCAAGTCTCGCAGCACAGAAAACCTCCTGGACTTGGACCATACTCCTGTCAGGCCAAGCTCCAGACCCAAGCCAGACATGGTGCCAAAATGTCCAGTGTCTCCGCAAGCTGGCTCTCCACACAGCAAAGTCTTCCAAAACGCACAGTCTACCGTAATCAATCATCTCGCCTCTCCTTGTGACTCAGGGAGCAGTACGCCTGTTTCCGGGTCCCCTCAGTTAGTGTCTTCTGCACGTAGACGTTTTGAGGGGAGTGGGGGACGAAGTGTCACTGTGCATTCCAAGGAGGACACTGAGATGTCACCATCCAAGCCTATTAGAGAACGGGACTGGGACAGCACAGATGGGGCCTCCAAAGCCAAGGTGCCATGCTCTCCGGAGAGCCACCGTGCCCGTGCCGACTGCACTCCTAGCCCCACGTCACCCCCCTTATCGCCCAGCTTTGAGATCCGTCCGTCCCCTCGCCCCGATCTTTCTCTCCTTCCGGCCGGTGATCTACAGGCCCGTGCGCTCGCCAACCTGCGTCTTCAGTCTCGCAATTCCTTCACCGTCATTCCTAAGAGTCGCGCGGCCATCTCGTCACCTGGCAGCACTGCCCCGTCCAGCCCTGTCCTTTCCCCCCCATCCCCACGACCCCTGATGGGTGTGGCAGTTTCAGAGCCCGCTGTGCCAACCCCCCTGCCTACTTCTTTCACACCCCTCGGACCAAAGCTTACAGAAAAGGTGACCGTAGAAGCCAAAACAGGGTCTCCACAACATACCCCACCTGCCACACCCACCTCCCCAACCCCATCTTCTCCACCCTTAATTGGCTCGCCTGTCAAATCAGCCTCACCCCAAGAGGAACCTCCAATCGATACGTTGCCTATTACGAACATCGATGACGTAGTCGTGGAGCCCATGCCGTCCGTCGTGAGCCCTGCACTGCAGAGGCGCAAAGGAAATACATTTACAGTTGTTCCAAAACGGAGGCCCGAGGCTCAGCCTGGCCCTCCTGAGACCCCGGAGGTTGTCACTGAATCTCCGAGCACGCCACAAGCCCCTTATGCCCATCTGGGCACCCTGATTAAAAAGCGTTACCCTGCTGCAGAAGAGATAGAGGTCATTGGGGGCTATCTTTCCTTGGGGCGATCCTGCCTCTCGAAGACTGGATCATCAGGAAAAAAGGTAAATATCTTATCATATTTAGCATAATAGACTTCACTCACTAGACATATATTCAATAAATTGTATGTCTTTAAGAAGAGGCTTAAAATGATAGCTCACCCAAAAGTAATTTACTCACCCTCATTTCATTCAAAACCTATATCACTTGCTTTATTCTGTGGGACACACAAGGAAATATTAGGAACCCTCAGTAACCATTTATTTTTAATCCAATATCCTCTTTTGTGTTCTACTAAAGAAAAAAAAGTCATATAGGTTTTGGCACCACGTGAGGGTTAGTATGTAATGACAGAACTTTCCATTTTGAGTGAATTAATCATTTAAGAAGAATTTATCAAATTTAAGAAAGTGTTTATTAAATAAGTTATGTTCTTAATTTCATTGAAAATGACAACTTTTTTTAAAAGTTTGAAATCTGTGCAAATCCACGCTCAAATGTTTTTAAAAAAAGGATTTCAGGATGTTTTATAAGACAGTTGTTGGGTGTTTATGACCTGTTCAAAGGTTCACTATATTCTTTACCACTGCATCATTCAAAATGTGTCATCATAGTGCTGTACTTTATTGGTTTTTCTGGTAATAGAAGGTCACTGATCAAGTGGAAACTGTAAAATTAGTATTTGGATCTTGAAAAGCTGTTAAGTATGGATTGTGGATTTTGAGTTGTTCATGTCACATGAAGTAAGAGTGAGATACTTCCTGCTAGACATCATCAGTCCAAATAAGTTATAACTGTCTAAGGGAGATTCTGTGCTTTACAGTGAAACGAATTTGGAAACTCAAGCAAGGGCAACTTAAAGTACTAGATAAAAACTCTAGAATACAATATAAATAAAATGCTATATGCAAATAATACAGAAAATGTGCCATGTCAAAAACAGCCTGTAGTATATGCTCACATTGTGACTTTAATTTATAACCAAATGTAAACCGCAGTAAAAAACTTGCCGGAGGAGGTCAGGTGATTTATGGTGGAAAAAGAGTCACGTGTTCTGTTTGGAGTCAAGTATAGGATTTAGTGAGATCTAATAAAGTTCTCTCAGATTTGTCAGTGAATCCTGAAGGGAATGTGAAACTGCAAACATTAGGGAACCTGTTTATTCTCCCCTTCAAAAACTATTTTGGCATATGTGCATTTTGCTAAAAGGTGATTTTTTTTTTTTTTGCCATCTCATTACTCTCAAGAAATATATCTACATATCTAGGGTTTGTATTTAGAACTGATAACTATACAAAGCCGTACTTGAGATTTGTTTGACTTGTCACATAACATGCTACAATTCGCAGTCAAAATCGATCTCAAAACAGGAAACCAAACAAGAACCAATGATCTGTTTCACTTCCTCTACACAGTGGTGCTGTCAACTAGGTTTATCAAACTAGGTTTAGATCCATATAATGTATTCAAAATAATAATGGTTCCACTTGTTTGACATTAGAGTCTATTATTAGAGTTTTACTATTTTTGTTCTTCAAATTTAGGTTTAGCTTTAATATTTTAGCGGTACTGCTAATGGAGACGAATAAAGAAACTATTCTCTGTGAGGATTTTAGCATGCTGACAGCTACAGTAGTTGTGTTATTAGATTGTCTGCACAGTAAGCTCTCTCTGATAAGCATCATTACTGCAAAAAAAAAAAAAAAAGTCTGCCGTTATTGTTTTCAGTCATTATGCATAGATATTTCTTTGTGCACTATGATGATGACTAGTTTTGTGATGCTAAAGTCTCGCAACCTGAGGTCTGTATTTAAGACGCCTTATATACAGTATTTAAACGTTTCTTTTCTTTTCTGTTACGTTGTTGCATGATTCTGTTGATTTAAAGTGGCAGACGACATAACCGCAGTGTGCAGAAATAGAACATTATTATCAGCTGGTGTGGACACTAATATAGGTTACGGATTCGTTATAGTAATCTAGTTATTGGGCTTGTTGTGAACAGGCCAATTCTGCGGATACAGGGCTTAGACATAAGGTACGCATCATCACTTACATTTTCTTGAACTACATCAGTGTGAAATGCATTTGTGGGCCCTTTTGTACATTTCACAATGCTTCATTTTTGGGGGCTACATTTGAATTCATAATGGATTCATGCTAAGTTGATCATTGATAGAATTTTTGATTTCATGTTACTAACAGTGTTGTTGCCTCACCTTGGTGAAGCATCCAGCTGGCCAGGCCCAGGTTGGGTTAGGTTATGTGCTGCTTTTGTTCTCTCTCTCTGTTGTGTTTGTAGGTGATGTTAGTGATTGAGGATTGGCTCATGCCACACCTTTGTTTTGTTGGGTTTTAGAGCTTTTATAGAAGCTCTTCCTGGTTCGGAGCTTAGAGAAGGAAACGATTATGGCAACATGAAGGGGATGTCATTGTCATTTGTTTGGAATTTACTGTCAATGTACATCTCTTGTGGTTGGTCTCTGTGGGTTCACAGTCTTTATTTCTGCAGAACTGAGGGGGGAGTCTTATGGCCTACTTACTCTAAAAGCTCTTTAAGGTCTTGACTGTTTTTTTACCATGATTTTATTTATTTTTTTAAATACATTTACATTACTAAACAAACTGTAATTGGTTTCCCATGCAAAACTCAATGCCATAATGCTAGGATGTTTTGGTTTGTTGTGGTTTTCAGAGTGTTACTGTTGGTAGTGGTTGCTAGGATGTTTTGGAGTGGTTGCTATAAGCAGTTATATAAGGTGTTATAAGTGGTGACTAGATTGTTGCTTTGCAGTTGCCAAGGTCTTATGGTTGGCTGCTAGGGCATTGCTATGTAGTTGTTAAGGTGTTATGACTGGCTGCTAGGGCATTCCTTTGCTGTGGTTGGTTGGATATGTGTTAATTATTATCTTCTAGGATCTTCTAGCCTTGGCAAGCACCACTAATTTAGACTGCACAATAGATTGACATAAAATAGACTGAGACGCTGACCATTATTTTATAGTCATGTTGAATGGGTCAAAAACTGTGATAATGTGACGTACAAGACCCCAAGTCGACAGAGATAAAAAAAAAAAATTTAAAAAAGAGGTTTGAATTGATTCGTGTAAAATGTATCCAAGACTTTGACAAAGACATACACTTTACACGAACCAGCTCAAACCTCTTTTAGTAACGAAAAATGTAATATTTTTTTTTTATCTCTTTCCAAGTGTGAACCGAACACCCACATTTTTCCCACCCAATTCTTCAGCCCTAAAAGATTCTGCAACAAAAAAAAAATCTAGTTTTCACTTTCTTTACTTTTTATTTCTTATGCATGTACTCCCCAACAAAATCACCATAGAATGATTGATTCTTCTTATCTTTTCTCTTGGGGTCTTGTATGAGCTGTGGTTGAGGGGGTTGGGCTAAAATCTCACCAATGCTCTTAGCATATTGTCTGCCCCGGGTCGGCTCATTATTCTCTGGGGCTTGACTGAATCCTGTTGTTGTGTTGGATAATCATGATTATGTTATGACCTTTAGTTTTGCTTGTGACTTGAGATCACACCCCTACTGAGAATAGAGCAATGAGAGTGATTTAGGTCAAGTACACATCTACAGACCCAAGTCTGTGCTCAACCATTGTAAACGTGTAATAATACATATAATTAATATGAGTGGTTTTAGTTAAAGACTAAAACATCTAATGTTTTTGGAAGCAGAAGTATGTGTGTAGCTTAGTATGGTCTGATTTCATTCATTGGAAAGATCATGAGTTATTTGCTGAATATGATGTCAAATTTGCTCTGTAATTATGGTATAGCACAATGTAACAGAGAATCAGAGATGATGGCCTTTAAAGTGTCTGGATTGTTGACATGAAATGATGAAATAGCAATTTGCCTGACAATATCTACTCTAAATACTGCTCTGTTCGTTTATATTACATTAGTAGAGGATACAGCGTTTCAGTCTGCATACCCCATACAGTGAACATTTATAACTAGCAGCAATGGTTGATTATGACAGAATTATTTTGGTAAATTTTTTAATCACAATTATGAGGGGGCCATATGACCAAAACCTTATACAAGTAATTTATTTATATAATATTATAATGTACAATATATTTGTTAGAAATAAGGTTTTTATGATATCTACTTTTAGATGCAAGTGAAATTTCACAATTCTCATTACCAATTTCGATACCCCAGCAGAATACTATAATTAGGCCGTGTGTCCACCAAAGCATTTTTTTCCAGAGGCTAGCGTATGTTTCAAATTGTGTTCAATGGGAGCACCACGTTTTTTTAAAACACCAGTGGGGTCACGAGGCAACTAAATGTCTATTTCACAGTGAGCGTTATAGTTGAGTTATTTTTTTCTCAGTTTCTTTAGTTTGATTAACTTTTTTTTTGTATTCAGTAAGAATGAAATACAGTGCAAAAGTACAAAACAAATACTTAACATTAATGATGCAGACAGCAGCAGGTATTTTAGGCTGCTGTCACTTTAAGGCCTATTGCACGGCTCCAGTGATACACATCCTAATTTTCTTCCAAATGTATATGTTTTCTTGAAACATAACCAACTGTTTACTTTGACTACTCGCCAAGCCAAGCATTTTGACATATTGCGTGTATTATAGGCATGCACACGAAGCTCAAAGTATTTGTTATAATCAACAAATTCATAATCGTTGGAAGTCAAAGTGGAACTAAAATTTGATTAATCGCATTAACATTACCATAATAACTAGATCTGTCATCTAACATGAAAGTGCTCAGATTTATAGTGTGTTTATAGAAAGTTAATATTATTAAAAGCCTGTGGCAGAGGACTTTCGTCATGGTTTAATATTAGCTTTTATGTCTCTGCTACTCATTCTGAAGTGCTTGAAGAGGGAGAGTTTTAATGAACCATTAAAGGTTTAATTTGACATTGCCCTGCTTTAGAAAGTGTGCGGGGCTTTACCAAATCCCCTTTAAGACAAGTCATTTCACTCTGTGGCCATCTTTGAAACTTCTCTCGGGCATAAAGTGCAGCTCCTATCTCTTTGAATGGGAAAACATCAAATTCTCCAAAACTGCTCACCAAGCTCATGGTTAATTCTGACCTGCCGAAATTAGTCATCAGTAATTTCCGTAACATTCAGGGCTTGACATTAACACCCGCCAACCTGCCAAATGCGGGTGGATTTCAGCAGTGGCGTGTAAACGCAGTCACTCCTACTAGCCACTTTGGCCGGCTGAATTTTATATAGGCCTAATCTTTTTTTTTTTTAAATTGTAGTCCTTTTAAAAAGGCATCTGAAATAATAAACTAAGTACAATCTAAAGTTGTCAAAAATATAGATTTTTCGATACATATCGATACTGAACTATCTGAAACTCTTCCACAGGATGCACCAGTAACGCGTCCTCCCTCTTTAATCTGCCCGACAGCGAGTTGACACCCTTTACAGTCTATGGTTGACACACAAACCCTTTACTCACTCGTTTACTTTGTTCCGGATGAATATTGTTGGTGTTACAGGGTGAGGGATTGCGGATATTGAGCATAATTGTACTCATTCCTGCAGATTTTGTGCTCACATAAAGACAAGTATATTGGCTATTTAAAATACTATAATGGGTCCGTGCGTCATGTCTTAAAGCAACAGCAGCCTAATATACCGCCTGCCAAATGAGATAATATTAAAAAAATATATAGTATATATGGCAGATTTTCCCTATCGATGTCAACATTGTGGCCAGTGAAAATGCAGAGTGGCTAGTAACTTTGAAAAACCACTATCCACAGTGGCTGGTGAGCAAAAGTTAATGTCAAGCCCTGGTAACACTCATATGTTACAAATTTGCCTAATGCCCACCTATGGTCTGCATTGGCTGCCCGCGAACAACCTCTACTTTGAACCGCCCTCAAACACTAGCTGGTTCTTGTTGTGTACATGTCAATAAGATGCTGTTTTCTGCGTTGTGAAAGCAAATTCTCTTTGCATACACTTATTGTATTGGGATGTGAAGAGTCAGTGGTTAAAATCACCACAGTGATACAACAGCAACCCTTTGATGATGCTTCTCAAATCTCCGTGAGGTCTAAATGGGATTTACAAAGCACTTATCCAATCAAGATGGGAGAGTACCCACTTTATTTGGGCCAACATGCTCCTCTGAATCACAGCGTGTAAGTATGACGTATTTAATAAAATGATTGTAAGTATGACATATTTTAAATTATTGATGTATATATTTTTTACCGGGTGTTCAAAATAGTTAGTAGTTTTGTGTTTTATATTGTGTATGTGTCCGGCTAGGCAGCTAACTTACGTTATTCCTGTCTTACTGCAAATCAGCTAAAGGCTCACTATTACCTAAAACTGTTTCAATTAATGCAGATTGTGATAAAGGATGGAGCAAGATTTGTTTTACGAATTTCAATGTTACATCAGTCATTCACGTTAGTGCTCGGCTAACATATGCACATTTGTTGCAAAAAATAATAAAAAAAACTCTAAAAAACTCAAGGTTAAAAACAACCCAATTTGGATCATTTTGCTGGGTGGGTTTGACTCAGTTGGGTAAAATTTTTGACCCAACATGGGCTGTTTAAAAAAAATTACTATGTTGCTGGAATAAAATGAACCCAAATTTGGTTGGAATTAAAATCACACACAGAATTACTGGAGTAACAACACAGGCAACAGTAATAATCAAAAGGTAAACATTTAGTAGTAAGCAAGAACACCCAGGAATTAACAAAAATATAGGCAAGAGTAAAAACAACAAAAAAGTGCAGATAAGAGCAACAACTTAATGGTTGTACAGTTAAATTATATTGCTTTTTAAAAGTGTAATATTTAATAAAACGTATGTTTAAAAAATAATTTTGCTATATTTTGTTTATTTTTCTCACGTCATCGAAAAAACGAATAGCACTGCGGGCGGCCAAAATCATCAAAAAACATAATTTGGATGTTAGAGAAAAGAAAACACTCAAAGCGAAAGACGAAATGGAGTTGAAATTCTCCAGTTTTAAAATAACACGTTCCTTGCTGCAGTCACTTTCAAAGTTCTCTCTCTTCTCCGCTTCGATTAGGTTTCTTCTATTTTCCACATATATTCCTAAGCGCAGCGGTGTTTTGCCAACATCTTTTGACAAGGAGTGTATACTTATTGAATATTTAAAGGAAAGAATATTATTTGTAATGGACCCATAATATATAACTTTTATTCTCTACTATGTTAACTGTTTAATACATAATTTCCCCTCCACATGAGAGGACACACCTCTGGTTGCAGATTCTTTAGCTTGCAAAATGTATATCTGTCTGTAAAATGTCTAATTTTATGATGTGTGCCTTACAAACACACAAGGAGGCGGATGGAAACCCTCCTCCTTCTCTTGTATGTCCTGCTACGAGTGTGAAAGTCCACCATGTTTAATTATTGACCAGACAGAATGCCGTCTCCTCCATCATGCACCACACCTCTGTCTCTGTCCTTATCCTCACTTCCTCCGTTTCTGCCCCTCCCCCGCTCCTCCCCTCTCGTAACCTTACTGGTGTCCTCCAGGAAGTTCTCCTTACAGACAGACACTGGCTCTTCAGCAGCTGTGTATTTGTGTGTTTACTTTGCCTTTGGTCTGCATTGTTGTGTTTGGACTTTGAAGTTCAGATAATTTAGTGATGTGTCCTACAGTCTTGACGCCATTGTGTAATCCCATATGGACCACTTCTGTGTGTGTGTGAGAGAGTGTGTGAGCGCCTGTCACATGGCAGCAGTGTCTACAATAGAGTCGATGTAATTAGAATTCAGACTGCAAAGCGCCACTGTCGCTGTCATGTTTAATTCAAGAGTCACTCCAGCATGTGTGTGAGAGACAGAGAGGATCATAGAGAGCTGAAGTGAGAGAGAGAGAAAGTTATAGTTAACGTGAATGTGAGAGTGCTTTTTAAGTTAATTATTTCCTTTAAAGAAACAGTTTACTCAAAGATGAAAATTGTGTTATTGTGTTCTCCTTTCCTTGTAGTAGCAATGAGTGAAACATTTACAATTATTAAAGATTTTCCATTCATCAAAGAATGCTGGAAAAATGTAGCATGGTTTCCATAAAAATATTAAGCAGCATATCTGTTTTAAACAGTGATAAAATTAAGAAATGTTTCTTGATCAGCATATTAGAATGAAGGATCGTGTGACACAGAATCATCCTCAGAATCATGCGTTTCAATGGCAACAATATCAACGCCAACATTAATCTGCCGCAGTCAAGTGTATCAACACGTGGTACAAGTTGTTGCTCCCAGAAAATTCTGATTTTACAAGTTAATTACGAGTTCTACGAGAATGTGAGCGCTTTTTACAATTAAGTCGGGAATCTTGTAAAAACACTTGCGAGAATGTCTTAGACCTGGTGAATGTGACATTATTGCTGAAAACTGCCATATTTGAAATAGAACAAGAATGAGACTTGACAAACCGAACAATTATGTGATTAAAAATATATTTTTAAACCTGTTTATTACACAAACATATTTGGACCAATAAAGAGTTGGAATGAGTAAATTATGACAATTTCCTTTTATGGATGACCAATTCCTTGAATTAATTTTAACCTCATATATTCTTTTAAATGACACAAACTGAATGACAAACATTTGTGTGGAATATTTGTGCTCGTGCTGATGTTTTCACATATGCTAATTTGTTGTTTGAGAGTCAAGCTTGAAATAGCCAATGCAAATCTTATCCAAATAAACCTTGACCATAAGCTCAAGCTGCACTTAAAAATACCAGCTGACCACTGCAAATCACAGAAAGAATTTTATCACTGTTTATGTATGTTATGATACAGGCAGCCAGCCATGTGTTTTTCTGCCCTGGTTTTCTGTGATAAGCCTGTTGATAGGAATCTTCTTCCTCTCTCTGTCTGCCTGTTTTCCACTATGCGTACTTGTCGTTTTACTGTTTGCATGCTCTCTTGCTCTTGCTGTATTTCCTCCTCTGCTCTTTTCTCTAAAAATAGCTATGGTTCCTGTCGCTGAGCAACAGAGACCACAGCTTTTCTATCCTGTCATTAGAAATCTTAAATTAGGTATCTGTGCCTTTTTGTTTCCAAAACACTTCCTTCCCTACTTCTGCCCTATACTTGCCAATGATTTATCAATCCGCCCAGACCAGGCAGCGTTACACACCTTTAGACAGTGTTGTTCATGAGTGCTTATGTTAAGGCCTGATTAATATTTCAAGCCTTTTCGTAAATAAGAGCATCAAATCTAGGCCCTCGTGGAATCTGCACAAGTTTTAATTTATTGTGCAGTGCACTGCTTTACACATTTTGGAAGCTCTTCATGAGTTCTCAGCTGGTCAAAATACCATCATATGTAGGCTACGCACACACAATGAGTGCATAGCCCAGTACGCAGCATTGTTTTAGATATTCTGTAAGTTCCGTCACGACGAAATACATGTAATAAAATCCGAAATCAGGTTGTGAACATATCCCTGTGCCTTTAGGTTCGGTATCTTCAAGTTCGGTGGTAAAATGCCATTGTGAATGCTAAGCGGACCAGGACTAAATGGTTTTATTTTTGGTTAGGACCAAGCGAACCGAACTCAAAGTGTGAACTCACCTTAAGAAAAAGAATACAATAGTTGTATTTTAGATTACAACTGTAAAATCACTTTACTAATATATACGGATGTCTTAATTTTGTTCTTTTTTTAAAATGACACTGTCAAACTTTTATTTTTACAGAAAACTACAGGGAGCCCTTTAAAGCTACAATATGCAGCTTTTTTGGCCACAAGAGGGCGCAATTTCCAACAATAACAAAGGCGTATGTTTATGACGCAGTGACGAGCTGAATGATGGGACTTGCTGTCAAGCTGATGGATCTAATAATGTTTATGGATTAGTGAAAACACTCATGTTTTTTAACATTACAGTGGTATGAAGCAGGTCGCGATTGCTAATAAGATATCACACGCGAGTCCCACGGATATAAAGGAATAAGGATATTTCATCCTATCGAACTACACGCAAGTGCTGGATTACTCACACAGGTCAGTTTATTAGACGAATTAAACTTGTGAGGTAACACAGCGCTATTTCACTTGGTATAATGTTACACTATCACACTAAACGGCATTTAAATGTGTGTTGAAAGTTATAATGTTATTCTACCTGTTAGTTCGTTTGCTATACGAAACTAGCAGCTAGATCAACATAAGAATAACATACTGACCATATTCTAACATTTCATCATGTCGAGCTAACGTTATAACATTGATTTGTTTTATGTACATTTGCTCACCTGTCTAATAAAGCTGTCAAGTCGTGACTCGTGAAGCTCTGTCAAGTCCAAATTAGTCTCGGACGCTAGCTCTCTGTCGAGTGGAAGTCATATTGATATTGATCCTCATTTTAGTTCTCCTTGTTTGTCCCAAAGTCTGCTTGCCATGGTCTATGTTTGAACGAAACAAGAACTGGGTGCCGCCCAGTTATTCACTATGCAGTTGTCCACACGTCTGTCACCATGGTTACGTCATGGCTATGACAGTACGAGCGGAAACCGAGGATAGCGCGGATATTGCGTCAGGTTAAATTCATGAATTATGTACATTTTTCTTTTCAATTTTTCACACTGTTATGTTGAAAATATAGTTTGAAATACTAAAAAATGGTTACATTTGTAAATGCATAATAGAAACAGACTACAGACTAGAAACAGATTTGGCTATGGATCATATTGCGTTTTCATTGTGTGGAAAATAGCAGTTTTAACATTTTTATAATACTATAACTCCTTATGTAGGACTGGCCATCCATTTAAGCTGGGGCCACATTAAAGATATTTAAAATCTTTTTCAAAATGTGAGAGACCACAAACATGACGATAAGAAATCATCGTTTTAACCGTTTTGTTCCTGTAGTGTGTGGAGTGCCACGATGTGACCAGGAAAACACACTACACACTAACAGATTCCATTCACGAACAAAGTTTAAAGTGACTTTAAAGTAAACAAACGTGGTGGACGACCGACAAGAAGAATTGGCGCTTATAGTTTATGGACTGCTTTTATCAGAAAAAAAGAAAAAAAATGTTTAGATGAAGTCATAGAGACGGTGTGAACATGGACATGCATGTTACAGCACAAGCTGGAGGTGAGTCTTCCATCAGCTCTCTTTCTGATTGGGTATTGTTTGATTCCACATGATAATCTCCATTCGTTCACATGTTTGTCCTCGGGGTTCCTCCCACACAACAGGATTTCTGATCCGAGATAAGGGTAGCTCCCACGTCCGAGCTCCGAGCAGATTCAGTCACTCTTATGCCTAGTTCAGACTACACGACTTTAAGCATTGGCAGATCGCTGTGCTGTTCAGACTACAACACTTGCTGTCTGGAGTCTTGAAGTCGTTGTGGTGTTCACACTATGTAAATGATTCTCAACTGGGAGTCACACACTACACGAGGTGACAACAACTAACGACTCTATCCGGTCCTCAAACCACGTCATGAAAAAACACGCTAAAATTGGAACTGACACGGAAAAACGCGCAAAACATGAGTTGTTTATTTGAAAATGGGCGTCGGGAAGAAATTAGCGCTGCAAGCTGTTTGCGCAATGATCTGTTCTGAAAACCCCCCAAAAAAGGAAAAAACAAAAAATATGGGTGAAAGTATGGATCAGCACAGCGAGCAGCAGGGATTGTTTGTGCTACAAAGAGAGTTGGAGTTGAGTAAACCATATTTATAATGAAAAAGTAGCTTCCTGCTCATGTTGTGGTTTGGCACCCCATGCCTTGCTCTCTCATTGGCTGTAGCTCGTTGCAACACTTGACACCACAGGCTGTCATGACATGTTTTTTTGTTTTGTTTTATTATGTTCCCTTAGGTGCAATTATAGTATTACTATCGTTTTTTTTTACAAAAAAATAAAAAAATGTAGTGATTTATGACCTTTTCCCACCCTGTTTCTCCCTCTGATTCAAACAGTCTGTTTTGGGGGCGTTTCCCCTTTCAGACTTCAGTGTTAACACCCACTGTTATGATTGGCTAACGTCAGTGCTGCTTATGCATAAATTATTAACGTTAATCATTTTGTATCACATGTAGACTACACAATGCTCCACCACGTGAAACTTCGGTCTTCCAATCTTTTACCATCGTGTCAATTCTCAATTGATTTTGATTCATATGCGCAAGGGAGGGAGGGAGGGAGGGAGAGAGAGAGAGAGAGAGAGAGAGAGAGAGAGAGAGAGAGAGAGAGAGAGAGAGAGAGAGAGAGAGAGAGAGAGAGAGAGAGAGAGAGAGAGAGAGAGAGAGAGAGAGAGAGAGAGAGAGAGAGAGAGAGAGAGAGAGAGAGAGAGAGAGAGAGAGAGAGAGACAAAACACAAAGAACAAACATCTTAAAAAATAAAATAAAAAAAGAATAAAAAATAAAAAATAATAATAATAGAACAACTACAACTCAATTTATCTTTTAAAACACTCCAAAGCTGTTGAATAAAGTCGATATTTTAGTTTTTTTTGCGCACAAAAAGTATTCTCATCGCTTGATAAACTTAAGATTGAGCCACTGTAGTCACTTGGACTATTTTTACGATGTCTTTAATAAATTTTTGGGAGAACAAGTTTCAATCCCTCAGAAGCCTATGGAGGAGTGATCCAGCTCTCAGATTTAATAAAAAATATCTTAATTCGTGTTCCGAAGATGAACGAAAGTCTTACGGGGTTGAAACAACATGAGGGTGAGTAATTACTGACAGAGTTTTCATTTTTGGGTGAACTAACCCTTTAAATTACCATTAAAGCTCGATATAGAAAAAAACTGTTTAGAAACTATACAGAGAATTCTATATTTAATTATATTTATATTCATTATATTTTTACTTAACCTGTTCTTCAATATCAATGTATGTTTGAATAAATCCGTCATAAAAAAAACGTTTTTGAATTGTAGTAGAAACATAATTATTTCATTATCCATGTAGGTAACTCTTTATTTTACGGTGTCCGTGATACAGTGTAATTACTTAATTAATTACTTAGTAGTGGACATTGTAATAACATGTAACAAAATGTAAGTAACATGTAACTAAGCAGGCTTGGGAGGGTTACTTTAAAAATATATTCCGTTACAGTTACAAATTACTTCATAAAAAAAGTATTCAGTAACGTAATCTAAGTACCACAATATGAAAGTAATGTAACTGATTACTTTTAGATTACTTCAAGGACAGATATTATTTTAAAAAACAACAGCTTTTATTTATTAAGAATTTCACAGCCCTTAATAAATAATTATGTAAAGGACTATACAGACATCTAGTGGCTACAGTATGGTATTACAGATTATTTTGTTTGATTTTTAACTTGACAGTACAAGGAAAAATAAAATAGAAATGTTTCTTCAACAGGAAAATAGATATACATATACATACTACTAATAACACTATATTAAGCGTTGCTTTAATGACTCACGACACGACTCGTGTGCCACCCGCTGGTAAAATAACAGCTCTCTACAACATTCTCCTCAGACACAGATTGAATCACAATTTTCGTTGCTGGAAGGCACAGTTTGCACTGTACGACCATGTTGTTGACATTTTCTTCTTTAAAAACAAAATAGCAACGGAATTTCCAAGAAATGAAAATGAATGAATGAAAGGTGTTTGATCGCTTCTAAGTTCATCTCTGTTTGGATTCTAATGAACGAGCTGGGCTATCAGTATCAAAGTGTTTCGGCGCGCCAGAGCGATTGAATGCACGCACTGAGACGAGAGAGTTATGTATCAACTCGTCTTAGTTAAGGGAATAACATAGTTTAATATTAGAAAACGGTGGAGTGTTCCTTTAACAAAAAGGAAACGTTCAAATCGCTTAAAACAGATGCGATAGCTGATTCGAACGAGTGATGTTCCACGGCGGCATCCATCTTTGTAATGTACAAAATCTGCTTCACAGTTGCTGCGCTGTCGTCATCGTGTAAAGCCCGCCCCAACGTTTCTGATTAGTGCCGCGATTTTGGTGGATTGGAAATGGGCTTGAATGAGCTCTTTGGCAGACTAACTTGCAGAGCAAATCTAAATTTGCCGTAAGTTGGGTAACATCTTCTAGTAACATCATACAAGGTTTACCACATTTAAATAGACATATCAAATAAAAAAATGTGTATGATATAGTGTTAGTTGATATCTCTCTTGTAAAAGCCCTTATTTTTAAAAGAAACTACAGCAAACTAGCAAACACGAGGAGTGAATGGGTCTGCCGAATAATTTTCCTATTATTCGGTAGAATTCGTTTATCATTTTGAAGCCATTATCTGTGCCTTTCCGATGGTTAAGTAGAGAGGTTTAGATAAAGGGGTTTGAGTGATTAATTATTATCAGTATCTAACCTAATGAAAATATATTCATTCAATGTTATCCACACCATATTTCCAACTGAGCCTCCAAATTACAAAGGCTGCCTCTGTTATTACTCTGTGATTACCAATCGAGTCATAGAATGTGATTATTGGCCGATGCCGATCGATCGGAGCATCCCTACTTGTAATCTTTAATCAAAATAACTTCCTATCCCTCTTGTAGCGAATTCTCTTCTCTGATGATTGTGTACTAGTGTGACAAGCTGTCAGTCACATGAGATTGATGCAATAGCAAATTACAACAATCCTATCAATTCACAATGGACAAAATCAAGTCCCATCCTACATTTAATCTTGTTGTTTCATTCGTACAGTATGTCGCAATAGGGAAGAAAGGACTATTGCAACTTCTGTTTCATGCTGACTTTCACCTGTTCTTCAATATTTAATGAATGTTTGAATAAAATGACAGCCTCCTTTTAAATGTTTATCATTAAAAAAACAAATTGGAGTAGAAACATAATTATGTCATAATGTTATTATTATAATTCTTTTTTTTTGCAATTTAAATATTTTTTATTCAAATCAGTTGTTAATTTTAACCTTCAATATTACAGTAATGGATTTTTCGCAAGCTTTAGTGGCTAGTGAAATGGTTCAGACGGAACTGAAATATTCAAATCCCCTAGATCATGCAAGAATACACATGTCTATTATGCTGGTTCACCTACATCACACGCTTATGAAACCATGCGTGTGTGAGTGTGTTTATGTATTGTAGGTCTTACCAGCTGTACTGTGCTGAGGGATTTCTAATATTAAACACCCTGGCTGCAGATTAGCTCTAATCAGGCATCTGCTCAGTCTGCCCTACACTTCAATGAGAGGCCGTAACAATCTTTCCCCTCGCACACAAGCACACAGACAAAGAGCTTCAACATTTGCTGGACAGCTTCTGCTTCACAGTGTGCTGCCAACCAAAGGTTGTAATTCAGAGAGAAACCCCCAGTATTTGTGTGTGTGTGTGTGTGTGTGTGTGTGTGTGTGTGTGTGTGTGTGTGTGTGTGTGTGTATTTACATGAGTACTCAGCCTTGGTACAAATAAGGACAGCATCTCTAGTGAATTCTGGTCTGATAGTTTTGCTAAACATGTATACTCAGTTTTATACTGGGGAAAAGTTATAAAAAAAAAATTTTTTATTAAAAAATATTAAACTATTATTATTATACTAAATTAACAATAATAAATGTAATAAGAGGACAATACCAATATAAAAGCAATTTTTTTATATATTTGCATTTTTAAAACATATATTGTAGCATAAAAAAATCTGCAAAGTGACACTTTAATAATTGTGTTGAATCAGTCTTGCTAACGTTTCAATATTTTCAGTGAATGTAAGTGAGCTATGCTCATATTTTAAATTGTAATTTTGGCCACCCTAACATGGGTCATACCATTGACATTACCTGAGCTGTTAAAGTTAATACAGTACGCTAGAACACCTGACTCATTCAAGGACGAAGCAAGAATAAAAAGTGTCTAAAATGCAAGTGCTCAGTTCAGTTGAATGATAAAGTTTGCCTTCTTTAACTTAATGCTGTGAAACTGAATATACAAGCAAACTATTTGCTGAAATAATCACATTTACAACATGAGCGTGCAGTTTATCTGTCAATCAGATGAGCCTGAAAGTTGAATCAGTTACAGCATAACAATAGACTCTCACCACATTTTCTTTCAGAATCATCTTTGGCTGATACATAGAAAAAGTAAAATGTACACATTTTTTTTTTCAATTTGGCTTATATAAATGTATATACCAATTAATTGTAATATTACAATAAAATGATGTAATATCATTAAGAAAGAACTAACATGAAATAACAGTGGGCAAAAATATTAACCAAGATGAACAAATGTGTGAAAGATATATGCATTAATTTATTATACATAATTTAAAATGTAGTACATGTTAAATTGTAATGTTAACAACCATGCTATTAAATGTTTAAAATCACAAGATCATAAAACAGCACTTTTCTCAATGATTTCTGCAAAAAACAAAACTTACACAAAATACCCTCATTTTACACTGGTTTAACCATGATCTCATTCATAAAACAAACACAACATAATTAACTGAAGCACACAGTGTGAACTCAAATTGCACACATTTATCCATGAGTAAACATTAAGTAGCAAAACTGATGACACACAAATCAGGATCTCAGGATAATATAAATAGGGCCACAGGTGATTTATATGCTTTAGAAAATGCATCCTGACACTAGAGAGAGAGCTGAAAGAATTATCTACAGGGTTTTTATACTACTTACACACACAGTAAGTTAGTTTCAGTTATTCATACAACCACTGATGCACAAACTTGGACACATTATCAGTGTTGTTTCCTAGCATCATTGGGTGTTTTGGGTCTTTCAACAGACACCCTCTTCCAGGCGACCCAACAGAGGTTGATCAAGTCTCGGCCTGTGTCCAAGTGGCATTTTGTGGTCCCTGCCTGTCACCCCTTTTCAACCATAGCTATCTCGATGCCTGCTCTGCAGCCTTCGTGCTGTTGCTGATGGCTCTTCTCTGGCTTGCATCAGTTTTTCCCAGCATTCTGTAAACCTTGCTGAGGGAATGACCTGCAAATCCTTGGCAACCCACCTCCACTGGCATGCATCTAGTTTTCCACCCATTCCCAAGGCATAGTTAGCTCCAGTAGGATAAGCTATTTTGTAGACTCTGAGACCAGGATGATGTCCAGTCTAAGCATGGGCTGGGTGACGTGTGCTGGAATTTTCAGCTGCTTATCCAGGTCAACTGTCCTCACCCAATCTTGTGCTGTGTAGAGCAAGACAAAAAGGGTTGTTTTTCCTAACGGGTGCTCTCCCTCCTTGATGAATGCAATTATCCTGGCTGTAGTTTTGGCGCTTCTGCTCTCGCTGATCCCCTTACTGATTGCCTTAGCTATGGTCTTGAGGACTTGGTCGTGTCTCCAGCGATAACAGCCATAGCCCAGTACCCTGTAGAAGCTGCTGAAGATGCATGCTGGAGTTTCTATCTTGCCCCAAACCAACAAGTTGGCAGGGCTAGGGAGGCTGGGCTAACTTTATCCTCTCGCGGTTCCATTTCCACATAATCTGTCAGGTGACCTCCCACTCCATTGCCTGCTCCCACTTCATCCAAGCACCCTGTTTCTTCATTGTTACAACACTTCTTGCTCATACTTCTTCCACTGAAGCACTTACCTATTCTTGCACTAGCCTCAACCTTTCCTTCTCAGTGGCAGTGTTTCAACGGGGCTGCAACACAGTCCAGGTGAGAGCCTTGTGGTTCAGTCTAGCTTCTGCCTTTTGGACTGCCTCAGCTGTCTTCCGCTTCCTCCCTGTCCTCATGACGATGCCTGCTTCGGACACTGATCCTTCAACCCCGAATACTGCAGATGTTCTTGTGCCCATGCAACTATGAATTCCTCCCTGATGGAGCTGAATGGGAGCCTGAGCTTGTTGCTGTTTCCTTACAACCCAACACGGCTCAAGCTGCATGGCACACCCAACTATTTGAGTAGATGGCTGCTCACTCAAAACCTTCCACTACCGTCAAAGGTTCTTCGTAGATGAGTAGGGACCAGAAGATTCTTGGGAGGTTTCTATGCTGTTAGATCCAGGCCTTACATTTCCTTGGGAGCCTAGATTTGTCCACAGTCCTCAGACACCTCTCCAGATCGGACTTGGTGGACTTGATGGAGCCTGTGTCCTTCAGGCTGCATCTGAAGATCTTCCCAAGACTCCTCATTGTTTTTTCTGTGACAGACGGGATCAGGTCATCTTCCAACCTGTCTGAGTCACTGTCACCTTTCCCTTCTTCAAGACCAGGATTTTGGAGGTTTAAAACTCATACTCGCCCACAATATAAGCTTCTCTAACCCCTGGAGGATCCATCTGGCTCCGGGCACTGTCGATGTTGTAACCGGGAGGTCATCCATGAAGGCTCTAATATGTGGCTGCCTCACTCCAGACTAGCTGCGGGGACCTCTGCAATTCGTCTCTGCTGACTTGACTAGCATGTTCATCACCAACGCAAAGACAAGATTGTTCATCTAGTGATAATTCCAGTCTGAAGACAGCGGGCCACTGTTACAGTCCAGGATTAGATCTTTCAGTAAACAGTACTTTCATATGAGAGATTTTTCACTATTCTGACTACAGTAACCTGTAGCACATGTTCTATAGCCTCAAACTCATGATTGTCAAATTTATTTGTATTAATAATACAATAAATACAATACATTTTGTAAAATGTATACAAATTTTAATTTATAAAATATATATATTTTTTCACATGAACTGCATTTTTGCAGAACTGAGAAATGACTGCCTCGGAGGTAGAGAAAGTCTGAAAGTCAGAAGACCAAGAAACTGCTGTAGTACAGTATACCTTAATGAAATTTGGCAGAAGGTGCAGATGACTCTGAATGTATTTATTTATTTATGTATTTTTACTGTACAGTACTGTATTGTAGGCTATACTAAGTAAGTTCATATTCAATTCTTTAATATTTTACCTTTTCTTTTCTAGTGCTTTTCATCCTCTGTAAGATAGAAAAAAAAACACATTTTACAGTAGTGTAATAAAGTAATTTTTACAGAAAGCTCGTTGTATTTTACTGTATCTGCACTCTTTCATTTACATTGTATACTGTTATAGACAATGAGCTGCAAAATCATTCCTGATTCCCAATAAAAGGTTGGTGTTACAGTGTTATGAATTGATCTCACTTAGTGTTCACTGGGTAGGGAAGTAGTCTATATTTGATAGGTTTTATATGTCATCTGAGGCCAAAGTTTGATTCTGACGAGAATATGTTTTTGACTGAAATATTTGTGTTGGACGTGGAAGTTTGAGGTTTGTACAAATTGGTGTGTAGTTGCGAGATTGTGTTTGTGAGAAAATGGTGAATTGTTTCATGAATTGTGTTAGCAATTGAGAAAAAACTGTAATATCTCTATTTGTGTAAAAAGATATTTGACTACTCATCCACATTAATATGTACAAAGCCCTGTTATGATCCGGACATTCAGGATGAGATAAGCTGCTATATTGACACGTGACTCTCATGTACAAGCTGTGTTGGGGTAGTGCATTAGCCTACAAGTAACTTGAGTTACGTTATCAGATGACTTTTTTCAAGTAACGAGTAAATGAACACATTGCTTTTAAATGTACAACAAAATTTCTGAAGAACTTTTTCAAATAAGTAATGCTACTTTGTTTTCCTATTTATTGACTACAGCTCAACTTTCCCCATGTTGAAAGAAATCAGTGTTGTGTGCGCTGTGTAAACATGATGGTTATTGTAGTTAGGGTTAGGCATTTACTCATTACCTCACTTGCACATAAAGAGATTCAGTATTCCTCAAAATGAATTAAAATAGAGAAATGCAAATTTCAGAAAAAAATCTGATTATGTAAACCTGTTATGATTAAATATGTTAAATAAAACAAATATATTTTATGTATTTAATCTCACTTTATTTATGTCTTTGCTGCCGACCTTCGATGATTCAATACAATTACACTAATAAGCAAAAATGGCTTTAATAAAACATCACATTTGTGTTTATTTTTTAAAACTGTGCCCTCTACTGGTTTTGTGTGAATGT
Source organism: Semotilus atromaculatus (assembly GCA_031834385.1). Classification (NCBI taxonomy): domain Eukaryota; kingdom Metazoa; phylum Chordata; class Actinopteri; order Cypriniformes; family Leuciscidae; genus Semotilus; species Semotilus atromaculatus. The sequence continues at coordinate 12,047,384 of JAULUF010000049.1, read as the reverse complement.
GAATGTGAATGTGTGCTAAAATAAGAGTTTAAGGTCTGAAAAACATCAGTGTTAAACTCTTTCTCAATAATTCAAGCTTTAATAGACGGATGAGCAAAATGGAGTGGATATGAAGAATCCTTTCCAATGGTGCTTATTCTTCCAATCTCTTCATCCAGAATGTTATATGAGCACAATGAAAATATTTCTAAATAATGATTGATCTGAATGGAATTTGACTTTTTTTCTCACGCCAAAGAATATATTTTAAAATATTTGTGATGGAGAATTGAAATGAGAAATGGTTGAAACAGCCTGCATATCACGCTGTGCTCATATTTTTTAACACTGGCTGAATAGTCAGGAAATATTTCAGCATGAGCCAAAAATGACTAAATAACTCCACACCAGAAACTTTGCTTGTTACTGCCAGTGACTTATTCAGAATTTGGGTAAATCGTGCCTCAGAAAGCAGTAGGTTAAAGAAACTACAGTAGTTGAGTGGGAAAATGGCTATGGTCACGACTCGCAAGTGTTGTTTAATGCTAAAGCTGGTGCTGAATTTTTACATATTTAAATCTGATGTAATTGCTCTATTCCAAAATCTTTAAGCTGCCCATTGCATTTTAAGAACACATAGATGCTCTAGACACAAAGAGTTTCAAAAACTAGTCATCTTATTTCTGTTTTCTCTATGATATCTTGTCTTGACCAATTCTGAGGCAGCATATAAATTTTTTTTTTTGTAGAAGAATGCCATGAGACGAGCTCAGCGAAGAAAGAAATCCAAGGTTTCGACCATTTAATGTGCTGCAAAGTTGGATTTTAAATTTAGAATTTTTAAATTGGAAATACAAATAAGTTGTTTCATACATCATGAAGTATTAAGAATTTCAGAATTTGGCAGAATGGCAGAATTTCAAGATGTTGTTCAGTAGAAACAAGTTTGTGATGTTTTGACATCCCAATTTGTAGCATGTATTGTGTGTACCACTATGTGGGCGTACAGTAAGACATCTCTTTTGATAATGCCTACATTTCATGCCCGTGAGAATGTAACATGAGGCAAGCCAAAACCATTTAACCTGAAAGACTATTGCATATGCTTGGTGCAAAACAAATACATCCCAACACCCAAATAACACCCTACTGTATGGAAAGCATCATGCTTTGGAGGAAACTGAAAAGGCTGTTATCATGGCAACTTGAACACTGGCAAATCTGTAAAGAAAACTAGATTCAGTCTGCCTGAGATTTTAATTTTGGGTGGAGATTTATTTTCCAGCAGCGCAATGACCCAGAACACACAGCAAAGGCTGTGAAAAAAAGGAAAAATCGCAAAAAGTTAGTATTATGAAAACCAAGACCCAATTCTAATTGAGAATCAGTTGTATGATCTGAAAATTGTTGTCCACACATATTCAGCGTCTACTTTGGAGTTGGAACAAATTTGCATATAGGATTAGGCAAAACTTTAAATTTGCAAAACTCAAACCCAAGAAAATTCTTGCCTGTAATTGCTGCTAAAGAACAATGAACACAATTAATAACTGCTAAAGTCTTACATTAATTTAATTAGAAGTCTTATTTCAAGTCTTATTCATTTATAAGCCTTTAATTTATCTTTACAAACACACACACACACACACACACACACACACACACACACACACACACACACACACACACACACACACACACACACACAAACAAACAAACAAACAAACAAACAAACAAACACTCACACCACTTTTTTAGGTACACCTTGCTACCTGTAGCACCTTTTGCCTTCAGAACGACCTTAATTCTTCGTGTATAGATTCAACAAGGTGCTGAAAACATTCCTCTGAGATTTTGGTCATTGTTGACATAATAGGATCACACAATTGCTGCAGATTTGTTGGCATCACATCCATGATGCAAATGTCCTGCTCAACCACATCCCACAGGTATTCTATAGAACTTAGATCTGGTGACTGTAGAGGCCATTTGAGTATAGTGGACTCATTGTCATGTTCAAGAAACCAGTTTGAGATGTTTCAGCTTTGTAACATGGCATGTTATCCTGCTGGAAGTAGCCATCAGAAGATGCTACACTGTGGTCATAAAGGGATGGATATGGTCAGCAACAAAAGCCTGTGGCATAAATTATTCTCAATTGGTACAAAAGTGTGCCAAGAAAACATCCCTCACACCATTACACCACCAGCAGCAGCCTGAACTGTTGATACAAGGCAGGATGGATTTAAATTCTTTAAATTCTGACCTTAACATCTGAATCTCACAGTAGAAATCAAGACTCATCACACCAGGCAACATTTTAACAATTATTCTGTAGCTTCAGATTCCTGTTCTTAGCAGACACGAATGGCACCCAGTGTGTCTTCTTGCTGCTGTAGCCCTTTGTGCGTTCAGAGATGCTCTTCTGCAGACAGACATGGCATTTTCAGCCACTGAACTGCCACTCACTGGATATTTACTATCACCAGATTCTGAAATACACAGACTAGCCTGTCTGACACCAACAACCATGCCACGTTCAAAGTCACTTAAATCACCTTTTTTCCTCATTCTGATGCTCGGGTTAAACTTCAGCAGATTATCTTGACCATGTCTACATGCCTAAATGCACATGTGAGTTGCTGCCATGTGATTAGCTGAGTAGATATTTGCATTAGCGAGCTGTTGAACTGTAATAAAGCGAGTGTGTAGATTCATAAATGATTTGTGTTATTAGAGATTTAGCAGAAAAAAAAAGATGAAAGGAGGGTGGATACTTTCTGAAGGTGCTGAATGTCTTTTATTTCAGGAAGCACAGCATAATGCCATGAGTTAATCCTTTAGGTATCATGTTTGTATCTTTTTTTATTTATAAAAAGAGTGACAGATTTGACTACACACCCAGTCTACCCACCCATGTCCACTGTGTTATGTAACCACAATAGGTTTGGCAACACTAAGTTACTAAAAGAGAGCAAAGTTTGTACAACACCTCTGAAAGAGGGTTTTGGTTCACAGGTTTTTTTTATTACCTTGGATACTTTTTTCAGGAATCTTTGATGAATAAAAAGTAAAAAAGAAAAGAAAAAAGAACTGCATTTATTTAAAACAATATACACCATTCAAAAGTTTGGTGTCAGTATTTTTTTTTCTTTCTTTAAAAAAAAGAAATTAATACTTTTTATTTAGCAAGGATATGTTAAATTGATAAAAAGTGATATTAAAGATTTATATTTTTAGAAAAGATTTATATTTTGAACAAATGCTGTTTGTTCAAAATTTTGTTCGCCTCAAACTGAGTATCAAATCATTATATTAGAATGATTTCTGAAATATAATGTGACACTGAAGACTGGCTGATGAAAATTCAGCGTTGATCAGGAATAAATTACATTTTAAAGTACAGTAAAATAGAAAACCATTTAAATTATAAAAAACATTTCACAATATTACTTGTTTTTCTGTATTTTTTTGTAAATAAATGCAGGCTTGATGAGCATAAGAGACTTCTTTCCAAAACATCCAAAATGGTAGTTTTGAAACTTTTGCACACACACACGCACACGTGTGTGATCATTATCATGGTATATAAGAGGGTATGTAAGGTTAGATTTATTACACCAAATAAACATCACCCAATTATGTGTGGCCTTTGTCCAGTCGTTTTAATGGGTGTGCCATGTAAGGCCATGTTCACATCCTTTGTAAAATAAGCTTGCTTATATGTAGTCGAGTAAGGACATGTGATTGAGATTAGAGTAGATTTAGGACAGCGCTGATACACAAGGGCCAGGGCACAGACGTTGACCAGGTGACTCTCACTAGGGTGCTTTGGACACTACATACATACTATGGGTGTAATATCTTCTAGTGGCCCTTCACGTTGAGTTTGAATCAGACAACACAGTATTTATTTGTCTGATAAGTCCTTAATAAGATTAACGTAATGTTAAGGTGTTGTGAGTGGTTGCCAAAGTGTTGCTAGGAGTGCTGAATACGTTAATAGGTGAATACTAGGGTGTTCTTGGTGGTTTCAAGGTGATAGTTTTTTAAAGAAGCCAGTCCTTAAGTCTGTATGACATTCTTGTGTTCATGTTATTTTGCATGCCACTTTTGCAGCTATTGAGGTAGGATATGGATAAAGGCCAGGGTTACATTTCTTATTTTAGTTATCTTAGTTTAGTTTTAAGTGTGGGTTAAGAGGTATGGGTAAGGTCAACAGTGTAATTACTGAAGTATCTACAGAAATGAATTACAGCTGTAATTACCTGTACAAGTACAAAAACAAGTACAATGTAAAAACATGAATGTACACAATAAGTGCAATTCTATTAAATTATTCATTTAAATGATAATACATAGTTAAAGACACTTATAAAGTGGGTCCAGTAATAATAATGATGGTGAATGATACGGTAATCATTCAATGTTACGTTTTGAAAGAACTATGATACGGTACTGTCACACCACTTCCAAAAAGGTGCTCTTAGTTCATTTGAGTTTCCCAATCGATTTGCGTGTCAAGATTTATGGCCATGACTGACTTAGATTATCAGACAAGCTTAAATAAATCATAATAAGGAGTAACAAATTAAGCAATAAGGAAATTATGTTCTCTGTTAATGCTTAATTTTTGATCCACAATTTCCCTTTCGTTTGCATTATGTGCATAGTCAAAACAATGCCTCCATTTGTTTCCATAGGTCCATGGTGTAGATAAATACATCAGATGCACAGGCCTGGTAAAGTTTTGCTAAACAAATATTTGTTTTGGTCAGGACATGCCATAGAGCCATATGCAAGTTTGGACACACCGACCTCATACTTCATTATTTCTAATAAACTAATTTTAGGTTTCATTATTGCATTTCAGAATCATTTTAAAGTCCTCAAAACTACAAAATAGTTGGATAATTATGTAGTGACCAAAAACTATTAAACAAATCAAAACTGTCCTATATGTTACCTTATTCAAAGTTGTCACACTTTGTCTTAGTATCTAAGTCTTAGTCCTACTTAGTATCGAAAGAGTTCACAGATATGCTGGACATTTACTTCAGTATCTGTTCAAACTCTTGTGGAAATCTTCACAGCATTATTTGAAGTTTTGCATTTGCAGATTGCGTGCAGGTCTGAAACCTAACAAACTGTCCTCTGTCTCCACCACAGTTAAAAATATCCTTCAACGAGTCCAGCTTACAGAGCACATTTGAATACCCGTCCGAGAACAGCGCGTGGGAGAGCGGAGAGGAAGAGGAGGAAGGAGAGGAAAAAAGAGGAGAAGATGATGGAGGGATCATTGCAGGGAGGATAAGCATTCCTCGTGCCAGCTACACCAGCTCACCCACTCACTCCAACAACACCACGGGTTAGTAAGATGAGAAGAATGACAGGAAAGGGATAGAATGAGAGGAAGGCACAGAAACCATGGATGAGGTTTAACAGGAAATGGATTCGGTTCACATTTTGTCCTATATATCTTTTGCGATGCAACTGGAATGATAAATAGGATGCAAATTGGGACTTTACAGGAAGTGGGGTCAGTTTGATGAATCCATAGTAGATATAAAATAATGATTCATGTTCAGTATTGTAGAGATGCTTGTTGAAATGAATGAGGTGAGGATGATTTGTTAAGCTGATCTTTCAGTGTTTAGAACAGATCACCTTCATCCTTACAATAACGCTCTATGGCTCTACATTTGAACAGTGTTGACACCTGCTGGTCAGTAATGAGGTGTTACATTTATTGCATTTGGGTAGTTGACAAGGACATTTTGCAGAACAAATTTGAACATTTAAGAAGTCAACATATATGTAAAGGTACAAGGGAAGGTGTAGGCCTGTATAAAAATGTTATAATATAAAAATGTACATAATAACAATTATATGTATAAAATATTTTTAGATGAAGTCTAGTTTAGTTTCTGTCTGTATTCTGTAAGCATATTCTTCAGTCTGTATTGACATTGATTAATATCTTTCTTCTCGTGTCCTCAGATCTTTCCAGTTACACACCAAAACACTCAGTGGAGTTTAACGCCTGGCAAGAACACAAGCTCGATGAGTCGGCTCACCGGGAGGAAGACACTTCACAGAGTACAGAGGGGGTCATGGTAAAACAAAACAAAACAAAAGAATGTATATTCTGATCCCTGTTCATGTAAAATGAGGTGTACAGTGTTTTCTATTTGGCATTGCTTGCTAGTTGCTTGGGCGTTCTGGGTGGTTTATCACTCCTGGGTGAAAATAGCCCTGCCTCAATTTCCTGTGGCCTCTATGGTGATGACGACTGCATTAAAATGCTCAAATGACTCTTATAAATTATTGTTCTGTGTGTCCATGGAATACAGCAGTGTCTCTCGTTCACAATAGGTTACAGAGATAACCATAGAAACATTTAAGCACAACTGCAAACAAGAAAAACAGTACCATTCAACAGCTTGGGTCAGATTTAAAAAAAGGAAAAGAAATGAATACTTTTATTCAGCAACAATACATTACATACCTCAAAAGTGACAGTAACGACATTTATAATGTTGATTTCAGTTTCACATAAATGATGTTATTTTTTTAATTTTCTGTTAATCAGGGAATCTTTAAAAAAGCATTAGGGTTTCCACGAAAATCAGCATATTAAGCAAATATGATTAATATGAAAAAAAAAAAAAAAAAAAATAGAATGTGACACTGAAGACTGATATAATGACTACTGAAAATTCAGCGTAAGCATCACAGCAATCAGTGCCATTTTTAAATATATTAAAATAGAAAACAGGTATTTTAAATTGTAATAATATTGCCAATATATTTATATAAATAATATATTCCTTTTTTTCCAGAAAAAAAATTGTGTATATATATATAATTCTATGTATGTATACTGTAGAATTAAGCATTATATATGTAACCAATAATGTACAGTATTAAAACTCAAATTCTTTACTGTTTATTAAATAAATAAAAAAACAAGAAAAACGTGAATGTATAGTATGAATTGTAAGATCGCTACCAATATTTTTAGAGTTTATGGGATAGTCAGTTATTTAACTAATTGTTTGACTAATATTAGTGATCAGAGATGTATTACCATTTTATCAGCTTTGGAATGCTTGTAAACGGGGTAGCATATCTCTTTTCAACAAACCACAAAGAATCCTGAAATATGTTTAAAATGAAACACACCCCTGAGTGACAGTAAAAGTGTAAATTGACCTTTCAACAAAAGTTCAGATTTCATCATGCATTGCTTCATTTAGTCAACAACCATAATCAAATCATTGTCAGAGGAAATGTTTTCACCTATAATACATAGGACACAAACCTATTGATTAACTTTGTCTTTGTTGTTGTTGTTCATCAGCTGACACCTGCTGATAGCTCCTCTCTGTCAGACTTCAGCATTGAACCAGCCCTCTACTTCTAAACCTTCCAGACGTCGGGAAGATACGGGACCAACCACTGCCTGCCAGCACCAGACTGGATGCAAAGAAAAAAACTTCCAGAACAATGGGGACCAGTAGCAACCAGCACGTAAACGTATATTTCGTATTCCGTGGCCGTACGCCATCAGCGTCAACAGCAGGGTTCCTCACCGCTGATCCACGTAGCGGATGTGTCACACACATCTGACCTCCTGTTGCCACCGATTGTGATCGTGATGGACTGTGTTAACGTGGAAAATGGCTTGAATAGCCATTCCGCTCTTGAATTTCACTCTTCCATCACGTACTTGCTCTACGTATGTAATACTCACCTCATGAAAGTGACCAAATTTCTAAAAGAGTGAAAGATGAAAGACTTGTCCTTTAAATAGAGAAGGAAACTTGAGTGTGTGTAACAGGACTCCAGAAAGAGGACAATAAGAGGGTGAAGCAACAAAAAATGAAATAAGTGACTTGTTTATGTATGACTGGTGAAAGGGTGCCACAATCCTTGTTCTATGTGATGTTTTTGTATGTGCATGTGTAGGTCTGTATTGACTCCCAAACTATAGAATTCGTCCACTTTAGTTTCTTGTTTCCTTTTCGTATGTCTGTGTTTCAAGGTAGACATTTCTAATGCACAGACCAATATTATATACAGCTGAAATACTAACAACATGTTAGTGTTGACTTAATGATGTTAGATATTTTTTTTTATTTTTTTTTAGAGCAGCTGAATTGAGTGAGCTGGTTAAGCAAATTCATTCTGTTCTGCTTTTTCATGGTAAAATAATTGATTGATTACACAAATATAGTCCTGATTTGGATCACAAATGCAATTATAAATTCAAGGCAATTATGTGAAGACATGCCCAGGTTACATTTGACACCCCAACCCAAAAATTTTTTAAAAAAATTAAAATTATGCCTGTTTTTATGACATTTAAGCATGTTTTCCTCCGAAATTCTTATTACCGTAATGCTTGCGAGTTGTTTTCCCCATTATTCATATCTGGTGTTCTTACTACATTACAGTAAAAGAAAAAACACTTTTTTTTGCTGCATTATTAAATGTTCACGTTACGGTACTGACAATTTCGGTGGGACTGGATTTACCTAATTATTTGCCTCCTAATAATCCTTAAAATACTGTAGAATGTATCTATTTTTGGGATGAAATATGACCTGGAAATGTTCTTGGCAAGTTTTGTGAGATTTATAATCTGAGATTGTTTTAGTATGCCATTTTAAGCACAGTGTTACTAACTGGTGCATCAGTTTTATTAATAATCATGCTGAAGTTTATATCCTTATGTGTTCTGAACTGGACATTCTTGCAGTACAAATGGGAGCGGTCAGTTTTAGTCATGAAGGTAGGAAACATTATTTTGTGGATTTTTGATTGGACACGCTGTAAACATGTGTGTGTGCGAAACATGAAGACTGAATACACACAATGCCAACTGACTTGAGTGTGTCATGTCTGTTAAATGGCTTCGGTGTATCAGCTCACTTGTCTCCTCAGCCTTTCCGACCAGTATTGATGTATAGTTTGTACACTCCAGGATAAAGTTTTCATAATTTATTTGATCTCTTTTACCACTTTTTCATATTTTTAGTCAAAGGAGCAAACAGTAGCACTGAGGAGTTTCAGGATAATTATTTTGATAATTTGACATCATGTACAAAATGACATGAGTGTTGATAAGACAGCTTACATGTACATCTTAGTCCTATGCTTTTGTATTCATTCATTTGCACTGTCTTTGTTTTTGCTTTATTTTGCACCTGATGCAGTTAAGTTTTGAGAGTTGGTTGGAATAATGCCTTTAAGGAATCTAAAATCATTTTCATATTATAATTTATTTAATACAAATGATAATTGTGTTCACTGGGAGCATAACATTGACTACAAACTAAACATACTACCTTTCAAACATTCTGCGGTCAATAAGATTTTTGAAAGAATTGAAAACTTGTTTTCAGCAAAGATGCATTAAATTGATCAGAAGTGACAAGTAAAGAATTTTACAACTCTTTTGAACTTTCTATTCATCAAAGAATCCTGAAAAAAAATTATCACGGTTTCCACAAAAATATTAAACAGCACAACTGCTTTAACATTGAAAAGTAGAAATGTTAATTGAGCATCAAATCAGCATATTAGAATGATTTCTGAAAGATCACTTGACACTGAGGACTGTAATAATGGCTGCTGAAAATGTAGCTTTGCCAACACAGGAATAAATTACATTTTAAAATATATTAAAACAGAAAACAGACTTTCAAAACATCTCATTGACCTCAGGCTTTTGAATGGTGTATTTGAATTTTTTTTCTAGCTGCCTGTCAGAACAAAAATTAACCCATGATTTTTCATATATTATAATAAAAGGCAATTTTTATTTAAGAAAAAACTTGAAATAGAGCTATTTCACCAAGTGTTAGAATTCAACCAAATCTTACATTCTAGTTCTGCAGTATGTCACTTTAGCACTCGCTTACCATCCCAGTCTAGACAGTAGATCCTCCAGATGTTCTTAGCAAACATAAAATATTCTTGAGAGATGCATATTAGACAGTTAGAGGGTTGGTAACTATTCCTTTTGTGTCTTACTAAATGTAATGCAACTGTTTCATTAGTTACTGTAACTCCAATCAAGCTGCTCATTGCTCTGGTGGTTAATGTACTTTTTGTCAAATGTACTAGTTTGTCAAAACTTTTTCTCATTCTTTCTGTTTTCTGCATCAAGAGAATATTAAATGTACAATTTGGTTTTTGATGAACTCAGAGGGGAAAAAAAATGTCAAACACAAGGACATATTCAATAAACAGATGAAGGTTGCGGAGTTTTCACACTTTGTCTTGAGATATTTATTTACTTACAGAAATTCCCTTTATAGCCCTTTAAATAACAAACAGATAATTTGTTAATTTGATTTATTAAAACATTACATTTAAATAAAAGCATTACATTAAACACTAATCATATATCAAAACATTATTACAAATCTATACACTTTACATACACAGCTTCCTGATAAGAATGAGAAGTTACACTCTGATGTTGTGTGGTAAAGGTGAAAGAAGAATAAGGAGATGAATGGAATATAGACAAATGAAATGAAAATTCAGTATTTATCAATGATCTTTGCTGCTTCTTGGTTCAGTGGCTTTGGTCAGATTCCCAGTTTCCTTCTTCAAAACGCTCAACAGTGTCTGAGAGCTTTCAAGAATCTGAAAAAGACAGACAAGGGATTTGATCAAACCATAAAAACACATTTTCTTTCTGTTGCCCTACTTTTTTTGGTTGGCTCAGTTGTATCATTAAGATTAATTAGTCTGAAATGTGGTGGCTGTCCACACAGTAGCATCATTATTTAAAATCATGGCAATCAACAGTATTTCAGTATTTTAAAACATTTATTATTACAACAATATCACTTCAATACATTGTTTACAATAATAATCTAACCATTTTGTCTTAAAAAAAAAAAATCAATATTTGAAGATATACACATGTACATACCAATAACCACAACAGTAATAAATCGCATTTACATTGAATCTTTCAATTTAATATACTATATAATATAAATTCAAAAATGATTCCAGGAGAAACCTTTTTAAAAATGTCCATTCATTTATTTTCTGAATAAAAAAACGTTTTCTAATATCATTTGAAAATGGGCATTCTATTAAAATATTTATGTTTTACACAAGAAATTCTTACACAAATCGCAAACCGGTTTCTGTTCCCCTCTCAATAAATGAGTGAATGAGTGAATGAATGAATGAGTGAGTCTTGAATGTCCAATTCAACATCTCATATATTGTCCTGGTCTGTATATCCTGGTCATTTTATTTACAAAATCATAATAATAATTAGCTCCTTGACTTAGTACTGAATTCACCTGCTAATCTCCTATAGTTTGTTATATATGCATTTGTTCCATTCCATGTACCATTTATATATATAATTAAAGTACAAGACTAATTTTATCGGCCATCCAGCTAGATATCAGATATTAACATTAGCACTGCACATTGGAGGAAAAAACACTTTTGTCGACTAATAAACAAAAGATTCATGATGAAAACACAATACAATATTTATCTGTCAACATCTGGCCATTTTGAGACAATATCAGCTAATAATTTTGCCTGGCCAACTAACAACATTAGTCTTGTCATCAATTTCAGTAATTCACTTCATTCATTTTATAAATGTTGTGTAAATTTCATTAAAGACAGTGAAGGTCTCACCTGTGCAACATTAATAAAGCTATTTTTTCTGGTCACTCTTCATGAAAACAACATGATATATTAAACAGGTTGATTATGTCCTTACCTTCATGTAGGCAGCCTCCGTCTCTGCGATGGTGCGGTCAAAGTCAGCGCGGGCACTGAGACGGCGTGCCAGGCTCTCGTTCACGCGACTCAGCTTCTCTGTCAGCACACGGACGTCATGCTGAAGACGAGTTTTCTCTGCTTCCTCCTGTTGGATCAGCCGGTTTAGATCTTCTCTTTTAGAGCACAGCTCCTCTATACCTGAGCAAGAGAAGGAGAGTGGGCCAGTTCTTTAAAAAGAGGCAGCTCAAGGCACATCTAAAATGTGTTTAATCAGTGTTTTATTTGAGTTTCTTTACATTCATGTTGTGATAACTGAGAGGGAGTGTGTATAAGTTACTGACGAGGGCTTGCTCAGCAGTTCTTCCTGCTGATTTGTACAATAAAGAACAGGATTTTATCAAACACTAATTCAAACTGTCCAGTAATGTAATGTATATATATATTTAATTACTCATGTTTTAATTGTGATTTATATTTCTTGTACATCAGTTTCAATATCTGTTGTATATAGACTATACAGTACTGTGCAAAGTCTTAGGCACGTTAGTATTTTCACCCTCCAAAAGTGGTTTTAAGCCAGTTATTTATGTATTTTGCTATAGTGCGTCAGAAGGAAATATCGGTTTACATGTCTAAACATTTATTTTGTCATTAATTGTAATAATCCAGTGAGATTTCATGAAGAAACTGCAGCAACGTCTCCAAGACGCTTGAAGAAATCTTCCTTTTACAGTACTGACACTTGATGCTTTCAAAAATAATGTCATAAATAGATTTTATTTATCAATTAACTTATATGAACCAAATCAAATAAATATTTTGGTGTGACCACTCATTGCGTTTAAAACAGCTTTTGTCCAGGTACACTTGCACATAGTTTTTCAGGTAGCTTTTCACATCTGTTTCTTCAAGCGTTTCTGCAGTTCTTCTGGATTTTTTCTTCTTGTAATCACAGACAAACTCGATGATGGTGAGATCAGATCTCTGTGTGAAGCACCAGCTGTTGTCAGACTGCTTGTGCATACAAAAATCTCACTGGATTATTACAATTAATGGCAAAATTAATGTTTGGAAAGGTAAACTGACACTACAGCAAAATATATAACTTTTTTGGGGTTGAAAATACTAACGTGTCTAAGACTTTTGCACAGTACTGTAAAAAGTTTAAAACTACAACACAAATCTGAAACAAAAAATCAATAGGCTAAACAAAGGAAACCCTCTAAAAAAATAAAAAATAAAAAAAATTTTTTTTTAAAAAATTAAATAAAAATACTAAACTTTTAAGCAAAAATAAATTAAATGATCATCTTGTGGTTGCGTACAGTTGCCCTAAAATGTATTCTGGACACGAACTACCTCATAAAAATAAAAAAGGACCCTTTTCCCCCCCAAGAGGAAAACTTTGCAAATTGTGTTCATTGTATTCATTTTAAATCACTAAACTACAACAGATAAACGGTTCAAAATAAAGTTTAAAAATTCTGTGGCACTTTTTGCTTGACAAATATTGGTGAATCATGTAATGAAATACACCAGTGGTTACTCTGCTAGACACCTGTGTTAATTGAAGAGAACTGACTTCCAGTGATTTGATATTTTGTTATCTAATGCAATGACACTGACATACAGGTGTCCAAATAACTTACTTTTATTTAGATTATGTTTATCCAGCTTCAAATGAGATCATATTGATGACTCTCACAAACAGATGTATTCTTGGCTAAAAGCAAGCAGTTGATCTATCAGGGAAAGGACAAAAAAGGCACAATACACTAAAGGTGTCACACTAGTCTTCTAATCACTCCTAAGCAAAGCTAACGTTAGTAACTTACAATGACTGCAAATGTCAACGGAGACTAGCTGCATTCAAGTCCCTTCTATCCATCACGCGTATACATACATTTATAAAAAAAAAAATAAAAAAAAAACCTATATGAAAAATAAAGTATATTATGTTCCCCTGACAGCAAAATAGTACATCTGGGTCGATGGTTACTTACATTTGACAAGCTCATTGTTGTAGGTTTGCAGGGCAGCTCCTTGCTGGGTCATTCTGATTAGCAGGTTAGCTCGCAAACTACAAGAAAAGGCCTGCCTGCACTCGTTTTAACACTAAAAGCGTTTCATACAGTGAAGTCAGTTAGTTAGTTGTACCTTCTGATGTAAATTGTTTCTGCAATTCGCAAGCCACACACTTTTACCGCGCGTTAAATGCTGCAAACCTGCGAAGGGAGTAACTTTAAAGAAAACATTCCAGAAGCGGCCAAGTCAAGTCTCCCTCCTGTTTCCATGGGAACCCTCAATTAGCGTCATCATGACAGTTTGCGTGGACTTTTATTTTAGAATAGTTCTATTTAAAATAAAATCATTATTTAAAATAATAAAAATACAGTCAGAACATTAAAATTACAAGGGGAATGTAAATACACTGGGCACCTCCCACATTTATTCAATTTCAAAGTATCTTACTATTATTATTAAAAATATTGCCATTTTAGATAACTTCCGGCATCGACAATGTCGTCATCGACGCGCGACATGAGTTTAAAGAAGAGCGCTACAGTTTCTCCGTGTAATAACTGCTGACAATCTTTCGAATGGCTGCTTTGATCATATCATTTTGTTACTAAATTAGAGTCTCGTAGTAAAATGACTATGCACGTATGGTAACGGCACCGAACAATATACCTTTAACCCAGGATATATGAGTATTGTTTACAGTCTGAGTTGGAATGAACGAGGTGCAGACAATGCAACAGGGACTGTCAGCAGCCTGGGACACGGTGACATCTGCACTGGTGAGTGGTAAATATACAGTAGTGTATCAAATGCAATTTTGGACATGACCATGTATTGTTGACCATGTATTGTATTGTTGAAGTACAAAAGCCAAAAGCTGTAACCTAACCATGTCTCTTTAGGTGTCTCCTCGGCCAACCAATGCGTTGACAGATGAGGTTCTCTGTGATGCCTTGGCCCTTCTGGATGGGCACGGACTGGGTCAGTATGTGGAGGGTTGGCTGCTGGAGACTCTGCAGGTTCGTTTGACTACATCTGTTGCTCCTGAGTTCTGGACGGGGCTCAAGCAGCCAGAGGGAGAGTCTCAGGAGAGGGACAGGGCAGATGCTTTACTTAAAGCCTTCAGAAACCTTCTGCAACAGCTGGAACCTTTCCTTGGTATGTCACAGCTATATTTTAGCGAAGCCTATGTGTTTTTGGGGTTAGACAGGTATAGGGTTTGCATATTGTTGCTGACCCATTGTCAATTTTTATTTATTAGGAAACAAACTATATAAATTGTACTTGTTTGTTGCTGGTTGCAACTCATTTAATCTGTCTGGAATACTACATCCCAAAATCAAGATTACTTTATTATATTTATAATACTTAATATTATGGTGTCAGACGTGGAAGAAATTAAAGAAATGTATACTTTTATTCAGTGTAGGATGCATTAAATTAATCAAAAGTGACAGTAAAGACATTTATAATGTTACAAAAGCGTCTTTCTAGCGTCTTTCATAGTTACTTTCTATGATAATAATAATAATTAATGCTGAAAATTCAGTTTTGGTAACACAGGAATAAATTGCATTTAAAAATACAGTACTATGCAAAAGTCTTAGGTACATTAGTATCGACTAATTATATCCGCTAAGGGCATGTCCCAAAAGGGAGCAAATGTCCATAGACCCCCATGTTAAAATGTCAGTTTTCACAGCATAAATTCATGTTTTTACAGGCTGGTCCCATGGACTTCTATTGTATTTTTTGATAGGTTCCAAGTGCCTGACAACTGTGAGGGGGTGATTTTTTTTTTTTTCTAACTCGTTAGTTTAGATCGTATTTAGATATTTAATGTATGACAAATAAGGGCGTGGTTAACTTTGATTGACAGCTTGATTGACAGCTGATAATGGGCTGCGCCGAGTGGAATTCCTGAAATTTGCCGTCTCGCCCATGATCTGACACAACACATCATACCACCTCTGTATCCTTTCTGAACATTTGTATTGAAATATTTCCAAGATGGCCTCAAAACCGTTCTTCAGAAAGTCTATGGGTGACGTCACAGACGCTTTGTCCATATTTTTTACAGTCTTTGGTGATTACATGAAGAAACCGAAAAAACTAAGACATACTAAATCCAGAAGAACTGCAGCAACGTCTCCAAGACGCTTGAAGAAACCTTCCTGCAAACTACAGTACTGTGAAAAGTTTTAGGCACTTGTGTGTAAAAATGCTGTAAAGTGAGGGTGCTTTCAAAAATAATGTCATAAATAGATTTTATTTATCAATTAACTTATTTTATGTATGTATTCTTTATTATGTATATAACTAAATCAAATCAATATTTGGTGTGATCACCCTTTGTGTTTAAAACAGTTTTGTCCAGGTACACTTGCACATAGTTTTTCAGGTTGCTTTGCAGGTATTTGTTTTTTCAGATCAGATATCTGTGTGGAGCATACCGGCTGTTGTCAGACTGCTTGTGCATACAAAAATCTCACCGGATTATTACAATTAATGGCAAATTAATGTTTGGAAATGAAGACTGATATTTCCTACGGACACACTACAGCAAAATATATAAATAACTGGTTTAAAACCTTTTTTTGGGGTGAAATACTAACATGCCTAAGACTTTTGCACAGTACTGTATATTCAAATAGAAAACAGTTAAATTGTTAAAATATTTCACAATATTACTGTTTTTTATGTATTCTGGATCAAATAAATGCAGCCTTGGTTAGCAGAAGAGTCTTCTTTTAAAAACATAAAAAATATCTTACTGGTCTAAAACTTTTCAACTTTTATATATGGTTAGGTTTGTTGTGTACTAAATATGAGACAAATTCATGCTGATTTAATTTTTTATGCTGATTTGCTTAGATAGTTTTTTGCATTACAATAATGAGAATTTTGGAGTGTAATTCCATTGATATAATGCCATAATGTGAAATCTGAATAGTTTTAACTTGTCCAGTGTTTCTTGAGTCTACTGTTTTAATCGTACTCTCTGTTTCTTTTCTTTCAAGGTGGTCTTGAGAGACTGGGCTCATGGCAAGAGGAGAGCCGTGGGGGTCTGTGTGGTCCAGGGGCCCGTGGTCTGACTGAGAGAGCTTTCTCTGTCGTTCGTGCCATTCTCCTGTTCTCTCCTCCACCTGTGCTGCAGGAGCGTGTGTTGGAGTTTTATAGCCGCACATTCTCTGTGCACATGAGTCAGGCAGGGGAAGCTGTGGAGGCTGAGGAGGGCTCAGCGGAACATGATGTAGGCGTTTTGTGTCCAGGCTGTGCCGCCCTCCTTCACCTGTGTTGGTGTCAGGAAGCTCTAGAGCAGCTTCAAGAGCTCAGCCACATACTGTGAGTTGAAGAGAAGTACCATTCTGATTCAACTACAGATGCTTACTACATCCTAGTATTCTTTTAAACACCATATAACATTATGCAGTATTCACTGCAGTAGCCTATGTTACATAGTTTATTGCATTTGGCACATTACTATGTGGCATCATGTTTAAAGGAATGATCTGGAAATTAATATGATTATTTTGAAAATTCAGTTCAATGATATCTCAATATTTTCTGGTATTTAAAAAAAAAAGCAGGATCATTCAGTTATGAAACACTTGTGTGCTGCTTGAAGTCGCACAACGGTTCTGTTGTGGCTTGGTTCTAAACTAATTTTGTTGGTAAAATTGAGTGAAAATGCTATAAACAATTTTCTGTCTAAAATATAACTTTCAGTATTAACTTATTTATTGAATTGTTGTATAAATCAATATCACATTTGCAATCATGCTCATATTTAGGAAAAACAGCACTCTTGCTTGTGTGAATTATGTAATTATGTCATATGATATAAATATAACAACAATTCGTACAGGGGCATTTGTATAGGTTACATCACACAGTTAAAGCATGCACTCTCAAGTCATACTCTTATTTGTTTTTGTAAAATGAGTGACACTCAGTAATGTCAGTTTACACATTGTTAAAACAGCAATTACAGTTTTAACGTAGACGATGCATATTACTTTTAATCTTTTTATTTTATTGTATAACATTGGCAAGTTATGGCAGACTAATCAAATGATGCAAAGAACAGGCGTGCTCAACTCCAAAAACGCTTGTGGGTGCGAGTAATAAAAAAATAATCAAATAAGAATGAAAAACCGCACTCTCTAGTAGGCTAATCTCATATTTTTATTATACCATGTCCACACATGTGGACTAACCTGTGTGTGGACATGGTATAATAAATATATTATATAGAGATTAGCCTACTAGAGAGTGCGGTTTTTCATTCTTATTAGACTAATCAAATGAGTCAAGGAGATGTTGACCATCATAGGTGATATTACTTCTGGCTTATTCATCACACTAGTCATGGAAGGTCATGTTTGTTGATCTCATTGCATTGTTACATTATTCCACACATACAGAAAATAGCCTATGCATTTTCTGTGATATGTACTTCAAAAGTAGTATGGTTGTCTTCAATTCCAAATATGTGACCCTGGACCACAAAACCAGTCACATGGGTCAATAATAAAAAAAAAAAAAAAGATACACATAGTCTGAAAGCTGAATACATAAGCTTTCCATTGATGTATGGTTTGTTAGGATATGACAATATTTGGCCGAAAATCTGGAATCTGAGGGTGCAAAAAAATCTAAACATTGAGAAAATCGCCTTTAAAGTTTATGTTTGCGATTGGGCTGCATTCAATCACAAAAATAAATGTTTTATATATGTACGGTAGGATATTTACAAAATATCGTCATGGCATGGAACGTGATCTTTACTTAATATCCTAATGATTTTTGGCATAAAAGAAAAATCGATAATTTTGACCCATACAATGTATTTTTGGCTGTTGCCACAAATATACCTTTGCTACTTGTGACTGGTTTTGTGATCCAGGGTCACATATACCAATGTGACGTTTGTTGCAGAGGTGGAGTACTGGGATATATAACGCCTTAATAAATGTGTTTGGCGATTTCAGCTCCAGACTACAGCTGTTAGAACGTGTGAGCTCTGAGGCCGTGACCAGCATCCTGCACCAGCTGATAGAGCAGAGGATGGAGCAGCGCTGCAGGGGAGAATACGAGAGCTCTTTTCTCACAGACTTCAATGACGTACACAACTTTCATTCAGTTACACAGCAGAAAACATTTTATTTGATATGATCTACAGAAGCTTTAACCATGTTGATAATCAAACTTGTAACGACATTCATTTAAGAAATGTGTCACTTGATGCATGTAGTTTTAATTACAGTGCATTAGTTAACAAAACTTTGGCCAACATAACTTAAGCGTGTGCAAATCCTGATGTGTGCTAATTTAAATCATTGCTCAATTGAACTTTTAAAGTTATGAAAACAAATATGAGAAATTTTCTAGAGGAAATGTTAGTGGTTCTCTCCTGTGTAAAATTCGATCTCTTCAACCACAATGCGGATTATAAACTAAAGTTTAATATTGAGGGTTTGGGAATGTTCAGCAGCTACAGATTCTTAATACTGTGTCTTGACCCAGATGATCCATGACTGTTTTTTGTTTTCTGATGGCGTTAAGAACCAGGGGTTGAAAACTTTAGAATAGGATGAAAAATTTATTTTGTTTAAAGATTATATTTTTTTCATTTAGTACTACCCTTCAGAAGCTACAGAAGATACTTGGATGCTTCCCAGAAGACAAAATAGGTAAAATTTATCCTGATCTTCAAATTTAAAAAGTTTTCACCCCCTGGATCTTCATGCATCGTGTTTCCTTCTTGAGCATTAGTAAATGTTTTTTACTTTTTTTTTTTTTTAATAGTTGTTTAATAGAGTCTCTCAATTTTCCTCAGTGGGAAAAGATGCATCTTAAAATCATACAGTCACTACTGGAAAGGGTTCAAATATGCTGGGTAAAAGATGCTGGAAAACCAAAGAATTTGCAGGACCTGGAGGATTTTTCTGAAAAAATAGTGGGCAGTTTAACTTTTCAGGACAAACAGTTGTGGATCATCCATGTGACCACACACCATATTAAGAATCACGCGTACGTAAAATGGGTTCATTTTTATAAATGCAACCATTATTGTTTTGTGGACTATATGTAAACTTAAAAGTATTTTATTTAGGACAGTTCTCAATAATAATAAAAAATAACATGCATTTTTTATGATCCCTCTTGTTGTGTTAAAATAATTAACATTTTGCAAATTCTGCAAGGTGCATGTACTTTGACCACAACTGTATGTGTACTTTACTAACAAAGTACTGCACTAGTCAACATTTGAAGTGGATCAAATCCTTTCATCAAAGTTATACCTGAATTTTGAACAATACCCGGTCTTGTCTTAGGGCAACTTTGATGAACTTTCTTGATCTATTTCAAATGTTGACTACTGTACATAGGTTAAAGTCAGGTTCAAGGCTATTAACTAGTTACCCAGTTATTTTAACTATTGTAGTTACATAGTATGTACTAGGGATGCAACGGTACACGGTAAAATCCCGGACCGTTCGGTCAGCCCTGCACGGGACAATCTACCCTCGTGTCCCGCGGGACTTCGGTTTTGCCATTGAGTTCGCGCTGATACCTTTAGTTTTTGCTTTACACGCCTTCAGGTGCGTTTGCCTGTCCAGGCAGACGAAAGCCCGCCCCCGCAAGTTAATGTGTCCAATCAATCACTGTTGTGCACCCACACGCAAACTTCTGTCACTCACTGGCTCGTATTACTAGCAGGGCTCTCGTCTCAAGTGTCACGCATTGAGCGTGACAGTCACTCATTTCGGTCTTTTGTCACGCTCTCCCGCCACACATTGTATTTCTCACGCTGAAAAACTATTTGTAATATATTTAATATGCCGCAGCGCCCAAAACTCCCAAGAGTAGAACCGGCAGGAATCAAGCGCGTCTGGATTCGTCTGGTGTTGTTAGCCAATCAGAAAATAGCACTATTGTATCTGGGTAAGATTTAACGTACAACCAATGACACCCCGATAATATATATTTTTTAATTATATTATTTTGCTCTGCTTTTTTTAATTCAAACCACAAGCTAATTTGTTTGTTTAAAGGTAAAAGTGCACTTTTTCTTTCACATTGATCACTTCATATACCAGTTATCAAGGTTTGGAATTGGGATCCACTTAAATATTCTAAAGTGTGTTTGTTTACATTTTGTATTTCATAAGTGGTAGTTGAAGAGGTTGTATTACTTAAGTGTTGTTCAGTACAGACTAGAGTGTTAATTTATTCCATACACATTGATGTTCTTCCTACTGTGACATTCTGTTTATGCTCATAAGAAAAATAAAACCATATTTTTGGGATGAAATAGCAGTCTCTTTCTGCACAAAACATGTACCGAAACCGAACCGAGACCGTGGCCCAAAAACCGAGGTACGGACCGTACCGTGGGCTATCTGTACCGTTGCACCCCTAGTATGTACATGCAGAATGTGAACGTGAAGTGTTACCAAAATCATAACTGAAATTGATTAAATGTTCTTAGTTATTTATTGTTTCATTTGTTAAAACAAGCTCTCTTTTTTTAAGGTTAAAGGTTGTATCAGTGATTTCAGGCCCAAAAATAAATGTCTAATCTTTCCTAACGATCCACTAGCTGCCCGCCCCATAAGCATGCCGTCCAAAAACCGCGTCTCTGTATGCAGCCTAGGCTCTGAGATCTGCACACAAAAACAAATGGGACAACCACCACTCAAAACCAAAATAAACAGTGTTCCAACCAATCACCGACAGGGGCAGGTGTTGCTCTGTCCAGCCGTGCACGAGCTCAAAACCTCACAACACCCGCCCCTGTCGTGATTGGTTGGAACACTTTGTTTTAGTTTTGAGTGGTGGTTGTACCCATTTGTTTTTGTGTGCAGATCTCAGAGCCTAGGCTGCATACAGAGACGCGTTTTTTTGACAGCCTGCTTATGGGGCGGGCAGCTAGCGGATCGTTAGGAAAGATTAGACATTTATTTTTGGGCCTGAAATCACTGATACAACCTTTAAAGTGCCTAATTAATCACTGTGTTTCCAGTGGTTGGGGCAGGTTTTAGGATGGCTGAGCAGGGTGTTTGCCAGTAAGGTGGAAGAGGTAGGCAACGATGCCACAACCACAGATGGCAAGACGGGTCAGCCAACTAATGCTCTCCTCCAGCGCTGGCACTGTCACATGCACCAGTTTTTCTGCCGTATCTACGTAAACATGAGGATCGAAGAACTCTTCAGCATCATACGAGGTGAGAAAGAAACTCCATTTGTGTAGCATACTGCTTGTAATGGGTTCTCAGTGGGTAATACTGTCACCTCACAGCAAGAAGGTCCCGCCTGAGCCAGGAGTCTTTTCTGTGTGGAGTTTGCATATTCTTCCTGTGTCAGCATGAGTTTCCTACAGGTGCTCTGTTTTCTCCCACACAGTCCAAAGACATGCAGGTTAGGTGGATTAGACATGTCGAATTGGCCGTAAGAGTGTGTGTGAGTGTGATAGACAGGAAGGGCATCTGGCATAAAACCTGTGACAAATCCAATGTGTGTGTGCGTATAATTCAGATGAAGCAAACCCTGCAAACTGCATGTAGTCTTATCCTAGTTGTTTTCATGTATTTTTCTCTGCTTAATTGTTGCAGATTTTCCAGAGTCTATTCCCGCAATAGAGGATCTTAAGTTCTGTCTGGAAAGGACCAATCAGAGACAGCAGCTTCTGGCCTCTCTCAAATCAGCCTTTGAAACACGACTGCTGCATCCAGGTCAGTGATTTAGGCCATTTTCACACTCGCAGAATACTAAACTTGTGTAAAAATGTTCTGACATTGCTTTTACCTTTCTTTTCCCACTTTAGGAGTCCATACATCTGACATTATCACTGTTTACATCTCAGCCATCAAAGCTCTAAGAGAGCTCGACCCCTCCATGGTCATCTTGCAAGTGGCCTGCCAACCCATACGCAAGTATCTCAGGTTTGTCAACTGCACTGGTGTCGTCTGTCTCATGGAAGTTGAG
This sequence comes from Semotilus atromaculatus, assembly GCA_031834385.1. Lineage (NCBI taxonomy): Eukaryota > Metazoa > Chordata > Actinopteri > Cypriniformes > Leuciscidae > Semotilus > Semotilus atromaculatus. The sequence continues at coordinate 12,024,611 of JAULUF010000049.1, read as the reverse complement.
CTTTTTTGTAAACCAGTTCCAATACTAAAGTGGTTAGTCTTTTTTTTTTAATGTTGGAAATGACAGAACCCGTGAGGACACTGTGCGCCAGATAGTGGGCAGTCTGACAGGTGATGCGGAGGGTTGTTCTGATCTTGCCAATGAGCTTTCTCGAGCCGACCCTGTTACCTTGGAGACACAGGATAGTGAAGATGAGGGAAGTGATCCAGAGGACTGGACTCCAGATCCTACCGATGCTCTCACAGGTTAGTGTTAACCGCCAACACACACCAACATGAATACTTCAAGCCCCAAATGAAAGTAATAGTTGGCATATATACTGTACGTCGTATAATTATTACCATTTAAAAACACAGTTTTCTATTTTAATATATTTTAAAATGTAATTTATTCCTGTTATGGGCAAAGCTGAATTTACATGATCCTTCAGAAAGCATTCTGATATGCTGATTTGGTTCTCTAGAAACATTTATTATTATTATCAATTATTATTATTATTATATTTATTATTATTATTTTAAAACGGCTTTCCTGCTTAACGTTTTTGTGAAACTAATTTTTTTTTTCCAGGATTCTTTTCTGAATAAAAGCATACATTGATATATAATTGCTATGAAATATTCTTTGAATATGCAAATTATCCCCGTCTCCACTAACTCGCACCAGCTTTTGAGACTGTCTTTGGTTCACTGCAGTTTTAAAGAGAAAATACTCAGCAATGATGTTGACTTATGAATTTGCACATGGTTTGTCTTAAGCATATTAAAAACACCACATAGACATATAAACAACATTAAAAGCTTGATTTTTTTTTTTTTACCACATGGGGACTTATTATATTAATATCTAAACTAAAGTATGTAATGCTAAATGCAGTTTCATGGCAAGGATAATAGATTGATGGTGGTATATTTTTTTCTCAAATTCACCAACCATTGACCTGTGTGTAGAAAAGTCAATACAAACTGCAGTCACAGAAATATGGGTCCTAACAGGCAGTCCACCTTTCAGCTCTCTCTCTTCTCTGTCTTTCTGTAGATAAAACTGGCTCTAAACGCCGTTCTTCTGACATTATTAGTCTCCTGGTCAGCATTTATGGCAGTAAAGAGATCTTCATTAATGAGTACAAGACTGTACTGGCCGACCGACTTCTTCATCAGCTCAACTACAACACAGTCAGGTAAACCACCAATATAATACTCTGTTTCCACTTTCCACTATAATCTTTTACTTAATGCTCCTGAACTAGCTTTTTAACTTTGGTTTGGTTTAGTTAAAGGTGCTCTAAGCGATGTCACACGTTTTTTAGGCCAAAACATTTTTTGTCACATACAGCAAACATCTCCTCACTATCCGCTAGCTGCCTGTCCCCTGAACACACTGTAAAAAAACGTGGTCTCTGTAGACACCACAGGCTCCACAAACGGCAACAAAAACAAACTGCGGCGACCCGCTCCACGAAACATAACAAACAGTGTTCCAGCCAATCACTGGCAAGAAGTATTTGAGGGTGGGTCTGGGGGGTTAGTGCGCGTGCACATGAAGGGGGTGTGTGAAGGAGAGAGAAGCATCAAGAGGGAAGTTTGAATAATGGCCGACACACGACCAAAGAGATGACGTTCCGATGATCAACTTACAAAGAAGAGAGAAAAGGATAAAGAACGCGCGAAGTACCGAATTTACATCGGTAAAGCATTCGAAAGATGGCGAGAACTCCGCCGGCAGAAGGGCTTCCAGTCCGACATTCAGGTAGGAAGGGAAGGGAGGGGGAGGAGACGAGATGCGGAGGAGGGAGGGTCTAGCTAGCCTCCGTTTTGTTTGACAATAGTTCGAACGTCAACAAGAAGTGACGTCACCCAGGATCGCTTAGAGCACCTTTAAAGCAGAAAATGTGGGACTTTGTGTAAAATGCAATAAAATCAAGAATCTGTGATTTTTTTTATTTTATTTTTATTTTATTTATTTTTTTATTTTTTATTTATTTTTTTTATATTTTTTTTATTCTCTTTCAACTTTGTTTAACTGACAAAAGCACAAAGCACTGAACATATTAATTGTATTTTGTAAATATAAACAAATTAGATTTTGATGGATGCAACATAACAGACTCCTAAAAAGGTGGGACAGAGGCAAAATTAAAGTGAAAAGCTTATAGTATATTCAAGTTAAACTCTTTTGAAACAGTCCATGTGAATTGCTAATAGTGGATGGTATTGTGTTTGAGGGTAAAAGGAGCATCTCCGTCTTTGAGTCATGGCTCAAAGGGTCATGGCTCATCACTTTGTGCCAAATATCATGAGAGAATTGTCAAACAATTCAAAAATCACTTTTCTGAATGCAAGATTGCAAAGTATTTAGGTATTTCACCTTCTGCCAGACGTAATATTGTAAAAATATTCAGGGAATCCAGAGAAATCTCAGTCTGTGTTGGACAAGGCAGAAAACCTCTGTTGAATATGCGTGACCTCAAAGCCCTCAGACGGCATTACATGAGAAACCCTCATGTTACTCTGTTAAATATAGCCACCTGGCCTCAGGAGTATTTTGGAAAACCGTTGTCTCTTAACAGTCTGCTGCTGCATCAAGAAATGCCACTTGAATCTCTGTCACGAAAGGAGAAAACTATAAATCTGTTCAATTCAGAGATGGAGTTCTCTGGGCCTGAGCTCATCTCAGAGGGTCCAAAACAGTAGAAATCTGTGCTGCAGTCAGACGAGTCCACATTTCAGCTTGTTTTTGGGAAAAACAGACATTGGCTGCGTTCGGAATCGCATACTCAATGAGTAGGTACTTAATTTCAATAAGTACTTACTTAACGAGCGCAAAAAGAGTAGGTACTTTATAGCCAAATCTCGTTGAGTATGAATGCGATCCGGACATCATCGCCATGTTGACGTTATCATGTGACCTACGACGGGTTATCACAAGCGCAACAACTGATATGAGCGACAGGTTTAATTCATCTATCTGTAAATATCTTGATATTGATGAAAGTTGCTCATTTTGTGGTATTGTTAAAGAAACAGCTGCCCATTTATTTTGTGAATACATTTAGGGTTGATTTAAGCAGTTGTATCCTCATAACGATATCATTTTTTATTAAGAAACCCCCAAATCGTCATCTCTTGCATATGTTGTTATTTCTTTATTTTACACCCAAAAAGTTTCTCCTTCAAGTTTTCTCTTTTTCTTTATGAATTTACCTCTTAATTCATCCCTCAGACTTCTAACAAAACATTTTTTATGTATTATGAAGAACTATTTAAAGGTTATTTAGCCTTGTTATTGTTCTTTTTTGTATATAAATATCATATTATGATGTACACAAACCAACGATCTTTATGTTTTCTGTTTTGTCATTATGATTGTTCATTGTTAGATACAACTTTGGTATATTTCCATGATCTTGTAGGTAATAAGTTTATTAAGTGTAAATGATATATGAGCGACAGGTAGGCCTACACTACTTCATAACATCAGTAACTCGACAGCACAAACTATAACAGTTTTCCTCAGCGTTTGTAATGTCTGCACAAAGGAGACGTGCAGCTGCTCGAAGATCTCTCCTTTGGAGAAAACTGTTGATTTTATACTCGAAAAATGTAAGTAGGCTATCGCTCCTTAAAAATGAATATTACCTCAGAATGAATTGCATTATTAGCCCACCCCAAAACTTAAACAAAATAATAATATTAAATGCTGACCAATACTTAATTATATTACTTTTTTATATACTAAAAATTATATAATTTAATAAAACAAGCAAAATGTAATTTGTTTTGTCATATGACTTATGCATGAATACACACTAAATGCAGTGAAACATCTCAATTGTCAGTCAAGCAATGAATTAATGCATACATTAATTCAATAATTATATTTTATATCCTGACAACAATAAGAAACATGAATAAATGAGTAAAATAACAAATAAAAGTAACCATCACAATAAACAAATGCATATACAAGACAACAACACATGAAACAAAGCTTTATTCAAACTACAAGTATGTATTTACAGGCGGTGAACCGCACATACTGCCATCTCAACACAGCGGTTCCCATTCTGGGCTTTATCCTGATGCAGTCACCAGAGCTGAGCCGTGCCGTTGTGCCGAATTTCGAGCCCCGCCAAATTATTACCCGCCTAGCATTGGTATTTAGGATTAGTTGTGGGGAAGGGGCTAGGATTAGGGGTGGGGTTAGGATTAGATCAGTACCTGATACTGACTTCAACGAGGGGGGTAATAATTTGGCAGGGGGTCGAAATTCGGCACAACGCCTGTGCTTGTTACTGCGCTTCACAATCTGAGGCAATAAGGGCAGATGGAGTGATGGAGCATCTCATCCACGGCACCGTCTCCAGGATTCAGCTCTGGGCTCCTCATCCTCAGTGCTCACTGCTCACAGCCTCACACTAGTCTGCAGACATTTCAGATCCTACAAAAATGCACAAACATTATACAAAATTATTTACAGCACATTTGTCTAATGTCAACATTGTTGACAACAGTGAATTGTCCTGCAAAATAGCACACATTCATCACTCAGATGTCTTTTTCATGTTGTGATTTGCTCATCTGCAATACTTATACAATATTTTCCTTACAGATGTAAATAGACATTTTAAATAAGCGTGTTTAAGATGTATATGGTTATGTAAATCCCCTTTAGAGCGGTAACGTTACCATGGCCGTAGCCAGCTATGAGGTCACCGAGGTCCGGACCTCGGTAATTTTTTTACCTTAAAAAATAAAATTTCAAACTCTGAATGATTAATTAGAAGTTTAAACCACCTCATATGAGGGTTTGCAATTAATTCTGCTGCGCAGTGAACGGGGCTTTGAGAGCTCGTTGTGAGGGCGCGAGTGCCAGATCCCGTGTTGCCAGATCCACCTAATGGAAAAGTGGCAGACTTCTGGACTTGTTTTTCTGATTTAATGTCACACTGTAGGAAGTTATTTAAGTGGAAAGTTGCATGTTAGGGTTCGTGATATATCAATCTTATTTCCAAAACACATGCTTTGAACTTATTTCGGAATATTATTATTATTATTATTATTATTATTATTTTGCTTGTTTTTTTGTAGCAATATCTGGCAACATTTTACTGTCGGTATTAATAAAAAAAAGTTTTTAGAAAAACTGTAATTGCTGACAGGAAGATACCACATTCGGTAAGACAAACGCAATGATCATCGTGATTATCTGGTAACTGCACACTCGGTCTTAATGTGACAGACAGTGGTAATAAACCTAATGCCGTCTGTGCACTTAATATTAATCAAACAACAAAATGGGAATGATAAAGTCAAAGCAACGTTCACGTCTAACTGACAGACATTTGACTGTCTTGCAGCTCCAGTGAGCAACAGCTAGACCTGAAATCACTGGTAAAAAGAATACAGACTCAGATTTCCCACTTGGAATAAGGACTAGCCTACTTTTCATCAGGGCTTGAGAAATAGCATCTATTTGCTCAATGATTTTTTTTATACATTTTGAGGTTTTTAATACTCTGAGTATTAACACATTTTTGTGTTAATATTTTTTAAATCTATTTCATGTTAATCTACTTTTTTTATGTTCATGTTCAGTATTTCTTTAAATTGAACAAAGACTAGCAATACTTACCTTGCAAGGTTTTTAATACTCTGTTTGAGTAAGAACTTTTTTTTAACTAATTTAATTAATATTGCTAGAAAACTGTTAATTCACTTTTTTTTAAAGATTTTTTATTTTCACGTTCAGTATTAGCCTTTTTTAAATAGGACAAATACTAGCAAGACTTCACTAGCAATGATGTTTTTTAATACTCTTGAGTATGAACTAATTTTTTTGCATTAATATCACAAGAAAATTGTTAATACACTTTTTTGTTCCAGATTTAAATTATTTCATGTTCAGCATTACTTTGACAAAGACTAACAAGACTTGCCTAGCAAGATAGGTAACAAACTGCATTTTTAAATAAGTAAAAACTGTAAATATTATCAAAGTTTTACGATGCAAGTTGTAACTTGTGTGGCCCTTCACATTTTAGGCCCCCTTGGCATCTGAACTTGAGTACCCCTGATGTAGTGTAATGTAGACAGACGCTGTAACTAAAAGAGGTTTGAATTTTTCTTTAATTTTCACCCTGAATATGGGTTAGAGCTTTTTATTTTGAACTCTCAGAGTGCACCAAATTGATGAATTTAACATTAAAAAGCACAAAATTTTCTTACGGGGGAGCATGCCCCCGAACCCCCCTAGAGGGACAGAGGTCCACTCACTACAGCTTTACCAAAAAATTGTGTGATAAACACTGGTATTGCTTTTCACAAACATCTACATGTCTGTTTATTTTTAAGTTTAGGCCATATGGAGTGTATATTGCATTTGTGGATGTTATTATAGCACAATTCTTTACACCTCACCCCGGACCTCACTAATTTTCAAACCCTGGTTACGGCCTTGAACGTTACGTGTGCTTACTGGAGCTCCCCTGTTAGTTAGCTATACATGATAAAACATGTTTTTACAGCAAAATCACAACTATACTATACTGTCTAACTCCTTTACACCTTGAACAGTTAAAACGTTTAGTTTAACACATACGATTTAAACACCTTTACGTGTTTACTCACCTTTTAAAACCCCCGCGTCGCTGATCTCTGTGATGTTTGATAATGACGTATGCTCTCGCGTGGCCTCATGGGATAGATGAGTATCAAGAGTACCCATCGGACAAGCACTCAAAAATCTGTGCTGAAGCAGTAGATCATCCGGGAACTTCTCGCCTACTCTTTTATGAATACTGATGTTTCGAACGTACTGCTTCTTTCACGTACTGTTTTCGCCTACTATATAGTAGGAAAGTAGGGATATTCGAACGCTCTATCGTCCAAATCTCGCGATAATTAGTACGTCACCCAGGTAATTCTCGCCTACTCTTTTATGAATACTGAGGATTCGAACGTACTTTTTCGCTCGCCTACTCTTTTCCCCTACTATCCACCTTATTCTGCGCCCGTTCTATTTCCCATGATTCATAGCGGGTTCAACTGACTAAACGGTTTTCTACTTCCGTTTGAAGTGTTTGTCTACATAGAATGCTGGCACTCTAGTCGGGACATTAGAAAAATATCAGTCTACACATGCGTTTTATATTTAATATGAGTGAAATACACATGTGACATAACACAACAAATCTTTAACTTTTAGGTGGCAAAATATTTTTTAGTAATTCTATGAATTACACTGCGCAAAACAAAAGTAAAAGCCTGCTAGCCGGATGAAGAAGGGTCGGCCTCCACAGAACATAAAATATTCTTTTTACGCAAGTTTCGTTTTATTTTATTTTTCGTGTTCGCATTTATGAGAAAAAAAAAAAAAACAATGTTGTGGAGTGCAGAGTCAGACGTGACAGTTCTCCGTTACGGACATGACCGCTCTGAAATCGACTTTAAAACTTTCACAGAGATCTCTAAGAGGAAGCACAAATTAAGCCTTTCTTTAAAGTGAATTTCGTTTTTTATTAATTGTATCTTAATTTTAATCAATGTTTCATCAACCAATTGCCTGGCTGGTTTTAATAAATAAGAAGTAAATATAGTAGAAAATGGATCATCATGACACGGAGGCGCCGGCGCGCAAACTGGACTTTGGTCTCATAAATGAACCGAAACTCAGCGTATAATGTAGCCTACTTAATTGCCTCACAGGCCTGATAAATATATAGACTATGCATTTTTGAAAGCAGAGGTAGACAGGAGTCAAAGTGCTAACCAGCCTACGCTTATTGCTTGGGTTATTCTGCTGCAGTCGGGGGTGATAGAGACTGTCGGATGTTCATGAGATCGTGCATTCATGCATCAGCTATCCTTTGGAAGTTATGAAGAAAAGAAAAAAGTTCATTTTGTTTTTATCTGTGATTTAATAAAAAATAACGTGATCAAATCACATTTGATGAATGTTTTTTTCGCTTTAGTTTACCGATGTGGGGATGACACAATCTGAAACACATGGCAAAAGCATATAGACCAGATTCGAACCGGAAGTTGGCAACCGGAGTCGTCGTCATGGCAGCGCGCATTGTTTAGAGCAGAATAAGGTGGATATAGTAGGAAAGTATGCGATTCCGAACGCAGCCGTTGAGTTCTCTGACAAAAAGGGACCAGACTTTCATCAGCGATGGGTGCAAAAGCAAATATCATGTCATGGTATGGGGTGCATCAGTGCAAACGGAATGGGTGACTTGCATGTGTGTGAAAGTACCATTGATGTGAAGGCATATATTGAGATTGTACATTTAATGGTATCAAGATGACATCTTTTTTGGGAAGCAAGACAATGACAGGCCTCATTCAGCATGTGTTACAACAGAGTGATTTCTTAGACAATCTACACCGTAAAAGGGATGTGCTTGACTCCCTGCCGTCAGTCCAGATCTGTCTCTTATTGAAAATGTATGGCCAATCATGAAAAGGAGAATCAGACAACGACGACCACAGACTGTTAAGGAGCTGTCTTGTATCAGGCGAGATTGGACAAAAGATCCACTTATAAAACTGCAACAATTTGTATCCTCAATTCCCAAACTATTGAAAAGTGTAATTGAAAGGAAAGGTGATGTGACCGTGTTAAATATACCTCTGTCCCATCTTATTTGGAATGTGTTGCATGTGTTAACTTTATCAGTTAAAGCTGCTGTCCGTAACTTTTTTAAGTTAAAAATAATCCAAAATAATTATTTTAAAAAAAACATATTCTGCCAGTGGTCAAAACTATCTGCTTGCCATAGCTAGATTCAAAACGGTTAGCTTGTAATAATGATTTTAATTCCAGTGGTACTGGTGGGTTTCCGCGGGAAATTCGAGCATGTCTTTGCGTCATTACGTCACACCAGTACACATAAAGAAGGAGTTTCGGCTATACTGCGCGTGAGGAGAGATGTATAGGCTTAGTTGATCAGAACAAAAATGGATGTTACTTAATACATGTTCAGAAGACATTTTCCAGTGAAAATTCTTATGTTGGTCAAACTTTCAAAAAGTGAATCTGTGATTCCGAATGACAGTATCCACACAGCGCGGTGATTGACAGCAGCACTCGCCTCAAAACACTGTGTTCATCCGCGCTGTTTCATGCCGATTTACAACCCACGTAAAGATGATAATTACGCGAATAACTGCAATTGCAGATTTCGAACAGAGATGGTGACAAAGACGAAAAAGCTACGGACTGTAGCTTTAAATAAAGTTATATAGAAAGAGAATTAACACATCAAAGATGATTTTTATCACATTTTATAAAAGTCGCAACTTTTTTCATTTGGGGTTATATTATACTTTATTCACTTTATCATTTTCATTTTTTTCTTTTATCACTTTCTCTCTAACAAATAGTTTTTGCTACTGTAGCTTTAAGGCAGTCCACCAAAAACAGCTTTAACACCCCCTGTTTTGATTGGCTGACATCTCTGCTTGCGAAATAATATAAATGCTTGCTCACAGACTGCTGGTTTGTTCCTGGGTTCAAAATAGTTTGCACTACACCATCCTTCAATACCAACATATTTGCAAAGCTTTACAATGTGCTTTTTTAAAATAGAATTCACAACATTACAAATTAAAATATAAATGGAATATATTTCAAATATTATTTTGAAATCATTGAATAAAGACCAGCATTCTTTTTTGACAATTTTATTGACTTTTGATAGGCTGTCTAGACTTTCGATAGGCTCTCTTTTTTAGACACTTTTTTTTTAAGTATATTTTAAATATATTTAAAAGTTTGGAAATTGAATTTAAAAGAGGAAGAAAAGTAGGTGTTGTAAACATGTAAATGTGGGTGGCCAACTGGCCATTAATGCATGTGTTCAAATTCCCAAGGAAATGACGTGGTCTGTTTAAAAATGTATACCTTAAATGCACTGTATGCCACTTTGTATAAAATAATCTCCATAAATGTATTCAACTGTGGGAAAACTGCATAATTATGGAACAGATTCATTTTTACAACCCAGATTTCAACCTAGTAAAAAATGCCAATTCTCTGATGGGGGAGGACATTTTACTACTACAAAGGATCAAGGAAAATTAAAAATTCCCATGACAATGGTTTAAAGCAAAAGAGAATGGAATGTGCCATGTTTTTAATATGTGCAGTACTTGTGTACTTAAATCAAAATTGAAAAATATTTTTTTATGCAATATTGCAGTATTTATTATAAATTAATTATCCACGCACGTCATTATTTATTTATTTTTTTAAAGAAGCTGTTTCACTCGGATATACAGTACGTCGATAGGGAAGAAAAGGCTATTATAATTTTCTTTGCACACTGACTTCAAATTCTCACGTGTTTGTATTTATAGAGAGATTCGCAACGTTGAGCTGCTGAAACTGAGGTTTGGCGAGTCCCACATGCATTACTGCGAGGTGATGCTAAAGGTATGTCTTCCACTCCGCTCGCTTCTCAGCTCTGGTCCGCAAATCCACTGCTCTTGGTTATCCGTCATCTTGTTAGCATGATATGTGACCTCAATGGGATTTACTTCCCATTACGTGTGCTATTTATATTGAACTTGTCTGTCTTCCTCTGCAGGATGTAGCAGACTCTCGGCGCATCAACACTAATATCCGAGATGAGGAGAGTCGTCTTCCTGTAGAGGAGCAGTCTACATTACTGCTGTCTGCCATGATCATCTCATCTGAGTTCTGGCCCCAGCTGAAGGAGGAGAAGTTGGAACTACCAGCAGTTGCTTCTAAAGCCATGGAGGACTACACACACCGCTTTGAGAAACTAAAGGTACTCCAGTCTAGTGGTTCTCAACTGGTTTTGTTTTAGGACCCAGATTTTACATTGGACATCAAGGGCTCCATTTTAACGATCTAAGCGCATGGTTTAAAGCGCACGGCGCTAGTGCATTTAGAGTCTGAATCCACTTTTGCTACTTTAACGATCACCCGGCACATGGTCTAAAAGGGTTGGTCCTTATTCTCTTAATGAGTAATAGATGTGTTTTGGGAGTAACGTGCAATAGACCAATCAGAGTCTCATCTCCTATTACCATTAAAGGGCCCCTATCATGGATTTTTGAAAATGACTGTTTGTGTAGTGTGTAATAAAGCTCTAAGTGAATGAAAACATCCTGCAAAGTTTTATATCTGAAAGTGCACCGTATATAAAGTTATTGTCTTTCAAAAGTGAGAGTCGACTCTTAGTCTATGAAATGAATTGTTTTTGAAACGAGTCATTAGCCGTTTCGTAGTGACGTAGATACGAAACATTAGCATATTGGCCGCACCCAGTTATTGCGCGCTGTTACGACCCCTTGGCTCAAGGAGTAGCAACTTAAATGGAGAGGCCATACAACGTAATAAATTTTGGCACAAACATGTATTTAATCAAGAAATTAAACATAACTACATTTAAAGTATAAGAGAACATATAAAGATACAAAAACAGCAACATCAAGCCTTGGACTGGAGAGGGTGAGAGAGCCAGCATGACAAACAAACAGCAAGATCAAGCTTCCAACTTCCATTCAGCTATCCTCCAGCTTCTTATGTGCAGCATGGATAATCTGTCAATTCTCCACACCTGTCTCACAGCAATTAACCTGAGGACACAAATAGTGTTACCCAATGACCCCTACTGGACAAAATAAAATACTACACCCCGTGGTCCATCACACCTCCCTCCTAAAGACAGAGGCCCTTATATAAAGGTTCTCTGTAAACATAATACAAAAACATACAACAACAAAAATCACAGGATAAGATTTAACCAGATTTAGAATTCAAACAAACTTATTGGTTCCACTTACCCTCTCTCTTTCACCCCTTAATTATTCCACCTCCTAATGCTTGAAGATGGAGTAAAAGAAGATGGAGTATAGAGTAAAAGAAATGAAGAGAAGAACCAGCAAAAATGTAATAGGTCACTAGTTCAATGGAGCTCGTGACAAAGTATCCGCCATAATATTGTCTACCCCTCTAATATGACGAATATCCAGGCTGTAAGACTGCAAGAATAAAGCCCACCGAATGAGCCCACCGTCATTGATTAGGACTATGCAAGGACTGTAAGAAGGTAAGCGGGTTGTGTTCTGTAAATACTACCGGTCACCGTGATTTTGACAAGTAAGACATGGTCCTGGATCAACATATTTTGTTGATCCTGGATCAACATTCCTGTCCTAAAATGTAGTCCTTACCCAATTCCTACCCCTAAACCTAACCCTACCCATAACTTTTCCATAAAATCATAGGGTAATGAAAGGTGAATAACACTGATGTTTAAGTACCTCACCCTGGTTGTAAGCCTAAACTTGACATAAACTGTAAACTTGTCCCTCAAATCTGATTGGTTGATTGGAAAGTTGATCCAGGATCAACAAAGATGTTGATCCAGGAACATGTGGTACTTGGTGAAATCACGTTCACCAAATACTACCAGAGACACAGAACCTCCCCCCACATACACATCGAAATGTTGTAAAGCCCAAATTAATGCCAACAACTCCTTTTCAATGGTTGAATAATTTCTCTGACACAAATTAAACTTCTTAGAAAAAAAACGAATTGGTCGATCAATGTCATTGTCATCCTTCTGCAATAACGCAGCTCCGGCACCCAGCCCACTCGCATCCACCTTTAAATGGAAAGGACGGTCACAACGGGGTGCCGTTAACACGGGAGCAGAACTCCGCAAAAGTTTGGCATTATCAAAAGCATTTTGACAATTTGAGGACCATTCATATTTCTGTTTGCCTTTTAACAAATTCGTTAAAGGAGTAACCACTGTTGAGAAATTTTCACAGAACTTCCGATAGTACCCATTCATTCCAAGAAATCTCATTAACTCTTTCTTTGTAGAAGGAACAGGGAAATTATCAATGGCCTGGACTTTTGCCCGAACAGGACACACTTTACCTTGTCCTACCACATTTCCCAAATAAACCACAGTAGCACGTGCAAATTCACATTTCGCTAAATTTACCGTCAACTTTGCTGTCTCGAGACGGGAAAATAAAGCTCGCAAATTGACAAAGATGTTCCTCCCATGTCTGGCTATACACTACTACATCATCCAGATACACAGCACATCCCTCTAGCCCAGAAATTACCATATTCATCAGGCGCTGGAATGTAGCTGGAGCGTTTCTTAGACCGAAACTCATACGTTTATAAGAATATAATCCAGAAGACGTTGTGAAAGCACAAACTTCCTGAGCACGAGAGGTAAGGGGTACCTGATAATATCCCTGAAGTAAATCAATCTTCGTAACAAACTCAGCTGACCCCACCGAATCAATGCAGTCTTCAATTCGTGGAAGCGGAAAAGAGTCGGATTTAGTAACAGCGTTCAATCTTCTATAATCGGTACAAAACCTAAATGTTCCATCCGGTTTCGTAACTAGAAGACAAGGAGAAGCCCAACTAGAACTAGATCGTTCCGCAAGTCTATTCTCCAAAAGATACTTAACCTCCGCTTCCAAAAGTTTTTGTTTTTCAGGAGACACACGATAAAATCGCTGCCGAATAGGTTGGGAGTCACCGACATCAATATCATGCTGAATCATGTCAGTACACGGAGTATCAGAAAAAAGCACTTGAAACTCTGTTGTCAGATGTATTAATTCCTTACCATTATCTTGAGATAAATGCCCAAGCATAAACTCCAATCTCTTTAATTGCTCAGAATTATGGAGCCTAGGTTGAATTAAATATTCGTCAAAAATATCCTTCTCAACTCCATCTAACAAAGAACCAGTTTCACCCCTTACGGCAAACGCAACGGATTTAATTTCAGCACCTCCGACAGCGACATTTGGTCCAGTTGCACGGAACAAATAAGGCTTCAATAGATTTACATGGCACAGCTGAGCCTTCTTCTTCCTGTCCGGAGTGGAAATCATATAGTTTTGTTCAGAAAGTTGTTCAAGCACAGTATAAGGTCCAGAAAATTTTGCAGCAAAAGTGGAACCAATCATTGGAAGCATCACCAAAACCTGATCTCCAGAATTTAATTCCCTGTTTTCTGCCTTTTTATCAAACCAGGTTTTCATTTTTGATTGTGCCTTGCCTAGATTTTCACGGGCTACGGTACCGGCCCAATGCAACCTATATCGGAACCCGTTTACGTAATCCAAAAGATTCACAGGCGGTTCAGTTTCCAATAAATCCTCACACAACAGCGCGAGCGGTCCCCTTACTTTATGTCCAAATTTTTATGTCAAACTTTTCATCTCATATTCTGTTTTAACAGATTCAAACAATGTTCTTAGCTGCGCATAATTTTTTTGCTCTACAATCAAATACTCCCGGGAAATCGATGGAACAAGCAAAGACAACTTCTTAGAAAGATCATTAGGAAATTCCTCTTGGTCTTCATACTCATCCATATCTTTGTTCTTACTCATCGCTCGTGTTATAGCACAGGAACAGAAAACCTCGGGCAGTTCTCGCTCACATTTGTCTGATTCTACCAAACAGACCAGAGTGGTTTTAACAACGGGAAACACTTCCGTACCCCATATTTTACTCCCAGCCAGATTACTTCCCAGAATCAAATCCACCCCCTCGATAGGCAAAACTGATCTTAATGCGATTTCTACCTCTCCTTTCACAACCTCAGAATCTAGCTGAACTCAGTGCAGAGGAGCCGGAAATATATCTAATCCAATCCCTTGAATCAGAACGCTTTTACCCGTATTTGATTTAGAAGAGAACGGCAACTTCGAATCCAATAAGAAAGATTCTGATGATCCCGTGTCACGTAATATCCTAACAGGTACCCTCATCAAATCTTTCAAAGACACAGTCCCCATAGTTATGAACGGTTCGTATCCTGCTTGCAAAAGATCCGTATTCCTTTCGTAAGTCTTTACTTCTCCTGCATCTGATTTTAACCGTAATCCGGCAGTAGACAGCGCGCACTCGCAGGGAAACTTAAACCTCAAACCGGAGCTGATTTCTGAACTGGACAGCATCATGTCGATAAGACGCCGCTGTGCATGATGTGAAGGTAAAGCCAGTTATTTTACACTCCCCAAGGATGAGCATGTGAAGAATCAGTGGTTAAAATTCATCTTTACCAAGATATCACAGCAGTATAATCCTAAACTATTTCTGTGTTCCCTTTATTTTATAGTATAGACGACTGCTTCTCAAATCTCGGGAGTTCAATGCAGGATTCACAAACCGCTTGCTCTTGAAAGATGGTGTTCAAAATACTTCGTTTTGACTTTTATATCGTGTATATCTCCTGCTAACTGGCTAACTCTCATTATCACTGTCTAACTGAAATACTTCTGCTGATCAGCTGTGGGCCACTATTATCGAGTCGTCCTTGCGATGGAGGTTGAATAACTAGTTCTTCTAATATTTCATCACAGGACTCGCGCTCGCATTAATATGGTAAAATCAACGTCATTGTTCGTTACTGTGTTTAGTTTACGGTGTAGGAAGCCTCAGGACACACAGATCTGTCGGTGTTATGCAATGGGCGTTTTTGTTCTTGACCTTTTTTTTACAGTCTATGTTCTCGATGCGCTTAGGCTCTGGAGACGCGCTGTACACGGGTAGGCCAATCACAACAGACTGAGCTGTCTGGCCAATCAGAGCAGATAAACTCGCGAAAAGGAGGGATTTAGAGAGACTGATTCATTTGACGAGCTGTTTTGAGAATCATGGAAAATGTGATGATGTGCAAATGTATATTGTGAGGAAATTAAAGAGTTTTTTTTTTACTTTTGATGCGTGTAAACATGTTGTAGGAGACTACAACAACATTAGGAAACTTAAAAAATACCATGATAGGGGCACTTTAAAAGCCAGTTGCACTCACTGCATGGCGGATTGCTTTTTACATGGCGGAATTTGCAAGCTGAAAAACTGAACGCTTCTCTAGCAAGGAAATGGATCTGCTCGTGCGCGAAGTTAAAGCGCCCAAGCAGACCATCTACGGGACAAGCCGGATTCCACCATATCTTTATGTACACAATAATATTTTTTTATTATTTGGCATGTTTGTGTGCTGCTGTGTGTCCCTGTGTTTGTAATAATCAGAGTGTACGTGCGTTGTGCACCCGCCTATAGGCGCATATTATTAATGCTCCCTTTAAATAACAAAAAATAAATACTGCACCATTAACTATTTATACTGCGCCGCTGTCTATTTCAGTTGCCTCAAAATAGCAATGCACCAATGCTTAAAACAACATGGCGCAGGACGTGAAAATGATAACTGCGTCGTGCTGAAACTAGCAACAAATACTTGTCGCCGAGTGAATGCTAAGTCCACAAGTGTTCACCCAACACAGTACCAAGAGTTAGATTCGATTTTTTAGTTTGTCATGATTATACAGGATTTCTCACCTGATTTGTCTTTATGATTCCATTGTAATGTAGAAATATCTTAATCCATATATTCGTTTTTTTTTTTTGTTGTTTTTTTTTTTTGTTGTTGTTGTTGTGCAGGCCATGAGGACTCTGAGGTGGAAGCCACACCTGGGTTCTGTTACGCTGGACGTGGAGCTCGAGGACAGAACCATCGCAAACCTCACAGTGTCTCCTATCCATGCTGCCATTATTTTACACTTCCAGGACAAAGGTGTGAAAAATTTGTTTACCCAAAAATTATTTCTTCACCCTTATGTCATTCCAAACCTGTATAGGTTTTTTTTGTGGAACACAAAAAAACTTTAGTAAAAAATGGGTATGGTTTCTACATAAAGTAAAAACCAACTCTTGCTGTCAAGCTCTAAAAAGGACAAAAAAAGCACTGTTTGTACGACAAATGCAAAATATTCCAAGCTTTCACTAAAGATGAAAGTGTACAATCACTGACATCTTTAAAAGGTCTAATAGAATTTTCATTTTGAGTGAAGAATAATACAGGGCCTGTTTACACCTATTAACTTCATAGGTTTTCTCTGATTGGATAGGTATTAGATCATGACATGAAAAGATCAGGTGTAAATGCCCTCTAAAACACATTTGAGATGGATTTAAATCCAATCACTCAAACACATCAGGAGGTGGTTTGAGACTCATTCCAAACAAAACTGGACAAGTGTAAATGCATATGGTTGTTGAAACTACATATATGTAAATTTTACTTCTCCTGAAATGGTAAAAAAAAATTAGTGTGAGATAGCGTGTTATAGGGTACCGGCTCCCGGTAGCCAGATATGACAGTGCTACTGCAAAACGCATCACCACATATGGTCCGCTGCTGGTGAGTAGCCTTAGCAATCCGACGCGCAAACTGAAAGTTTGGCATTGCATCCTGAAACTTGACACACAGTCATAAAGTTGTCAAGTCACCTTTATTTATATAGCGCTTTTTACAATATAGATTGTTTCAAAGCAGCTTTACAGTGATAACAGGAAAATAATGCAACAAAGTTTCTTTCTGCAGTACAGCAGATCTAGAAGACATCTAGAGTTGCATAGTCCAGCTTAAGTAAGTTCAGTGATGGTTCATTTTTGTTGTAAAAAAGTTATTAATTTAGTTAATATAAAAAAAATATATATATATATAAAAAAAAAAGTGTATATATATATATATATATATATATAGCCGCTCTGGAGAAAACAGTGATGTCATCTTCCAGCTCAGTTCAGTTCTCATATAATGGGGTCAATGCAGGCAGATCAATAGTATTGCTGAATATTAAGTTACCCCAACTAACCAAGGCAAAGCCAAAGGTGATGGTGGCAAAGAACCAAAACCAAAACCAAAAAACGGTGTATGATTATGATTTAGGCAGCATTACAAGTCAGAATTCAGATTGGATCAGAACATTCAGAATATTTATCCAGTTCCATCTGGTTGAATTCAATTCAATTCAATTCAAATTTCTTTGTATAGCGCTTTTCACAATACATTTTGTTTCAAAGCAGCTTTCCAGAAAGTGCATTTCAGAAATGTACAAAGAAAAATACAGTTAGTTAATCATGTATTAATTTAGGGCATAACATATCACCGGCGTTGAGTCGTCTCTTCACAGGCGTCGAGTTGTCTCTTCACAGGCGTTTAGTCATCTCATCACAGGTGTTGGGGCATCTGAAGTCTCCATGAGAGGCTGGATACAAACTGGAGCTGGCGAACGCTATTTACCTCGGGACTAGCGTCGCGAGATAACAGCAGAAAAGCAGATGGGAAATAATTAGCATAGCTGCTGTTCATAGTATTAATGCATTCGATCTGATTCAGCAGTAGTATAAAAGGTAAGCATTATGTGAATGCTTGGTTAAAGAGATGCGTCTTTAATCTAGTTTTAAACTGGGACAGCGAGCCTCAACTGAGCCTCGAACTCGAACAACTGAGCCTCGAACAATATCAGGAAGGCTAATCCAGAGCTTCGGAGCTAAATGTGAAAATGCTCTCCCTCCTTTGGTGGATCTGGATATCCTAGGAATGACCAGAAGCCTCGAATTTAGTGATCTTAAAGAGCGCGATGGATTATAGGGCGATAGAAGATCCGTTAAATAGACTGGAGCTAAACCATTTAGGGCTTTATAAGTCAGAAGCAATACCTTGTAATTAATACGGAACTTTATAGGTAACCAATAAAGTGATGATAAAATCGGTGTTATATGATCATATTTTCTTGATCTAGTAAGAACTCTAGCGGCTGCATTTTGGACTAACTGTAGCTTGTTTATTGAAGATGCAGGACAACCAGCTAATAAAGCATTACAGCAATCTAGTCTCGAGGTCATGAATGCATGAACTAACTTTTCTGCATCAGAGACTGATAGCATATTACGTAGCTTAGCAATATTTCTAAGGTGGAAAAAGGCTGTTTTTGTAACATATGAAATATGCTTTTCAAAAGACAGGTTGCAGTCTAGTATAACACCTAGGTCTTTTACTGTAGCGGATAAAGTCACAGGGCATCCTACTATGTTAAAGTTGTGTTGTGAGAGGTTTTGTGGATGGTTTTTAGAACTGATAAGTATTACCTCTGTCTTGTCTGGATTTAATAAAAGAAAATTACGCGTCATCCAATCTTTTATATCTTTAACACAATCTGTAAATTTGGATAATTTAGCATATTCATCTGGCCGTGATGAAATATATGAGTAGCTATTACTGATGTATTTTATGTTAATAAATCTTGATTGTTTTTCTTTATTAGGCACATGGACCTTGGAAGAGCTGAGTGGCATCCTGGGCGTACCTCAAGAGATGGTGCGCAGGAAGTTGGCGCTGTGGCAGCAGCAGGGTGTGCTGCGGGAGGAAGCCGGAGGTCGATATACTGTCCAGGAGACAAGCTCTTGCAGAGAGAGATCTGACAGAAGTGTCATGCTCATAGACAGTGATGAGGAGGGAGACTCCAACACTGCAACACAGTCTGAACAGAGAGAAGAGAAACTACAGGTTAGTTATACTCTTCCAACACTTGTCATAACGGTGACACTTTACAATAAGGTTCATTAGTTAACATTAGTTAATGTATTAACTAAGATGAACCAACCATTAGCATTCCATGTGTTACTGTATTTGTTAATCTTTGTTAACGTTAGTTAATAAAAATACAGCTGTTCATGGTTAGTTCATGTTAGTTCACAGTGTTAACAAGTTACTAATGTGACTACAAGTTACTAACTAATGTTAACAAGATTTTAATAAGTATTAGTAAATGTTGAAATTAACAGTAACAAAGATGAATAAATACTGTGTACGTGCAGTTCATTATTAGTTTATGTTAACTAATGTTGTTAACTAATATTAAGTAACGAACCGTGATGTTAACTAACGGAAAGTGTTACCGTCATAACGCAATAATGTAACACTGCTCAGGGCCTTACTTGCATGTAATGCTAAGTTAATGATAAACAATTTTCCCTTGTTGTTTCTCAGCTGTTCTGGGCGTACATTCAGGCCATGCTGACTAACCTGGAGAGCATGACTTTGGAGAGGATCCACTCCATGCTTCGAATGTTCGTGGCCGCCGGACCTGGAGTCACTGAGATGGATGTGAATGAGCTGCAGGCCTTCCTGCAGAAGAAAGTCAGAGCCCACCAGCTTATTGTGTCCACTGGTGTCTACAGACTACCTAAGACCACTCAATAGTCAAAAACCAGTAAGCGGAGACCAGAAAAATGATGATGTCAAAGACACAAATTGTTCATTGTGCAAAATAATAAAATTATGACATGTTTGTAATCTCTTGTTGCAATTTTTTTGGTTTGTAAAATGTAGTAGGGTCTGGGGCTGGCACTAGTGAAAATGCTTTTAAGATTGTGTTTTAAATTCAAATTCAAATTCAATTTTTGATTGACAAAATTTTGAATACAAATTATCAGCCTAACAATTTGAGGGAGGCAAAAGGGTTTGTCCTTCTTTTGCTTAATGGGATAGTTGAAATTCTGTCATTATTTACTTACCCTCATGTCGTGATGTTTGCTTTATATGATGAATAGATTGAATTTAGGCTTTTATTCATATATAAACATTCATCAACTCACAGATCAGTCGTGGTAAACGGAAGCTCAAGCATGTTCGCTTGACGTGGGAGAACCAATGAGGTTCATTCTCGTGTGTTACACATCACTTTTGAGATTCCGCATGAGGGTTGTTCTCGTGCGTCAAGCAGGTTCAGTTGAACTTCTGATTATGTTCGCTGATCGAAATAAAAGACTAAATCTGTTCATCATATAAAGCAGTCAAGTCTCTTCAGAAAATTTGGACTAAACCTCTCAATTCATATGGATTAGTTTTACATTTTCTTTATGAACTTTTTGAAGCGTCAAAATTGTAGTTGTGTAGCTGCCAATTGAGGTACAGAAAGCACTCAGATTTTATCAAAAAGATCTTCATTTGTGTTCCGAATGTTACGGGTTTGGAACGACATGAGGGTTGCTCTAAATGTTGCCCTAAAGGTTTAAATGCTGTCCAAATAGGCGGCCGTAAAAGACAAACCATGCAATATCTGGTCCATGAGCCTCTGAAAAGTGTCTGGAGCCCCATGCAGGCCAAATGGAAGTACCCTAAAATGAAACAGCCCCCATGGGGTTCTAAAGGCAGTCAACTCTCTAGATTGTGAAGTGAGAGGAATTTGCCAATATCCCTTGGCAAGGTCAATGGTGGTCAGATATTTGCTTTGACCTAGGCGTTCAATTAGGTCACGGATACAGAGTTCAGGTATCTAAAATCAATACAGAATCGTAGGGTTCCATCCAAAACCACTGGGTTGCATCATTCACTTTTAGAAGGCTCGATGATTCCCAACGTCAGCATCAGATCAGTCTCTTTCCTCAAAGAGGCTCGTAACCGCTCAGGTTTTCGATAACTCATCCTTTTAACAACAGCCCCACCTTTCAAAACAATCTCATGTTCAATCAAGGTTGTGGTTCCCGGATACTCAGAAAACAGGTCAGGGTGACAAAGAGCTGTCACTTGCGTTTGGCGATCCTTCTGCAAATGATTCCGCATGTTCCGCAACTGGCTGAGGCAAATATTGCACCACCAGTTCCTCTTCCTCCCTCACATTTCGAATCATCAGAACTTGCGACTCTTTCTCAGAAGGAGGAATCCACTCCTTCAACAAATTAATATGCAATACTTTACTAGGCGGTCCATACCTGATGTAACAATTTCATTAGTGGTTGGTCCAAGTTTCCTTCTGACCTCAAACGAACCTTGCCATTTAGCCAACAGTTTACTTTCATTACTGGGCAGCATCACCAATTCCTTCTGACCCAGTTCAAAGCTGCGCTTACGAGCAGACTGATCATATCAGGTTTTCTGGTGTGTTTGCGCCTCAGCCAAATGCGATTGGGCCAATGTCGACATTCTCTCCAATCGCTCTCGCATCTGCACTACATAGGACACAACATTCATCGGCTCAGCCCTTTCCTGGTCCCCTTCCCATATTTCTCGAAGCAGAGCCAGAGGACCTTGTACCTCATGTCCATATAAGAGCTCAAAAGGGGAAAAACCTGTAGACGACTGTAGCACCTCTCTATAGGCGAACAGAAGGTAGGGAAGCCGTAGGTCCCAGTCTTTACCGGAGTCACAGACATGCTTGCGAAGCATCTGTTTAAGGGTCTGGTTGATTCTTTCGGTAAGGCTGTCGGTCTGGGGGTGATAAGGAGTTGTTCTTAGGTTTACAAACTGCTGGACATCAAGAGTCTGTTTCACTAGGGTAGACATGAAGTTGGTTCCTTGATCTGTCAAGATCTCACACACGGGAACCCAACTCTGGAGAACAATTGCACAAGACAAGTCGACACATACTTTGCTTTAATAGACTTCAGAGGAAACACTACTGGATATCTTGTAGCGTAGTCTGTTACAACAAGCATAAATCTGTTACCTGTGTGACTTCTTTCAACAGGTCCGACAACAGTCTTTCAAATGGGGTGCCTATGATTGGAAGCGGTTGGAGAGGAACATGACACGGGCTATATGCAGAGACTTTTTGACATTCCGGACAACTTCTACAATACTGTGTTACCTCTTCCTTCAAGCCGGGCCAATTGAAGTGTCTTCTAATCCTAGTAGGGCTGTTTTCGACTAAGGATTTTCATAGTCGAATCTGATTCGTTAGATTTTGCCGTAGTCGAATGATAGTCGAACCTTTTTTTTTTTTAGATAGCAGCTAGATTTTTTTCCATTTCAACTGTTATAGGACAACTTCGTTTGAATAAACGAGCAGACACTGATTGCTCTACGTTTACTTAAAGTTAACAGCAAGACAACTAACAGTGAATGTGCTTTCCATTAAATGAATCACATACATGAAACAAATCCTTAAAATTTTTTTTAAAAAAGGGCTATTCTGGTGGGTGCGG
The DNA here is from genome assembly GCA_031834385.1 of Semotilus atromaculatus. NCBI lineage: Eukaryota > Metazoa > Chordata > Actinopteri > Cypriniformes > Leuciscidae > Semotilus > Semotilus atromaculatus. The sequence continues at coordinate 12,001,805 of JAULUF010000049.1, read as the reverse complement.
TGGAGACGCGTTCGTGTAACATAAAAGCGCTGCCAATAAAGCACCTACAATCTGTCACAAAGAACCGGCAAAAGTAATGATTATGAATGTAAAATATAGCAAGGGGAAGTGTTTTCTTTCTTCAGTGTCGGCTACAAATATGAAGTTGACGGTGCTGACTCATGATCTTCGCAGTAGTGAACGCGCCAGAGAGAAATGCACATTTCATACAGATTACATAAGCAGAGCAGTCTGTGTCTGTTTTCATTGGTTTTGAATTGTTCTGTTTAAAAGTAGACATGTCTGTGAGAGAGGCTACCTTATACACTGAGCTTCGGTTCATTTATGAGACGAGCTCCAGTTCAGGCGCCGGCGCCTCCGTTTCGTGATTATCTATCGTCTGCTATATTTACTTCTTATTTATTAAATCCAGGCAATTGGTTGATGAAACATTGATTAAAATTAAGATACAATTAATATGAAACGAAATTCACTTTAAAGAAAGGTTTTGTGCTTTCTGTTTGATGTCTCTGTGAAAGTTTTAAAGCATCTTTTAGGGCTGCTTTCAGAGCGCTCACGTCCGTAACATTGTTTTTTCCTCATAAATGCGAACACGAAAAATAAAATAAAATGAATATTTTATGTTCTGTGGAGACTACAGTTTATCATAATTTGTATTCTGAAGAATATGTAATGCCGGTACATTTTCCATTACTCCCCAACACTGATATTATATAACCTTCTGCAAGATATTTTAATAACACGGTTTTGGCGGTTATAGAGTTCAAATGACGATGTTCAACTATAACCGTCGGTCTCACACTTATATAATAACCGTCACACCCCTACTTGTAAAGTTAAATGATATGCCATGTTGGTTGTCGTCGTGTGATATGAAAGAAGCTGCTGACACAACTTGCACTTAACTTTCTTTGGGTCATCTTTAACCTTCTCGAAATACTCCCACACTTTTGATGATTTTTTTGAAGCCATTGTGAGCCAATAAATCCGTAAATGCTAACAAATGCGGTCTGGACGTCACAGGCCTGTAGTGTGCTGCTGCTCATTGGTTACATAACACTTCCCTACTATTCGACTATGAGCTTCATAGTCGAATCAGACCTCTCCGAATCGAATCATCGAATCCTCGACTATTAGAAGTCAGCCTTAAATCCTAGCATGGGTTTTACATTTCCCCAGGTGGCCAACCCAGGGAAGCCTTTTTAATATTTTAATATTAGCCTTTTTAATATTAAAACACCCAGGATACGAACACGAAATGGGCATTTTAAACGATAAACTGACTCAAAGACATTTGAGTCTATATGGTCCACACATTTGAAAACACTGACTTGGTACTTCCGCCTACTCGTGACCTTTTCAATGTAATTGCGTATTACGTGACGTTGCGAACGCGCATCACAGGACAGAGTAATTAATGTTAGAATATATGTAATATATGTAAATAGCGTGATCTGTAACCCAAGGTATCTGCAACAAATGTTTAATCAATAAAACCTAGGAAGAACGCATGTATGCATGAGTGAGTGTTCTCAGTTACCGTCCTTTTGTGTGGCCACGTCATCGGCCATCACAGGCAGTAGATGGTCAACTGAAGGCCTTTTCTGATGATCACCATGTTCCCAGAACATACAGTATGAAATAGGATGAGAGCTGAATCATCAGATCAAACTGCTTTTTCCATTGCTCAGTGTCCAAGACTGAGCTCTTGACACAAGGTTATGCATCTGGGTTGGCTTTGGATGAAAGTGGATTCATGGCAACCACTGTAGTTTCCAGCTCTGTGGAACACCGTTTGTGTTGATTCTGGGTAAAAAAGGTGCTGTTTTATTATTTAAAACACATGAAAATGCTGTGAAGTGTCTAATCCCTCCATGAACATTGACTTTGGAATAGTGATCTTTTTTCAGAGTGGTTTATTATTTTTGAGATTTTTGGGGGCAGCTGTCCTCCTAAATAGAACTCTTAATTTACAACCACATGACATTTTTCTTTGCCAAAATAATTAAAAGATTAATCATATAATTTTGTTTTTCAGAAAAACAAGGGATTTGAAAAAGTTTTATATTCATAGAATAAAAATAACTCAAAAGAAACCCTCATATATTACCTTTTAGAATATTGATCTCACAATAAACTTTGAAACTCTTTCAAACATGAGATCACAAAACAAAAAGTTTATAAAAAAAAAATTCAAAGCTTTTCAAATGCATGTAACTGCCCTAATATTATATAGCACCTTGTTTTATTTATTTGTAACATTTTAGTTGTTGTTGTTATTCTTTGTTTTACATAGTCTGAACTGTACCTCAATGCCTTGTATTTGTCTTGTATGTTTTGCATTGTGCTTGTCTGTGATTTAACTAAATAAAAAAAGTTGTCCTCCTAGTTACAAATTAACTTGTCAGACCTCTAATGGCAACTTAAAAAATGCCAATTCTAGTGTTCACTGTTCAACAGGGATTTTATCTGGTTTTGTTGCAAATTGTTACTCTCAGCATTTGTCACATGTATATTATAATTTGATATATAAATAGTGTATATTATTGGATGATATATAAAATCTAAGTGACAATATACATATTAAATAGAATAATAGGGATGACAGGCAGGCTAATGTTATTCTGTAAACAGGGGCACAACTGCACATTTGCTGAGGGGTATGCAAGAACAGTTGGCACCAGTGTTGTAAAGTTTAATTTTTACTTATTAAATGTATGCATCATCTTTTATGTCAAATTCTTACATTTGATCAATACATTTAATTATAATAATAAAACGGGCTGTTACCAATCAAATTAAATAATTTAGCCTATAGACTGCAAAATTTCAACTGCAATAAATAGCCTAATGTTATGAGAATAATATTTTAAATAAATGTTTATACTTTTAATAATACTTAACTAATACTTTTAAACATGAAACTATATATCCGCCAGTAGCCTAAGTGGCGCCAAGTGCCCGTCTTAAAGCTGCTAAAGGACGGTAACTGTGGATACCGTCATTCAGAATCACAGATTCACTTTTTGAAAGTTTGACCAACATAAGAATTTTCACCGGAAAATGTCTTCTGAACAAGTAAGTAACATCCATTTTTGTTCTGATCAACTAAGGGGGAAAAAGCATTCGACATGACAAGCGATCGTTAGATTTAATCAACGCGATTTACAGCAACCGTGCAAATTATACTTTGTTCTCAAATTGTTCATGTTAACAACATCAGCATTGCGTGACTAACGTTACATGTGTTTTATGGTTACCTGTGTAGTTCAGAATTCATATTCTCCATAATAGCTAAACGAGAAAGGCACAACAAAGGAAACTCCATAACTGTGTGAATTAAGAAAACGTACTGTTACACGATTGAACTATTGAAATGTCTTGTTAAGCAGAAAAAAGCCGTCTCTTCTTCCGTTTTGAACCCCTTCAAAATACGGAGTTCACGCACCTTTCAAAAGCCCCGCCGATGTTTATCCTTGTGTTCGCATGAGACGGTTTCTTTCTCTTTCTCTAGCCACCTTAAATCCGAAGTACAAAGTACTTCACTGGAATTATTACAAGCTAACCGTTTTGAATCTAGCCATGGCAAGCAGATAGTTTTGAACACTGCCTGAAGATGTTTTTTTTTTTTTTTTATAATTATTTTGGATTATTTTTAACTTAAAAAAAGTTACGGACAGCAGCTTTAATAAAAGTAATTTGTTCAAACGATTCGTTTAAAGCTCTGACCAAGCCATGGTCCAAAGCCTCAAGGGAGGAAAGGATGCTCATGCTCGTCAACCACTGCTCGTGATTTCGGAAGTCAGGAGGGGGGAAAAGAGGGCTACAAGGTCATGGCAGTGACCCAATCCCAACAAGGCAGATGGACCACCTGGGAGGCTGTCACCGACAGGTCCATCACATGGTCTGATCTATGGAAGTTGCCCCAAGCAAGGCTAAGTTTCTTGATCAGAGCCACGTATGACACTCTCCCAAGCCCCCCAAAAAATCTGCACCACTGGTACGGCTCAGAGGAACCCTGCCAGCTTTGCGGCCACCAATGCCCCAGCCTCCAGCACATCCTCTCTGGTTGCAAGACTGCGCTGACTCAGGGGCGCTACGGGTGGCGTCACGACAGAGTCCTGCGAAAGCTAGCAGAAGCCATCGAAGTTCACTTCTAGCCTGTGTGCTGTGCCAGCTCACCAAAATCACACCCGCCCATCCAGTTTGTTAGACAAGGGGGGGAGGCACTCAGTAGCACAGTAAGAGAGAGGTCCTTGCTGACACCTGGAGGAGAGTGGGCCCTTAGAGCTGACCTGGATCGCCAGTTGAAGTTCCCTCAGGAGATCGCCATAACCTCCCTCCGGCCAGACATTGTGGTTTGGTCCATCGCCACGAAGACGGTCGTTATGGTCGAACTGACGGTGCCATGGGAGGATGGGCTGGAGGCTGCCTTTGAAAGGAAAAAGGAGAGGTATGCGGAACTGGCAGCTGCATACGCACAGGCTGGGTGGAGAGCATACACCTAGCCGGTGGAAGTTGGCTGCAGGGGCTTCACTGGAACCTCCATCCAGCAACTCCTTAAGACACTTGGCATCAGAGGTACCAAACTGGAGAGAGTCCTCAAAGTGCTGGCAGAAGAGGCAGAGCAAGGGAGCTTTTGGCTCTGGCTCCGTTGAAAGGACAAGGTTTGGGGGAAAGATGGATCCTAAGGCTGGCAGCAAGTTACGGACCGCAGCTTTAATAAAAGTAATTTGTTCAAACGATTCGTTTAAAGCTCTGACCAAGCCATGGTCCAAAGCCTCAAGGGAGGAAAGGAAACAGCTGCTCCACCACCCGCAGGTGTTCCGGGATCAAAGGAGCGAAACATCCGTGAAGGGTGGCTCCCAGCTGACGACCCTGCAGCCGGACCAAATAGGCACTGGCGGAAGTCCGTCAGGCAGAAATTCCTTGCAGGTGGTCTCACCTGTCCTTAAAAACTCTGAATCATAATCATTCAGTAACAAAACAGCGAGAAAAAAAAAAAGGATTGTTTTCTTTTGGAACTTTTTTCGGCGGTAAAATAATCTAAATATAACTTAGTAATATAACTAAAACAGTCAATAATGTGTCTAAAATGTAAGCAACTTAATAAATAGGCTACTTGTTTATGATAATAAACATTTATGATCATTAAATAGGCTTCGTGATGATAGCCTATTCAGCAAAACAAATCCCTTGGTTGTGGTTAGGCCTATGTAACTAGCTAGCCTATATCATAGGTTAAAAAAAAAATTCTCAACCTTTTGGAATTTTTACCTCAGTATGTTTCTTCTGTGAGAATATTGTGTTGCGCTCATTTCGATTTCTCCACGAAAGAAAGTCTCTCTCACAAAGAGACTAATTTCCTTGAAGGCGGGTAGCCTACTCTGTTGAAGTTTAAAACTATCGGATCTGCCCAGAGTCACTCTGACTGCCATAACCAATCGCTAACGTTTGGTTGTGACGTATGTCTACAACTCAAACTAGCGCACATCATTGTCTTCGTTCTCAGCCACTCCCTCCTGTTTGCTGATTGGTCCGGTAAAAAATTTATTGGAAAAAAAAACAAGAATGCAGTAAACCCAGAGTAGTACTGAAGGAAAATGAATATTGAGCGGAAGTACGTAGGCGGGCGGAGCCAGGCTAACGGAATGTAACTAATACAACCAGAATCATTCTGGCGCTTCGATGCTTCCCTAGTTATTTTTAAGCTACTTGTCTGGCTGGGCAAGTACAATTCTCTTTCACTTGCCCCATCAAAAAAAAAAAAAATGTATTCCAGAGAAGCAAACAAGCGTAAATGTCGAGCACTGAAATGCAAAGTTGAACCAAAGTTAACCGTTGTTAAATGTTGATCAATTTAAAGACTTACATTGACAAATAAATAAATAAATATGTTAAGCTTATCATTTTACCTTTTCCTGAGCCCCAGAACGCTTCCCACATCTATCCATTTCTGGTCATGGGACATACTTAAAAGTAGTCAGAAGTTAAGAGGTTGATATTGATATAATAAAATAATCAGTTAAAATGCTAAACAAAAGTACAAAGGCAGGTTTGGACCTTATTGTTTTAATGTGTTTTTTTGTGTTTTGTGTTTTGAACACTGGGGCCGAAGCCTTTACTAACTGGGTGAGGGGAACACAGTATGTGCGGTGAGGTTGACACTGCTTCTGCACTCACAACAGACCCCCTGAACAGAAAGAAGGGCAGGAAGAAAGTCTGAAGAGCTTGTTGCTCGTGAGCGCGGACTCGATGGCAAACACGCAGGGGGCGCCTGCCGTGGGGCCGCCTTCCTGGGGAGACATGACTTGAAAGCTTCGTCTTCTTTTTTCTTGTCGTCGCATTGTTGCTGCATCAATGCAACACTTGGGCCAAATAGGCTCTACCGGGGTGACCGCAATGCACCTCTTCTCACTGTCAGGAAGGCCCAACAGGTTCAGCCACTTGTGCACTCTCCCACCATAGAAAGCACCATGGAGCACCCGCAGGTTTGGACGGCCTGACTCGTAAAGTGTTACGGGACGAGGTCATTAACGGTAATGATCTCCTTCCACAGCACGGGTGAGGGGGATCCCTTGTCCAACTGTTGGCATAAGTCATCCAAAATCTTCGCCTGGTAAGCGGAGAGAAGGGAGGAAACATTCAGGGCCCTGACAGCCAAGGCCGAGGATCTATAAGCGGCCTGATCACCCATGCCGAGAGCCACCATATCCTTAACCTCTAGACCCGCAAGACCGTGTTTAAGATCAAGTGGGTCGCTCCAGTTGTGCCTCATGTGCTTCGCGCACACTGGGAGGACGGAGAAGAGTTGTTTCCTCGGATCTAGAGGGGGTCCCAGCACTTTCCCGTCATAAATGTCCCTTTCCTGGTCGATGGCGCTCTGTGGAGCCGGCCACTCAATGTTAAGGCGAGCGACTGCTTTTCACACCTCCAGGAGGATGGACTGAGGCAAGGCCATGGGGGCGTTGCCCTGGGGAACACCAAAGGACAGGATGGCCTCCTTGTCCTCTGAGACCCGTCATCATCATCACCAGAACTGTCCGGTTCGTAGACGAGCGGGAGGTTGCCCGTGAAGATGTCCTCTTCTGGGAATGCAGGATTGGGCTGGTCAGCCCAGATAAGAGAAGTCATCGTCACCGTGTCTCTCATCCGAGTCAGAAAAGCTGAGCTTGACACACTGGGTCGCGGCAACTTTAAGGCGGCGTCACATTAGTTTTTTCGGCAGCATTAGGCAATGACTGCAGTTCTCCGGGTTCTCCAAAGCCTCTTCCGCGTGCTTAAGGCCCAAGAATGGGTGAAGGTCCTTCGCGGCAATCAGCGCACCACACACGGCCGGGCAGGCCAGTGATAAGCTGTTCCCGGGAGAAGTGGCAGATTTAGAGAGCGGCATACCGGCAAAAAATCTGTGGCGGGCAGCCGTGGAAAGGGAAACAGGTGAGAAGATGCGAGAGCGTGGGCGGCTCAGAAGCAAACACAGCTAAACTAGGTAGAACAATAACTGTCATGCCTGGCGGAGGCTGATCTGGCGATTTGTCCTCCTGCAGACACGTAAGGTGAGCAGCGTAAATCCAACCGAACTGTGTAAGTGCAGAGATCGAGAAAAGTGAATGTCAACTGGAGAAAAGTAGCGCATGCAGGCTTTATATGCCCTCAGGTAGGGGGTGAGGCCTTACCTGGCGTTGTCTGTGCGTTTCCGTCTGTCTTGCCAGACTTGGTGCAATTGAATGCTTCTGCAGAGGTCAGGTATGGATGCCCTTCCCATAGGTGGATCTCTCCACTCTATGTTTCAGGGAACCGGGGTTACGACAGTAACCTATTGTTTTTGTGCCACTTTGTCACAGTAACACATTTTGCTTCAACATCTACTTTTGTGCAGTGTGTCTCAACATTTTAAATCATTTTTCTATATTTATCCTACAAAATGATTCTTGTTAGGTTGTTATATTAAACCTCTAACGCTAAGTTGGGGAATTTAGAATGAAATGTAAATGCACCATGTAAAAAATATATTCCATCCTCCCGATCCCGTCTTAATTTGACCAACACATTTGAGCGCGTAAGAGGATTTATCCTTCTCAAATCAAACTTCAATGAGAAAAAATTACCTTTTAAATGAAGAGAACAATCCTGACGTCTTTCTTCCTTGTAGACCAAGTAAATTGCTTGACAGAGTCTCCTGGTGCTTTATATGATGGACTTCTCGCTTCCAACTCCTCAGTGAGACCAGTAGGCTATGTGTGTGTGTCCGTGTGTGTGTGAATTTGGAATGAAACGGCTACAATAGTTTTTACATTGTGCTACTTATAATTATAAATCCCCTGAAATGCATCCTGACTCCATTTAGGAGTGCGGTTAATTGACCTGCAGACAGAGGGAGCCATTAACTAGTGTAGTAGCTGTCATGACGTGTAGGGGGCCGCGCGTGGTGAAGTTGCGCTTATCTGGATGTTCACACTCACACGCGCGGACGCGCACACACTGAATCTCACTGAGGAGTTGAACGCGAGAAGTCCATCATATAAAGCACCGGGAGACTCTGTCAAGCAACTCAGTTGGCCTACAAGGAAGAAAGGCGTCACAAATGGATTCTTCTCTTCATTTAAAAGAGGATTTTTCTCATTGAAGTTTGATTTGAGAAGAATAAATCCTCTAACCTGGCGCGCTCAAACTAGGATTTGTTTGTCAACTTAAGACGGGATCGGGATTTAGGATGGGGTATAGTTTTTACATTGTGGTACTTATTCATGTACTCGTACCGGAATGTAGAACAGAAAATGGGAATATTACCGTAGCGGTGATGCTGCCCGACAATATGAAGTATTCGTGGGCATCGCCGCGCGTCCTCCCCGCGATCCGTATGGCGCAAGAGAAAATTCAGAAGAGCGGAGTTTTAAAGGGACACACCATCAACCTCCTTAATTTTAGCACAGAGATGGCTGGTTCTTGCTCGGAAGTCAAGGCACAGATTATCGCAGTGGACACAAAACTTTACAAAAAACCAGATGCGTTCATCGGACCCGGCTGCACGTATTCGGTCGCGTCCGTCGGACGGTTCGCGTCCCACTGGAAACTCCCCCTGATAACCGCGGGAGGACAAGCATATGGTTTTGATAATTTCGAAGAGTTTAAAACTATTGTCAGGACGGGCCCGACCACCATGAAACTCGGAGACTTTGTCAGTTATCTACACGCGCATTTTAATTGGAGCTCTCGCGCGCTGATGGTCTTCCACGACCTCAAACAAGATGACCGGCCGCATTACTTCCTCGCCGAGGGAATTTACGTGACTCTGCGAGATGAAAACATCACAGTGGAGGCTTTCCCGTACGAAGATCCACAAATTTTCAGTTATAAAGACATCGTCACATATATAAAGGAAAACGGGAGAAGTAAGTTTAGATTCAGTTCAGCAAAGGTTTGTTGACAGCTGCTTTAGCATGGAAAATAAAGTGCCATGGTCCTTTGAAATTAGCCTACCGAATGATTAATTCATATACAATGGTAAGCTATTTACGTTACTCCAGAGTACTTAAAGAATACTATGGTAGGCTACTACAATAATGCATGTCCAAAAATATTGCTCTTCCATTGTTCTCTTTTTGTTAGCCTTACAATCAACAATACATCTTACTCATGTTTAGGCTACATGACACTCCAATCAATGTATTCTAAAGAATAGGAAGGCCATGTTCAGAAAAAAAAAACACACGATGTTCTTTGAGATACTTTGGTACATGAATACAGTAAACATTACCATCTGAATTATTACTATCCAATGGCACCCCATTAAAATGTTCAGGCTACATCTACACAATGTGCACATTTAACTTATTCTATCTGAATTGACCTTTAGGAAATAACTTCAATTAAGTTAACCTAGTGTAACATATTCAGGTTAATTTAGTCAATAATGTTTTTGAGTTAATTGAATAACCATTTAATTTAGAAGTTACCACATGTTCATGTTACATGACAATATATTTTGTAGAGTGTGACATTCAAAATTTTACAATGATGCATCCTTCCATATATAGAAAGATATACAAATCTCTCCATTTTCTGTTAGAAAGCAATCATCACATAAAGGACAGTGGGGAAAAATAAGTGAATTTACATAATACATATGCTATGGTACATCCCAAGATATTTAAAATAAATAGAACTACCATGTACTTTGGAAAATACCATATCAAAATACCAAATTTTTACCATCTGGGTTGGTCACTGCCACCCCTGCACCCACAGACAGTTTACCTTCTTTAATCAATAAAGCATGTTTGTGTTTTTGCACAAACATGGAGTTTTTGCTCCATGGCAACCACACTGATATTCTTGATCCATTATATCTAAAATCTGAAGACTACAATGAGGCATTGATAGCATTTAGGACTTACACCACCTGTGTTCCCCCAGGCTGTATTTTTGGACCTGTGGTGCCCTGTGCAAGTTATTTACAGCACCACCAAAACAGGAGGACATGCATCCTATTCACTGTTAATAAAGCAATGCAGTCAACATCTATTGACTTGTGTTCAGTTATCTACCAAACACGACTTTTAACAGTCCTTTAGAAGTTCTTTAACTATTGAAAATGTGTAGGTAGAATTTAAAATATATAATTCAACAGAAAATATTTAGAATCATTGAGCAGTAGAATAACTTTTTTTTTAGTTCTTTAAAAAATTACAAATGGCCTGGTGTTTTAAAGACCCCCGAAACAAATACACTGAACTTTTATGTTCTTTTATGTTGTTCAAGTAAATGATTACTTGATTACTTTTTTTTTTGTTGTTGTTGTTTTGTTGTTGTTGTTGTTGTTGTTGTTGTTAAACTTAGGAGGCTGCAGAAAACCCTCCAAATTCATTATTTTCAGTTTGATTCCTTGCTTTGTTACAGTGCTTGACATTCTCATAACCCCCTGAGCTGTCAAACACAATTATTGTGGCATGGCTGAAATAATACATGGAATGAGGAGAACACATAATGTCACCAAGGTCTTTGTGTCTTCACTCAGCATATCAGTGTCTTAATTTACTACTTCATTTACTTTTTATTTACTTCCCTTAAGATTCACACAGCACAATTTAATGTAATTTAATGTCATTAATTAAACTAGTTTAGAGTAAATAAGAGAGTTCACAGCTGGTCACTGGTCAGTTTCAATGCATCAACACTAATTACATAATGATACTAAAGTGAATGATGCATTAAGTCCAGATTTTTTGATTTTGTTGTTTATATCAGGATGTGGAGAAAGGCCAACTGCTATTACCCCAAAATGATGATATCAGAGTTAAATAACTGAAGAGAACAATGTTTGCTTGTTTGTTTTTCTCTCTAAAATATATAAATATATTCTCTCTAAAATATTTTAGATTAGTGTGCTCTCAGACAGAGTAAGAAACGCTCGATAATAAAAGAGTGTTGCAACAAATAAACTGATTTTAACATTTCGATTTTTATATCGCTTTATTGGTTTCTCTTTCTAAATATACACACACACAATAAAGTTGCATGGTCTTCTAAAACATAAAATAGGCATTGAAAAAAATATATATTTTCTAGTTTTTTTCCCCTCAAAGCATCAGAACAATTATAAATAGGAATTTATAAGGCACAATGTTTCTTTGACCATAGAGCTGTACCATTATTATGTCTTGTCAGATATTGCTCAGATAGTTTTCACTTTAAAGTAATTTGTTTCTAAATAATATTTTATTATTATGTTTTAAGACAATTATTACTGCTTTGAGATTTGAATGCATTGGATTTTTTGAGTTGAGTGTTGCATATGATGAAAATGTTTGTTAAATAAAATCAATTAATTGTTGAAATTGTTCAAATGAATTGAGGATTTGTCTGGTCAGGGGCTGAAAACATCTGCAGCTGGCAGGCAAGATGCAGCCCATTCAGAATGATCAGACCGCATTTATTGGTTAGATGGTCCTACTGTTTTTCAGTTTTGTATTTCTAGTGCCTTATATATGGAGTTTTGTAAATAATTGACTGATTACATTGTATTTGCCATAGTTAAGACAATTGTTCATGAATTATCAGATGTAGGAATTGTGTTACGCAGCCTGAATGCATTGACCTAAACACAACCGCAGACTACTCATGAACTTGAAGATTAGTTGTTTTAAAATGTCTGAATGATTCATGATTTGGATTTTTTTCATAGTTTATAAACTAGATTTGCACAGTATACATAATTGTTTAAGTTTAGTCATTATAACAAATCCAATCATATAAAGAACCTTTGTCAGTTACATTTTCTACGTTCTAAATATTCATCACTCAATCTAAACAAGTCAGATATATGGTTTCCTTTGCTGAATCCACACTGCCATGGCAACACAAATCCATGTCTCCCAGTGTCTCCTATGAACAAGCAAAGGAAAGCTTGCTTACAGCATTGCACAAAAACATTAATTGTCATTTACAGCCATGTCTTTGGTCTTTGACACTGTTTGATATAAGAATACTTACAGTATGCTCATTTAACATCAATAAATATAAAATAAAAGAAGGTTGAATTACAGTGATGTATGATCCAGTTAATTTTATAGGGATATTAGACTGCCCCCAGATTTCTTCTCTTATCATAACCTCACTGTGTCATGTTTGGCTTTATCCACAGCATAGCCTGTTTACTGAAGTACGTCACCAAAATAAGTGATAGCATCAGCACATTACATTTTTCTGATAATATTTACCTTATTGTTTAGTAGCCTTTGGGAGCCGTTCAACATGTCTAGATGGTTCTGACATTTAACTACCCTGTTATAGTGTGTGAACATTTAGAGTACTTTTATGGCTAATTGCTTGCAGTTGCCATTTTACTGTTAGCTTGATTGGCTGCTTACAGGTCCTGATTAGCCACTCCCTCGTAAGATTCATTTATTAACATATTGCAAGTAATGAGTGAGGCGGTGCCATGTACAACCTTTTGAGCTGGATTTAACTTCAGTAATGCTAAAGTAATCAATCTGAAACAACCGTTTTTTTTTTTTTTTTAATTGCTGTAATATAATATAAGGCAAGCATTTCAGGGTAGGTATAGTGGATTTATTTGTGACACATTTTTAAGCTATGGTAAAAAGAACAAAGTACGTAGAACGGTAGCTATTTTACTTTGTGGAATGTGTATTCTGATTATTATTAATTAATTTGCTATTTGTTGAACATAATTGAACAGTGTTTATATATTGCTATTGCAGTGTTTTATAAAAGTACAGCCACTGTAAAATCACTGTAACACACCACGTTGCTACACTGTCGTTCACTGTAACACACTGTAAAATCACTGTAGCACAGCCGCAAGTGGTTAATTTTTATATATCGGTCTTATATACACTTCATAAGTATAGATGCAAAAACCATTTTAGATGTGTATAACACTTTAGTATTTAGTAGTGGGATGATCATTTATTCTTTCAATAATACACTATTTCACAGTCTAATCCTGTTTGCTTTGCTGACAATCTTAAAGCATATTGTAAAAATCCCTGTGAAATGTCTCTCACTGTTTCCTCAATGAGTTTAGTTGCTATGACCCTGAGGTCAGATTAATTCATGTTTTTGGTTGTTGTTTGGGCTTGTTCAGTTTGTGAACTCACATTCCATGCGTTGATGAGATAATGATCGGCCCAGAGGCTGTGAAATATCATCACAATCCTTTTCTCCTTCCTCTTTTGTTTTGTTTGTATGTTTTTGTATTTTATTGTCTTTTTGCCTCTTTATTGGTTAGACACACTGTAATGAGACAGGAAATGATGGTGAAGTAGGACAAGAAAAAGATGCAAGCAGGACTCAAACTCTTATTGTCCACCTGAGAATGTCTCGGTTAGGGATGTAACCATAGCATAACTCAGCCCCACCTCGTGGGTATAAAAGGAAGGATGCTGGCAACATGCAGATATGTTTCTTCGCTGGGGAGACGAGACTGAATTCAGGCAATAAGAAGCATATTTTAGTGGAAATTTGCAATCAGTGCCAGCCCCTAAGGGGCTCTATACTCTTATAATAATAATATAGACATTTAAATTGTATAATAAATTACCTTTCTGAAACAAAAAAGACATCCATTTCGAGGAAGGAACGTTATAATCATCATGTTTAATCAAAGTTTGAGCAGCAGCGCTCATTGTCAGTCGTTGCCATGGAGAAATCCTGTATAAACTCGTCGCTTCCGTAACGTCAGAGCCATCTTCGACGACTGATGACGTATCAGGTTCATGAAGGGTTGTTCTATTTTGTAGGGGAATATTTCAACACCTTGGCTCTTGTAACTCTGTTCTAAGGGCCAAGGGGTACACTCGAAAACAAGGGGTAGGGGCAAGGGGTGAATTGGGATTGAGCCTTACAGTGGAAATACACATGTGGGGCTCACCAGAGGGGAACCATGCACATGGAGGCACCTAGCCGATGTGAAAGCTGCCGCAGGCATAGACTCTGACGTTGACGGCAACAGTGCTGGAGGAACACAGGGCTTGACGGGGCTGCTCACCTGAGGAAAATATTGCACTTATCCAGTCCGTGGAGTGGAATGGCGAGCAAGCGAAGACAACTGAGCAGATCAAGTTACCGGCTAGTTGAAGCAAGTACATGAGAGGATACTGGCTCCACTCAGAGATTGTAGAATCTCGCAAATTACTTGGGTGTCGCCCAGCCTGTAGCTCTGCAGATGTCTGTTAGAGTGGCGCCATGCGCTAAAGCCCAAGATAAGTTTATACTCCGGGTGGAGTGAGCCTTTACACCAAGGGGGCACGGTCGACCTTGCTGCTGGTATGCCAAAGCAATGGTGTCCACTATCCAGTGAGACAACCTTTGCTTGGAGAGAGCCTTTCCCTTCAGCTTTCCACCATAACAGACAAAGAGCTGGTCTGAGGTCCTGAAACACAGTGTTCTGTCTAATTAAGCACGGAGGACGTGTACTGGACAGAGCAGTGCCAATGCTGGGTCTGCCATCTCCAGGTGCAGCACTTGCAGGTTCACCACCTGATCTCGAAAGGGAGTGGTGGGAACCTTGGGCACATATCCAGGCCGGGGTCTCAGGATCACGTGAGAATAGGCCGGCCCGAATTCCAGGCACGCTTCGTCACTGAAAAATGTGTGCAGGTCTCCTACCCTCTTAATGGAGGGCATTGCAACCAGGAGCGCTATCTTAACTGATAGAAACTTAAGCTCCACTGATTGCAGAGGCTCAAAGGGAGCACTCTGCATGGTAGTTAAAACCACCCAGAGGTCCCAAGAGGGAACTAGAGGAGGGCGAGCAGGATTCAGTCTCCTCGCTACTCTCAGGAACCTGATGATCAGTTAGTGCTTTCCCACGGACTTACCTTCGACTGCGATAGCGGCAACATACCCTTTCAGGGTGGAGGGAGACAGCCTTCGCTCCAACCCATCTTTCAGGAAGGAAAGGATGACACTGATCAAGCATTTCTGGGGTCTTCTCGGTGAGAAGAGCACCAGTTGACGAAGAGGTTCCACTTCAACGCATAGGCATGTCTCGGGGACAATGCTCTAGCGGAAGTGATGGTAGCTACCACCGCTGGTTCTTGAGCAACGCATGGAAGTGGTTTCAGAGCGAGACGTACTGCCAGCAACTCAAGGCAATTGACATGCCAAGGCTAATTGCACATATGCCCCAGGAGCCTCTGAAAGAATTTCAGTGGAACCGCACTCTTGCCCTCAAATTGTCTCAGGCAAGTCAGCATTGACTGCACACACTCGCTCGTAAGCTGCGCGCACATGGCAACCGAGTCGATTTCCATTCCAACAAAAGAGATCCTCTGCACGGGGCAAAGTTTGCTCTTCTCCCAGTTGACCAAGATGCGCAGATCTAGGATTGGCGGTAACCCACTGGTTTTCTTGGGTACAAAGAAGTAGGGGCTGAAGAAGCCGGACCTCATTTCGGCTGGAGGGACAATCTCGATCACATCTTTCGCCAGTAATGTAGAAACCCTGCACGCATGACTGGGGCATTGCCACCGACCATGGTGTAACAGAATCCGCGAAAGTGGGGAGGAGATTGCACAAACTGAATCACGTAACTGAGCCTGATGGTTCTCGCGACCCAGCGGGACTGGTTGGGAAGCTCTAACCAGTCTCCCAAAGACTGTTTCATTGGGGTCATGGGAACCACAGACGTACCACCGGTGAGGCAGTGAAGCGGAATGACTGACCCGGACAGGGGAGGCATAGCGTCCCGGCATGGGGGTACAGTCATTGATCGTATCCTGACAGAGGAGACCAGGGAAGGACCAGCGTTCCACGGGGGTCTGCTCAGCCAGGGGTCTTGCAACAGAGGGGGACAAGAGTGGCGAGGCTTGTGGGCAGCGCACACTGTCATCCGAGCCCTCTGGTGGTTCAGAGATGGGTATGTCAGTTCTTTCTTTAACCACCAGGGGGCGAGCAGCGGGGAGTGGAGAACAAAAGATTCTCCCCCGGCCCTCAACCAGGGGAAGGAGAGAGCTTGCTACCCTCTCCTTAAAAGAACTGATCGCCATCTCTGAGCAGCCTGCCTCAGGAGCTTCGCTTGGCCTGCGTTTAGCGGGGTGCGGGGCTGGAAAAGGCTAGGCTGGGATGCCTTCCTGCAACCACCTCCATGGCACGGCCCGGGTGAAGGCTGCTGCTGGGGCCGAGCAGGAGCGGCGGGGGCCGCAGGAAATACTCTGAGGACACAAGTGCATCGCAATAGAACATTCCTCCTGGGGAACTCCAGTGTACCCATTGGCCATGGCATCATCAATGGGAGGAAAGGTGGAGAAGGTCGCCGAGCGATAGGGAAGACAGCGGTGTCCTCCTCATGCACCTCGGGAAAGAAAGGAATTGGAGGCAGATGCTGATGGGAAGCAGCACCCGCAGCACTTAAAAACCAATCGTCCAGCCACGAGCGCTTGGGACAGGGCCAAGGATTCCACTCTATCCCAATGCACGCGGCTACCCGAAAGAGCATGACTGTCAGTTCGGGATCCGACTCGGACAATGCTGGCACACCAGACGGCGGCAGCACAGCCGAATCGTCATCTCCTGATGACTCGAGCCCACCTTGTGATGCTGCGACGGACATGGAATCATTGTCTGGAGGACCAAAAGAAACGCGCGGGATCTTCTTCGGTGCAATCGCGGGTTGCGGCACTAAGAGGGGGGTGTGGGCCGAGGAATTATCATTGCAGCTTTGTTCCACACTGTAACCTTCAGGTCACCCTGGCCACCAGCCAAAGTACCACCTCTCAAGGACGGTGTAGATCAGAGTGTGGATGAGGGAACTCTCGCTCTAGTGAGCTCATGGAGTCTTGACCGCTGTGTTGCGATGGTCATGTTCCCCCAATGAGAACATGAAGCATCCACAAAAGCTGCTTTAGCGTGATCAAAGCCCAAACACGCAAAGCAGCTATTGTGCCCATCAGACAGTGAAATCAACCGACCGCAACCAGAAGTGCACGGACGAGACATCTTTCACAGTTCTTTCGGGAAGATGTATCGCGCGTACAACTCTAAAAAGAGAGGAATAAACCCTGCAGATGCTGAAGCGACCAGGGAAAAACACACGTCTGGCAATCACTGCACAGATCAGCAGGCAATGTGAATCTCGCTGGAATTCGCCATCACACCAACACCTGGAGAGTAGGCTAATTCGAGACGAAGAGTGAAACTCAGAATGGCTTGTGGAGTGAAGAAAAAACTTGGCTCCGAAGCGAAAACACAATGTTGCCAGCGTCTTTCCTTTTATACCCACGAGTAGGGGCGGAGTTACGCTATGTAAATTCCACAGGCTCATTTATATTTCTTGAAGTTGATAGGCTTTCTAAGATAAACCCCATTTGTCGTCACAACGTAACTCGTGACTACGAAAGGGAACCACAGTTCATTGTGTCAGAGCACATAAAATAACAGGGATTCATTGAACCTGAAAAGATCCTTGATTGAAGCAGAGGCTATTATATTTGTGTCCAGCCTGGTCTCATTGTTTATACATAATATACAATATAGGTATTCATACATAATATTTACAGGTACAAAAGCATACTTTTTTTGTACATTTGGGTAGATTTTGAAATGTACAATATGGACGTACATCTAAAATGTACGTATTACGTATTTAAAATATTTATGAATCCTTTATATCATAAGTATATCATAAGTATATTTATATAGCAAATCTTTTACCGTTTTATAGATTTTAGATCCCTTAACTCTATCCCCAAACCTAAACATAAGATAAGAGGTACATACAGCAGACTTACCTCTGTTCGTTCACAGTTTATCAACATCCATCCACCACCCCATCTCCTCACTTCTAGTTCTAACTATTCCTATCACTCTGGGCTTGGGCCATATTGGGCCAAACACGCTAAATACACATAACCTTTTATATTAAGTGTGAAATATATAGGTACCACAAAAGCACACATCACCCAAATCATGGTATGTTGCAATCAATGATGAGGCTCATGAGAGCCAACGAGTATTTGATATCACTGACATAAAACCTTTGTTGTAACTCATTTTGAGACGGCAAACTTTGATTTTTTTTTTTTTTTACGAGTGTGGGTTTTTAAGGTTGTGTTCACTACTGTTCACTAAGCTGTAGACGAAGATCACTGAATAAAGGCTTGAATTCGATTCTCTTCCCCACACAACACATCCATATGGATGCTGAAAATTTGAATTACAGCACAAGAATAAAATGTATTACATTTATGATAATTTTATGGTGCGTTTGTTGAACATTTGATGGTGATTTTTATTCACACTGCATATTCAGGAAACTGCTGTTCCCTATCAGTCAGTCATGTTCGACCTTACATCAGAATGTGTGACAAATTTGGATCTCGACTGAGACCCCAATCAACTGTAAATGTAAAAGAAACAAGACAATGGACAGTGACGAGCGAGATTTGTAAGCTCACTTAAGCTTTGGCTTCTGAACTGAGCGTTTCATTGATTCTGCTCTGCAATAACCTATATGAGAGTTCTACATACCCGGAAGAAGCTCTCCAGAGAGTGTTGGCGTGTCAGCGGCGGTCGCCATTTAAAGAGCATTTCCTCTGCATTTATTACAGTCTAAAAGAGTATTTTCTCTGCATTCATTGCAGCTGAAAACTAAAAGAGTTTTGTGGAAACTGCAGGATTTTAATAGTTTTGACTATTCGAGCGACCAATTCCCTCTGTGCTTCAGCACTAAAAGAGCTTTTTCCTAAAAGAGCAAGCACAGGTGTGATGTTGCGTATTTTTTTGAAAAGATGTCAGATGTTGTCGTGACCTGGCGGGGTAATCCGCGTCTCCTATCCAAGGCCTGTAAGTTCTCACCCGTGCTTACGGCCAAGGCTTACAGAGCCGCTGGACAGGATACCTCTGCCCTGCACGCCAAGGTACTCCTGCAAGTCTATCAGGCAAAGGCACTCAAAGAGCTGCACAAGAGTAATTCTGACCCAGGTTTGATCCGTTTCCCCCTGTGAGCCTTCTTGTCCAGACACTGTGCGAAGTCAGGGAGGAAAAGGAGCAGGTCTCGTTGTCCTGAGACCCTGGTTTGGATAAGTGCCCAAGGTTCCTACCACTCCCTTCATTGATCAGGTAGTGAATCTGCAAGCGCTGCCCTCGGAGAAGGCAGACCCAGCCTTGGCTTTTCTCTTTCCCATCCGCTCCTTGCAGTTGTATGTGGACAGAACGCAAAGCTTTAGGACCTCAGACCAGCTCTTCGTCTGGTGGCCAGCAGAGGGGAAAGGCTATCTGGATAGTGGATAGTGGATACTATCGTCTTGGCGTACCAATCCCAAGACGTGCCTTGCCCGTTCAGGTTGCGAGCACACTCAACCAGAAGTGTTACTTTCTCCTGGGCGCTGGCTCAAAGTGCCTCGCTGACAGATATATGTAGAGCTGCGGGCTGGGCGACACCCAGTACGTTCGCTAGATTCTATAGCTTTTGTGTAGAGCCGGTATCTTCCCGTGTACTCGGCACCAGTGGCGCGAAAGACCCGTTCTTAAATTAGTGTCTGCTTGCAATGCCACTGGGCTTGATACATGCGTCTATTTGCTCCAGTAGTGTTCTCCAGAAATGGCTAACCCTGTTGAGTTCCTCCATCACTCCTGCAGCAGTCAGACGTTGCGGAGCGTCTGACACCAGGCATACACTTGTATGCATTGCGGAACCTGTGTTAGGCTGGGTATCCATATAGTGGTCCCTGCGGCGACCCCATTGTGTATTCTTCCACGGTCAAGCTCCTCTGTGGATGAGCCCGTGTCTTTCCCTCGACAGACACTCTGTCGTCCCTGCTGGTGTTCTTCCCCCCTAGAACTAGGCTGGAACCACTGCAGAGACTGCCATATGTTGCACTACCCTGCTTGGCTAGTCGATATGTGTAACCACCACAGTACCTCCCTCCGGGTAGGATGTGGCTTCCGCAGAGTTCCCTTCTCCAGGGCACACTTTCCCAGCATTATCCAATAATTCACACTGAGTGGATATTGCGGAACAGCAGTGACTGACCTTCTCTGCTTAGAGCTCCTACTCTCTGCCCAACACTGCGGGGAATACTCAGGCGGACCACTGGAAGGGCCAGCAGCAGTGGCGTGTTGGTAGATATCCCCATTCTGTCAGATCATCTCTGACGTACATCGAGAGTGACTGACTGAAGGGAAATTCTAAGTGGGTTTTATCGGGTTGCTACTAGTACAGTATGTGGTTCCTAGGGAGTTCTGAGTGTTTGTTAGCACATCACTATGGTGTTGCTAGGATGTTGTGGGTGGTTTCTAGGAGGTTGTTTAAAGGCTCAAGTAGATAAATCCCTTGTCTAAAAGCAACAAGCCACACAATTTGTTGAATCATTAATCTCTGCAGCACACGCCGAACTCAAATCCAATCATTCAGTCAGTCATCTAATCGTTCAAAAACTTGAAATATGAGGAGTAATTGGGATGCTTTCTTGATTTATCTGTTACTGAATTATAATTTAAACGTTATTTCTTTTATAATGACAAAAGGTGTTCAAGCAAACAATAAGATGTCAGAAATCCCTGAAAGCCTTTTCAGATTTTCTAAAGGTGTTTACCTCTCAAATGAATGGAAGCAGATTAAAACCAAATGTCAAATAGCTGAATAGAAGTCCAAGTTTTGTTAATAGTGTGTATATGAAAGACCGAGCATTAGCTTGCTCAATGCTTTTGAACAATTTATTGTAGAGGTGGCACACTACACAGACTCCGAACACAAACCAATTGCACCAATAACGGTCCAGAGTGTGTTTCACTCCTGAAAAGACTGCAATTAAGGGAAATATACAGTCCACAAACAACAACAAAATTACTCACAGCATATCAAATTCAGACATGTCTGTGATGATAGAGTGGATCAATAACATCCTTTATTTTTCTTCAGTTGATATCAACATATTTTCAAAAGAGTCATTTTCAAAGACCAGTTGTGACAATTTTGAATAAACAAAGCACAACAGAGCATCTTTTGTGCATTTCACAATACAAACTAATCTCTTTGGCATGACTAACAAAAATTACCTAGTGCAAAAGTGCAACAAATCACAAAACTGCAAGCACATCTCGGAATCTTATCATAGACTGTTTTGAAACAAAATGTTCTCAAACATTTTTCATTGGCTTTGTATCAGCCAGGCTCAGGCAGATACGTATAAATTCTATAACACCGTTTTCCTTGCCTTTTTGTACATTTGTCTTGGAGCGCATCCAGGAGACAGCAGGACTACTTGGCATGCGCTTGTCTATGCTACGGTGGAAGAGCTTAGAATTTGGGGGCTGAGAGGCAGACAGGGGCCGGCTTTGGTCTAACACTTAAGGAAATGTCTGCTAACTGGGAGTCTGGCTCCTGAGCTGGCAGAAGAAATATTGAAAGACACTGCTAATGGAAATAATGACCATAGCGTAGAAGCAGAGGAAAACATATACACACACACAAATATGCAAAAGATTTCACTTGTGCATCAATATGGTGCCATGCATTATTTTATTCATCTTCTTAAGAGCCAGGAGAAATACCAAATCATTTTCATTTGTGCATCCACCAGTTTTTAGTGTTATCTGTACACTGTACAAATATTTTTTGTAATTTTAACTGTTAAAGACTGTAACAATGCTACAGTAAAAACCTGTCAGTTGGTATAATGGTAAGTTTCCTTACTATTTACATTGGAAAAACTGGCTAACCTTATATTTCATGTACTTTTACAGTAAAATACTGGTAAATGCTGTTTGCCCCTTTAACCTTTGTTGCTTTTGGGTTGCTTAGTTGGGGATATTTAATATTCTACAATATTGATCTGACTGCATTTACACCATTATATGAGAAATTCTAATTTTAACATTTTCCGGCGAAATATCCGATCAGATACAGAGGCCACTTGATGTGAACAAATGTAAACGTGCCTTGTCCTGATTGGCTGATTATCCGATCCTCTTGTTTGTATCACGTTGATCGCAAGTTAATGCAAACTGTTAACGCAACCTAAAGAACACCAGTCATATTTGTATTAGGAAATGTAAAATTGAGTTTCTATCTAAAGTGTTTTTTGGTCTTCTTTTTTTCTACCATAGTTATTTATATCTCTGGGCCTCCACAGACGTTCTTGGAAATAATGAAGGTCTTTGAGGACGAGGTGAAGAATCCAGAGGACTATGCCATCTTCTACCTTGACGTGTTTGCAGAGAGTTTAAGTGGCAATGTTCCAATGCCCTGGCAGGGTTCAGCGATACAGTGGAATGACCCCATCAAGCTATTTCAGGTATCATTTATAATACCCCATAGTAACTACTGAGCTTTGCTTTAGCATCACCAGTGGCATTTATTTGCTTTTGCTTTTGAGATTGGTCAAGAAGCTACAGTACTTATCACTTTGAATTTCTTCAACCTTACATTGTGATTCAAGGTTTTGTATGATTTCAGTGAGGCTTTTTTTTTCATGTTAATGTCTTCTTCCATGCAGAATTAAATTTGAAGTTATTTAAAACAGCTTTTATTAATATGACTGATATTAACTTCCTGGTTGCTTTGATTGTGAATAATGCATTAGGCTTTCATTTACTTAAATGAGTAATTTCTCTTAAGGCTGATTAATGGATCTACATAAAAAAAATAAAAAAATAAAAAAAGAACCGCATGTTATGTAAAAAGATTACAATTAAATGTACATAATAAATAGGAGTTACTTTTTCTAATAAGGGCAGAAGGCTAGGGAGGTCCAATGAGGCACACGTCATGTGTATAATGACGTGAAAGATATAACATTATATTTAATAACTTATTATTCTTTAAATTGCACATATGTTTTATAATCGACAAAGAATATATATCTGTATGTGTTGTTAAGTGTAAATGTAAACATCAGCACCACACATGATTTATTTTTATAGGTAAAAGGCTTTTTGCCTTTTTTCTTAAACCTTCTTCAAACTTTCCATCAAAATCCATTTGTGCCATTAAATGTACAATTTCTTGGCATGCTTTTGAAATTCAGTCTTTACAAATTTTTTTTTTTGACAGATAATTGAGTCAAACAGCTTAGTAACTATTTAGAGGGTACTTTAGAGAAACTTGAATTGGAGCTGTTCCTTTTGGCAGTTTAATGTGCATTACACAACATCCAGTCCCACTTTATATGAAGCGTCTCTACTTTAAAGGCTACTAACATTTAAATTATTCATTTGATACCATGCACTTACTGTGTATATACATTTTCTACATTGTACTTATATTTTATTAATTTCTGTAATCTATAATTACACTGTTGACCCTTTCCTTACACCTTAAAAACCCTTAAACAATATGCGTACAATATGAACGCAATACATTGTGCCTAACAATTACATATATTTAATGTAAGTACGTAGTTAAATACATCTAATAAATCAAGTGTGACATTCTAATGTGAAACATTATAACAGTTTTTTTGTGTGTAAAAGATACTGCTAGATATTTATTAAACATACTTTCATTGTTTTATTGTAAATAGTGAGGACTAATTAGCATTCCACAGTTTAAGTCAATTAATACTAGTTAGGTACAGTTAAGGTTTGATGAGAGAATATTAAAAATATCTTCATTTGTGTTCTGAAGAGTGGGAGTAAATTATGACAAAAATAAAAATTTTGGGTGACCTATTCTATTAATCGATTTTGCCACCTAGTTGTCATTAATGGAACATTCAATGTGTGAACTTTATCATACGGAATGACTCATTTATGTCACAGTGTAGGCAAGGAAAGTGGAGTAGTAGAGGATCTTAATTGCAGCAACTTTAGTTTATTTACAAAAACTAAGGCTAAGGCAATCCAGAAGGCAGGAATCAATGTAACAGCTTTACTAAAGAAAATACGATACTGGAATGTCAGTAGAACTAATCTGAGGGCTTAAATACACAGGAGAAAATAAACTAAACAAAAACGGGTGCACAAAGCAATCAGTAACCATGGCAACAAAAAATGACATAAACACTTGTATAATGAAATAATGAAATAATTGGTTAGTCAAATACTAAATTCTTTTAGTAAAAAAAAAAACTTATATATAACTGTAAATTCTAGACAAAATTAACTGTTGGATATTTAGTCAATTATTTTGGTATGTTCAACTCAAACAATCAAGTAAATGATATTCAGAGATTTTATTAAGTTAATAAAGTTAATTATTACTGTGATATTTGCTAAGCCCCTGAATAAATTTTTAGAGTGTAATACATATGATATGGTACAACTAGAGTGCAATGCAAATAGTAAATATAAGATAAAGTGAGAAGTAATAGTAAATAGTTTAGTCAATAAAATAAACAAACAGTATACAAATAAAATAGTAATGAATAGTATAATTATATAATATCATTACTCATAAGTACAATAATACAATCATAAAAATATTGATAATAGCATATAGTTTATGTATAATACTATAATAATAGCAATCGAATAAGAAATATCAATTGCAGAATATAGACAATAAAAATAAACAAGTTGAATAGTGACTTATATTTAATATTAAACTCTTTTTGTTAAATTTCAGTTTTATTAATAAAACTGATTAACAGTAATAGCCATTATAACAGTATAAGTAGCCTAAAAGGTATATGAAGCTATACAAGACAAGAAATAAGGTAAACGATTCAGCAGGATACAACGTTAAAATAGCCTAAATATAGTCTATGTGTTCACACAGATGGGAACACACGTGACTAGAGAATACAAACTAAAAGTCCATGAAAACTAAACAAACTCAACATAACTGTGATATGAGTGATATTGTCTAAAGAAGAATGTTTTCTTTCTTTGGCTTTCAGATTTTACCAATTATAATGACTGTGACTGCCATGTACACTATGATGCTGATATAATGAATATAGTGAATTTAATTAATAAAGAAAAAAATAATAATTTAATTATAAATATTGTATTATATTGTTTTTGAATGAAAAAATAAATTAAATAATGATGTGTACTCTCTATGGCTTCCAGGTTTCAACAAATGAATTAGACTGGAATTGTAACGATTTATGACTGCTGTGTATGTCTGATATTGATATTACGCTTTTTAATGAATGAAGGTAAACAAAATATAAAGATTTTAATAAATAAAGGTATTCTTTCTATGGCTTTCAGATTTCAACAAATAAATTGCAAATATGTTTAGTGAGTAGTATCAATGCTATGTATGCCCAATAAAGCAGTTAAATGAACAGATTTAAATCTAATCTTAAATGTGGTTTAATGCGCACTGTAGTGACCAGCTAATAGCTAGTGCAATTTGCACTCTTTTTACCGGTCTGTAAAGCACATTCCACAAACATTGCAGTCCTACGATATGACACCAAATATAGAATATTATTCACAAGATGAACGCGCTAATCCACAAAAAACTGTGTGCAACGTCATAAAACTCTGATGCCACTGATGTCACTGCCATTATATGATAGGCTGAGGTGCTTCACGAGATCCAAGTTAACTGTTACACTTTTTCCAATGGTAAGAGCCACAGACCCTCTCATCTCCTAATATTAAGACAATCTCTGGTAAAATGGCAAACAAAAGAAAGCAGGAACAGAACACATGGAAACAAGGAAATACAAACTAAAAGTCCATAAATCAGAACATAAACCTGACAATTTTAAAGTTTCTTACATTGTCAAATATTCCACTATAGACACCAACTACTTAAAGTTAAGTATGAAAAGACAGTGACTTTGTATATGTAGTGTCAAGGTGTCAGTGTTATAATGCAGAGAAGAATAGGGGTGGGTGGTATAACCAACATTTTATATCACAGCATGGGTAATTTTATAGCTCACATCTGACTCTATTTATTTGACTGAATGTACACAATCCAAAAGATAAAATGATTAATAACAGATAACTCTGGCATCAGATACACCTTTACATTATGTAACACCTAAAATTAAGAATCTGAACAGTAATACACTGCAAGTATTACTAGATGAAATATGCACAAAGACAAAATGAGAAATTTTCAATACAATTACAATAAAAAGGGTCCGAAGCCTTCAAGCTTTAAAAAAACACACCATTAAAGTTAAAAAGAAATACAATAGCTTAGTGTGAAAAACAGAATATAAATGATTAAATGTGTAATTATTTTTTGGAATCAGTTGATTAGGTTCACAAAACCAGTCTGATTAATTAGTTCACTGACTCAATGAACTGGAAGTGAAGATTATCAGTGAATAATGACATAAATTTGAGTCTGTTCTTCAGACTAAGCTATTGAATGCTTTGAATACAATACAAGTCAAGAAAAGAAATCAAAGAAGTCAATTGGGTTTGGAACAATGTGAAGGTGAGTAAGTGATGACAGAAATATAATTTTTGGGTGAACCTTCCCTTTTCGTAAATTTTGTTGACTGAGTTTTTATCACGTGTCTGGCATCAGTAAAAACATTTGGCAAAATTCTCAGCAACTTATTGTGTCAGGAATTGAATATTTGCCTACAGGTCAGATCACATTATGTTCTTTTTATGACTCTTAGCTATTTGACTGTTTTTTCCCCCCCATCTCTCTAGTCTGTGTTCATTGTAACGTACCGGGAGCCAGACGGCCCTGAGTATACCGCTTTTCGCAAAGAACTCCACAAGAGAGCAATGCAGGACTTTAATATAAAATTGGAACCCTCAATGGTGAGTTGCTCATAAACAAGATCAGGTATTGGCACATATGCAGAGCCATCTGTCACATCAGATTTAATCAGAACATTTGTACAGACTACATAGTTCTTTTTTGGCCTTCTATCACTGTCTTGAAAATATTGAACATTCTGTTCAGCTCTATAGGCTTTCAGGAGCTAAACTGTGTTTCCTTTTACCACAAGATCAGATATGACACTTAAAAGCGCTTGAATCAAAAGTTTGGCTTCCTCATTGTCAGTCCCATTTTCCTGAATCAGCTGTACCCTTTAACAAAAGTAGGAAACAACTCCCCGAAACCCTAGATCCACATGTAGCCGCCAAATGAAACATTCAGGAAATTAATTCTTTAAGACTTTGAGTACCGGTACATACTAAAATGGATTGCAATTATGAGAAAGTTGTGAATCAAATTTCTGCTTACAATAATTATACTAATTACCATCCAGTCTATCATGCATTGCAAAGATGTTTACAGTGGCTCCAAAATGTTTTTTGAACTCTAATGCCACACTTAAAACTATTGGAAAAGGTAAATTATTCCGTTTACCATGGGACTCATTTGACCCCTAATGCAGGGAAAATTGTGTCATTTGAAATATGCATTGGACACATCATCTTTCTATGTATTAGATGCTTTCTTTTTATAAAAAGCTGATATGAGCGATCTTGAAATTAGGTCTGCCAAAATTAATAATTAATTCAATTACATTTTTCATTAATGGACAGCCTGCTGGTTTTATCTCACCTCATTTCTCTTTCCTTAGAGGACAACTGGCAGATCTTACCCCACTCTCCCCATGTCTGTACAGAATGACATGTAGGTTTAGATTTCTTGATGTTTCCCTGAATTAAAGCTCTGTTTTCCCTTTCCTCAGATGGATTTTATTGCCGGCTGTTTCCATGATGGTTTTTTGCTATATGCAAAAGCCCTCAGTGAAGCGTTAGCAGACGGCGTGTCTCAGAAAGATGGAATCAACATAACTGCGAGAATGCGAAACCGCAGGATCTGGGGTGCGTTGAGTGGTCTTGGTTTAGAAATGCAAAGTTTGATAAAAGCATTATATGATCCTATGATGTTTTGACATTCATTTCAATAGGATGGTCACAGATTACAACATTTAGGCCCTTCACGGTTTGAGGATGTGATGACAAGTATCTGTTTTTTAGCGGCAGTGTCAAGCTGGAGTGTTTTGGCAACTTTGCTTGGATTCTTTTTAAAGTGAACAGAGGGCTTGTAAGAGCTCTTCTGAGGTTGATGTTGGTAAACTCTCAGCCTCTCTTGCAGGGAGTGTAGAGGTCATAGTCCCAACTAGCTTGTGAATGGAAAATCTGTTTCTAATACACAACCCATCTGCTGAGCTCTGTCCCTGAAGGAAACTACACACACTGTTTCAAACATGTATAGGAACAAGACAGAATATTGAATACACTGCAAAACGTATTTTTCTTAATCAGTAGTTTTGTCTTATTTTCAGTAAAAATAGATGAATTTAGAGAGAACTCTGCACATGATGTAACTAAAATGAAGGAATTGATTAGTACAATGTTGCCATGATGTAACTAAACAGAGGGAATAAATTCAGAAAACGTGGCCACGATATCTTTTTTTTTCTTCTAAAGGTCATGTATGGGGTCCAAAACACGCAATTCAAGATATATTCTAGTCTCTCATGATTCTGCTTCTCAATTTAATTGATATTGTTTTCAGCACTTTTAAATGTTTAGTTTGCTTAGTAGCTATGTTGGCTAACAAAGAAAAAACAACATGTGATCTTTTTACTCAGCAACACTCAGATAAAAATGTGTATTTGATCCCTGGGCTTGTGTTTGTTTATCACAGGGGTGACTGGCCTTGTAAGCACAGATGGGATTAATGCCAGATACACAGACTTCAGACTTTGGGGAATGACTAACCTAAAAACTGGGCAATACGCAGTAAGTAGAATGTCCACAAATTCAGCCAACTCATAAATACAGAACATGGATTCTTATTCATACATAAATAAGAAATACTAACTCTAACTAATACTAATAAAACTAATAAAAGTTTTTGGCATCACCAAATTTTCAAAAGTCTTTAAAAAGTGCTTTATTTATTTATTTTTTACCGTAGCAATATAGTTTACCAATGGAATCCAAAGGTCTCTGCTGCTGCTGTTGCCACATAAGAGTTTCAGAAAAGACATTGCGTGTGAGCAATAGTAATTTCTGCCTTAGCAAACACAGAAATAACATTATGAAGGATGTAGCTTTCCTGCGGAGTGTTTCCATAGTGAAAATCTTTTTGATAGACATGGTGACAATAAATAACAATGGTTAAAGAGTCGAGCATATGTAGAACAACAGTCTAATTTAACCCACATGCCACATGCTCCATAATTACAGCAAATGCGGCTGTGGTTGGACGGCTCAACATACCAAATAATGTGTTGCTTAAAAATCAAATCCTTTACTAGCCCTTCTGTCCTAATCGAAAGCATGTGTTCATGAGCTTGTAAGCGATGTGTTCATTTTTCAGTTTGACTTGTTCATTCATAAATGTACCGGGAGTCTTGTTTGATTTAGAGAGGCCTATCAAAAAAAAAAAAAAAAAAAGTGAAATTAATGGTTATTTAGCAGGTAACCAAGTGATTGAGTTATACTGTGCATTGTTGCCAAAGTTACCCCTTATGCCACCAAAATATTCAGGCTTTCTTTTCATCTGTTTAGAGAGTAGACAGTGTTGCATGTACACACACAGTGAATCATGTGCAGAAAAATATCATCTCATATATGGGTCATTCAGAAACGTCCACGTATGGCAAGATGTCTTAAAATGTATTTCTTTTTCTAACATTTAAGCTTAGACCACATTATTAGATTACCCTTTAACTTTGTGAACACACATAAATGACAGCTTAATTATTTTTTATATTGTTTGTGCATGTATTTAAAGACCGCATGTACCATTTTTTTGTTACTGGTGTTACCTTACTTCTTTGGCAATAATAAAGGTTTTATGAAATATTAATTAAAACATTTTTCAGCACATGTAGTCAGAGTTAAAGAAAAAATAATACTAATGCAACAAATAAGGTGATTATGTTTTATTTATTTTAATCAGGTTTGTTAAAATTGTGCTTGAATGATGTTAGTTCATTTGCGCAACCATTTATATGCTATAGCGATGAAAATATTTGAAAACCAGTAAAAATCAAGTAGTGATGCAATCCTTTAAATCTTAACTTTTGAATGTAGCAGAATTAAATGGATGTAAAATTATTATCATGTCATATGTGACATTTTATTTAATGTGACAGAAAAAAGACAGTAACACCAGTGACACAATGAATCACCAATGACATACATAAGACCAAAGATCATTATTCTTCAACTATAATTAAGAAGATGAGACTAAATTGATACATTTGGTATACAATCTAAATGAATAGCTTTGAATAAAGTTTATCTATAAATGGGAGTCACTGGTGTTACTGGTGTTACCCATAAGAAAGTTGACACCAGTGACAGTAACACCAGTGACAATTTTCATGAAAAATTCATTTTACAAAATGGCTGCTGCAAGGTATCAAACCACATGTTGTAAATCATGGTATACTAACTAAATTAAGTAGTTTAATCCATTTGTATTCTCGATTTTTACAATTCCCTAACAATAAAGTAGGTCATACCAGTGATCATATGAAATCATGAGATAAATGAGAAAATGTCTGATAACTGACAAGAGACGGCCTTTCTTTGTAGATCTACAGGACATTGGAAGAAATAGGAAGTCGAGTGTTTCATCAGTGTGAATTTTATTTCAAAATAAGAGATTTTTGTTTAACGGTAACACCAGTGACAACTCCTGGGGTCCATTAAAAATTGTATAATATTTATTTGCCTTTTTTTTTATTTTTATGTAATTTACATTATATATTTGATAGTTATGTATACATTATTGTATTATAAATGGTGGAAAACCCTGTTATTGACATAAAAATAAAGCATTGTCCATCTGTACATGACTGTGGGGACGAGCACTTCTGTGATGCTTGGAATTCTATTATTTAATTCTATAATTAATTAAAAATCAAATATTGCCATATTGATGGCTCAAGAAGGTGTAATTGTTCAAATAACATATTGTTTTATTTAAAAATCTAAAGAAATTGTAACCCTGAAGTGTTTTTTAAGTGTAATATTTCTGTAAAGATTAGGGAAATTTTTTTTTTACTTTTCCATAGAATGACCCATATTCTAATAAATATTTTCCTCCAGAGATCATAGACTTAAAAATTGTATATATCTTTCTTTAAATATGTTGTTTTCTTATTTGAAATGTTTTTCAGCTCACTGTAAATCAAATATGTTTATGAATATTTCTTGTTACACAGACTGTTGGTCAATACAATGGGACCAGTAAAGAAGTCTTGTGGTCCCCAACAGAGAAGATTCAGTGGCCAAAGGGTTCTCCACCTCTGGACTACCCACCGTGTGGATTCTTACCATGCAAGGAAGGTAGGGACCTTTTTAGTGAAATCTGACTACTTACAATAAGGAACAGGCCAAAATGTTGCCAATTACATATTACTGTAAGGTGATTATTTCAGTTTTATTATTCAGTTTTATTATTCAGTTTTATTCAGCTGAATCAAGGTTGTTTTCAGTTTGGTTTTATTTTTGACTGACTAAAATGTGTCATCTGTGGACGGTCTACTTTTCAGTGTTCAGCAGAAGAGCAAGCACTGTAAACCTCCTTTCTATGTTAATCAGACTTATTGTAGATTGCATCACAAAACTCTTTCACTATTTGCACAATTATTAATTTTTTCACACCAAAAAATTTGACATCATTTGTTTTTTGAGTTATAAGAACTTCTAATGAAATTACGTTTCACCAACAAACTACATTGAGTTATTGGAACCTAATAATTTGTAGCATGAACACATATTTATAAGTTGTTTACTCAAAAAAGTAATTTCAACTACTTGAGCTGTAGCCCTGGAATCAATGAATCTTACCTATTTTAGTTCAAATACACAGCTATCATAGCACATGATAAATGTAACTTATTTAGCATGTGAATTTAATGAACAAGTAAGATATTACTACTCACTGGCATTAGCTCAGTCATTGCTTATTGAATCAATGTAGTGTTTACCTTCATGTAGTCTGCACTTTAGCACAATGGTTATACCAAAAAGTATTCACCAATACAGAAAGTCTTTTAAATGTCAAACATGGCAGCATTAAACACTAACAGGTCTTTCCCTTCACTAAAAACAAATAAATTAACACTTAATTTCAACATTTATTCTCCTTATCCAGTCATATGCAAAGCATGCTGGGAACTAGATATCCTCTGCCCAATTAAAAAAAAAATTCAAAATCAAGACAATTTCATTAAGTTACTGCAACTTAAAGGTACAATACCTAAGATTTTTTGCATTAAAATATCCCCAAATCACAAGGCCAGTGTTATATATTTTGTTAAGTTGATAACTTACAATATTCCAATTGTTTCCAACTATTTTTAAATCGTGAGAAAATTGCAATTTTAAGCAAGGAAACGGGGCGTGTGAGCAGGGGTGAGCTGGGAGTCGCCAGTCAATTGTGTCATATCCGCGTTACCCTCGGTTTCCGCTCGTACTGCCATGGTAACCACGGCGACAGACGTGGACAACTGTGTTATGCCTAACAGGACGCTCACGCTGTTGTTGTTTTGGTCAAACATTATGCACCATGGCAAGCAGACTTTGAGACAAAAAGAGGACTAAAACGAAGATTAACATCTTTGGAGATGCCGAGAGCTCCACGTCCGCGACTAACTTGGACTTGTCAGAGCTTCACGAGTCACGACTTGACAGCGACACCGCTCTTGCACATACTTTATTAGACAGGTGAGCAAATGTGCATAAAACAAATCAATGTTATATAGCTCAACATGATGAAATGTTAGAATATGATCAGTATGTTATTCTAATGTTGATCTAGATTAACTTTACTGCTAGTTTCATATAGCAAACGAACTAACACATAGAATAACGTTGTGTTAATAATCATAATAATTATTGTTAATAACAATCAATAATAATCATAATGCTGTTTAGTATAGTGTAACCGTTAATGTTAGACCGAGTGGAACAGCGCTGCGTTCCCTCACAAGTTTAATTCGTCAAATAAACTGACCTTTGAGTAGTAATTCAGCACTTGCGTGTTTTAGCTGGAATGAAACCTCCTCATTCCTTTATATCCGCGGGACTTGCGTGTGATATATGTATCTTATTAACAATCGTGACCTGCTTCATACCACTGTAATGTTAAAAAACATGAATGTTTTCACTCATCCATAAACATTATTAGATCCATCAGCTTGACAGCAAGTCCCATCATTCAGCTCGTCACTGCGTCATCAACCGACGCCTTTGTTATTGTAAGAGGTTAGCGACCCCTAGCGGCATAAAATCGTAGGTATTGTACCTTTAATAAAAAAAAAAAAATCAATTAACACCAAAATTTGGGTTAAAATTGCACACAATATTAAGTTAATGTGATGACCAACATTATTATGTCAACAGAAATCAACAAAATAATGTTTGCAACTTAAAAAATAAGTCAATATATTAGAATATAACTTGCAGTCATGAATTTATATAATCTGTGGTAACAGGTCCAATTAATTACTTGTTAGAGTTAATTAAAAATTGCGTACCTTTTTTATTCATAGTAGCTGCAGTGATTCTTCAAATGGTGGAGGAGGAGAGTGGTAACACTTGGCATCCAGATGCACAATGTCGATGAGCTCACTTTCAGCATTTCAAAAGTCTGATTAAGATGCCTAGATGGCAGTGGTGGATCGAGGCTGTGCAGTCCCAGTAAAATAAAGCCTGATAGATTTAATCTGCTGCATCTTCCACAACCTGGCACTCAGAACAGACCTGCAAGATCAGGAATTGTGCTGTGCAAGCTTCGTTCAACATAGAATTTTCTTTTGCTGTTAAATGATTTGCATAGTTTATTTTGTGACTCAAGCGCTTAATTGCAGGCAGTTTGTGTAAATAAAAGCTATCACCGGGCCAGATTCATTCATTTTGAAGTCTCACTCAGTGTACTCACAGTGTCAGTTACTGAGTTTAGTTTTGTATAATTGTTTTACTTTCCCAGATCATTTTCCTGTCCTTGGAATAGTGGCAGTTGGGTCTGGACTGGCCCTCATCATTTTCGGAATCTCCAGTTTTCTTATCTACAGGTACATTCTTCTTAAAAAAAAATTTTTTTTTACAACCTTTGCAGTAATAGTTTTCGTTTTCAGATTAATGACAACACGTGGAATACCCTAGAGAGGTGTTATTTAGGGGTTCACAGAAAGAGGACATGCTGGAACTTGCAGCTGTTTCCTTTTTCAGAGGATTTACGAGAAAAGCTTCTATAGGTGCCAGAGTGGAATTTACATGATTGTTGCCAGAGGAACAGCTCAGCAGTTGTTTGAGTGAAAACTGGAAAGTATGTCTGTTTCCGAGACAAATGCAGATAGTCTAAATATTTCACTGCTTGTTACACTTGGTCAGCTGATATTTTCAACAAATTTTAGGCTGTGGTGTTTATCTCATTGCATCAGTTATGACTAGACCCAGACGGAATCTGTGGACGCTGTATTTTTAAAGCTGATTTTGGGAGCAAATCCGTGGAATTGTATGGAATTGATTTAAAACGCGTGAAACAGTGCTGAGAGTTCTATAATCTTTTCAGTATCTTAAAGCATATTAAAATTAGACATTTTATTCTGAACTAACACATGAAATAGAAAGGATGTGATGATACAAGATAAATTAATTATGAAAATAATTATAACTGTTATTATAAATAATAGGGATGCACATGTACCATATCTGTTATCAACAACTAATATTGAATCTATTATTTATCAGCCATAACTGTAATATCGATGTTGACCTAAATTATAGTAATAGTAATAGTAATAAACTAGAACAGAAAGCAAATTCAACACAAACTTTTGTGATAAAATTGGGACTGGAATATATATATTTTTTTTTAAATAAAAAAATTAATTGTATAGGCTTTATATAATTTGACTTCTTTAAAATCTGCAGTATATAATGTTAAGGGTTGGATAATATACAGACAGGGACAAATAAATAGAGCACAATAAATATAAAGTAGTGTACTATGGTTTGTGCATTATGAATATTGTTACAGGTCTACAAATTTGAATTTTAATCAAGGCAAACATGATGTTTTAAGCAGAAAAGTGTTGTTGTTTAAGTAACAAGTGGTCCTCAAGTGATGGCTCATGTTTGCATGTATGTGTCTGCACTGATATCAGGCAGATATATATATATATATATTTTTTTTTGTGAAGTCAGGAGTTAATAAGCAATGAAGCACACGAGACAGCACATACATACTTTTAATTTTTTTTTTCAATTTACTTGACTCAATTTACTTGAGTCTACAAATTTTGTGTTTCCGTTTTTTAATAAAATCATAGAGTATACTACTGAATAGTCTGGAACGACATCTTGTGGAAAAGGGAATTGTAGAAGTTGACTCATGGGTTATATAAATGGGGTCAATTCCAGCATAGTCAACACTTTGAGACAAATATTGATGTTAGCTCCTCATGGCTACTAGAATAAATATTGCAGTTGCAGCAGAAGTAGACTTATTCTTGGACTTGTCATTCACTTGGTTTAAAAAAATTACTATAAAATGGAAATTATGTATTAGAATACCCACTCAGAAATAAAGTACACACTCACACACATTTATTTCACACAACAGAATCGAAAAGGATCAGGTAACAAGAATATAAGCTGATCAACATCATTCTGCTATGATTGAGCTTTTCAACTAGAGCAAGAAGAACTGTTATGCTGCTGCTCTTTTCAATTGTCCACTTGTTTCTTTAAAAAGAAGCATCATAGATGTTAACCTTACATTAACACATTTGGCAGATTATTTTATGAGAAGTAACATACATTGCATACAAATTGTATTTGCATGTATTTTTTGGGGGAATCAAATTCATGACCTTGACATTTCTACCATGTTTACCATTTGAGCTCTAAGATTGAGCTACACGATTTTATTATTATTAATGAAACATTTTGTAGTTACAGTAGTTACTGTTGGCATTTAAACATTTAACATTAAACATTTAAAAGGAACACCTCCATGCTGTGCAAATAAGAGAAACCATTGATGTTTTTTTTTTTTTTTACATGGAAAACATGACCAAATAGTGTAGACTATTGCAATGAATATGATTTATTGTTTTAGCTTGAAAATATATTGTTTACATCTTTTTGTTCTATTAATGATTATGAGTAATTATTATAACCAAAGGGTGCTACAGTATATAGCTTATATGCCATACACGGTTATATATTAGGATAATATAAAATAAATCTTGAATATTTGTTTTAAATTTGAATTGTTTTATTTTAAAGTAGACATTTCAAGCTTTCTTGAGACGTACGTTTCATGTTTGTGCGGTAAGTATTCGCAGAGTTTCAGTTCATTATTCAGACGTCTTTCAGAAAGTTTCTCGCGGAGACAGCGACAGCTGAAAGTGCACCCTGTTTCTGTTATTTATTTTACAAAAGGATTTGTTGTTATTGTGAGTGTACACAAATAAAAGAAGATTCTTTATAGTTTATAGTTATGTGTAATGACTTATATGTATGGAGTGTTTTAGATTGTTTACGCTATCATGAGGAAAACAACGTTGGCACGGTCTTCGGGCTTAATTGGATGAAATTGTATGATTTCAAATGAGTTAAGATGTAGCATTCAAGTGAGATGGACTACTTTTGTGGTGCTTTTTGTAATTTCTGGAGTTTGACAGCGCTTGGTTCTCATCAGTGTCAAAAAAAGCAGTGTGCACATTCTGCTAAATGTCTTCTTTTGTGTTCCACAGAAGAACAAAAAAAAAACTCTGGATTTTGAACATCATACATTTTCATGGATGAACTAAACTTTTAAGTGAAAAACTGCCACATATACACTTGCAGTGAGTGACGTTAGTCGGAAAACAACTTGTGAAAACAATGTGAAAATGTAATAATAATAATAAGAGCTCACACACTCTGACCACATCATATATGGAGCAACGCCAGCAAGCTTTCAAAATAGAAGTATGCAGTTTGGGTTCATTTTCCTATTATTTATTTGTATGGTTTATTCAGGATATTTCTACTGCTGTTCTGTAAACTCCTTGCCACTCAATCAAACAGTTTCCAATCTACGATGTTCCCTTCAGTCAACGCTTCATAGAATTCAACATTTTAGAACAAGGATTTTCCCTTTGGCAAACAGCTGAGCATAAATTTTTGAACCTTCTCTTTAATTCGAAGACCCTGCCGAGGTTTTTTCCACACGTCTACCTCCAAAAATCTGGACTACAAAAACAAATAAAGGTGCTTGTTTTGGGGCTTACCAGGGTGGCTCTAAAATCGAGTAAAACTCTGTTGAAATGCAGACTCTGCAGTAGTTACATTCTGCCATCTGGAAATGTTTTACACCTTTTAGATTGTAGTGGAATGTGTGGGGGTTGCTTTATTTTCTCGTACTTTGTTTTGAGTGCTCTGAAATGTAATTACGCTTCTCTTCATTGATATCCTCCTTTCGCAACTCTCAGACCGCATCAGTGAAACATTCAGAGATTGATTTGTAATAATAAAAGCAATCTTCCCTGTGAATAGAAGCTGTTGAGAAATAACAGGTCCTCAGAGAGTTCCTCCAGATGTGTTGATTCACTTGGAAGTTGCCCATGTATGTATCCACATGGCTGGCTGGGCTGCTTGGTTTTCTTGCATTTAAAAATAATATGCTGGAAAGGGCACAACATCAGTGACCCTAAGATTGGCTCACATTTTGTCGCCCAATCAAACTTAGACTCAGCCTCCTGCTAAAATTTTTTCCACCTTAGTTTGGTGGTGATGAACTATTAGTCTAAGGCTTTAGGGAGAAAATTATGTGCCATAATTAAACAAACAAACAAGATCTGCTTTGCAAAGGAAAACGTCTCTGGTTAAGTATGTAACCTTAGTTCCCTGAGAGGGAACGAAACGCTGCGTAGTTACGCTGTGAGAACACCCCTGTGTGATTGTGTAGTGAAGCACGTGTATAATCAGTCCAATGGAAGAGCGAGACATCATAGGTGGGTGATGTTAGAGACCAGGAAGCTATAAAGCACCCTGTGAATAAAGCAACCCCTACCTGAAAGCAGATTGCGTCAGCTTTTGATAAGCCTGAAACAAGTCGATCAGGGCATGCAGGAAGTATGGCAGGCGAAAGCAGCGTTGCATTCCCTCTCAGGGATCTAAGGTTACATACGTAACCAGAGACATTCCCTATCAAAGGAACTCTCACTGCGTAGTTATGCTGTGGGAACCCCATACCCACTACGTCATAATGACAAGTGCTCATTCTGTGTGAAGTCCTTGCGCACACTAAAAAGCAAGCAACCTAGCCCGAGGAGTGGAGAGGTCTAAGTCATAGAGTTTGACAAATGTATGCGGCGAGGACCAGCCTCCCATCAAAAACGTTGTGAAGGGAAACTCCCGAAATTAAAGCCGTAGAGGCAGCCATACTCCTCGTAGAATGGGCCAGGAAAGCCAAAGGTGAAGGCTGTCCGACCGCTTCATAAGCAAGTGAGATAGCCTCAACTACCCACTTGCTCATAGTCTGTTTTGATACAGGGCAACCTTTCTTAGTTGAACCGAAGCAGACAAATAACTGCTCCGATCTACGCCACAGGGCAGCTCTGTGAACGTAGGGATCCAAAGCCCTAACGGGGCTCCTAACAGATTGAGTCTTTCCTGATCTGGGGTATTAAAAGGTGGAGGACAAAAGGCCTGCAGCACAATTGGGCCTGCAACATTAGTAGGGACCTCAGGAATGTAACCCGGTCTAGGGTGTAAGGGACATGTGAATGTCTTTTGTTTTTTCCACAAGTTTTGACGCGTATCTTCTTGCCTTGTATTCACACTCTAAATCCATATAGTTCGTTTATCACGGTTTATTCTTTCACATCAACAAAGAATCACGTTTCTTACATACAGCATAATCCTCTTGTGCATCGATGTCTTCTCAACAACTTGTTTGAAGAGATACTATATTTATAAGGCCATTTATGCTATAATAAACGGTCAAAAGCTTTGTGTTCTCCCGACGAGCATCTGCACTTATTGCATGAGCTCCAAACTTTTCTTACATGTGCTACAAAATGGACGTTACTGCACATGTGTGGAAAGAACAAATATAAAGCAAAGTATTGTCACGGAGTGATTAACGGAAGCAGATGCAGTAAATTCTTTTTATTTAAATGATAGAATGGATAGGCAGTCCAAAGTCCAGGCAAACAGGTTAGTAGCCCAGGGACTCCGATGGTCAGAAGACAGTGCAGCGTGCAGTGGTAGTGGTGGTGAAAATCCAACGACGAACAGTAATCCAACATCCAACGAACAAGAACCGGAACAAGAGAAGGACACGACTGAACGAGACTGGGAACACATACACCAGGAACCACAAACAACGATCTGACAAAGGAGATGAGAAGTTGATGAGAATATATACACATGAATGATAGACTGCAGCTGGTGATGGGTGATTGCTGACGAGCGCTGATGGGCGGCCACGCCCCTCTAATCAGCACACACACATACAATAACAGAAACACGAGACAAGAAGCAGACATAGGATTTACCAACCGTGACAGTACCCCCTTCCCTAGGAACGCCTCCTGGCGTTCCCAGACTCCCTTACCTGCCGATTGTAATCATCGATAAGGGAGTGATCCAGGATGTCTCTAGCCGGAACCCAACTTCTCTCCTCCGGACCGTAACCCTCCCAGTCCACCAAGTACTGGAATCCGCGCCCCCTCCGTCTCGAGTCCAGAACACGATTGACCGAATAAGTAGGTTCCCCATCTACAAGACGCGGCGGGGGGGGAACCGGGACAGGCGGATTAATACGAGCAAAAAATACGGGCTTAATCTTGGAAACATGAAAGACGGGATGAATCCTCCTGTACACTGGAGGAAGATTAAGGCGGACTGTCACCGGACTAATGATTTTGGTGACAGAGAACGGGCCAATAAATTTAGGTGCGAGCTTATTTGAAACGGAGCGGAGAGGAATGTCCTTGGTAGAAAGCCACACTTTAGAACCGACAACGTATACGGGAGGCCTCCGCCGGTGGCGATCAGCTTTGGCCTTGGTGCGCGCCCCCACTTGGAGTAGAGTCTCACGGGCTCTAGTCCAAGTGCGGTGACACCTCTGGACGAAGGCGTGGGCGGAGGGGACCGCGACTTCGGATTCCAGACTAGGAAAAATGGGTGGCTGGTAACCTACGCTACACTCAAATGGTGATAGGCCCGTGGATGACACTGGCAACGTGTTGTGGGCGTACTCCACCATAGACAATTGCTGACTCCAGGAGGAAGGATTCTTGGACACTAAACATCGCAACGTTCTCTCCAAATCTTGGTTGGCTCGCTCAGTTTGACCATTGCTCTGGGGATGGAACCCAGAGGACAGACTGACAGTCGCCCCCAGAAGTTTACAAAACTCTCGCCAAAATTTGGACACAAATTGGGGTCCTCTGTCAGAAACCACGTCTGTCGGGAGGCCATGAAGCCGAAAGACGTGGTCAACGACAACCAACGCTGTCTCCTTGGCTGAAGGTAATTTGGGCAAGGGAATGAAATGGGCCGCCTTCGAGAACCGGTCCACCACGGTCAAAACTACCATGTGACCCTGGGAGGGTGGGAGGGCGGTGACAAAATCTAGCGCGATATGGGACCAGGGTCTCGAAGGCACCGGCAGCGGTTGGAGTAACCCATC
This sequence comes from Semotilus atromaculatus, assembly GCA_031834385.1. Taxonomy (NCBI): domain Eukaryota; kingdom Metazoa; phylum Chordata; class Actinopteri; order Cypriniformes; family Leuciscidae; genus Semotilus; species Semotilus atromaculatus. The sequence goes on along the minus strand of JAULUF010000049.1, from coordinate 11,960,791 downwards.
TCGAGGTTGATTGGAAGTCTTACCCGTGGCACAAACTGAGCAAGCCAATACAAAACTGCGAACGTCACGAGCCATGAGAGGCCACCAGAATCGTTGCTTAACCAAAAACATAGTACGATTGACTCCTGGATGACAAGCCACATTGGAACAGTGACCCCACTGAATGACGCTGGACCGTAAACTCTCCGGCACAAACAAACGGTTCGGTGGGCAACGAGTCGGAGGCGTTACCCCTTCTAAGGCCTTCTTAACCTTCGATTCGACCTCCCATGTGAGTGTAGAGATGAATAGATTCTCTGGTAAAATGCACTCGGGAGTAGACGGGCGATCAGAACGGTCAAAAATGCGCGATAAAGAATCGGGTTTGATGTTTTTGGAACCCGGGCGGTACGAGAGAGTAAAGTCAAAACGTCCGAAAAAAAGAGCCCACCGAGCCTGCCTGGAATTAAGTCTTTTAGCAGTACGAATGTATTCCAGATTCTTGTGGTCGGTCCAGACGATAAAAGGTACCCCTGATCCTTCTAACCAGTGGCGCCACTCCTCCAATGCTAACTTGACCGCCAACAACTCTCTGTTGCCAATGTCATAATTGCTTTCGGCAGGGGATAAACGATGCGAAAGAAACGCGCAAGGGTGCATCTTATCGTCTGAAGGAGAGCGCTGGGATAACACTGCACCTACCCCCACCTCTGACGCATCGACCTCCACCACGAACTGACGTGATGGATCAGGGGTTATCAGGATGGGGGCTGAAACGAAGCAACCCTTCAGTTTGGCAAACGCAGCTTCTGCTGCGTCTGACCACCTGAACGTCGTTCTGGGGGAGGTCAAGGCGGTCAGAGGCGCGGCTAGTCGGCTGAAATTGCGAATAAAACGCCGGTAAAAATTGGCGAACCCCAGAAACCTCAGTAGGGCCTTACGGGAATCTGGACTTGGCCAATTCACCACAGCCTTAACCTTGTCAGGATCCATGCGCATTCCCTCAACCGAGATGATGTGACCTAGAAAAGGAACAGGCTGTGCATGAAAAACGCATTTCTCCGCCTTGACAAAAAGCCCATTCTCTAGCAACCTCTGAAGCACTTGTCGAACGTGTTGCACGTGTTCCTGGAGAGACGAAGAAAAAAATCAATATGTCATCCAGGTAGACATATATGAACTGATCGATCATGTCTCGCAACACGTCATTGACAAGTGCTTGGAAGACCGCTGGGGAGTTGGACAGCCCAAACGGCATAACCAAATATTCAAAGTGCCCCCTAGGGGTGTTAAAAGCGGTCTTCCATTCATCCCCTCCCTGATGCGGACCAAATGATAAGCATTTCTTAAATCCAGTTTAGTGAAGATAGATGCTCCTTGCAACCTCTCGAAAGCTGAAGACATCAACGGCAAAGGATAGGTATTCTTTACCGTGATGTTGTTCAACCCCCGGTAATCAATACAAGGTCGCAACGATCCATCTTTCTTCCCCACAAAAAAGAACCCCGCCCCCGCTGGAGAAGAGGAAGGGCGGATGAATCCCGTTGCTAGAGAATCAGAAATGTATTTCTCCATGACCTCTCTCTCTGGGACAGAGAGTGAATATAACTTGCCCTTAGGCGGAGACGTACCTGGTAGTAAGTCTATAGCACAGTCATAGGGACGATGCGGAGGAAGAGAATCAGCCCGAGACTTACTGAACACCTCCTTCAGATCCCGATACTCCGTGGGCACGTTTGATAAATCCACTGTCTCCTCCTGTAACACATGAACAGAAACAGACGGACAGGCAGACACAAGACAGGACTTATGACAAAAACTGCTCCAAGATGCCACCGAATTGAGTTGCCAGTCTATTTTGGGGTTGTGACGGGTGAACCATGGGTGACCAAGAACGATGGGTGCTTGAGGAGTGTCCAGAATGTAAAAGTAAATAGTCTCAGAATGATTGCCGGATGTGATGAGTGTGACGTCTTCGGTGATCAATGAAATCGTGGGGAGACTTTGTCCATTGAGGGCGTGAACGTTGATCTGGCGTGAAAGGGGTTTGAGGGGAATTTTAAATCTTAGTGCGAATGAATGGTCCATGAAATTACCCTCCGCCCCTGAGTCCAGTAGTGCCCGACAATCGTGGAGGTGAGTTGACCATCGGAGCCTAACCGGGAGGAAGGTAGATGTCGATGAGGTCTTCTCGGCAGAGATCCCACCCGACAGTAGCCTCATATTTACTGCCGGGCTGGACCCTTTTAATGGACAATTGAAAGCGAAATGTCCCGCTCCACCACAGTATAGACAAAGGCCCAGGGATCTCCGCCTCTCCTTCTCCTCCCGGGAAAGCCGGGCTCGAGCCACCTGCATGGGCTCGTGATCGTGGATGGGGCTGACCGCGCCCTCGCCTCCTGGACGCTGCCCCTCGATCTCTCCAGGAAAACGATCCGGGTGAAAACGTTTGCTGACTCGAGACAGCCGTGCATCCACTCTCAGAGCCAGCGCGATGAGATCGTTAAGTCCGGTGGGCAGGTCCAGGGCGTAGATCTCCTTCTGGACGCGGTCAGCCAGCCCATGCAGGAACATGTCCCACTGCGCCTCCTCGTTCCATCGGCTCTCGGCTGCCAGGGTTCGAAATTCAATAGAAAAGTCAGATACGGACCTCTCTCCTTGGCGAAGGTCCGCCAGTACCCTGGCAGCCTCTCTTCCTGACGCGGCCCGGTCAAAGACTCGCCGCATCTCTTCGGAGAGCCTCTGGAACGAGGAACAGCATTCGTCTTGGTTCTCCCACACCGCTGTTCCCCACAGCGCCGCTTTCCCAGTCAAGAGCGTCAGCACGAATGCCACCTTGGTCTTTTCTTCGTGAAACGTCCTGGGTTGCAGGGAGAAGTGCATAGAACATCTGGTTAAAAATGCCCGACAGAAATTTGCTTCACCTGAGTAAGGCTCGGGGACCGGAAGACGAGGCTCTGACTGGGATGGGTCCACTGGTGGTAATGGGGGAATCAGCGGCGGGGGTGGCGCGGTGGGAACATGAAGATGTTGAAGCTGTTGGGTGAGCCCGGACACCTGCGCCACTAACGCCTGGACAGCGCGAGCAGTCTCGTTGATATTCCCTTCTTGAGTGTCCATACGTTGAATACTGCTACTCACAAAATCATCCAGTGAGGAGTTTCCCGCTGCTTCCATGCTTTGGTCAGATCGTTCTGTCACGGAGTGATTAACGGAAGCAGATGCAGTAAACTCTTTTTATTTAAATGATAGAATGGATAGGCAGTCCAAAGTCCAGGCAAACAGGTTAGTAGCGCAGGGACTCCGATGGTCAGAAGACAGTGCAGCGTGCAGTGGTAGTGGTGGTGAAAATCCAACGACGAACAGTAATCCAACATCCAACGAACAAGAACCGGAACAAGAGAAGGACACGACTGAACGAGACTGGGAACACATACACCAGGAACCACAAACAACGATCTGACAAAGGAGATGAGAAGTTGATGAGAATATATACACATGAATGATAGACTGCAGCTGGTGATGGGTGATTGCTGACGAGCGCTGATGGGCGGCCACGCCCCTCTAATCAGCACACACACATACAATAACAGAAACACGAGACAAGAAGCAGACATAGGATTTACCAACCGTGACAAGTATATTCAACAGGAAATTACTAATTAACATAAAAAATGACTATCAAATTTAAATAATAAAAATATGAAAATATACATTTTGAAATATAAAATATGGCTCTTACATAGGGTGTAGAAATGCTTTCACGATACTAGGTAAGAATTCCAGACATGAGGGAGCAACCGATAGGGCTTGCAAATCTCGAATTCTCTTGATAGAAGAAATAGCAAGTAGAAATAAAGTTCCCATTCGTAAGGGAACTCCTGCTGCATCGATACTCGGCGCTTTGGGGAATGCCTTCGGCATAACGTGTCTGAAGTCAACTATTCAATCTTGATTGGCGTAGCGTTATCACGTCACTCGTGACGTCGCATGTGACGGTGATCGGAAGCTATAAAAGGTCACAAGAAACAGTAAATGTCAGCTTCTGGTCTTCAGCAAGCGTTCTTTGTCAACCTGTTTGTCTTATTTGGTGTTGTCTGTCACTCTGAATATATATATATATTATGGCGAACAATAAGGAGAAACTATTCAGACAGTGTGCGTCCCCTTGCCCGGGTTATTTAAGCAAGGGTGACACACACTCACTCTGTGTAGTTTGTCTGGGAGCGGAGCATGCACAGGCAGTGCTCGATGGCGCTTGTCTGTGCAATCTGTTTTTTCATTTACCTATGAAAGAGCTCTGCTCCTGTTTGAGCCTGTTCGATCAAATAGATCAGGCTCGCATTTCCAGTGCATCAGGTCTCGCTTCTGTCGAAGCAGCGCACTGCCTGTATGCATGGGATTCGCACGTGGGGCTGGCATATAATACTGAGATGGTTGCGACCCTTTCTCAGTGTTTATTTACCAGCTCCACTGGTCTCGGGCACGTTTCGAAAGCACGCACTTCTTCTGACCTGGCTCTGAGGAGTTAGATATTCTCAACACAGGATCACGTGGATGTGGGGATTCGCCACCCCCATATTTCCCTTATTGAGGAGTTGCTGGAGGTTGTAACCAGGGCAGTGGCTAAATTAAATGTTAAATGGCCATTTAATAAGCAGGAAGCGACTAAGAAAAATAAAATGAATGAGCGCTTCCTGCAGACCCATTCACAATCTTCATGTCAGAGCCTTCCCTTTTTCACTGATCTCCATACTGAGGTATCGAGATCTTGGGGAAAAATCCATGTTCATCTCAATTATTTTTCCCCATGTATATATTTGCATCCATTAGGGAATCTAATGAGAATGGTTATGAGGTGATACCTCGGGTAGAGGAATATTTTGCGAAATATTTCTCCCCGACATTGCGTCACCCCTGATAGCTCAGACACTTCCCTCCAAATCTCGTTCATCGAATTTGTTAGGGAAAGCATATATGGTGGTGGGTCGAGCCGGTGCATGCCTACACTATTACAGGCATACCAGGCTGACCTCCTCAAAGAGGTGGATGATAACTGGGAGGTCTCACTCGATGGTATTCATGAATTTCGTAGAGTGGCTGACTTATCTCTCCATATTATTAAAGAGACGGCCCGTGCCATTGGCCGTTCTATGGCAGCACTAGTCATCTCAGATAGATATTTATGGCTAAATCGCTTGGGGATCGGGGAGAAGGACAGGGCCTTCCTTTTCGATGCCCCCCTTTTTTCGCCTTCCGGCCTCTTTGGCGACGCGGCAAGAACCATTGTTGAGAGGCTTCAGGAGGCAGAGCGACAATCAGCTATCCCTAGTTATCAGTTCATGTCTCATGGGGTTGCTGCCAGGGGCAGCCTCATGGGACAGCCGCCAGCTCCTCATATTTTGAGAGGGTTGCCTCTCGTGCCCCACGGAGCCCTCAGGAAATCGATGTTGCTTCCCGCCGCCAAGTGCGCCTCGGGACGCATTGACTTCCAGCGAATGTGTTGTACACAGTGTTCCTCTAACATTTATGGTCCTGACACATTTGCTACCTCTCAGAAGGCCTGTAGAGAAAATTATTCGGTTAGTTCCTGCCAGAAAGTTGCTTCAGGTCACCGAAAATACTATGACACCTGTGGTCAGTCCTGAGAGACTGATCTCCCTAGTAGATTATTTAGACGCCTGTAAGGGTCTTCAAAATATATCTCAGTGGGTCCTGAATACAGTTGAGAAAGGATATAGAATCCAGTTCCAGTATAGACCACCTATTTTTAGTGGTGTTACTCATACACTGGTATCTCCTGACCAGGATCAGGTGATGGAACAAGAAGTCCAGTCCCTCTTATAGCCTTATCTTATCTTAGCCTCTTATCTTATTAGCCAAGGAGGCCATAGAACATTTATGAGGGGTTTTTTGGCCTCATGGCTGAAGCTTCCATCGTAATTCCTTTTGTTCTGCTCCATATGAGGGCCTTGCAGTGGTGGTTCAGGACGAAGGAGTTTTCTCCACTGGGGAACTCCTTTCGCATGATCAGAGTTACGCGCAGATGCCTTAATTCTCTCGTCATGTGGAAGAAACCATGGTTCCTGTCTCAAGGTCCGGTTCTGGGAGCACCGTGTCAGAGAAAGACTTTGACCACGGATGCATCCCTCACAGACTGGGGTGCAGACTGAGGTGCTTGGAAGGACCATCATCTCTCATGGCATATTAATCGCTTGGAGATGTTGGCTGTATTCTTTGCCCTGAGGCACTTCCTTGCAGACCTCAGAGGTCATCATGTTCTTGTTAGGACAGACAATATGTCTGTGGTCTCTTAAATCAACCGCCAAGGAGGTCTGAAATCGCTGCCTATTTCTAGATTGGCACATCCGATCCTTCTGTGGTCCCAGGATAAATTTCTCTCTGTTAGATCCATTTATATTCCTGGGGTTGATAATGTGGGAGCAGATATCCTGTCGAGGCAGGGGCTGAGGCCCAGGGAATGGTGGCTCCACCCTGAAGTAGTTGGAGTTGAAGTACTTTCCACCAAGGTGGTCAGGTCATCCATTCTAGAACCCCACTCTACTAGGAACTAAATACTTGTTAGGGACGGCATTGAACCCAGTTAAATACTGCCCTCTGGCTTCAGTACTGGCGTTTCATCCTGTTCTCTAACGGGATCGCCCGTTCACGTTTAGGGCCTCTGTGGCGGCCCCAGTGCCCTCCGCACTCCATGTACCTGTAGATTAGAGGATGAATCCTGTCATCCAGCCTATTGGCATGAGGCTGACGAGTTACCCTGGCACCTATCATTTCCTGTGGATGAGTTATATGAGAATATATATAAGAATCTATTGAGTCTGCTTCCCGCTCGTCCTGCTCCCTGGAAGAGCGGTGGTGTTGCCCCCTCTTACTTGATGGCGTGGGAGCCACTCTATCTTATTTTTCCCTCGACACTGAGGTGCCTGTAGGCAATATCATGATTCTTCAGGTATTCATAATATAACTTGACTAGCAAACAATCTCGATCTGCATTGCAAAGGAAAACTCATCTTGCAAACAAACAGAAAGCAGTGTTCAAATACAAAGGTCAATTCGAGTAAAAACGCAGTGGAGTAACAAATATTGTGTTTTACAAATATAGAAAAATGAGCCTAGATAAAATAGCCTTTGCCTATATAGCTGAGGAAAATGAGTGGTGAACAGGGTGCAACTGACAGAGCCTTAACCCTCTGGGGTCTAAGGTGTTTTGGGGGTTCTTGAGATGTTTTGACATGCCCTGACATTTGTGCTTTTTTCAGGTGCTTATAAACATATTAATGACACAGGTGAAATTACACTCTATTTAGCACAAATATGGCTACCATAATGTATGAGCATGTATGAGCAGGATTCTTTGATGAATAGAAAGTTCAAAAGAACAGCATTTATTTAAAATATAATCTTTTCTAACATTATAAATGTCTTTACTGTATAACTTTTGATCAATTTAACTCATCCTTGATGAATAAAAGTATTTTCTAATTTCTTTCCCCCAAAAATAAAAAATACATTTTTACTGACCCCAAACTTTTGAATGGTAGTGATTAATGTTACAAAAGCTTTCCATTTCAGATCAATTCTGTTCTTTTGAACTTTCTATTCATCAAAGAATCCTGAAATAAAAATGTAAAAAACTGTTTTCAACATGGATAATAATCATAAATGTTTCTTGAGCATCATATTATAATAATTTCATATTAAAATAATTTTAAAAATGTGACACTGAAGACTGGAGTAATGATGCTGTAAATTCAGCTTTGATCACAGGAATAAATTACACTTCACTATATATTCACATAGAAAACCACTGTTTTAAATTGTAATAATATTTCACAATATTACAGTTTTTTTTTTTTTTTTTATCAAATAATTGCAGCCTTGGTGAGCAGAAGAGACTTCTTTTAAAAACATAAAAAATCGTACTGATCTTAAACTTTTGACCGGTAGTGTATCCAAATATAAATGAAAGTAAAAAGCACATTTTTAGTCATACCTAGAAACAAATCCTGGTCAAATAGGCTACATGGGCCATTCTACAGAATTGGTTCAAAGTTAGAATTGGAAACATCTTGAAAAGAAAATTTTCTTTCCATAAATGTCTTATAAAGTATTATTTTTTTAAAGTAAGCCAATACATTTTATCATACATATTTCAAAGTTAAGGATTCATTATTTTGATATAGCTTGCATTGGAACAAGCACTATAACAGTTGATTAGTTTATTTGTGACAAAAGAAGCTATACACACACACACATACATACATATATATATATATATATATATATATATACATATATATACATATATATATATATATATATATATATATATATATATATATATATATATATATATATATTGTCCTCACATTTTCTTGTGGTACCCAGTGGGAAAAGAGAAAGACAAATGTTTTTCAAGATGTTTCCACTAACTTTGAACCAATTCTGAAGAATCTTGTCTAAATATTCATATTTAGTCTGTAACATATCGTGTTTATGCGAGTGTGAGATGCGCGCTGTAGCTGCTACAGCTGTAAACAACAGCGCGCGCGCGTCTGTGCCTTTCATTCATCATTCACACTATCAATATCGCGATTATAGCAAAGCTCTTAAGAATAAATACCTTACTACATTAGCTTGATTTGTTGCTCCTCGGAATGATACCACCAGGACTTCTGAGGTAAATTGTTCCAGGATTAGGATGATAGTATTATTCCTCAGAGCGCAGCAAGAGGTAAAGTCCACGATTCTTGTTCAACTTGATGTGTTTTCTGAGGTAAATTGTTCCAGGATTAGGACGACAGTATTATTCCTCAGAGTGCAGCAAGAGGTAAAGTCCACGATTCTTGTTCAACTTGATGTGTTTTGTCCAGCTGATATGTGGGCGTTAACAGTTTGCATGACTTGCCTCAGATTATTTGCGTTTGAATAGCGCGCCTCTCTGTGGGCGTGGTCACATTAAAAGATAATTAGCTGAAATGAGAACGACTGACATCTCTCTCTTTTTATATAGTTTACATAAACAGAGAATATTTGTTTTAGTTTTGAATTAGATCATTTAAAAGTACACACTTAAATGATCATAAAGATATATTGCTCATGCATGTGTGACTAGTATTCGCTGAGTTTTGTTTACGTTTAGAGACGTGCTCCAGAAAAAAAGTTCACGGAGAAGGAGAGGCAGAAAGCACACCCTGTTTATTTTCTTTATTTTACAAAAGTACAATGTTTTATTTCGTACAATGGACCCATAAAAAAGTAGACATTTAACAGTTAATTTTTTCATATTTCTTAAGAGTGTATGACAAAAAATATGAGTATTTTAAGTCTATTTTGCTGCTATGTGAAAAAAATCGTGCAAATCGCGCCGGCGCGATTTCAGACCCCAGAGGGTTAAGATCTCCTTTTCTTTTAAGAGAAGGAATGGCGAGGAGGAACAGAGTTTTTAAAGTAAGAAAACTAGCTGGGACCTCCTCAAGGGGCTTGAAAGGAGCCTGGGAAAGGCCTTGGAGGACAATCGCCAGGTCCCAAGTCAGAACCCTCGTGAAGTGAAAACCTTCCACTTCAAGGCATAAAGTTTCCTTGTGGAGGTTGCTCTGGAGTGTAGAATGGTCTCAACAACCTCGGTTGAGAGACCTGACCCTACAAGCTGGGCCCTCTCAGAGGCCAAGCCCACAGGTTCCACAGTTCGGGATGAGGGTGAAATATCGAGCCCTCTGCTTGGGACAGAAGGTCTCTACTGACGGGAAGCTCCATAGGAGGCCCGTTGAGGAGAGACACTAGATCTGGGAACCATACTCTGCCCGGCGACCGCGGGGCTATAAGAGGTAGTGCGAACACTCTCCAGAACTCCCGTGAGCAGAGAGATCTGGGGAAAAGTCTACAAACGTAGCCTCAGCTACGTCTGTATCCATATCTGCTCCACCACCTCGGGGTGGAGCTCCATGATCGCTTCCCAGCCCGTGAGGGAGGCATCAGTCGTAAGCATCCTGCGATGACACGAAGCTTCCAACACGGGGCCCAGGGACATGAACCAAGGTTTCTTCCACATAACCAGGGCACGTAGGCATAGCCGCATAACCCTGATCATGTAAAAGGGGTTGCCCCTCGGAGAAAACCCTTTGGTCCTGAGCCACCACTGCAGGGGTCTCATGTACAGCAGTCCAAAAGGTATCTCGTTGGATACTGCTGCCTTGAAACCCAACAGACTCTGAAACTGTTTTACGGTGAGTGACTGGCCTAGCTTTATTCTTTTCACAGCTGACAGGGTGGACTCTATGCGTAGTTCAGGATGCTGAAAGTGCGGGGTTATAGTGCTAGGCCGAACGGAAGAACTCGATAATGGTATACTTTGCCCCCGAAAGCAAACCTTAGGAACTTCCTGTTATGTAGAAGGATGAAAAGGTGGAAGTATGCTTCCTTGAGATCCATCGTGACAAACCAATCCTCGGATCTGATCTGTCGCACGATTTGTCTCAAAGTTAACAATTTGAATCCTAGTTGCATGACCGATTCATACAGAACTATAAGATCCAAAATGGGAAGTAACCCCCCATCCTTCTGTGGAACGATGAAATACCGTCTGAGAGACCCGGTGTCCCTGTTGGAGGGAGGTACATATACTATGGCCCCTTAGTCCAACCGTATTTTCATCTCTTATTCCATTACCAAAACCTGCTTGGGGCCCACCACGGTGGGTAGGACCCCCATAAACCTTTTTATGGCCTGCAGGACCCAATGAGAAATCTTTGGCAGTAGCTTCCACGCTGTCAAAAATTCTACTGGAGGTACCAGCCTCTCGAGACGTTTCTGGATTTAGATGTTGTTGAGCAATCAGTCCGTTGCCCTGTAACGACGAACCGGCAGGGAACGACTGAACTGACTACTCTAACGCCCTCCTCAAACGCGGCAATAGCCGACATGTACACTTTGAGCGTGGACGGGGACCTACCCATATCCAAAAGCTCTTGTAGGAAGGAGGAAGGACGTACGCCGTGTTTTTGTGCGTACGCAGTGTTGATACATGAGGCCCCAGGAGTACACACCTCTTTCGGAATAACCTAGCCAATGACCATTCATCAAACTTGGCGCTAGAGACTTTTCTTTGTCTCCTTTTTACAGCCTAATTTGCATGTTTTCTGAGGCCGTCAGCTTTTGGTCATTTCACTTCAAAGATGGGTAAAACATAGTAGAATACATTTTACGGTAGGTTCATATACATATATGGCTTGGTCAGCCCCAGGGAATTCTATAGGTATCACAAACGACATGTATAGAGGATAATATTGCAAAGTTACATTAAAATGCATAATAGTTAATTTATAACTACAATACATACAATACAATCACATATGACTATGGGCAAGCAGACAACGTAAAAACATATCAAATATATTTCAGTAAAGTCTTTAAATGAGGGAGTTAATGAAGAATCCATGTATGTGTGTGTGTTTTGGAGGAAGCGTTCTTGGAATTCCTTTCTCTGCAGATAGAAAGAAGTGTGGTGATAGCAATCTGTTTGAAGCTTGATGCATTCTAGTTTATCGCTATTAGTTTGAACATTCGCAGGCCATAAAGGTGTCAATGGGCAATTTGGGCCAGACTTTCTGGCTCGATACTTGTGATTTACCGGGCGAAAGTCAATGGATGTTTTAGAAGGAATGTGCACTATCTGTGTTTTGATGGACGAACCATGATTTACCCAGATACGCTACAGTGCTGAGCAGCTGACACTTTCCTTGCACTTGAAACATGGTCGGTATGAACCGCCTTTATTGGTGGGGGCCCTAAGTGGCGACGTATCCCTTGTCTGTCGCGTTGTCTACCACAGAGAGCATCGAAGAGACAGATGACCGCAGCCTGGCCGAAAATGGTGCCTTCCAGGACTTAGAAAGCTCCTCGTGCAGCTCGGGGAGAAAAGGAGGCGTGAAACGGAGGAAACAGCCGTCGAGTCTGTTGGGCGCGGGCTCGTCTGGCAGTGACCAATCGAGGCATAATTATGGCACATAATTCACTCCATAAAGGCTGGGCATACACTGCGATTTTCTTCCAATTTTGAGCCAAATTCTGACTCGTGCGACTCTTTTTTGAAATGCACTGATTTTCAGCTTTGCCTTGCAGTGTTCATACAGTGTACCGACAATCGGATGGTCGGAAGAATTTCAGACATGTCAGAAATTTTGGCATGTACATAGTGCCTCTTTTATTCATTTACTTGATCATTAATTTACTTCTGTCAGGACCACTATTGTCAAATACGATTGAAAATTAGCATACAGTTTGGATTTGGCGGTATGGTTCCGTTCTGGGCGAGAACTCTCTGCGCATCCATGCAGCGTAGCATGGATAAGAGCAGGGAGAGAAGCAATGACCCCCCTTAGGGTAAACAGAACAGAACCAACATGAACGTTTTGCAGATATCATTATTTCAAGATTTTAAAGAACAACATAATTCGAGAATTTGATTCTAGGGGAATCAGAATGTCAAATCCTGACTGACGAGAGGAGGAGCTGGGGATGGAGGAGGGTAATTAGCTCCTGAGAAACGCGATAGCTGCTGATAATACTGAGGGAGCTTATATATGTATACGGTGATAGGCGTCGTATTCCTATAGTTAGACGTGGATCAGCTGTCAGCTGATGCGAGTTTGACTAACGTGACCTACCAGATTTGACCCTATGCTTGATTTGTTTAACTTTTCACTTTATTTACTAATTTATTTAATATTTACTTGTTGGCCATTGTCCATCATTTGGCAATTGGTCACGTCACAATATTGGACATTTTTGAAGTCTCAACTCTCAAACCTCAATTTTGAGTCAATTATTTACCATACAGAAAGTTTAATTAAAAACTGACGAGCTTTCAGCGCATAAACTCTAGCAACCTCAACCATAGCACAACATAATAACACCCAAAACACTCAAAACACATTTACACCGACATAACAACACACTTGAAAATGTAAAAATCTAGTTCAGCATTTACTATTTCCAAAACACGTTTTTTTTTTGTTTTGTTTTTTTGCACTTCTTAAATTCGATCTGCTCTTTTCTAGAAAACTGAAGTTGGAGAAGGAGTTAGCTGGGATGCTTTGGAGGATACGGTGGGAGGAACTGAAGTTTGAAAGTCCCAACAAATTTCACAAACGCGCGGGCAGCCGTCTCACTCTTTCACAGGTACAAGCACTCGCTGGTATTTTCATATCTTGGATAAAGCTGCATTAAACTGATGTGTTTTCCAGTTGGCCACCTCTAAGCCAGATCTAAAATTCATTTTTAAAAGTGCAAGGATCAAATCTATATTTTAAAGATGAAATGTCTTTGTGTTTCTGTTTTTGTATAAACAACGTTGAATAAAAGAGGTTTCCTCCTGTTTCAGTCCATATGGTTTTAATTTATCTCATAAAAATGTCTTTTTGGACTTGGCTGTAATTCCTGGCACTGTTTTTCAATCTCCATTTAAAACTGCATTTCTTGGGAATTACAATGATGGCTTAGTCAGTTAGCTGGTTACAAAAGGTGCAAACTCTATGATTTTGTTAAACTGAATTCTCTTTCTCTTTAAATTAGAGAGAATACAAATTCATTTTGACTCAGAGGTTTGCTCTTATTTACAAATCTGGGTCTGATCAAATGCTAAGAAACTTAAAAATGGGTACAAGACCCACCCTGTCAGATTTCACTTTCACAAGTTATATAAGATAAATGAAAATAGGGGAAAAAAGGAAGAAAATAACAGAAATTATAGTTTATACATTCTTGACTAATGTCTAGTTGTCTCGTTTGTTGAAGGAGGCTCAGTTTTACAGTAGCAGACTCATAACAATACAGACTAACAGACTGACCCTAATAATTGTTCAAATAAGCTCCAATCTGGCCATCTGGTATTCTAATCAAACCATATCCTGTATCATGATGGGGACATTCCATAGACATAATGATTTTTATACTGTACAAACTGTATGTTCTAGGATATTTCCTAAGGGGGGGGGGGGGGGGGGGGGGGGGTTGGCCTCATACTTGGAACATACGTTTTAAAGCCCAATGCATTTTCCATGCTGTCGTATACAGTATTACACATTTTGGAATCCCTTTCCAATATGTTCCACATCATTGGACTGAATGCATGATTCATTCTTCTCCCCTGATGTTATTTAAATGAAGCCTTTATTGCTTTTATTCTCATACAATAATCTAATTCTTAAATGTTCGAGATATGTTTCTTTTTTATTCTGATTATTAATAATTGATTAATTATTGGGAAAAAATCAGATATCAGATATTTCTTGTATCTTTTAGTCAGCTAACAATATAGGGGGTGTCCAAAAGTGTCACATTAATGTCCAGGAATAAAAAAACAAACACACACACAAAAAAAACTACAACATTATACAACATTACAACATTTAAATTAAGCTTTTATGTAAAATGACAGAAAATATTGAATCAAATTTGTTGTATATTTAAATGAAACTTTTCACTCAAATTGCTAATCTGATTATATAATTTGTAACAAACTATTTTGTATCAAATTGGATTCATAGAATGAATCTCAGACTTTTGGACCCCCCAATATGCATTTTTCCCTTTTCTAACGTACATAATGAAACTGCTTTGTATTGAATGGTTGTTAGTGTTGTATTTTCTCTGTTTCCTTTCCAGAGAGGTTCCAGCTATGGCTCATTGATAACAGCTCATGGAAAATATCAGCTATTTGCAAAAACAGGCTATTTTAAGGTGGGGATGAGTTCTTCTGACATCCTCCCTCTGCTGCACACCCACACACATGCGTATTCACTGGAGAAATGGAGAGTGGGTGCACTACCAGCTCAATGTGTTGCTTTAAGATCACACTTTAATGCAGCTTTGCAGCTCCTTATGTCGATCCACAATGCTATCTGTGCTACACCATTTATGTGATACTGGATCACAAATCTAAAAAATGCCAATAACGTAAGTTGGAGGGAAAATATTTTGCAGTATGTATGCAAGTGTTTTTTGACTTTGGATACATGTAAACCTATTGTAGGTAGTCTCAGCCTCGGTGTCACGGAATGGTAGAACATGAGACGTAGATACAATTGCAGAGGAATTATTTAATGACGTGCAAACTGGGTACAAACTCAAAATAATACAGAACTACAAACAAAACAACCCTGTGGGGGGAAAACAAGAGAGAACTCAGGTAGCATAGAATTCAGGTAGCATAGAATACACGAAGCATAGAATACACGAAGCATAGAACACACGAGGGAACATAGACAACGAACCAGCCCTGGACTACAAACACAGGGAGGCTAAATAGGGGAACAAACAAAGGAGGGCAACGAGCAGGACAGGTGGGACAAATTAACCAATAATCAGATAACAAGAGGGCTTAAAATAATCAGGCTAGACAATAGACAGGAGAGCACATGGCACAGAAGATACACAAGACAGCCATGTGCTCACAATAAACAGAACTAGAACACAAGGACATGACAAACCGGAAATGTCATGGCTCTGTCACCAACTAAGAATATAACTGACTGAAGTGACAGAACCATGACACTCGGACGTCACACCCACAAACCGATGGCTGATGTCTAGTGCATATGGGACACAAAATTGGAATCACTTCAGGAGTTTTGAAGTCTTTGTCTGATTGGTTGAATCCTTTTCTGGGATATGTGTGTCGTCTTCTGTAATGGTGACGCCAAACCCACTTATTCGCAAACTGTGCTTTATTCGCAAATGTTTTATGCGATATTCCAATTTGCAAAGTTGCGAATGAAAACATAGCTACTGAGTGCTTATCAGGATAAACTAAATGCTGGATTTTCAAAAGTGTGTGAAGTATGTGGCATAGACTCTTTAATATTGGTCCAAGAGTTTACCATGCCAGTCTGTTATTTTAAGGACATCGACATTACATTTTCACTACCCTAAACATGACGCTAAAAAACAAAACAAACTGTGATTGTTTGCTTTACATGTCAGTCAGACGGCTTCTTGCCAGTCCTTGGCTGATGAAAGCTGCTATGGGGTCCAGACCTTCTGTCTTGAGTCTGAAGGTTTGGCTATGTAAGATAAATTGTCTCACAAAACAAAATTAGGAACATTTAAAATAGCATAATAGGAGCACTTTAACGTACAGTCTTGTATTGCTAAAGCTACAGAAAAAAATAGTACTCAAGAGTGTGACAGAGTTTCAAGCAATTAATCAGATGACCTATTATTCCTGTAGCTAGCTATAAATGTCACCTTTAAGTAACTTGCTCAGCAAGATTCTCTCTAAACTGTTGTTCGGGCATGATGTAATGGCCAATTAAGAATCAAACCACTGAGCATCTGAAATTAGTGAGGGTGCTCTAGTAAAGTGCAGATATAATGCGTAAGCAACTGCTCCACCATAACAAGAATAGCAATGTACAGTGAGATATGTAATATTATTTTACAAATAAATACAATGGAATATAAAAAAAACAACCATATTGATACAACTATTTTTCTTTTACTCTATTAGTCTGCATTTACATTGCACATTTTGACATTGCCATGTTTTTGTTCCGTGCTATAGTTATCACAATGTCAATTATAATTTTGAGAGTGAATCCTGCATTTCATATGAGTAACTAGCCGTCGGTCCTCTTATCAGCATGAAAAACAAATCTTTTATTAAGTGGATTATATAGCTGCTACCTTTATAATTATAGCAGTGAGTGTATTCTGACTAAATTAAACTCCTCTGAT
The DNA here is from genome assembly GCA_031834385.1 of Semotilus atromaculatus. Classification (NCBI taxonomy): domain Eukaryota; kingdom Metazoa; phylum Chordata; class Actinopteri; order Cypriniformes; family Leuciscidae; genus Semotilus; species Semotilus atromaculatus. The sequence goes on along the minus strand of JAULUF010000049.1, from coordinate 11,944,057 downwards.
TGGCCATTGTGTTCAAGAGATCAACAAACATGACTGTGATTGGCTACATTTCTCACTACTGTAAAAACATGTTGTAAATAGAAACATTTGACGTTCTCCAGAATCCAAACAAAAAACGCTCTAAAGCGTTTGCCAAATCTGTTTCGCCAATATAATGTTACAGTATCAACCGAGGGTGCTCTCGCTTTCGTTTGAAGGTGCTTATATTTAAATTTGACTTTGTGATGTGTTTTTTTTTTTTACCCATGTTTTAATTTTTATACAAAAATTAAGTAAGGTCATAAGGTAGCATATTTTTGTTGTCTGCTTGTTTGGCGTGTGTCTGTGATGCCTTAAACCCAAGTATTTGTAGGTCTAGGTAGGTAACCCACTAGTTTTTTTGGACACAGCCCATATCTAAAGCAAAGAGAAATATATTTGGGCACCAATAACTATTAGATGACTTCTCTGAAAGCTTTAATTTCAAGAAAACTGAGTGCTTGTAATTTGAATAACCAAAGAAGTCACTGTCACCTCTTTGTCCCACAGTGTAAGCTGAAAAGGACACTAAGGCATCAAATGTCTACTGAGCCATGCTGAATTTCTGCTGTCACCATGGCCAGGACAAAGCGAATGATCTTTCATATCTCAGGAGACAGAGCTTAATAGAGTTCTCAGTTTCTTTGACTCATATGATTCTACTAAAATGCAGAAATAAATAAATTATGTAATTACTTCATTACTTTAATAAAATTTAATTTTGACTCACGAGCTATGAAAAAGCACATCTGATCAATACAATTTTCTGAGAGGTCAATTTATCCAACTAAATGACTCGAGGAGGATAAAAATGAAATCAATTTCCCACCATGACAGCTCCAATCTGATCTGATCTCAATAGATCTGATCCTTTTAACACTTGTTTCATTTCACAACAGGGGAACCTGGTGGCTATCAAACATGTGAACAAGAAGAGGATCGAGCTCACCAGACAAGTGCTGTTTGAACTAAAGCATGTAAGAGAATGCATTTAATCACAAGAGAGAGTTTTTTTCTAGAATTTTTGTTAAATTTGTGTTTGTATCCATCCATGTCTATATCTGGGAAGAGAAGACAAGGTATGCATGTTATGTGTGTGTGTTTAGACCATCGTTTATTACCCCACTGGACAGCCTTGCTGCCCAAGGTGGTTAAAACACCCCCTGCCCTTTGCTACACATATAAACACACACACACATGCATTCTTCGGTGGGGGGCTGGGAAGCCAATATGAGGCTGTAGACACTGAGGTTGGGAGGTAGGCGGTGTGGCTGGATTTCAGACATAGAACATTGTCATGAAATAGATGTTAAAGAAATTAAGTGGAAGAAGGTGACATTAGGGTGATATTTATCTGTATATACTACACTGTATATACTATCACTACCGCTTTCAAGCCCCAGAAAGGTAGTAAAGACATCATTGAAGTAATCCATGTGACACTAATGGTTTAACCTCAAATTTTATGAAATGATGCGAGTGCTTTGTTTGCGCAAAAAAACACAGAAATCTCTCAGACTTCATTAAAAAAATCTTCATTTGTGTTCCCAATATAAACAAAAGTCTTACTGGTTTGGAACGACATGAGGGTGCCTAATTAATGACAGGATTGGAATTTTTGGGTGAACTAACCCTTTAAATTTCTTTTGTCACACTGGAAATGAAAGTTCATTGGAACATCGAGTGCATTGCATATTTTAATACAGTACTTTGTACTCAGTACTCTGTAATAGTGCTGCTCTGTTATACACTGCACTATTTTGGCAAATGTCGTGGGTAATCTGTATTTTGTGCATACAGAAATTCACACGCTGTTCACAATGTACATAAAGCAGAGACAGTAAGAAGGATATTGTAGTATGCTATTTCGGTCGTATCCCAAATCTGTCTATCATCTGAGACCACCATGATTAAGGCTGAGCCTGAAAAACATGATGCGAGTCCAAGCTTCCCATAACATTCTTATTTAAAGCCTACGTTTATTTTGATGGCCGTATCCCGAAGGAAAGCTGATAAGACTAGCTGACTTGTGGCCAATTCTAACCTGCTCAGCTTTGATAGGAAACATGGCTTTTTGCTCACAGAGTAAGACAGCAGTCTGTAACACCAGTCCTGCAATACAGAGTCAAATGAAGGACCAATCAAATGGGGGGGCCAATGGAATCTTACCTTCTTTGTTCCCACTGACATTTGCCCTCACTGTTATGTAGACCAAATCTCATGCTAAGTAAAGTGTATATGGCCTCTTACATATTTTTCCATTCACTGTAGCTCAATGACTTAGGGTAAATTATTTGCCAAGCTGCCATAGACATGGTCTGAGGAAAAAAACAGTTTGAGAAACTTTAGAGAAACAACTTTTTTATTTTTTATTTATTTAATTTAATATTTTATTGGCTGTGGTCTTTGAGATTTTCAGAATAAGTGGAATACTAATTGTCAGCATCATAAAGGGTATAATTTAAAACGTTAATTCAAAACTTTGTCGTTATATAGATGAGAGATGTGCAGTTCAACCATTTGACGAGGTTTATTGGCGCTTGTATCGATCCACCAAATATCTGCATTGTGACAGAGTATTGCCCCAGAGGCAGTCTACAGGTAAACATGTTAACTAATAACATTCTTTTTAACCATTTATTCATATTATTCTGTGTTCACAGGCAATGTCGATGGTTTTTGAAAGGATCACTTATGTATAGCTAATGTTATAATTCATTTTATTCTACCCATTTCAGGGAAGTAGTTAGCAACTATACAGTAGTAACTGAGTCTCTATTACAATGTTATTACTATTCCTTCATTTCCATGTTAATGACCTTGTTTGTTTATGTTAAAGGTTGTATCAGTGATTTCAGGCCCAAAAAAGGCAGAAACATGATAACCGCTAGTTGCCCGCCCCATAAGGCCGATAACGATCCGCTAACGATCCGCTAGGCCCAAAAAAGGCCGATAAAAAATCCGATAACGATCCGCTAGGCCCAAAAAAGGCCGATAACGATCCGCTAGTTGCCCGCCCCATAAGCATGCCATCCAAAAAACGCGTCTCTGTAGACAGCCTAGGCTCTGAGATCTGCACACAAAAACAAATGGGTACACCACCCCTCAAAACCAAAATAAACAGTGTTTCAACCATGCTTATGGGGCGGGCAGCTAGCGGATCGTTTGGAAAGATTAGATGAATGTGATCATTTATGTTTCGGCCTTTTTTGGGCCTGAAATCACTGATACAACCTTTAATGATAATTTTTGTGCATTTGAATCATAGACCTATAATTTGCTTGTACAAAAACAATACCTGTGCATCTAGATGTTTCGGAGTGTTGAAGTCCAGTTTGTTCTTTCACAGGACATCCTTGAAAACGAGAGCATCAACCTGGACTGGATGTTCCGATACTCACTGATCAATGATATTGTGAAGGTTTGTGGGAAAATGGAAAATAAATACAGAACATATATGAACCCAATTTTATCACACATATTTTGAATATATTTGATTTTAGTTTAGTTTAGTGTAGTGTAGTTTATTTATTCAAAGATGATGTCTCTTTAATTCTGGTATTAAAAATATAATAATTTAAAAACAACTTAGTATACCTTAATCCTTGCCATGTTGTTATGGCTTTTGAAACCCAGTAAATATTGGACACCTATTAAAATGTATCATTTAGGGTTGAAAAGGCCAGACAGGGAACAGAATCATAAAACAGTGTTGGTTTGATTATTTGCTTTTCTAAAAAGGACTGGCGTGAAAGATAGCATGACATTGTTTCTGGTACTTGAGAGCCCAGCCACATAAAAGCATTTGACTTTTGCTGGAAAATTGGCCTGCAATTACAACAAAGCAAACTGTCGCTTAAATGCACAAAACATGAAAATTGGTTTAAAAACATTGTTTGTTTTTAAAAGAGCAGTCTGTCAGAAAGAATTTAGTCGGCTAATTAACCTTGAGTTAATCCTGATCCTGAGTATTAAATATAGTTGGTATTTAATGGAAAAGATTGTATTCTGTCTTACAAAGGTAATTATGAAATATGTTCTTTGGCTTCTATCAACCCAGTAATTTTCTTAATGCTTTGAGCATACACGGAAGTATTGTTGAGAATTGCAATATGGAATACACATGATTAACTTTCATTGTTTTACATGTCCAGCTTTCTCATGAAACCATTATACACTACAGAATGTTTTTCAGTGGTTCATGTGTATTCTGCTCTATTTGCCCCATAAACTGTGGGCAAAGACATAATGTTCTGTTTAATGCTTGTGCTGCCAGGGAATGAATTTTCTGCACAACAGTTACATTGGCTCCCATGGCAATCTGAAATCATCTAATTGTGTGGTGGATAGCCGCTTCGTTTTGAAAATCACAGATTATGGTCTGGCAAGCTTCCGTTCTTCTTGTGAAAATGAAGACTCACCACATGCACTGTATGCAAGTAAGAATCTGTTAAGATTTTCTGTTTTGATGCATGAAACATCAACTGGACTGTTGTCCAGAGCTGATAAAGGATTTTGTGGCTGCTTGCCAAACTTTTTCAGAAAAGCTATGGACGGCTCCAGAGTTGCTAATATATGATAGGCACCCACCCCAAGGAACCCAGAAAGGAGATGTGTACAGTTTTGGGATCATACTACAGGAGATAGCGCTAAGGAACGGCCCATTTTATGTTGAAGGCATGGATCTCAGTCCCAAAGGTAACATCCTCAAAGATCAAGTACATTAAAACTAATGGTTACACTTTATTTGAAGGTGTCCTTGTTACAGTGTAATTATATATTTAAAGGATGAGTTAATTTTTTAAAAAACTTTTGCTGATAATTTATCACCCCCATGTCATCCAAGATGTCCATGTCTTTCTTTCTTCAGTCGAAAAGAAATTAAGGTTTTTGATGAAAACATTCTTGGATTTTTCTCCATATAATGGACTTCAATGGACCCCAAACGGTCCAAATGACAGTTTCAGTGCAGCTTCAAAGGGCTTTAAACGATACCAGACGATGAATAAGGGTCTTATCTAGTGAAACGATCGGTCATTTAAAAAATAAAATGAAAAAGTTTAAGTTTTATAAGCACAAATGGTCGCCTTGCTCTGTTCTGTGATGGGCGTTCATGACTCACGTAATACGCAATTACGTTATATAATACGCAAATTACGCAAATACACAATTAGGTCACGCTTCTGTCCTGACGAAAAATTTCTTTTAGCCTTTTTAATATTAAAACACCCAGGATACGCACACGAAATGGGCATTGTAAACGATAAACTGACACAAAGACATTTGAATATGTGTATATGGTCCTCCTGTCTTCCCGCATTTGTGCTTATAAAACTTAAACTTTTTTATTTATTTTTTAAATGACCAACCGTTTCGCTAGATAAGACCCTGATTCATCGTCTGGTATCGTTTAAAGCCCTTTGAAGCTGCACTGAAACTGTCATTTGGACCTTGAACCGTTTGGGGTCCATAAAGTCCATTATATGGAGAAAAATCCTGGAATGTTTTCATCAAAAACCTTAATTTCTTTTCGACTAAAGAAAGAAAGACATGGACATCTTGGATAACATGGGGGTGAGTAAATTATCAACAAAAGTTTTTTAAGTACAGAGAAATATTAAGTAACTACATGTACTTACTATAGGGATAGGGTAGGATTAGGATTAGGTTGAGGGTTAGTTGCATGTAATTATGCATAATTTACTCTTATTACTATGGTAAGTACATGTAACATGTAACAAGGATACAACCATAAAATAAAGTGTTACCAAACTAATTTGTTGTATACCACTGACAAGCATTTTTGTTTTGTTTTTGTTACAGAGATAATCCAAAAGGTGCGGAATGGCCAGAAGCCGTACTTCAGGCCTACCACAGATAACACTGTGCACTGTGAGGAGCTGACTATCTTAATGGAAGGCTGTTGGACTGAAGACCCTGCAGAACGGGCTGACTTCAGCCACATCAAGATCTTTATTGCAAAATTTAACAAGTAAGCACAGCACCCTACACATCACTTACATGTTATACTGTATTTGCAAATATGCCTTAACAAATATAGACAGTAAATGAGTCTACTTAAAATTATTGGTAACAGTTTACAATAAGGTTCATTAGATAACATTAGTTAAATGTATTAAATAACATGAACTAATAATGAGCAATACATTTGTTACAGGGTTTATTAATCTTAATGTTAATTCATACAAATACAGATGTTCATTGTTTGTTCTTGTTAGTTTACAGTGCATTAACTAATGTTAACAAATACAACCTTTGATTTTAATAACATATTAGTAAATATTGAAATTAATATTAACTAAGATTAATAAATATTGAAAAAGTATTGTTCATTCTTAGTTCATGTTAACTAAGGTAGTTAATTAATGTTAACTAATTAACCTTATTGTAAAGTGTTACCAAATTGTTTAATCTAGGGGAATATGTAAATGGATACTTTTTCAAAATAGACTCAATTAGATGATTCCAATATATTAACTGTATTTCTATCCACATGTCATATATATCTTTATTCTTTATGATATAAGTTCATGATGTGGACAGTTAAAGGAGCTGTATGTAAGAAATTTATTTCAATTAATCATAAATTTTCCCTGATATGTCACTAGACATTAAGAAATCATGTTCGTTTCAAATACTTATATCACTGACAACAGTAGTCCAGCCAGGATATTGTCATTTAAAAAGTGAAGTTGCAGCCCTCAACTGATGTTGATGTTGTCATGTTGTGTTTTGATCTGATGCTCCATCCTCCACCGATCTACCAATCACGAAGTCAGTTGTGTTGCGGCATTCGGGTTGCCAGCTCTGCTCTAGTTACCACAGCTGCAGCTACAAACGTGTCGGAATTGGATCCTGCAGCATATCTGGCAACCTTGAGTCAGTAATTTGAAAGTGATTGCAGTTCCAGTTTTGGCCACATTCTTACATACAGCTCCTTTAAGCTGTTTGTGTAATGATAAACAGGACGGAAGCAATAGCAAGTGCAATGGTGTTTATTGACAATGGTTCACTCAGGAAACTCAGAAAACTCAGATGCATAAATGCAGAACTCAGCGTAGGCAGGCAGTCACTCAGGGAAAGAGGGTCAGACCAGGAACACAGACAGCAGGAGAGCGTGACACAGGAACTGAGACGGGCGATCCTGAGGTGACTGAAGAAGATGACGGTGATCCAGTGGTGAGAACGGGAGTGAAGCAATCCGGTATCCGGTGAACAGAAAACACAAGGAAAACAGGAACAAGCACAACGTGGGAAGCTTCAAACAATGATCTGACAAACAAGAGACGAAAGACAGGGCATTAAATAGGCTGGTGGATGATCTGCAGCTGATAAAGACAATCAACGGTAACGCCCACATGAAACAATCAGTGTAACGAGATCCACACACACACAAACACACCAGACCAGAGTGAGACAGCGGATGTACCAACCGTGACAGTTTGTAGTACGACATGTTTGACGGGAAATAATTGCTGCTGGTGGTCTGTACATCACTACTTTCAAAATAAATCCTCACCTTCATTACAACAGACCAGTTTCACAAATGATGCTCACTCTTTTTCTGAAATGATTCATTGTTGTATTGTTTTGACCTCTTGACCAATTCTCATTCTCACAATTAAACACACAAAAGAAAGATCTAGGAATTACATGCAATCAGTATCATCTCAAAGAGAAAAACGTTTTATATAACAAACCACACAGATTATGTTTTACTGCATGAGGTAGAAGCAGCGTTGTACTGCTTTGTCCTTCAGCTGACAGCTCATTGATAAACAACCTATATTGATGTGAGTGAAAGCTTCCTTTTTAATTCCCCAAAGGGGCACTCAAGTCATAGTTGACAGACATTGACAAACCTCCACTAAAATGCCTAATATGCTTCACGAAAAAGGCTTAGCCTACAACCTAGTCTTCATTACATAAATGCATCTGGTTGGCATTTAAGAAAGTTTAAATAAATCAGATATCTAGGTATAGACAAGGGCTGTGTTTCCGAAAAGCGTCATAAGCCTAAGTAGATTGTATAAACAATTGCATGAGTCATCCTAGAATTACAGGCCGTTTCTCAAACGCGTAGTAACTAAACTAGTACTTGAAAATCTCTATAGATCTACAAGTGCTCTAATAATAATTGTACAGTTACATGGCTTAAACTTTTTTGCACTGTATAGCTGTAATATGACCGTAATATTAATATTCTATTTCTTTCATTTAAAGCAAGAAAATCAACTTTTTATTGTTGTATGAGATTATTCTTGTAGATTTTGTAAAAAAATATAATAATTAGATTTTTTGGTAACACTTTACAATAAGGTTCATTAGTTAACATTAATGTATTAACTAACATGAATGAACTAACAATGAGCAATACATTTGTTACTATATTAGTTCATCTTTGGTAATGTTAGAATACAGATGTTCATTGTTTGTTCATATTAGTTCACAGTACATTAACTAATGTTAAAAAATACAACATTTGATTTCAATAATGCATTAGTAAATGTTAAAATGAATATAACTAAGATTAATAAATGCTGTAGAAGTATTGTTCATTGTTAGTTCATGTTAACTAACGTTAACTAACAAACCTGTTACAGGTTTTTTTGTATGCTGTATGTAGAAGTGAGATCTGACCCAAAAATAGAACAATGTGATTCATCAAACCACACACAAACAGTACATGATTCAACCAGAATCGACCATACTTGATCATAACTGCTTTTTACACCTCATAAGATGCAACTATGCCCTGCTAATTCTGATGTACACTGCATTATAGTACATTTTCCCGTTTCTAGCACTATTCTCATGCTTGTTTCATAAGTCATATGCTACAAAATCTCCAATTCATCCCGTTGAATAATTCATGGGTTACTTGACAGTGAATATTCTGCTGTAATCTGTCTGCTGTAATTATAATCATCTATATCTGCTATAATTACACATCAGATGTTGAAGCAAGTGTCTGTTTTCTTTTTTTTTGGCAGAGAAGGCAGCACCAGTATTCTCAATAACCTACTGTCCAGAATGGAACAGTATGCCAATAACCTGGAGAACTTAGTAGAGGAGCGAACCCAGGCCTACCTCGAAGAGAAAAGGAAAGCTGAAAATCTTCTTTACCAAATCCTTCCACAGTAAGAAACTTGTTGTTTAATATTTTCTATGCAATTTCCAAACTTTTAATTGGAGATTGATGAGACTTTTTACTACACAACTTGCATGAGATGTAACTTCTACCATAATTATTGTTTTGTCTTATCTAAAAATGGCTGTTTTTGATATAATTATGTAAGTGGTGAGAACTTTTAATATGGCTTTAGATGAAGCAGACAAAGCTGACTAATTATAGAGTAAAAGAATAGCTAAGAATTAACCTTTTTTTAAAGAAGATCTTTCATTCTTAAATTACATGAATTATCACTAATTGATCTCAAATGGGATCTTGGGTCTTATTAACAGAAAGTCTGAGAGTCCCAGCTGGACAAAGATCCAATATTTCAACATGCTGTGAATAATTTCCGATTTTTTATACCTTTGTTTTGTTTCTAGATAAGGATTTATTAAATGAAATTATTTTCTGCTTTCAACTGTGTATTGTTAAACTAACTGATTGTTTGCTACTGCATGTCTGCTATTGTAGTTGGACTTGTGTATGGAAAAGAATTTCATGGTTCACTTGATCGTAACCTAATTCTCCCCACAGTTCAGTGGCGGAGCAGCTCAAGCGAGGGGAGACCGTACAAGCAGAAGCCTTTGACAGTGTCACAATCTATTTCAGTGACATAGTGGGCTTTACATCAATGTCTGCTGAGAGTACACCTTTACAGGTCTGCACAAGAATTTTTTGATACAATACTCTGGGACTATTCTAAGAAATATAACATTATTGAATAAACAGTGGGGACAACAAATCTGAGACCGATGGTCAAAAAGTTTTTTGTCTTTTGGAATTTTTATTTTTTGCAAATTATATTAACATAACAATATTGAGGACTGAAGAATAACATAGCATTTCTTAGTATTTAGTACACCTCCCTTTGATTTCAAACTTCGTGTAAAACCTGATGATCATGTTCTCCAGCATGATTTCAGAAAGAACATTATTCTAAAATAAGTGCTTTCAAGAAGTGAAAAAATCTTCTTGTGGATCAAGACAAATAAAATCCACTAAGATTATATTATATATAATCTTATATCGTATTTTAAAAAAACAGTCAAGGGTTAGGTTGGTTCTGAGTGCTAGGTTGTGTAAGATGCATAAGACTACTGTGATCTGGCTTATTTCACTGGGAATGTTTACTCTGTAAAAACAAAATGAATGATCAATGCACATATTTCATATTTTGTCTGTTTATCTGTGATTGGACAGAACATAACCATATTTAGTATGCAACTGTCCTGCAATATTTTATGATTATTAAGCACTATGCATCAATGCTATTGCAAGCAACATTTCTGACCTTCATATTGTCAAACAGAGATTTAGACTGCCACATTCTTCAGTCTGAGTTATAGAAAAGGCATTCCTTCCTTCACATTCCCATGTATTTTGTTGATCAAAATACGATCATCATGTTAATCGGTTTTTGACGAGAGGTTGCAAAGTTTTGCCCCAAGATGGTCAAGTATTCTCCTTTAATGCTTGTGTATTAATACATCTTATGCCAGGCATTCTTTAATGTTTTGCAAAGAGGATTTAGCAAATGAAATTAGCAAATGCAAAGACTTTCACAACCCATGTAATAAATCCAGATATAGTATATACTTACTTTTTTATAATAGATATTATTTAGCCTAAAATATGGTTTCTGGAGAGATTAAGTTCTCTTTCGTAGTCACTTCGAGTTACATTGAATGACGACGAAATGGGGTTTAGCTTAGAAAGCCTATCAACTTCGAGTATTACAAAACGAGCCAATGGCAAAGAATGGATGTTTCATGTTCTCATTGGGGGAACATGAACGTTGCGACACTGCGGTCAAGACTCCATGAGCTCACACTCCACCTGGAGTGTGGCTTCATCTTGGGCTCTATTGCATGGCGCCTCGCTAACAGACATCTGCAGAGCTGCTGGCTGGGCAACACCCAACACATTTGCGAGATTTTATAATCTCAGAGAAGAGCCAGTGTTCTCTCGTGTACTCACTTTAACTAGCCGGTAACGGACCCGCTCAGGTGTCTTCGCTTGCTCGGACTGGATACGTGTGATATTCTCCTCAGGTGAGCTCCAGCACTGTTGACGTCAAGGCCAGAGTCTATGCCTGCGGCAGCTTTCGCGTCGGTTAGGTGCCTCCGTGTGCATGGTTCCCCTCCAGTGACCCCCACATGTGTATTTCCACTGTAAGCCTCTCTGAGCATGTGTCTTTCCTTTGGCAAGCCACCTTGCCACCCCTGTGGTTGAAATACTCCACCCTGCGGCCTGGACACCCCAGTGTTTTTCCAAATGCATCCCTCTGGTCATATGTGTATTCTTAAGTCCACCCCCTTCGGGCTGGCACTGATTGCATAATTCCACTGAGATATGCTTCCCAGTGTACCTTGGTATTCCTGTGTTAAGTAGGTGTCCTTCGTCCGTGCTAGTCTCACGTCAGGGATCTCAGACTTACTTTGGGCACTGGAAGACAGTTATGCAAATTCTGCAGACCCATGGCATTTCTTTGCCATTGGCTAATTTTGTAATACTCGCAGTTGATAGGCTTTCTAAGCGAAAGCCCATTTCGTCGTCATTCGACGTGACGTCTCTGTTCCCTACTCAGGGAACGAGGGTTACATTCGGAACCAAGACGTTCTGAATCATTATCTACGTAAACATACAAATGATTATAGCTATGCAAACTCTATTCACTATGTAGAATATCATTATAAATAAAACATGATTTTTAATATATTTTTCAAAAGTAAATAATTTATTTAGGGGTTGCATACTCCTTTAAATTATGAGACCAACTGAGTTTGGAAGGTTACTCTGAAATTAGACCAAATGTAGACAACAAAAATGAACCATCATGATGTTTGGATCACACTGTTCAACAGCTGTTCAAAGATGCAATGATAAAATCCAACAGTGTTTCGGTGATTAAGGTTATAGCATGACAACCTCATAATGAAGTTGGCCTCCATGTTTAAATCATGATCTTTTCTGTTCTATGTATGCAAATATATCACTCTGTAAAGCCTCTTTCTGGGCATACATCCAAAGGGATGGGACGGGGGGAGAGGATTGGTGTGGGGGACAGAAAGTATTTTAATTTGAGGGAACCATAGGGAGTTCAAGCAGAAACGCATCACAGCAGTCATTTCTCACTCAGCTTCTATGAGACATGGCAGAGGTGCAGACACAATAGACTTTTATTATACATTCTGTTTGAACTGAGTTTTGGGAGCACAGATGCAGAACTATTTCTGTCAGGTTCTCATTACACCTAAAAAGGTGTGGAAAAAAAAACATTGGAATCGGAGGAAGTCTCGTCTGAATAGTCAAACAAATGAATTCTTGAGAGAATGAACTAAACAGAGAAAGTATCTTGAAGTATCTGAACAGAGTATCTTGGCTGATTTAAAAGGATAGCACCTCTATTATTACATTATTATTATTAACACTTTAAAGGAACAATCCACTTTTTTTGTTAATAGGTACATTTTCAAACTCCCCTAGAATTAAACAGTTGAGTTTTACCGTTTTCGAATCCATTCAGCCGATCTCTGGGTCTGGCGGTAGCACTTTTAGCATAGCTTAGCCTAGATCATTGAATCTGAATAGTCCGTTAGCATTTCTCTCAAAAAAATGACCAAAGAGTTTCGATATTTTTCCTTTTTAAAACTTGACTCTTCTGTAGTTACATCGTGTACTAAGACTGACGGAAAATGAAAAGTTTTCTAGGACAATATGGCTAGGAACTATACTCTCATTCCTGCGTAATAATCAAGGAACTTTGCTGCAGTACCATGGGTCATTTTTTCCAGCCAAACCCTGATGATTGATGTATACAACGGATGCAGTGTTGTTCGATCGGACCAGTACATGCTTGTCGTGTAGCAGCTATTTGAAGCTGAGCAGCACAAGTTGTAGCCTACTTCTAGCAACTCAAGGCAGTTGATGTGCCACTTCAGTCGGGGTCTTATCCAGGAGCCCGATGCTGCATGCCTGTTGCACATGGCACCCCAGCCGGTGGTGGAGGCATATGTTGAGACAACAGCGTGCCTGGACACTTGCTCCAGGGAAACTCCTGCCAGTAGAAACACAAGGTCTGACCACGGGCTGAAGGTTTGGCAACAGGCCGGGGTGATTGCCACCCGGTGTGTGCCACACTGCCATCCCCATCTCTGGACTCAGCCATGAAGCCAGTGATGAAGCTATCTCATATGAAGCTCTCCACCAGGGGGATCTCCACGTAACCCTTGGCTACCCCACCATCGAGGGTAGTGAGGGAGGAGGAGGCACTAGCTCAGTTTCGGGGCAGAAAAAGGTGCCTTCCACGATCTGGTAAACTCTTCGTCCAAGGACCAGAAGTCTCAGCCAGAAAGACCACAGCTTGCGATGCGCTGAGTGAGGGGCCCACAGAGTATGGCTCGGCAGGTCAGGCTCCCCCATTGTGTTCCTCAGGTCACCCCGTGTATTCACTGAAATAGCCGTCTGCTGGGCAGAGGGACTAGATCGGGGCATAGCAGATGGGACAGAGGACATACCTTTTTGGAGGTATTAGAGTCTCGACTGCAGCATCGAGATGGTCATCTTCCCGCAATGGGTACACACCTCAGTGTGCTTTATGCCCAGACACATGAGGCAGCGATTGTGACGATCAGACGGAGCCAGGAAACGACCGCATCCAGAAACACATGGGTGGAATGACATCTTTAAAAAGATGCAACGTGTGCTTGCTCTTTTAGAGAAATAGCTATTTTAATAGTGCTGAAGCATACAGGGAAATGGACGCAGCACAACTTGTAAGACCTGTATTTAAGTTTGCAGTGTGCAACAATGTTTTTTTAGAATGACAGGAAGCAGTGGGACATGCTCTTGAAGCGACCAACGCTGACACCAACATTTGACTACAGAGCTTCTTCCAACTTAGCACACTCGTTGATGATTGCAGAACAGCAACAACCACTTGGCTCTGAAGCGAAAACTTGAAGTGCGATCGCACATTCGCTTCCTTATATACCCACTTCGCGGGGTGGGGCTTGTGATGCAAATCTCGCACGCCAATTGGTAAAATGGACTGCATTTATATAGCGCTTTCATAGTCCCAATGGCCACCAAAGCGCTTTACATTTTTGCCTCACATTCACCCATTCACACACTGATGGCAGTGTCAGCCATGCAAGGCGCCATCCAGCTGGGTTAGGTGTCTTGCTCATGGACACCTCGACACTTGGTCAGGTGGAACCAGGGATTGAACCACCAACCTTTCAGTTTGTAGACAACCTACATGAACCACTGAGCCACTGCCACCCCTACTGAGCATTGGCTCGTTTACAGTAGTTTACACTTACAAGATGATTGGGCTCTCAGGCGAGATCCCAATTTGTCAGTTCAGTTCTGATGTAACATTGACTGACTGATAGGGAATGTCAAGTTTAGGCTTACAACAAGGGTTAGTCCTACTACAGCATTCTTATTCACTATCATTTCCCTCTGCTTTTAGGGATAAATTATGGGTATTAGGGTTAGGTTAAGGGGTAGGATAGGGTTAGAACTATCTTTTAATTACTTTGTAATTTAAGTTTTACGATCTGATACAAAAGCCCTCATTATTTTATAATGTTGTCATACTAATGTCATTCACAACTCAATACTGCTCTTAACGGTGTCCTGTGACTCTCTTTAGGTGGTGACATTACTGAATGATCTCTACACGTGCTTCGATGCCATTATTGATAATTTTGATGTATATAAGGTGAGCGTCTTTTAATTCACAGTGCAGTCATTATATCTTTTCATAAAAAAAATTACATTATTTTTATTATCTATTCATGGGGTTATGCCTTTTAAAAGCATAATGCATTCAAACACATACGATGTGGAATGTGCTTGATCATATTAATGCAGATGAATTCCTTTATAATGAATATAAAGAAATCTCTCATTAGAGAAAGTTTTTTGTTAATTATTTAAACTGTCTTCAGCTTTTTTAAAGGTGTAAAAATGTGCAAATACTTTTTGCAGATGGCTTTGTGCATGTTCTTGTATTTTTAGGTGGAGACAATCGGTGATGCATATATGGTGGTGTCAGGTCTGCCTGTGCGGAATGGGAAGCTACATGCACGTGAGATAGCTGGCATGTCATTGGCTTTACTGGAACAGGTTAAAACCTTCAAAATCAGACACAGACCCAACGATCAGCTACGACTTCGGATAGGAATCCACACAGGTATTTGTTTCACAGATTTAATTCATTTCAGGCTTAATGTCATTGATATGCTTTGAATGTTTTTTTACATGTTTGAAATAAAAACCTTTCATTCATTCATTCAATCATGTGTTTATTTAGTATTATCAAAACAATGGCAAGTTAAGGACAGATAATTATTGCGTTAAACAAATGCATACAGTATGAATATAAATTATATTTTTTGTATATTTATACAAAATCTTTCCTTACATATATTTTATATATATAAGGAATTTATGCCATATATATGCTATATGATTGCAGCCTGTTGTTCTCATTTAGTTAATTTTTTTCAACCTTTGAGGAAGCATTAGGACTGTGTATAAGTAGTTACTGGATTCCTACAGTGAAATAATCTCCCTCTATGCTGCATGTGTGTGTGTGTGTGTTGAGCAGGGCCTGTCTGTGCTGGTGTAGTGGGTCTTAAGATGCCCCGGTACTGTTTATTTGGAGATACTGTCAACACAGCATCCCGAATGGAGTCTACAGGGGAAGGTTGGTGACAAAAACACATTTTTTTATCTTTGTTCAGAATGCAGAATTTTCACCACAATATGACAATGCAGCATGAGACTAAAGCTGCTTTTCCACCGTCAGGCCGAACGGTTCTAAGAACAGCAAGGTTTTATTTCCACTTAAGATTGGTTCGTCACAACACAATTTCTCACCCGCAATTCTTAGCATTGTTGACTAAACATGCAGGTAGAATGCATGTAGTGACATTGCCACTCAGTATTGATCACTTGTTGGTTGCCTGGCTACCAGTTTCTCTGTAGCTGGCCAAGCGCACTATTTGAGCGAAGTTAACACAAGTTAATAATAATAATAAAATTAAAAGAAATATCTCATCATCCTCCATAACATAAGCGCTATTTACATCACTATTGCAACGACTGATGAATTTGGATTACATTCCAAAGAGCTCTGTTATCAGCCAAGCAGTGGAAAATTAAACCATATCTGCACAGAATAGAATGATTAAGGAACGAGAACGGTTTGGCCCAACGGTGGAAAAACATCTTAAAGGATCTGTATGTAAGAAATTTAAGTCAGTAATTTGAAAGTGATTGCAGTACCAGTTTTGGCCACAATCTTACATACGGCTCCTTTAAGTTAACTAAATCTTTGTTTGTGATTTTGATATATTTAAATAAAATATATAAAAATATTGATAACTTTTGAACGGTGGTGTAAAGTTATGACTCATAGGAAAGCACAGGCATGTGCCATGATGGATGGATGCACTTTTTTGGGCTTCAGAATCTATGGTAACATTCACTGCCATTATAAAGCTTAAAAGAGCCATGATATTTTTTTATATAACGAAAGTCATATACACCTGGCTTGAGGGTGAGTAAATTACGGGATACTTTTTTGGGTGAACTATCCCTTTAACCTCGCTTTCTGGAATACCCCCTGGCACACTATGCAACCAAACTGAGGAGGAAAAATTATTCTATGCAGTGCTGCAGGTTTACAATTGTCAATAGAGATTCATTGGGTTCATTGGGCAGCATAATTGTATAATTGTGAGTTGAGAGAAATGCCAATACCATTAAAAAAATTGCAAAAAATATTAATATTGTGATCTTTCCAATATAAAATTACTTTTTTGTTCTATTTGAATATAGTTTCAAATGTAATTTATATCTGTGATGATGTAAACACTGAGTTTTCAGCTGTCAGTACTTCTGTCCACAGTGTTACATGACTTCAGAAATCATTCTAATATGCTGATTTTTTGCTAAAAAAAAGCTTTTTTTGCTTTTTTAACAGCAATGTATTTTAGTCAATACTGAAAAGTAAAGATAAAAATAGCATCCATATCCATTATTTGTGAGTTATATTGGTGTGCTTGTTTTAGAGTGTTACATTGTTAGCTTAAAAACATGCTAACAGATAACTGGAATCACCCAAAAATAATTCATATTCTCACCCACTTCACAATACGTTTGCAGTTTGCATGTGAATGATTGTTATGAATGTTCCTGATATAGAAGGTTTTAAATCAGTAACCTCTGTGATGGTTAGGATTCCTTATAAGGGATCTGCCTTTGTAGACAGTAGACAACGATGGAAGCTTACTAGGGTTTGGAACAGAGCTGCTCAGTAGTGTTGTATAAAACTTTAATATGCGTTTCACCCATTTACAAGTAGCAGCTGTTGTTCATGAGACTTACCACATGTATCGACTCACAGTCCTCTTCCTGAGGTGGGCTTCATTTATAATTCATAGTTAGTGACAAGGACACTCGACGTGTATCCGGTTTGATTTATAACATGTAATAATATGTTTACAGCTTGTTGGAGCTTAATGCTTCATACACTTAAAGGCCACACCTTCTGGAGCCTGTTACAGATATGTTGATAGACAGGACAGATTGCCCATTACTTGGGCTCCATTTGTGTTGAGTGTCTGTCGTCATTCTTAAGTGTGATGAATCATTTTTTATCAAGCACAGTGTCATTTGTCACTCACAGCAGTGCACTTACACCTATTGGCTGTGACTCTTAAAGGCTGTTGCCTTTTTCGCCTTTGGCTTGCTTAGTTGGGTACATTTAATTGTATATTTAATAATATTACTACAACATTATTTTCCTGTTATCTCTGTAAAGCTGCTTTGAAACAATCTGTATTGTAAAAAGAGCTATAGATAAAGGTGACTTGACTTTAGGGTAATAAGACTTTAGAAATAAGGAACGGGGGGGGGGGGGGGGGGCTGTTAGTAGCAGTAGGCTACAAAAAAAATTGAAAAAACTTTCAAATTTGAAAAATTTGAAAAGACTAACGAACGACCAATTAAAAGGCCATTCTCTGATGATGTGCCAAGATGTTAAAAACGCTATGCGGCTAGACAAACGGGGAGAAATCTGTATATGGGAGAAATTAGTATCTACCGCACCGTCGTTTTTTTTTTCTTATCATAGCCTAAATGTTTTCGTTCATAGTCTGTCTGACATATATTAGAAGCTATATGTCTGTCATGGATTTGCACTGAATTGATTCTCAAAAATACGGAACAAAGTGCGTTCCGTATCAGTTCAATACGGAACAAGACTTTTATGTGTCAAATACGGGACGATTCCGTATTATACGGAACGGTTGGCAACCCTACTTGACTTGACTTAACTTAAAGGGATAGTTCACTCAGAAATGAAAAGTCTTTGTTTTCTCACCCTCATTTCATTTCAAACTCACATAACTTTCTTTCTAATAGAGAATAGGGAGAATTATCTGTACAATCAAAGCATTCAGTGACCAAAAAAAGTATCATTCTGTAAAAGTAATCCATACATTTTTCTGAAATCATAAAACAGTTTAGTGTGGATCTCCTCAAGGGCCAGAGCCCGGTTGAATTAAACCTCTGAAGTAGTTTGACTTAAGGTATCCCTGAGGGGGAAAAGAGCTTTGCAACAAACGTATTAACCGGCACCCTTACCTAAGTGTTTATACTAAGCATTTCACGATAGTTTATGGCAAAACACAAAAAAGTTGTTTCTATAGTTACAAAATCTCCCACTATAAACAGAACATAACGGACCACTGACTTTTAAACAAGTTTAATATTTACGTAAATAACGTAGGCTACAAGAGGCTGTGCTATATCGTGAATAAGTCACGGTTGAAGCACGGTTTGGCACGGCACGAAGCGGAGTGCCTGCAACACCTTCAGCCATGACTTATTCACGATACAGCACTAACTTTGAATACCTTATTGCTTTTATAAAATGGTTACCACTCAGCAACAGCCCCAAGTCTCATAGTGCTTGGATATATTTAATACTTTTGAGTTTTAATGAGTCTGAGTTACCACTGAAGGAAAGGTTTTTGCAAATAAGGACAAAAAAAAGAAGTTTTTTTTGGGGCCTTTTTGGAGCTCAACAGCCCTTATAGTCACTGTGTGATTATATTGTATGAAAAAGTGCAGTTTTTACATGCATCAAAATATTTGTAAGTGTGTTCCACAGAAAAAGAAATTAAGTTTTGAAAATGATGAAACAATTTTCATCTTCCTGTTGACTGTTTATTTATGATTATCATGTCCTCCACAGCTCTGAGGATACATATGTCCTCAGCCACCAAAGAGGTGCTGGACGAGTTTGGCTACTTTGAACTCCAGCTGCGAGGAGACGTAGAGATGAAGGTATGGAGTTCCAGTCGTGCTTGCATTCTAAAGTGATTAAAATGTATAATGAGCTAAATTATTTGGTCCCACTTTATATTAAGTGGCTTTAAATACTATGTATATACATCGAAAAATAAGTACAGTGTACTTATTGTGTTCATGTTGTATTGTCAAACACTTTTGCAGCTTATGAGATGTGATATGGGTAAGGTTAGGGACAGGTGTGGTGGTATAGGTAGGTAGAAGGATGGGTTAAGGTGTAAGGGAAGGGTCAACTGTGTAATTACAAATGTAATCACATAAATTAATTACAGCTGTAATTACATGCTGGTATTTTGAAAATATAAGTACAATGTAAAAACAACATGTATGTACACAATAAGTAAATATGTACACCAATTATTTTTTAATACATGGTTTTATTTTAATTTGTTTGTGCTATTTTGTGTGAGTGATTTTAAGGAGTGGAATTTTCAGATTTTCCTAAAGGATTCCTTTGGGAATTTTCTTATTACAACATAACACAAAAATAAACTAGATATTTTAGAGTGCATAGATTTAGATTTTCAGTAGGATACAATGCCCCTGCAGGACATTACATGGATTTTAAAGACACTATTTCATGATTTTAAAACTCAAACAGAGTTCTGATAAAGATTATAAAATATCTAATGACAGTCATTTTAAAGGGGTCAAATTATTATTTTTTTCTATTTGTGCATGTATACGATCTGCAAATTTACAAAGCGATTTATTCTAACAGAGAACAGAAATGATGACCATCTTGCATCATTTAAAAGTGACCCATATCCGATTTCTGCATTTACACTATACATTTATGCCAACAACCCAAGTTAGACGCTGCCTTGGCTTTTGGCTTGCTCAGTTTTCAATATTATTGATCTGCCTTACTTAAGGTGGACGATGACTCAATTTTAGAAACAAACTTTGTTGTATTATTTTCATGTTATCACTGTGAAGCTGCTTTGATACAATCTGTATTGTAAAAAGCGCTATATAAATAAAGGTGACTTGACTTGACTTAGACGTACTGACCCAGAAAAGCTTAAGCCGAAAAAAATTATTTGCAATGGATGCAGATAAAAATGATAATTCAAGCCTTTGCTTTTCACACCATCTTTAAAGGCCAACAAAACATTGGGTTGTGCCTTCGTCCTCCATTGCACCATTGAAAAGAGTCATGAGTTGACATCATTCACCACCTTTGCTTTTTCAATGACATACGACTGGCATTAACAGGGGAATATCTGATCTGTTCGCTTACATGGCAGACTCAAATGCACGTATCCATTCATATCAGATTTATTTCCACATATGAATGAAGCCTGAAACCAATCTAAGAATATCGGAATCCATGTGCTTTTTTCCCGCTTACACGTTTGTGGGTCATTTCCGATCTGACACATGGGAGTGAAAAAATCTGAATTAGGTCTCTTGAACCATGTAATGTAAACACGGCCTATGCCTCTGTCTTTTCATTAAGAAAAAGCATATTGCTGACACATTGTTGATTAGTTCCTCCAGTGGGCTGAGTGCTCATTGATGCATGCTATTGATTGGTGTTATTCCTCTTTCAGGGTAAAGGCAAAATGAGAACGTATTGGCTTCTGGGAGAGAAGACAGAAGTCTATGTTATCTGAGATCACTGTTGATGACAGGAAGTCACCAGGATCAGAGCCACTGCTTCTCATATTTGTTCTGTGTCTCGCTCTTGCATAGAACAACACATTATATTACCTTTTGAGGGAGGTCAATTCAGGTATATTTCATACCTGCTTAAAAACTGCAAAAATTGTATAGTTGTGTTTTTTCTCTCCGTTTTCTTGTGCTGAGAGAGTACGTCTTTCCAGGTGAAATTCTTATTTTTTGTGCTTTCTATATTCAGATTTTTGGAAACTGGTGATGTGGATTTGACATTTTCTTAAAGCGTTAAGCGCATTGAATAGTGATTGTCAGAGTGATGTTTTATCAATGTAATATTTGTATATA
The DNA here is from genome assembly GCA_031834385.1 of Semotilus atromaculatus. Taxonomy (NCBI): domain Eukaryota; kingdom Metazoa; phylum Chordata; class Actinopteri; order Cypriniformes; family Leuciscidae; genus Semotilus; species Semotilus atromaculatus. The sequence goes on along the minus strand of JAULUF010000049.1, from coordinate 11,922,483 downwards.
TGTATATCCAAGACATTGTATGATATTTTGTTCAATAAACTGATATAAAAGCAAGTTATGTTGTCATTATTAGAAAAGGTTCTTGTAAATACAGTCTTCACAGTTCTAAAGGATTATGAATATTAATGAATCCTTCCTGAAGGGCGCTTTTCGACTCAACACACCCTCCAAAAGGGATTTGCAGCTTATCACAAGAGAAAATTGCACACTTGAATATCTCACTCTTCCTCAGAGCTCCATTAACTACAACTCTCAAGCTAAATGCTCTAAATATTTTTTTCTAATCATTGCATTCATCTCATTCAGGTCAACTAATAAATTATCCAAACTATAAATATGATATGATCCACAGATTATTCCTAACCTATGCTAAAAGAAAAACCTATGAAGTTTATTTAATACAGGACCAAAAGAGTAGTTGTAAGTTCTAATAATATAGGTAAAATGCCACACAATAAAGCTATATATATATATATATATATATATATATATATATATATATAAAACATACATTTATATATTTACATTTACAGTTTTTTTCAATCGCTAACAAGCGCTTACCCATACTTCAGATACTTTTTCTAAACTCTTAACACAGACTCACACATACAAAACACAATTGGCCAAATGGATAATTTTCTTCTCAAAAACACATTTTGTTAAATATATTCTAACTCTTCATTTCAAAATAGAACACATCTTTCTCTGCACACACTAACTTTACCAAAACACTGGAAATCTGACTCAAAATGAAATGATTCTGTCAAAGAATAATACTTGTTTTCACTTCACAAAGTACATGCAGTCAGTCAAAGTAGAACAGGTTTAAATATACTGGCTATTGGTGACATTACAAAAACTGCATAGACTTTATGTGAGTCAGATTCTCTGGTTGGAATGAGAGGTAGAGGTGTGTGTCGTCAGCATAACGTCAGCACAAGTGATGATATGTAGATGTTGCGACTTAGACACCTCACCCCTAAAGGACCTACCTGATACATATATATATATACAGTGAGGAAAATAAGTATTTGAACACCCTGCTATTTTGCAAGTTCTCCCACTTGGAAATCATGGAGGGGTCTGAAATTGTCATCGTAGGTGCATGTCCACTGTGAGAGACATAATCTAAAAAAAAAAAATCCAGAAATCACAATGTATGATTTTTTAACTATTTATTTGTATGACACAGCTGCAAATAAGTATTTGAACACCTGAGAAAATCAATGTTAATATTTGGTACAGTAGCCTTTGTTTGCAATTACAGAGGTCAAACGTTTCCTGTAGTTTTTCACCAGGTTTGCACACACTGCAGGAGGGATTTTGGCCCACTCCTCCACACAGATCTTCTCTAGATCAGTCAGGTTTCTGGGCTGTCGCTGAGAAACACAGAGTTTGAGCTCCCTCCAAAGAATCTCTATTGGGTTTAGGTCTGGAGACTGGCTAGGCCACGCCAGAACCTTAATATGCTTCTTACAGAGCCACTCCTTGGTTATCCTGGCTGTGTGCTTCGGGTCATTGTCATGTTGGAAGACCCAGACTCGACCCATATTCAATGCTCTAACTGAGGGAAGGAGGTTGTTCCCCAAAATCTCGCAATACATGGCCCCGGTCACCCTCTCCTTAATACAATGCAGTCGCCCTGTCCCATGTGCAGAAAAACACCCCCAAAGCATGATGCTACCACCCCCATGCTTCACAATAGGGATGGTGTTCTTGGGATGGTACTCATCATTCTTCTTCCTCCAAACACGGTTAGTGGAATTATGACCAAAAAGTTCTATTTTGGTCTCATCTGACCACATGACTTTCTTCCATGACTCCTCTGGATCATCCAAATGGTCATTGGCAAACTTAAGACGGGCCTTGACATGTGCTGGTTTAATCAGGGGAACCTTCCGTGCCATTCATGATTTCAAACCATGACGTCTTAGTGTATTACCAACAGTAACCTTGGAAACGGTGGTCCCAGCTCTTTTCAGGTCATTGACCAGCTCCTCCCGTGTAGTTCTGGGCTGATTTCTCACCTTTCTTAGGATCATTGAGACCCCACGAGGTGAGATCTTGCATGGAGCCCCAGTCCGAGGGAGATTGACAGTCATGTTTAGCTTCTTCCATTTTCTAATGATTGCTCCAACAGTGGACCTTTTTTCAACAAGCTGCTTGGCAATTTCCCCGTAGCCCTTTCCAGCCTTGTGGAGGTGTACAATTTTGTCTCTAGTGTCTTTGGACAGCTCTTTGGTCTTGGCCATGTTAGTAGTTGGATTCTTACTGATTGTATGTGGTGGACAGGGGTCTTTATGCAGCTAACGACCTCAAACAGGTGCATCGGATTTTGGGTAATAAATGGAGTGGAGGTATACATTTTAAAGGCAGACTAACAGGTCTTTGAAGGTCAGAATTCTAACTGATAGACAGATGTTCAAATACTTATTTGCAGCTGTATCATACAAATAAATAGTTAAAAAATCATATATTGTGATTTCTGGATTTTTTTTTTTAGATTATGTCTCTCACAGTGGACATGTAGCCTGGTAATACCAGACTCTGCTACTTCACTTTGCTTCGTAGACAGAGTCTGGCATAGCATAATAGAGAAGTGTTTTCTCTCTCGCTAGGGGGCGATTTCTGAAATTTAAAATCATTGGTTACCCGTAAGCCAATCAGATAAGTTTATTTATGACGCATGTTATGCGCCGACACAGCCGCATCGAACCACAGACATCATGCATCGAACTCAAATCTATGATCGAACTTCCACTGTAAACACTTAATGATGCGAGCGAAATACCGGAGTGAACATGGCTGTAAACAACTTTGTTGATCGGTGAATGATGTAATAGAATGACTGCTGCGAGAGAGAGAGAGAGAGAGAGAGAGAGCCCCGGCCGCGCCCGCGCGCACTCTCACGTCTTCAAACAATTAACACGAGCGCTGTCTTACTCTCTCTCCCTCGCACATATTAATCAAAATCAATCGACAAGATAGTAAAAGGTCGGAAGACCGCGGTTTCACGTGGAGCATTTGGAGATTTTTAGAGATTAAAGACTCTAGGAACAACATCTCAACACTAAATTATAAAGGCCTGTCTCATAGACGCCTGTCTCAAATACAACCCGGTGCAGTCCGACGATTTGGGCAAATAAAAGCCCGGGCTATTATTAGAAGTTTTACGGTATTTAAGACCTGGAAAAGAAAGGAGACACTGACCTGTCAAAAGGCTCCCCAGTTTCTCGCTGACGATCGGTAATAGTTGATAAATGAAACTTTTCCCAAAGGGAGTAGGGCCACAACATCACCTCCATTCAAAATTTTTAACACACACTCTTCTTGTTCTGGCTTCAGTTTGCTAATGCCGGGAATATTCTCCACAACAGAGCGAATTGCATCCGCGGTCGTTTTCGATTTCCCTGACCTTATCTTAAACTCGGCGCTTAGCGACTACGTCACGGCTTTCAGCCCGCCCTCTGTTCGTTGATTGGCCCGGCTGTTTTCAGGCCGGTGGAAAACTGAAAGATAGGCTGCTATCTCAGACTGACTACATGAGCGAAATGAAATTAGCGGAAGTAGGAAGTCTGACGTAGTCAGGCTAGTGGACATGGACCTACGATGACAATTTCAGACCCCTCCATGATTTCCAAGTGGGAGACCTTGCAAAATAGCAGGGTGTTCAAATACTTATTTTCCTCACTGTATATATATATATATATTAGGGCTGTCAGTTAAACGCGTTATTAACGGCGTTAACGCAAACCCATTTTAACGGCGTAAATTTTTTTATCGCGCGATTAACGGTCTTTTTGGCCTAGCAAACTTTGTAGTTTTTTTTCACATGCTTTTGCACCAGGACGCGGCATGCGCGGCGCTGCGCTATGAAACCCATTCATTTCAATGGCTTGCGCCGCGCGAGGACGTTTTGAAAGCGCAAGCGGATCTAGCTAGACCGGAAACAAAACAACAGGCACGCCGCACACACTTGTTTGGGCTTGCGAGCCGGATGCGCGAGTGCGAATCTCTCTGCTCGAGTCGCGCCTCGCGCGCTCTCAGATACACGCTGCTCTTGTAAGAATTTTCTCTGGGCTCGCTCAGAGAATATGCCTGCACTTAAAACGTGTTCAGTCAGTGCAATCGCGAATCTCTCCTCTTCCCCAGCTAACAATTTTAGGTTATAAGAACGTTTTCATAACGTTCCCATTAAGTTATAAAAACGTTATTTCTGAATGTTATAGGAACGTTCAAAACGTCCAGTTTTGAGTGGATGACGAGCGCGAGACGCCGAAATGGATGCCAATAAGATTCTGAATTGAAAGTTTACTTTTAAAAAGTTGCCAAATGGTTCCATTGACAAGACGAAAGTGATCTGTGTGTTTTGTCGTTGTGAACTGAGCTATCATCATCGCAGCACGTCCAGTCTGAAATACCACTTGATGATGGCCAAGCACACACACACACACACACACACACACACACACAGCTGATGCGAATTCTCCGCCCCCTCGTCAATATCAGGACCTCGTCAGTATTTCTTTCACCCTTTTATTGATGGACAGTGTTACATTGTGTGAGAGATTATTTGCTCCAAGTGAGAATGTTTTAGTGTGAAATTGAACAGTATGCCAATATTGTTTTCAATAAAAAACATTTGCACAAAGCAAGCCGATCCACTTTTCCATGTTGATAAGAGCATTAAAATGAGAAAAAATAATGGGACAAAAAGAAATCAAGAGACATTTAGAATAGATAAAAATGTGCGATTAAATGCGATTAATCGCGAGTTAACTATGACATTAATGCGATTAATCGCGATTAAATATTTTAATCGTTTGACAGCACTAATATATATATATATATATAAAGACCTTTACACACACACACACACACACACACACACACACACACACCAAACAGCAACATAGTGCCGGCCCCTATGTTGCTGTCATGGGACATATACATGTATATATATATACTGCGATGCTTTGACGCTGTATTCTCACATCGACTACATAAACCGCTTGCTGCTGCTGCTATATAGACATGAAAATGTAAAAGCTGCTTCTTATATGCTTAGAAATTTACTCCTATTTTGAATTCAAGACAGTAAAAAAACATGACGCTGTGTTTTAGAACTTGTTTGCTAGTTTAGAAACCAAAAGCTGACGAACGCAATAATGCACCGAGATGAGGTGTAAAAGAAAATTTATTTATCTAGCTGTTAGTTTCAAAGGAACTCTGAAAGCGTGCTGCAAACTGCTATAGTGAACGCTAACCAGGTATTTGAATTTTGAGCAGCAAGCTGAGGCCTTGTCCACACGGACACGGGTATTTTTATTATTTTTATTTTTATAATAGAGTTTCCTCCTGCGTTTAAAAAAAAAATTCCGTCCACATGAAAATGCAAAAACACGCTATCAAGCGCTGTCAAGAGCATGCAACACCAGCAGGCGGCAATATAACCCTAACCGTAAAGCCACGTTGGCCAATCAGAAGCCATCAGCGGCGCAAAAACTCCGGTTTTACTGGCTGTGTCCGAAATCTCCACTCAAACCACTACTCCCTACCTCCTAGGGGGTAGGGAGTAGAGCACTATATAGTGAGCTCACCAGCATAATAGAAACACCACTTTTGGACACTACTCGATCGTCTCTCGGCGCCGTTGATTACGTCATTGCTGTCGCCCGTCCGTCTTTTTTACAATCAGCGCAATGCATGATGGTATGTAGGGCTTGGGTTAGTGACCATCGGTTGTACACTACTTTTCAAAATGCATTCTGGGATGCATTGAGTGGACTATATAGGGTATAATAATCATCACTATACATTCGGACAGCACTACAAAATGGCGAGCTCACTATATAGTCCACTATATAGTGAGTAGTGGGAGATTTCGGACACAGCAACTGTCTACACGACAACACTGCAACCGGCGTTTCAGAAAATACTCACCCTGGCGCTGGCAGGGGTTTTCAAAAATGTTCGGTTTCAGTGACCTGATACTGCGTTTCCGTGTGGACGAACGGCCGAATCGCTAAGAAATGTCACGGTTATAAAAATACCCGTGTCCGTGTGGACAAGGCCTCAGTGGCTGCAGATGTGACAAACCAATCGGCTTGTGCCATGTAGTTAACGATGTAAATACCATCAGGTTGTAAAGACCAATCAGCATGCATCAATTTCATAACAGAACTTGGTATTGGTTTGTTTTTGAAAGAATATTTTATGCTCACCAAAACTACGTTTATTTGATGAAAGATACAGTAAGATTGTGAAATTTAAACTGTTTCTTTTCCCCCCCTATATTTCCTGTAATGGATCAATGTTAAAAACTGTTTTTGTTGCTTATTTATTATTATATCCTACCAATCAAAAGTTTGAGGCAAGTATAAGTGTTGTTTTTTTAATACTTTTATTCAGCAAGAACACATTAGTTTAAAAATGACATTAGAGACATTTATAACATTACAAAAGATTTCTATTTCAATAAAGGTTAAAATTCTTCATATTAAAATAGAAAAGTTATTTTAAATTTACATAATTGTAACAGTCAAAGTACACAGAGAAGATTAAGATAATTCCAAGGTTTAATAAACAAGAACTAACTGAAAGAGCCAACACAAAACGGTGTGCAATGCACAAACAATACCGGACACAACTAAAGACCAGCAGGAACTAAATACACAGATGATAATGAGAAAAATGACAGACAGCTGTGATAATCATTAATGTCCATGGTGATTGATGGCATAAAGGTGATGGTGTGCAGGCGGGAAACATGAGGGATGCTGGGAAGTGTAGTGCCATTGATGAGTGTGACAGGGCTTAGGAGGAGGACGAAGAGAAGGTAAAGGGCAGACAGAAGGCAGGAGGGACCTGGGCGGAGCAGACGTTGCAGGCGGCCAGGGAGGAGCAAGCTGTTCTGGCTGCCAGGGCGGAGACGACGGAGGGACGAGCCATGGTGGGTTGACGACTGACGGGGGCCGACTGACGGCGGTGGAGCAGGTGGGAGAGGAGACCAGAGTGTAGCCGGGGAGCTGACGAGCCAAGGATCTGGTGGGACATGGCGGCGCTGCTGGCTTTGGCAACTGAGGTGCAGGTGGGGACACAGAAGGGCACGGTGGAAACAGAGGGAGTGAGGACCAAGGAGGAACTGAAGGGAGTGAGGAGTCCAACGGAGCCGGGGGGACGTAGCCAGAGGAGTGCAGTCCAGAAGCGTGGGAAGGTTGACAAGGGACCATGGTGGATCCGGGGGGACGAGGGAGCCTGGTGGAACTGGTGAATTGATGGGCCACGGTGGAGCTGAGGGAGGTAGGAGCCAAGGTGACGCTAATGGCCAGCATATAGGCTGAGGCGGAGTCCTGGTCGCGGAGGTCGGAGGCGGAGACCAGAGATCCACCAACCAGGCTGGAGCTGTATGCCGACAGACCCACGGCGACTCCACCTTTCACCTCTCAACCCTTCTTTCACCATTGCCTGCCCCTCTAATCACCTTCGGGGAGGTGGAGTCGCCGAGGGTCTGCAACTGGTCAGACACCGATTCTGGTTCGGAGACAGACTCCGGCTTGCAGACAGAAGACTAAGGCTCAGCAGGACTGATGTGAAGCTCAGGCTATGCAGGACTGACGTGAACAGTCTCTGGCTCGGCGGGCATGACAAGAACAGGCTCTGCTGGACTGATAGATAGAACCGGGCAGACAGAGAACATATGGAGGAAGACAGGGTATATTGTGTCAAAGTCTATTAAATCTTCCTCTGGCTTGGCAGGCCTGACGTGAAAAGGCTCAGGCTGGGTAGGCCTGTCGTGAGGAAGATCTAGTGGGGTGGTCTCTGCGGGACGAGACTTTGGACTCTGCGCGCAGAAGGGGTTGGTCTCTGGATGAAGACAGGAGGTGTGGTGATGAAGGCTGGTGACGGTGGTTGAGTGGTGATGTTTGAATCAGCCTCACCCACTGTGAAGGCTGAACCGCTCAACAACAGCACATGATCCAGGTATAGTGCTAACGCACCCAGGATCACTGATGCTAGAGCTTGCTGGTGCAGCTGATCCAGTTTATGCAAGACGACAGATTTTTGGACGTCATCTGCCCAGCTTACCCCATGAGAAAGCTCTTGATCTGAATATTCCTTGATCTGGCGGCCCTCCTGGAACCAGGTCACCAGTCGAGTGACAGGATCTGAAGAGGTGAGGAGAACGCCCATTCTGTTTTCTCTTTACGGTCCGGTATTCTGTAATGCTCAAAGTTCGAAGCCTCGGCACAATATGGCACATTTGATTAAACTGTTTCAGTGTTTCACGAAGCCTCAATCTGCCCACCACTAGGTTTAATAAACAAGAACTAACAGAAAGAGCCAACAACATGAAACAGTGTGCAATGCACAAACAATACCAGACACTGAACTGATGACAGCAGGAACTAATAACACAGATGATAATGAGACAATGATAGATAGCTGTGATGATAATTAATGTCCATGGTGATTGATGACGTGCAGGTGATAGGTGATCAGGGGATGGCTGATAGTGCGCAGGCGGGAAACATGAGGGATGCTGGGAAGTGTAGTGCCATTGAGGTGTGTGACAATAATAGAAATTGCTGTTTTACAGGGGTTTTTTTCCTCCATCAAATAAATGCAGCTAATTGCATTTAATTTGGTTTTGTAATCATGAATAGCTAACTTGCTATTGCTAGCCTCTCTGCAATGGTAAAGGTAAGGTAGGTAATTTAAAAGTAGGGAAGGTAATTTTGAAGAGGCTAGCAATTGCGAGCTAGCTTTAAAAGGATAAGATAAGCATACGCATAAGATCCCACCTTCCCTTCAGATTGCTATACAAAGCCACTCCAAAACACATGGTCTCGTACAGCAAAGGAGCAAACAAAAGAATCACGAGAGACGGCGTTAAACTACCTCATGTCTCAAAGCACATAACATTACAATAATAATTAACATATCTTAAAGATCACTGACTTGTACCATCTAACTGCTGCAGATTGATAGTGATAGTTGATAGTGTCGCCATTTAAACACATACATTTTAATCACAAAAAAAAATTATAAATACATTTAGACCACTCAACTTAGTGATTGCTATCAGGACTTTCAACAAGCATAACAAAAAAAATTCTGGAACAAATCGCCTACCCTGGATTTAATCTAAAACCTGTATTAACTGATGTTGGATTAAATTACTCAGTTTAAATGGATAATATTAATAATAATAATAATAATACATTATCGATAATTTCATATCATAAATCATTTAGTGTTATACTTTTTCTTTGAAATCATGCACTGTCTGCTCGTTAAAGAGCCCTGATCATTAATGGTCACTCAACATTTTGGTGGTAAATAGGGATGACATCATAGTCTGATCATTAAGAATCCATTTAGCATCTGGCATCTGTGCCTTTAGTACACTGCATCTGTTTGTGTATACTCATGTTCACAGTCGCTACTCGCCCCCATGATTCCTAATTACCGCCCACTAACAGCTCTGTCACAGTCAGTCCTGTTGCCAAGAGGTCATCCTGCAAAGCTTTGCAATGACAAACTCGGTAACAAACATGCTTGGTCAGGGCTTTATGAAATATTATGGTTAAGTACACAAACAAAAGCAGCAGAAAGTTGTTAATTTAACTAGAAGTCAAAATTGGTTTCAAATTATGACTTTGGAATGTCTGAATAACTAAGAGGACGGTATAAAAATATTGATGTGGCTAGACACATAAAACATGACAGAATAGATCTAAAAGAGCAACTTTAGAAAATACAATCATTTAAACTATTTTTTCTTGAAGCAACAAGATAAAATTGTTTAGGAAACTAACCAGTTCAAAAACTTTTATGTCGAGAAAAACTTTTATGTCGAGTTCCTCAGAGAAAGCAAATTTTGTGAAAACAAAAGGAAACACTGAATTAATGAAGTCTAAAATTACTTGTTGCCATAGTTACTCCACGTTAATCCCTGAAAGCATGAAAGAGGAGAGCAGCAGCAGAGCTCTCTGATTGACAGCCCAGCTGTGAGAAAGTAAGCCACCCTGATCCAAAGAAACACAGAGCATCAGTCAATTTTCAGCAAATGGCTAGAGATCCTCTCTCATGGTGAAAAAGGGCAGATGGTTGCCGTTTGCACTCAAATTTTTTTCTCATTTGTTCAAAGACAATGGTCAATTTGTGTTATTAGAGAGGAATTAAGTATTTACTTTCTCTTAAGGGTTAGTTCACCCAAAGATGAAAATTCTATCAGTAATTACTCACCCTCATGTTGTTCCAACCCTGTAATACTTTCGTTCATCTTCGGAACACGAATTAAGATATTTTTGATTAAATCTGAGAGCTGGATCACTCCTCCATAGGCTTCTAAGGGATTGAAACTTGTTCCCCCTGAAAAGTTATTAAAGACATCGTTAAAATAGTCTTAAATTCAATCTCAAGTTTATCAAGCGACGAGAATACTTTTTGTGCGCAAAAACAAACAAAAATAACGACTTTATTTCAACTATTCATTTCCATCTCTGTTGGGCTCTAGTCCGTTAACGTAGTGTGATAGCTTAGTGCTACGTCACATGTAGGGTCCCTATTGGCCGATGCTGGTCATGTGTGTGATGCGTGTGACGTCCACCACAGAAGCGATACGCAGTTTTACTGTAATTCGTGTTCCGAAGATGAACGAAAGTCTTACGGGGTTGGAACAACATGAGGGTGAGTAATTACTGACATAATTTTCATTTTTCGGTGAACTAACCCTTTAATTAAAACTTTTGAAAAGTCAGAAAGTTATACTTGGCATGGACAATATTACACAACTTTGCCCACAAAAAAGATCTAGTTAATTAGGACATGTTTTCACACTATATGGAACTTGGTTCCCTCTTGAATTGGAGCTCTACACTGCATATTGGATCGATGGATGCTACTATTGGGATGCCATCAGCATGACCGGTGTCTTCTGTCTCTGATTGACTTGACCTCTAAATTCCAACTTGATTAATGATCATGGACCATCATTTATAATATAAATTAAGATGGAGTTGAGGTGGTGATTTGTCACAGTACAAGAGTGAATTGAGCAGCCATTTATTGACTTGCATTGTGACAGACAGGATTAGATGAGCATACTCATCCCATTACTGCCTTTAGAACATCATTTGTAAAATGTAACAAGAATCAAAAATTTGTTTAAAAAAATGGGTCATTATGATAATTTCAGTCAAGTAGTCTTTAGAATACAATAAACCATGACAATGTGATCTGGTATCATAATATGCAGTGACTGACCAATTAGTATCAGAATTCCAGAGAGCTACGTAATTCAAAGGCTTACATTTCTGCGACTTAACTGTTTATTTGTGATTTAAAATGGTTAAAAACCCCAAAACTAACTAAAATTAATACATTTAACAGGAGATAATGAAATTATGATATAAATATGTTTTAATTTCTCACATATTAGCATCATTTTCTGATGGGTACAGCACTGTGTCGTCCAGCTGATCAAGTTGTTCACCGATTGGTGTACTAAAAGTGGCATTTCTTTTAAATGGACTATCTTTAGTTTTAACTGCTGTCATGCCCTGTGAAAAGAAAACATTAACAACATTATAAAAACTCTCCAAAACTGCAATAAATAAATGCATTCACTGAAATCTCACTGTATGCTGACCTGAATCTTCTGATAATTATCGCTCCAGAATGTAATGGCCTGCTCAGTTGTGTAATCATGATCCTGTGAGAGACAAGCAGATTAACTACCAAAAGAGAAAAGCGCGCGCGCACACACACACACACACACACACAAATGTACATGTTCAAAGAGAAAATAATTGACAGGTCTTAAAACTATTTACCATAGACATTTTTGTCACTTCACAATTAAATGCTTTGCCCAAGAGACTTTCAAATATTACTCCCTAAAATTGATGGTAAACAGAAACTGACCATGGTTAGTGGTGCGCGGGCAGACTTGAAGCCCTCCACTTTGAAGTCTGCTTTGGTCACAGAGCACAACTCAGGGACTGGAGGGGCTGCATTCAGCTCTGCATGTATTTGATCACTGTAAAACAGATTAAAATATTAAGCTAAAAAAACGTGCTAATTTGTTTTCGTAAATTTAATCAGGGAGTTATAATATACCTAGAGAGAGAGAGAGCTATCTTTTAGCATTCCCATTCATGCTGCCTTCTTTGCTTCACACCCAGTTTTAAATACATTTTTGACTTCCTGGTATTGATTTTAAATGTTTAATAGAGCTAAATCTACTTCAAATGTTGCTAAATACAGTCGTTATAATGTCTGAAGAAGATGATGAGGTAATAACTCATGACTAAGAGCAGAAGGAGGAATCACTCCAAATCAACAGATGGTTGAAACGAAACAGATTGAAATATATGTAGGCACATCTGTCTTGTATTTATTCACAGGGACAGTGATCTGACATATAAGAAATACCAATTCCTTATATAAAAACAAGAAATTAAATGCCAAAAACTAGATTAAATATTTGTACATTATGGTTAGAATTTAATAAATGAATGCAACTGTACAGTGTATCATATTCACCTTTAGATCCATTGGCTGCTTCTCTTTTAAAGTGAAGCAATTTAGCTAAAATAGTTTAATGTGAACTTCCTGATGATAATGGGAAACTTCTATGAAGTTCTTAGGATAATGGTAAGTAGATTAGAATTGCCCACATTTAGCTTTCAGTACTGGTGGCCAATACCAAATCTATGGGTATGAGGTACTGTCTCACTTCAGAGTAATATTTCCCCTTTTTTATTATTATTATTATTATTTAAAAAAATAATATTGCAACCACTTGTCTGAGGTCAGAGACTTGTTGTCAAGGTTACATTAAAAATGAAGCATAAAACTGCATGGTAAATAAAAATAAAAATGATTTAATTAAACTATTAATCTAACCATGACACAAACATTCTTAGATCATTCCTCTCCCACGGTTTCCTCTATTCACACATGAAACAAGAAATGTGGGAGGACAATAAAATGAAATTTGTGTTTTACACACAAAAGTAAATGCTTGTTTATTTAGCTACCTTATCCTTTTGATGAGGTCATTTTCCAAAAGTTCAGTTCTTCTTCCTAAAATAAAAAAAAACACAGTGAAATTTATTTAAAAAGATTTATGCAGCAGAAAAAAAACAGAGGGCTTTTATTTGAAAGGAGCTCTGTGGACTAATCTTTAGAACGTTATCGTGGATAACTTAGAAGTTAAATTAATTTAATAATATGAAAATACTTTTTTTTATTTATATAAAGAGTACAATCAGTACAACCATGATACAACAACATAACTGTCAGTAACCAGATTGTATTATGCAGACCTGCTGTTTATTTTTTACTTATGTCTGATATATTATGCACATGTATTTCAATTGTAAACATTTCATTTTGTTTGACTCTTTTAACGTTATCCTGCTAATTTTCACGTGTCATCAAGGTAAACTCTTATCTAGCTAACGTTAGATGATTTAGTCGAGAATCATTTTGCGTAGGCCTAAAAATCATGGCGTATGAAAGTATTTCTAGCAGTGTTAGCAAATTAAAAACAAAACATTAAATAAATACCTTTTTGTCGTACCCCGAGGATTTTAGGTGCATTGAAGGCTTCTTTGAATGTACTAATCCCCTGCACTTTAGCAGCCACGTCCATAGTAAGAATCCCTGTGTGTCCGTACTTATGAACACATGATCTAGGCTCGGTCATGTCTAGCAATGCAGTAGCCCTCTGAAGCGCATGAAAGAAAGTGTAACTGTCTGTCCTTGATTAAGTGGAATATGATTAAACAAAAAGTGCTAGAAAGAAAATATGTTCATAGAAATATAATTATACCCGTATTTTGCTACAAGTTTCAGCCTGCAGTATGATTTATACACGCTGTGCGAAACTCACCTCCTCAACCCAGTTTCCCAGTAAACACCTTCCACCAGGTTTATTTTCCTCATTAGCCTCTGAGGTCATTGCACTGATGTTTGTTTGCGATAGGACGCTGTTCGATAAGCAACGGCCGGGCAAAGACGTGTGATAAGTAGCCTTCTGTTGCACTTGTCGATATTGTCTAACGTTAAGTTACACCTCTCGGCTCAGCACAGCACTGCTTGATTGTGCGGCTGTTACCATGGTAACGTAAACAAACTAAATTCGCTTTTCATTGGCCTGTATCAAAGAATGAGCTTTTATCTTCCTTGCCTACACTTTAATTTAATTAACTTCATAATTTAATTATTTTAAAACCATGAAAGCATAAATAAAGTGTGAAATAAATATACAACAATTTTGCCTCTAATAAAGTATTATCAAAATTAGACAGTGTTCATGAAGAACTTTGGATGAAACCTCATGGTAAATGCCACTTGAAATATGAACAGAATATTTTTGTGGTGTATTTATTGTTGGTGTAATTTCAAACCAACACATAATTTTGTTACAATCATGCATAAGGCATATTATTTAATTGTCTGTAATTAGGATAGCCTACATAAAATGCAAGTTACAATTAAGAATTAACTAAAATTAGTCAAAGGAGACATTTTTTATTTGTTTATTTGGCATAAAAAGGGTTTATAATTGGGTACAACTTATATGTCAAGGATAACACAACAGAGTTTTATTAACTTATTTCCATTGTGGCAGTTGATTTTAGAGTCATTTTCATTATGACAGTTTTGTTGGCATATCTTCTCATGCACATACAAAAAAAATAAAATACAAATCCATTTTATTAAGACATCATATCTAAAAACAATATCTTCACTCTTATACTAAAACCAACTCTATCCATCCAATGGCAAATAATTCTACTCCTGTGCACCTGTATTCAAACAACCTTAGACCATACAAAGTCTGTAGATTAAGATCCATAATACTCTGCCTAGTATAATGTTAATAAATTACATTAACCAGAGAAAAATATTAGTTAAAATCTAACTCTACACTCTATTATTAATTATTTTATGTACCATTTTGCAGTTTCAGGAATGCTAATCTTCTGTATCCAAGCTGCCGAAAGTGTCTATTATCCACATGAGTAAAACAATGAAATCCTAAAACTATTATTTTCCAGAACCCATACAACTATTTTTATGAAATGTTTTACTACAAGTTATAAGTAATTCCTCTCCTTATTCTTCAACATTTGTCTATCCTCATCTGTTTTTGCCTGTCAGTACTCTGCATCTGTATGAAATGGAATCATTGGTGTATGGTGGAATACACCAATGTAATACATCACTCAATGTAATGTCACATGAGGATGTCACCAGGCATTTCCCCAAATGATGGATAGGACATAATCTGGAATCATTTGGAGAAAATAGAATTGGTGCATTCTAAGTTACTTTCAGTTTATGAATGCTGTGCTGAACATACAGTATTAGTACCATCTCTACAGTCATCCCAAACCACAAGCCAGTGGGCTCCAGACTGTTGAACTGAGGTTAGAATAGTGAGTTTTATTACAAAAACTCATCAAAAACAAAAAAACTACACTAAATGCAGAGAGACAGAGATTCGTAAAAATCAGACCACACACACATATACGTATATATACTGTGTATATATATATATATATATATGTATTTAGAATGTTTAGAGCTAAGAGTTATGTATATCAATATCTCATTCAGAACTTTAGAAGACCGCAATGAAAACCTGACACATTTAGGCTTTGATTCATTCATTTGTTAAAAAGTTAAAAGTTTTCAAAGCTAAAATCAAGCTGAAAATTTTACTTTTCCCTAAGCCACAATTATGTGAAAAATCAGATCCTGCTGTGCCTGAGTTGGGAAAGACTATGTGTTTGTCCACAGTTTTAACAATCTATTGCTCTCACAGAGGTTGTTCCAAAGAGAATTGTAGCTGGATTCTATCCGAAATCTCTTAGGAAACTCAAGTGCAGAAAACGTCTCGGTTACGTATGTAACCCTACTCAAAGAAATAAATCCGTAAAATAACAGAAAAAGTACTGGCAGCTCATTACCCGGACTTTGTCCCGTAATTAAAAAACGGAAATTTTCTGTTAATTCACAGTGCTCCCACTGTAAATAAAACAGAAATTTTCTGTTATTTAATGGTGTATCTATATAGTAAAAGACCAGACACTTTCTGTCATTTAATGATGTAGTAAAAAAACAGGACACTTTCTGTTATTTAATGATATAACTACAGTAAAAAAAGCTAATATTAAATAAATCCGTAAAATAACAGAAAATATACTGGCAGCTCATTACCCGGACTTTGTTCCGTAATTAAAAGATGAAAGAATTCTGTTAATTTATGGGTTTCCTACAGTAAATAAAACAGATGAATTTAGGCAACCTACAGCAAACAGAATTTTTACTTTTCTGTTAGTTAACAGTGTAATGATAACTCTTGTTGAAAACATTTCAAACAAATCTTCTGTGATTAAAAAACATTTTTATTAGATCTACAACAATTTCATGAAAAATAAAAAATAAAGAAAAAAAAAACACAAAAGGGAAAAGTACCGGTATATAAAGTTTATCATCTCTAAATTGTTTCAAGTCTGCTAATTCATGACACTGTGTTAACATTACAACAATTGCATCCACTGAATAAATTATTTTAAAATGTGTGAGGGGAAAAGGTTTTTCAGAGGAACATGGTACTTTTCTTGTCTTCAGGTAAGATGAAGGCTGTAAAAGAAATACAAAACACTATTACTGACATACAGAATGTGTCAAAACAAAGAAAACAAAGATTCTAGGTAGGGAAAACTCATCACTCACCAAGAAACGTGTAGTAAATTCTTCAGAGCCACCGGACTGATTGGACCAGGTCCTGGTAGGACTGCAGACTCGGGTTTAGCCACCAAAAACTACGGAGGTGAGGGAACAGTATGTGGCCTGTCCATCATGATGTTTCAAATTTAGTTACCGTGTACTGTAATGGTTCTTTCTGTGGTTAACCGTACCTGTCTGTCTCGCGGCGAGAGGCCTGCATCACGGCCCAGCTGTCCCTCCAGGTTGTCGTTGTTCTCTCCGTGCTGACACAGGTAGATGGTTCAGGGATGGACGTAGATGTTCATCAGGTAGAATATACTGGATCTGTTTGATGAGGAAGTGCCAATCCCCGTCTATCGCCTAGATGAAGGAGTGATCGGTATGTTCAGTTAAAGTTCCATTTTGAGATTTGACAAAAGCTAAAACTTTACATGGTTTTTCGAAGTTGTTCATACAGGAACTTCAGCAGTCTTGGAGGAATGTGTATACATTTGGTTTCCTTCATCTCAGCCTTTTCGACCTTCGTTCAGGATTTCTGCACAGAAAAGTTGGATATGAAGAAAAAAAAAGATATATTTTTAGCTACACAAGAAATTAAATGAAGGAAAATTAACTACAAAGTATCATGCAGACCAGGTTAAAAAACAATTGTACAGTATTTTACGTTCGTTAAATTATGAACTATAAATAATCAGCCATCCCTAATTCTTTTCAATTCAAACACTGTATATAAAATGCTAAGACTTTTGTTTCCAGTGGACTCCAATTGCATGTCATGGTAGCTTGTCTGCTCAACTATACATTATAATATGTTTAATTATTTTCAACTAAATAAACAGAAACACAATAACAATCTATAAATCATTTAATTAAAAATGTGTTGCTTACCTTTATATGAACTCCAGGATAAGTGCCATTTTCTTCAGGTATTTTGTAGCTCACTGCCTCAATGGGGTAGAGATGTGGTCAATAATAACTTCTTGAATGAAAGCAATCCTGAATGTCCACCACCTTAAACAAAAAAGATATTACATTAATAAAGATATTACATTACACAATCATTTCAGAAAACTGCTTTAAAGGGGTAGTTCACTTTAAAATGAAAATTCTGTCATCATTTACTCACCCTCAAGTTGTTTCAAACCTGTATGAATTTCTTTCTTCTGCTTAACACAAAGGAAGATATTTTGAAGAATGTCCGTAACCAAACAGTTAACTGAAGCCATTGACTTCCATAGTAGGAAAAAAATATATACTATGGAAGTCAATGGCTCCAGTTTAACCTTTGTGTTCAGCAGAGAAAAGAAATTCATGCAGGTTTGAAACAACTTGAGGGTGAGTAAATGATGACAGAATTTTCATTTTAAAGTGAACTATCTCTTTAAACATAGTTGTTTAAATCTACTGACCATGTAAGCATACACATCTTTGATGGGGGTATTCAGCAACCAACTTTTTCTATCAACATTTTTCCTCAGACGTTTAATTTAAATGTGTGTTGCCAGTATTGAACACTCAGTGATTAAGAATAAAAAAAAGCTAATAAAACAAAATACAAACCCATAAGCAGCATGCAGGTGGTGCCTGGGATGCAAACTACAGCAGCAAAGTCCTGTCAATAGATAAAACAACAGAATGAAACAAACTGAGGAGGGATCTGGTAAAGAATGACTAACGGTACAGGCAGAAGAGTAGATAATAGCAGTCATGTTAAATGTAAATTAATATTTCATGGTCATTATTTGGGGTTTAAAGTCGTGTGTGTGTGTGTCGTCTAAAACAAAAACAAGAAGTCTAACGTAAACATAACGGTTAACTTACCTCATTTGGCAGAAAATGAGGTGGTGTTATCCTTTATCCAGCTGTAACTGTTGCTGCATCTTCACACACAGGATCTTTACGTTGTATCTTCATGCCTTTTAAATCAAGCAAGTCTTAATAGCCTTTACTTTTCTTGACGATTCCTCTGGTAACGTTAGCTTTTGTTTTCGTTAGTAGGCCCTACTGCACTTTATCACAACTGGTTAACGGTCGGATGCGCTCGTCAAGAAAAAACCGCATCACCGACAAATAAAAGTAAATAAACCAAACTACAACGATGACACTATAACACATATATCAGGGAACCTCCTCGAGTGTAAACTAAATATTTTAATGTGTGACGATATGCATAAAATGATAAACGCGACGGCTCCGGCATTCATTTGCCTAACATGCCAGATGGCAACTAAATAACGTTACGTTAACAGCTTATTTGACATTTAGCAAAACATAAATTTCTTATTTTACCACAGAAGTGTCAAAATGGCTTCCACACACCCGAAATCCGACTTTAATAAGCAACTTTGACCGCTGTCATCTGCGTGTGTAATGGCGGTTGCGTCTTAAACTTTTCGCGCCGCCAGGTTCTTGTTCCCACAATGCAACGCGTGTAATTCAAAATACGGGTAAATGACCTGTAAAAGACAAATCCGGAAAAATCCTTCAAATTTCTATGGTACATTGTACCGTAGTTTTACGGAAATTTTTTACAGTGTAGTTCCCTGAAGGAACGAGACGTTGCGTGAAAACGCTGTGGGAACGCCCCTTGCGTTGTGCATCACGAAGCACGTATGGAATCAGTCCAATGGCAAGACGGAACGTCATAGGCGGGTGACGTCATCGACCAGGAAACTATAAAGCACCCCAAAATCACAGCCGCGACAGCTTCTGAAAAAAGTCTGAAGCAAGTGATCTCGGGCATGCAGGGACTATGGCAACGACACGCAGCGTCTCGTTCCTTCAGGGAACTAGGGTTACATACGTAACCGAGACGTTCCCTATCAGGAACTCGAGCTGCGTGAAAACGCTGTGGGAACGCTAATACCCACGTCGTCATAAGAGCAAGTGACCGACTGTGTGAATTAGGAAGCACATTCAGCCGAAAGCACCTGCGCCCCAGGAGTGGAGCTGAGATCAAGGTCATAAAACCGGACAAATGTATGCGGAGAGGACCAGCCTGCCGCATCACAGACATCATGGAGAGAAACTCCTGATAATAAGGCTTTGGAAGCCGCCATACTCCTAGTGAAATGAGCCCGAACAGCCAAAGGTGAAGGCTGACCAGCCGACTCATAGGCAAGTGAGATGGCCTCGACCACCCACTTGCTCATCCTCTGCTTAGACACTGGAGACCCCTTCTTAGGTGGTCCAAAACAAATGAACAACTGTTCCGATTTCCTCCACAGGGCAGCTCTGTGGACATAAAGCCCTAACAGGGCAGAGCAGATTGAGTTTTTCCTGATCCGATGACGTAAACGGAGGAGGACAGAAGGCCTGCAGAACTATAGGTCTGGCCACATTGGTAGGAACCTTAGGGACATAACCTGGCCTAGGGTGGAGAAAAACCTTCACCATCCCAGGCGAAAATTCCAAGCATGAGGGAGAAACCAAAAGAGCCTGAATGTCTCCAATTCTTTTGAGAGACGAGATAGCGAGGAGAAATATAGTTTTCAAAGTGACAAACTTGTCAGGAACTTCCTCAATAGGCTCGAAAGGAGCTAGGGAGAGACCTTCTAGAACAATGGCCAAATCCTAAGTCGGCACCCTCGTGCGGGCTACAGGCCTCAGCCTCAAAGTACCACGATGAAATCGAGTTATAAGTGGGTGTCTCCCCAGAGATACTCCACTGAAAGGGACATGGTAAGCAGCAAGTGCCGCCACGTACACCTTTAGTGTGGAGGGGGATAGCCCTGAGGAGAAACGCTCCAGCAGGAACTCCAGCACTGCACCCACTGGGCAGTTAACTGGGTCCAGCTGGTGTTCTCCACACCAAGAAGTGAAAAACCTCCACTTCAAGGCATATAACTTCCTCGTGGACGGAGCTCTGGAGTGAAGGATGGTCTCAACAACCTCGGTTGAGAGACCATCACCTACGAGCTGGGCCCCCTCAGAGGCCAAGCCCATAGTTTCCACAGTTCTGGGCGGGGGTGAAGGATCGACCCACTCGCCTGAGAGAGAAGGACCCTCCTGATCGGAATCTCCAGAGGAGAGCCGTCGAGGAGAGATATTAGGTCCGCAAACCATACTCGGGCCGGCCAGTACGGGGCTACCAACCGTATGATGCGGGACCCCATCCCGGCGAACCCTCTACAGAACTCCTGGGAGCAGAGCAAACGGGGGAAAGGCATACAGACATGACCTTGGCCACGGCTGTACCATAGCGTACAACCCCAGAGGGGCTGGATGGCTTAGAGAGAACCACAGTGGACAGTGTGATGTCTCCCTGGAAGCAAACAGGTCTACCTCGGCACGACCGAACTGTTTCCAAAGGAGCTCCACCACCTCGGGGTGGAGTCTCCATTCCACGGGCCTCAGCCCCTGCCTCGACAGGATGTCCGCTCCCTGATTTAGGTACCCTGGGATATAAATCGCCCTCACTGAAAGAAGCTTCCCCTGGGACCACAGAAGGATCTGGCGAGCCAGCTTGTACAACGGGCGAGAGCGCAGACCCCCCTGATAGTTATATAAGAGACCACCGATGTGTTGTCGGACCGGACAAGAACATGATGACCTCTCAGGTCTGGGAGGAAGTGTTTCAGAGCCTGAAACACCGCCAACATCTCTAGACAATTTATATGCCACAACCGATGATGGTCCTGTCACAGACCCTGGGCTGGACGACCACTCATGATCGCCTCCCAGCCTGTGAGGGAAACATCTGTCGTTAGCATTACACGACGACAAAGAGCACCCAACACAGGTCCCTGGGACAGAAACCAAGGATCCCTCCACATGACCAGAGCACGGAGGCAACGCCGTGTAACTTTGATCATGCTTTGATCATGATGTGTGCGAGGACGACATCTCGATGCCGAACCAATTGTTGCGCCGATTGAGCCAGAATCAACCAATCATCGATATAGTTCAGAATGCGAATACCCTGGAGCCGCAGCGGGACTAGCGCTGCGTCCATG
Organism: Semotilus atromaculatus; assembly: GCA_031834385.1. NCBI lineage: Eukaryota > Metazoa > Chordata > Actinopteri > Cypriniformes > Leuciscidae > Semotilus > Semotilus atromaculatus. The sequence continues at coordinate 11,900,773 of JAULUF010000049.1, read as the reverse complement.
CATTTCGTGAACATGCGGGGAGATAAAGCTAGACCGAACAGAAGAACACGATATTGGTACATTTCGCCCCCGAAAGCGAACCTCAGGAACTTCCTGTGTTGCGGAAGGATGGAGATATGGAAATACACGTCCTTTAGATCTATCGTGACAAACCAGTCCTCGGATCTGATATGTGACACAATCTGCTTCAGAGTGAGCATCTTGAACTTGAGCTTCGCTACTGAGCGGTTTAACAGGCGCAGACCTAAAATTGGACGCAACCCCCCCATCCTTCTTTGGAAAGATGAAATATCGGCTGTAATAACCTGACTCCATACTGGGAGGAGGAACCCGTTCTATAGCCTCCTTTTGCAGGAGCATTTTTACCTCTTGCTCCATTACCAGAGCCTGCTCGGGGCCCACCACTGTGGGCAGGACCCCGCTGAATCGAGGAGGTCGAGACCTGAACTGAATGGCATAACCTTTCTCTATCGAATGCAGGACCCACTGAGATAGTCTTTTGGAAGACTTTTCCACTCCGCCAGAAAATCTACTAAGGGTACCAGCCTCTCGAGGCTGGCCTCTGGAATATTTCGAGCAGCAGACACAGTGCCCTGTCACCGACAGGGAACAACTGGTTTGACTGCTCTAAACCCCTCCTCGAAGGGGGCGAGCGTCCCTCGGGAACACGCTCGCTGGGACCGTCTAGCCCCGGCATAAAGGCAGGGTTGGTAGAACGGGCCCCTGAGGGCACTGAGAGAGAATTGGCACCGTGTGATGCAGTGAACTCCTTCCTCTCGCAGTGGGGACTGCCCTCAGCATCCTGACGGCGGTGGCGTCAGAAGTATTTTTTAGATGAAGCCACTTGGCATAATAACTGTCCTCAGATCAGTTTTACCCCCGAAAACTTCATCTGAGAGTGTCACATCTGGTCCCACTGTTTTGCAGGGGAACACGAGACGCAACGCTCTGCTTTTGTTGCGCCTGTGCGAGGAGCTTATCGACAGCCAGGACTGACCCGCCCAACAGTCCCTGTTTTTAAACGCCGGTGCCTTAAAAGACGATGTCTTTTCGGCGGAGAGATGCTGTAAGCGTTTCTTCAGCCTAGGCATCGCCTCATAACCGTGAATTAAAGCCCTAGCAATATTTAAATATTTTTCGTGGAGGTCTGAGGACTAAAAATACAGTATGAAATCGTTTTCCTCCAGGACTTCGACACCTGGGTGTGGAGGTCCGGAAAAACGGCAGGCACCGTCGTGGAGGTTGCAATCGGAAATAAGGAAGTAAGGCTACGGAGGAAAGAGAAGGAGGAGGCCCACAGGAGTAGAGACAAGGCTGCCTACATCAAGGCCAAATACGCACTCAGCAAAGCCATTCAGCATGCTAAGAGGCTGTATAAGGCCAGGATTGAACAACAGGTCGGGGATAAGAACATCAGAGCTGTCTGGAAGGGCCTACAATCTGCCACGGGCTACAAAAAGCACCCCCCACCAGCCTCCACCGACCCTAATCTACCAGACAAGTTCAATGTGTTCTGCACTAGGTTCGATGCCCCGCGTGGGTCCACGCACTCCATCCCCCGCCACCATCTCACCTGCGCCACTGGTCATCACGGAGCATGAGGTTCGAAGGGTCCTTAAAAGTCAGAACATCAGGAAAGCATGTGGACCAGACATGGTGTCATCTGCTACCCTCAAGCACTGTGCCAGCGAGCTGACCCCAGTGTTTACAGACATTTTTAATCAGTCATTAGAAATATGCCGAGTACCTGCATGTTTTAAATCTGCTGTCATTATTCCGGTACCGAAAAAGCTCAAGATCACCTGCTTGAATGACTACAGACTGGTCGCCCTCACCTCTGTGGTCAAGAAAGCATTTGAACGTTTGGTTCTCTCTTATCTCAAAGCTTCTACCGACCACCTCATGGACCCCCTTCAATTTGCATACAGACCCAACCGTTCAGTTGACGATGCGATCAACATTGCACTTCACTTCATTTTACAACACCTGGACAATCGGAACACCTACGCAAGAGTCCTGTTTGTGGATTACAGCTCTGCCTTTAACACCATCATCCCCGATCTCCTCCACAGCAAACTGTCCCATCTGAACGTTCACCCCCTCCTCTGCTCATGGATTACTGACTTCCTCACTAACAGGACTCAGTATGTCAGGCTGGGCTCTCATCTCTCACAGCCCCGCACTGTTAACACCGGTGCCCCCCAGGGTTGTGTGCTGTCCCCTATTCTCAATGTACACCAATGACTGTACCTCTGGAGTCCCTTCTGTCAAATCTATCAAATATGCGGATGACACCACCATAATAGGCCTCATCTCCAACAACGATGAGTCAGCCTACCGCAGTGAGGTTAGTCTCCTGGAATCCTGGTGTGCAGTCAGTAACCTGGAGCTTAAAACCAATAAAACAGTGGAGATGATAGTGGATTTCCGCAAAAAGCCCCCGACTCATCCTCCTCTGGTCATTAACAACTCATCTGTGACTGTGGTAGAGCACTTTAAGTTCCTGGGCACAACCATCACCAACACACTCAAATGGGACAATAACATCTCCCAATTAGTGAAGAAAGGCCAGCAGCGCCTGTTCTTCCTCCGCCGCCTGAAAGTTTTACTGCTCAGTCCCCCTATCATGGTACAACTCTACAGAGCGGTCATTGAGAGTGTGCTAACATCCTCCCTCACAGTCTGGTTTGCCTCTGCGTCAGCCCGTGCAAAGGCCAGGCTACAAAGAGTCGTCCGGGCAGCTGAGCGGATCATCGGCTGCCCTCTCCCATCCATCATGGACCTGCACAGTGCCAGGTCCATTAACAAAGCTGTGAAGATTGCGGCCGACCCCTCTCATCCTGCCAATAGCCTGTTTAATCTTCTACCCTCTGGAAAGCGGTACAGGGCTATTTTGTCCAAAACATTGTGACAGTTTTTTTCCCCCCAAGCAATAGCCCTCCTTAATGACTCTTAACCTGAAACCTGTTTGTCCTGTATTGTGTTTTTGTCCTTGTTTCTGTATTCATGTTTTTACTGACGGTTGCCTGCATGGAGAAAACCAAATCAAATTCCTAGTGTCTGTATACATGGCGAATAAAGTTGAAAGTGAAAGTGAGGGAAAGGCAAAAAATAGTTCATACAATATTTTTATATATAAACTCCTGCCAAACTGCTGACCACTCAATGCTTAATTTTTCTACAGCATGAGTAAGCACCTCCATAAGCTACTCATTTATTTCTGTTCTGGGGAATGAGGTAGAGTCCTCATTATCCTCGTATTTTATAATTTTTAATTTATATAATAATAATTTATTTATTATTTATTATTTATTATTATTTAATACCAACAACATCCAGCACCTCTGAACTGGATAGTTGCAATATTGATGCCACGGCCTGGGCAGAAGAAACCACAGAGCGTGCTTCCAGCCCTGAACGGAGGCACTGAATCTAACAGTTAAAGGCTGAGATAGGGGGAAGCCCGTCTCAAACCCCGCAGTCAGATTCATCCGCGATCCCCACGACACGCGCCGCTGCTCTGCCTCGAGAGACGCGGGACCCGAGCCGCAGGGAGCGCGAGCCGAACCACTCTCCTCAAAGAGTGATCAGCGGGAGCAGAGCGTTCTTATTGGAAAACACTCGCAATGCTCACAATCAGCCCCCTCGAGAGCCGACCGGGCATGCTGTATTCCTGTATTCCCAAACAAACAACACACAGATCGTGTGAATCCTCACCCGTGAGATAACGAGTACAGGGGGGAACACACTTTCTGTAGTGCTGCTCGCTCCCCATTTAGATATGTGAATATATATATCGTTTTTTTTTTTGTGTGTGAAAAACTCCTGCCTAGCAATCACTAAAGACAGACAAAATACTGGGACAGTTTCACACACAGCACAGGCAAGTCAAGTCAAGTCAAGTCATCTTCATCTTCATTCATATAGCGCTTTTAACAATGTAGATTGTTTCTCAGCCTCCCTGGGAAAGTCTATGCCAGGGTACTGGAGAGGAGAATACGGCCGATGGTGGAACCTCGGATTCAGGAGGAACAGTGCGGTTTTCGTCCGGGCCGTGAAACACTGGACCAGCTCTATACCCTCTACAGGGTGCTGGAGGGTTCATAATAATAATAATAATAATTCGTTACATTTATATAGCGCTTTATCTGAGACCTCAAAGCGCTTTCATGGGAAAAAATGGGGTTTCATGGGGTTCATGGGAGTTTGCCCAAGCAATCCACATGTGCTTTGTGGATTTGGAGAAGGCATTCGACTGTGTGCCTCACAGCGGCCTGTGGAGGGTGCTCCGGGAGTATGGGGTCCGGGGTCCTTTGCTAAGGGCTGTCCGGTCCCTGTATGACCGAAGCAGGAGCTTGGTTCCCTTAGACATAGGGTGAGAAGCTCGGTCACTCGGGAGGTGCTCAGTGTAGAGCCGCTGCTCCTCCACATCGAGAGGGGCCAGCTGAGGTGGCTCGGGCATCTGTTCCGGATGCCTCATGGACGCCTTCCCGGGAAGGTGTTCCGGGCACGTCCCACTGTGAGGAGACCCCGGGGAAGACCTAGGACACGCTGGAGGGACTATGTCTCCCGGCAGGCCTGGGAACACCTCGGTTCCCCCGGAAGAACTGGAGGAAATGTCTAGGAAGAGGGAAGTCTGGGCATCTCTGCTTAAACTGCTGCCCCCGCGACCCGGCTCCGGATAAGCAGAAGACGATGGATGGATGGATGGATGGATTGTTTCAATGCAGCTTTACAGAGACAAACATATAATTTAAGGTAACAGAGCTTGTTTTGGCTTTGTAGCGGTTCTTGAATAATGTTATTTCCAGCTAAAGTTAGTTTTGATTGATTCACTTCGGCAAAATGATAATTTGTTATTAAATTAGGGGTCGCTAAGATGACGCTGTTCTCTCTAAACAGACTTTAAACACAAACCTGTGAAAAACACTGATGCCGTTCACATGTGCATTAAGAATTGATTCTATTTATGTGCGTTTGAATATATGTGTATAGGTTTGTAATTCCTACAAACCATGCCTAAACAAACTACTTGTCTTGCCTGTACATTTGTATACAGAATTTCCATGCCTAAACAAACTACTTGTCTTGCCTATACATTTTTAAACCGAATTTTCCCACAATGCTTTATCTGTAGAATGGGAAAGGGATCCTCCATAGGGAGAGGCTAGTTGGCACTTCAGCACTGCATTGTCATCGGGTCCAGGCGAAGCTCCTTCATCAGATATGGATACGGCCTGGATCCGGCAGGCTGCAGGAAAACCTCGGGATAAACAAAGTAAAATTAGCGTAGATGCCATTCTTCTTATGATGTAACGAGTACATCAGGATTTAAGGGAAGAGGAAGCCATACTTCCTGTTTTTTTCTGGTTAGAACTCGAGCTGCTGCGGTTTGAACTAGCTGTAGTTTGTTTATTAAGCATGCAGGGCAACCACCCAGTAGAGCATTACAATAATTTAGTCTTGATGTCATGAACCCATCAACTAATTGTTCCGCATTTGTCAATGAGAGCATATGGCGTAATTTATATAAATTTTTAAGACGGAAAAATTTGGTTTTACGGATACTAGACACGTGACTTTCAAATATAAGATTGGTATCAAAGAGCACACCTAGGTTCCTAACCGACGACGAAGACTTAACAGAGCCATCAAGTGTTAGACAGTATTCTAGGTTATTACGAATGGAAGTTTTTTGTCCAATAATTAGAATCTGTTTTTTTTTTCCAGAATTTAGTAGTAGGAAATGACTAGTCATCCAATTTTTTATATCAGCTATGTATTACGTTAATTTTGTGAATTGGTAAGTTTCGTTAGGTTTTGAAGAAAAATACAGCTGAGTATCATCGGCATCACAGTGAAAGATAATTCCATGTTTCCTAATGATATCTCCTAATGGTAGCTTGTACAGAGTAAAAAGCAGCGGTCCTAGTACTGAGCCTTGTGGTATACCATACTGAACTTGTGATCGATAAGACATCTCTTCATTTACTGCTACAAACTGATAACGGTCAGATAAGTATGATTTAAACCATGCTAGTGCAATTCCACTAATGCCAACATAGTTTTCTAGTCTATTTAAAAGAATGTTGTGGTCGATAGTGTCAAATGCAGCACTAAGATCGAGTAACACTAATAGAGAGATACAACCACGATCGGATGATAAGAGCAAATCATTTGTGACTCTAATGAGAGCTGTCTCTGTACTATGGTATGGTCTAAATCCTGACTGTAAATCCTTGCAGATATCATTTCTTTCAAGAAAGGGACACAGTTGTGAGGATACTGCTTTTTCTAATATCTTTGACAGAAAAGGGAGATTCGAGATCAGTCTGTAATTGACTAATTCTGTAGGATCAAGTTGCGTTTTTTTTACAAGTGGTTTAATCATAGCCAGCTTAAAGGTTTTTGGTACGTATCCTAGAGACAAAGATGAATTAATGATATTTAGAAGAGGATCTATGACATCTGGAAGCATCTCTTTCAGTAACTTAGTCGGTATAGGGTCTAACATACAAGTTGTCGATTTAGATGAATTAACGAGTTTGCTAAATTCTTCCTCTCCTATAGCAACATATAAATCAAATTTTTCCTCAGGGAGACAACAATGCACTCCCTGATGCGATACTGTAGTAGACTGCATAGTTATAATTTTGTCCCTGCTATTATCAATCTTATAAGTGAAGAAGTTCATAAAGTCATTACTGCTGTGTTGCTTGGACACTTCTGGGCTTGAAGCTTTCTTTTTCGTTAGTTTAGCCACTGTTTCAAATGATTACCTAGGATTATGTTTATTTTCTTTTAATCGGGTTGAAAAATAAGAAGATCTAGCAGCTTTTAAGGCCTCTCTGTAAGCAATCAAGCTCTCTTTCCATGAAATCCAAAATACCTTTTGTTTTCTTCCAGCTGCGCACCATTTCTCTGGCTGCTCTCTTAAGGGCCTGAGTGTACTCGTTTTACCACAGCGTTGGACTATTTTCTTTAATCTTCTTTAAGCGCAACTGTGTCTAAAGTGCTGGAAAAGAGAGAGTTGCAATATCAAGTTCTTCTAAGCTATCCAGGCTGAGATGATGAAACTGATTAGGAAGATTATTGATAAAGCAATCTTTAGTGGCAGAAGTTATCGGTCTAAGATTTTTTTTAACACAGAGTTGGCTTTGCAGCCTTGGCTAAATGTAATTTACATGAGACTAGATAATGATCTGAGATGTCATCGCTCTGCTGCAGAATTTCAACGGCATCAACATCTATTCCATGTGATAGTATTAGATCTAGAGTATGATTACGACAATGAGTAGGTCCTGACACGTGTTGTCTAACTCCAGTTGAGTTCACAATGTCTTTAAATGCCAATCCCAATGCATCTTTTTCATTATCTACATGTATATTAAAATCACCAACAATTAGTACTTTATCTGCAGCCAATACTAATTCTTATAGAAAGTCCGCAAATTCTTTGATAAAATCTCTATGGTGCCCTGGTGGCCTGTATAGAGTAGGCAGCAGAATTCTCAAACGTGATTTATCGTTTACACTATATATTTTAACATTAAGCACATTCAAAAGAAGTATATTTAAAACTAGATTTCTAAGTGGTTTTGAAAATATTACTGTACATTACAGCAACACCTCCCCCTTTGCCTTTCAATCGATAACTGTAATCTTGTGGGGTTGACTCATTTAAAGAGCCCCTATCATGGATTTTTGAAAATGACTCTTCATGTAGTGTGTAATATACCTCTAAGTGAATGAAAACATCCTGCAAAGTTTTATATCTGAAAGTGCACTGTATATAAAGTTCTTGTCTTTCAAAAGTGAGAGTCGACTCTGAGTCTATGAAATGAATTGTTTTTGAAACAAGTCATTAGCTTTTTCGTAGTGATGTAGATACGAAACATTAGCATATTGGCTACGTTATTGCACGCAGAGATGCAAGTGCAAACTTGAAGTCTTGAACGCATTAAATACTTCAGCTGAATAGCATCATGTCGAGAAGATGCTGTGTTCTACAATGCAAAGATAGTACAGCCAATTTGTTTTCACTGCCAAGGAACGAGCATGTGAAGGATAAGTGGTTAAAGTTCATATTTGCAAAGATACCACAACAGTATATCCCGAACCGTGTTGTGTTCTCATCATTTTAATGACGATTCCTTCAAGGCAAGACAAGGCAAGGCAAGTTTATTTATATAGCACATTTCATACACAATGGTAATTCAAAGTGCTTTACATAGAAGAAATTAAAATAATCAACAGAAATAAGAATAATTATAACAGTTTAGAATAAAAAAAAATCAATAAAATACAGTACAAACAGTCGGACGAACAGTGGCACAGTGCTCATTCAGTAAATGCATAGCTAAACAGAAGTGTTTTGATCCTGGATTTGAATGTGACTACTGTAGGAGCACATCTGATCTCTTCTGGAAGCTGGTTCCAGCTGCGGCTGGCATAATAGCTAAAAGCAGACTCTCCTTGTTTAGAGTGAACCCTTGGTATTTCTAGCTGACGTGATGTAAAGACCTGAGGACTGGTGTGATGTGTTCATATCTTGACTGGAAACAAAGCATCTAATTCTTGCAATATTTTTCAGATGATAATATGCTGATTTAGTTATTGCTTTGACATGACTACTGAAACTAAGGTCTGACTCTAGAGACACACCAAGATTCCTGACTTGATTTTTAGTTGTTAGACCCCTAGCGTCAAGGTATGCATTCACCTTGAGAACTTCATCTTTGTTTCCAAACGCAATGACTTCATTTTTGTCTTTGTTTAACTGAAGAAAGTTTTGGCACATCCAATTGTTTACTTCATCAATGCATTGGCATAGGGAGTTAATGGGGCTTTAGTCGTTAGGCGATAGGGCTAAGTAGAGCTGTGTGTCGTCTGCATAGCTGTGGTAAGAGATTTGGTTCTTTCTCATTATTTGGCTCATTGGGAGCATGTACAGGTTGAATAGGAGTGGCGCAAGAATTGAGCCTTGAGGGACTCCGCATGTCATGGACGTCCACTCAGACTTATGGTCTCCTATTCTCACATAATATTGAGAATTCTCTCATATCTTCACAAACATAAATTAATTCAACTGTGGATTCGCAAGCCGGTTGTTCCTGAAGGAGGGCTCAGTACCCAATGTATATGGATCAGCTTCATCCTCCTATGAATCACAACCTGTAAGTATTATTAATAATGTTTGCTGTTATGTTTTCTGTAGCATGCGGAATACGTATTTTGTTGTGTGTGTTGTGTACGCTCCGCGCAGCTTCTAGATCTCCATCTAACAGCAACATGTTCGCTCTCAATTGTTTAGAAATATGTTAAATGTTTGTCGTTGTTATTACTTGGTGTAGCTACTACTGCAGTGCTTTATCAATATGCTTCTGCGTTGGGCTAACGCAAATAATGACTTGATTGTGTTTTTACCACCGAGCTGTGGGCTATGGTTGACTCGCTAACATAAAATGGGTCATTTGACCAATCACCGCAGATTTGCGTCATGCAAAGGAGGTGTTTGGGAAAATGAATCATTAAAACGATTCATTTGAAAGTCGTTGAGCAAATCAGGTAAAAATAAAGGCATATTATAAGGCAATTAAAGTGTTGTTTGTCCTTGCATGCATGTGAAACTGTTTTTGGGAACTCCCAAAACAAAAATAGGAACATTTCAAATGCCATGATAGGGGCTCTTTAAAGTAATGTAATTGTTTGGTTTTAGCCAGGTTTCTGTCAAACACAGCACATCTAGATTATAATCTGAAATCATATCATTAACTATGAGCGATTTTGAAGTAAGGGATTGAATATTCAGCAACCCAAGCTTTATCATTTGCTCATCTGTATTATATCTGTTTTTTATTTGTTGATCAATTAAATTAACCTGACGTTTTTTGGATTTCCAAATTCACAGACACAGACACAGGCTGCGTTCGGAATCGCATACTCAATGAGTAGGTACTTAATTTCAATGAGTACTTACTTAACGAGCGCTAAAAGAGTAGGTACTTTATAGCCAAATCTCGTTGAGTATGAATGCGATCCGGATATCATCGCCATGTTGACGTTATCATGTGACCTACGACGCGTTATCACAAGCGCAACAACTTAAAAGATATGAACGACACGTTTAATTCATCTATTGTAAATATCTCGATATTGATTAAACTTGCTCATTTTGTGGTATTGTTGAAGAAACAGCTCTCCGTTTATTTTGTAAATACATTTAGGGTTGATTTAAGTTGTTATATTTTAAACCATACTAATGTGACCCACAGTTTTATCCTTATAACGATATATTTTTTTATTAAGAAACCCCCAAATCTTGAATATGTTGTTAATTTCTTTATTTTATACCCAAAAAGTTTCTCATTTGTTTCCCTCTTTTTCTTGATGAATTTACCTCTCGTTTCATCCCTCAGACTTATAACAAAATTTTTTTTTTAATGTATTATGATACAACTATGGTATCTTTCCATGATCTTGTTGTATGTAATAACTTTAAATTATATGAGTGACAGGTGCACTAACACTTCATAACATCAGTAACTCGACAGCCCTACCTAGAACAGTTTTCCTCTGCGTGTGTAATGTCTGCACAAAGGAGACGGGCCGCTGCTCGAAGATCTCTCCGTTGGAGAAAACTGTTGATTTTATACTCGAAAAATTTAAGTATCGCTCATTAAAAATGTATATTACCTCAGAATGAATTGCATTGTTAGCCCACCCCAAAACTTAAACAAAATAATAATATTAAATGCTGACCAATACTTAATTATATTACTTTTTTAAATTTATATACTAAAAATTATATAATTTAATACACTCTTAGAAGAAAAGGTTCTATATAGAACCTTAAAATGTTCTATCAGGCGCTACGTATTTGGAACCCCTAAAAGGTTCTATACAGAACCCTTTTTAAGGGTTCAATCAAAAGAACCCTTTAGGATTCTTTGTAACCAGGAAAAAGGTTCTATATGGAGCCTTTAAGGGGTTCATTAATTAATTTAGTTTTGTCAAATAATAGCCTAAAGAACCTTTGTGCCAAAAGGGTTCTTTCTTGTCATTATAGAACCTTTTTAGCATAAAATGTTCTTTGGAGTAAAGAACCCTATGGTTCTATATAGAACCCCAATGAACCCTTTTTTCTAAGAGTGTAAAACAAGCTAAATGTAATTTGTTTTGTCATATGACATAGTTATGCATTAATACACACTAGATAAAGCCAAGCAATGAATTAATGCATACATAAATTAAATAATTATATTTTATATACTGAAAACAATAAGAAACATGAATAAATGAGTAAAAGAACAAATAAAAATAACCATCACAATAAACAAATGCATATACAAGTCAACAACACATGAAACAAAGCTTTATTCAAACTACAATCATGTATTTACAGGCGCTGAACCCCACATCCTGCCATCTCCACACAGCGGTTCCCATTCTGCAGCTTTATTCTGATGAATTCACCAGAGGTGACCGTGCCTTCGTGCCGGAGCTTGTTGCTGCGCTTCACAATCTGAGGCAATAAGGGCCGGTGGAGTGATGAAGCGTCTCATCCATGTACCGTTTCCAGGATTCAGCTCTGGGCTCCTCGTCCTCAGTGCTCACACCAGTCTGCAGACATTTCAGATCCTACAAAAATGCACAAACATTATACAAAAGCAGTCATTTTAACAGCACAATGTAATTTGATTTATGTATTAAAAGTTACAAAAATGCTGTGATTTATCTGCTCAATATAGCCTACAGGCTGAGGTTGTAGCTGATGTGTTAACTCACTTTTTATCCAACTTAAATGTTCCTCAATTTATCAACAGTAATAAGGGACAAATAAAATATATAACATGTTTAGTTACTTTATAGATTTGTTTATTTACAGCACATTTGTCTAATGTAAACAGTGTTGACAACAGTGAATTATCCTACATAATAGCACACATACATCACTCAGATGCAATACATACAATATTTTCCTTTCAGATGTAAATAGACATTTTAAATAAGCGTGTTTAAGATGTATATGGTTATGTAAATCCACTTTAGAGACGTAACGTTACGTGTGCTTACTGGAGCTCGATCCCCTGTTAGCTAGCTATACATAATAAAACATGTTTTTACAGCAAAATCACAACTCTACTAGCCTGGCATGCCAGACCTACATCACGATGTTAGGTCTGGGAACTCTCCGTTGACTGAGTTCAATACGAGGGGCGGGATAAACGGTTGTCTTTCAAATTCCCTCTGCACGCAATAGGACAGCGCTACAACCAACCAGAGCAATGAAGAAGTCGACGTCTTTTGTAACTTCCTTTTATTAAAATGACTCAAGTGCCGTTCTTTGTTCATGTTTCAAACATTATTTTTAACTTTAAATCCTCCAGAGTCGCGGTCAAAGCCGATTCGAAAGACATCTGTTCGCCAGCAGCAGGAGCCATTCTTTGTTTTCAAGTAGCAGTGAACCGTCGCAACTCTGCCGTCATTATGTTAAGCCCGCCCACCGACTCTATACACGACGTGATTGGCCTGACCAGAGTTTGGTTTTTCCAGCTAAAACGTCTATGGAGAGTTGCTAGACTACACTCGCTGCGAAATAATTTTTGCAGCCGCTAGGTGGAGTCTAGATTTCTAGGCTACAACTCTACACCTTCTACATTTAAAACGTTTACTCTATAGTAGTTTAACAAATACGATTTAAACACAAGGAACCGTGTTTACTCACATTTGAAAACCCCCGGCGACGCTGATCTCCGTGATGTTGATAATGACGTATGCTCTCGCGTGGCCTCCTGGGATAGATGAGTATCCACAGTATCCATCGGACGAGCACTCAAAAATCTGGGCAGAAGCAGTAAGCCATCCGGGAACTTCTCGCCTACTCTTTTATGAATACTGACGTTTCGAACGTACTGCTTCCTTCACGTACTGTTTTCGCCTACTATATAGTAGGAAAGTAGGCATATTCGAACGCACTTAAGTCCGAATCTCGCGATAATTAGTACGTCACCCAGGTAATTTTCGCCTACTCTTTTATGATTCGTACATACTTTTCGCTCGCCTACTCTTTTTCCCCTACTATATAGTAGGGAAGTATGCGATTCCGAACGCAGCCACAGTCTCTATATGATGATATCTAGGTGAAAGAGGCTCTGTGTGATTGGATATATCTGACCTTGGTGATGCTAGGCTGCTAGCAGACGGTCGGTTTAGCCAGTCTGTCTGCTTCCTGACCTGAGCCTCAGAATGTCATGTTTTATCTCTAAGACTATGAGCCAAATTACTAGAGAGAAGAGCAGCACCAGCCCAGGAGGGATGAATACCATCTCTTTTCAACAGGTCAGGCTTGCCCCAAAAACTTTTCCAATTGTCTATGAATTCTACATTATTATGCGGACATCACTCAGACAAGTGAAGACAATCTACTAACTATCTCATCATACAGTGCCTGACATCGTACTTGCGAGTTCACACACCTCTTTACTATTCATTTTGGTGATCTCCGACTGGTGGAGTCGAACATCATTAGTGCTGACATGAATAATGATCTTAGAGAATTTACGATTAGCATTAGCCAGCACTTTTAAATTTGCTTTGATGTCAGGCACTCTGACTCCCGGCAATCATGTGACAATGGTGGCTGGTGTCTCTATTTTCTCTACCAGGGCACAATCAACATAATTCTCAGTGGGTGTTTCACTGAGTGGGGTAAATCGATTTGTTATGGTAATCGGAACGAAAGAGTGGTTTTTGATCCGCGACTAGAGCGAGATCACAATCACCCATTTGTCCTGCTGCATGGGCTCTACTTCAGCTGGGACCAAATCATGTAAAGAGTTCACTATGCTAGGCGCATCCAAAATAGTATCTAAAGCTCTAGCACCCTTACTATCCTCAATTAAAGTTTGGATGCATGCCTCTAGTTCTGAAATCTTCTCTGTCAGCCTGACTGTCTCCTTGCATTTATCACATAATAAATCCTATATTGCCATCGGAGAAGGCTATGCTAAACATATGACACGTGACAATAACAGGACAAGACATTACTCACCGTGTTTGTTGACTGATTCTAACTCACCTGGGCGCGCGAGAGAAAATAAATAAATAACTGAGTGCACAGGTTGCGCATTAACAGGGTAGTGAGTTACTAGCGTGTTGTTCTAACAATAACGGAAGCTAGCGATGTAAGGTTAATCTGAGATGTTGGGTAAGCTGTATTTAGTGGTATAAACAACTAGAAATTGTAGTAAATGATGGTTCAAAACAGAAAGAAATACGAATCTAATACGAGGCTTACAGCCTCAAAGCAAATAAACTCACAGCAGGCAGCGAGGCAGACAGGAGCAAACGATCAGCCACAGGAACAATCGATCAGCCACAGGGAGAATAAATTGGGAAAGCAAATAAAGCAGATAACAGGGGAGGACAGGTGGGGTAAATTAATCAATCAGGTAACAAGATGGGAGGGGCTAGACAATGACAGGAGAGCACATGGGACAAGGAAACACATAACAAGCCATGTGCTTGTTAAAAAAAACACTATGAAAGCTGTGCGCTACACAGTACAAGACAAAACATGACATGGAAGCACATAGACAAGACAAAACAGGAGTGTCAGGGCACAAAACCAAGAAATAGACTAGACAGAAGTGACAGAACCCTGAGACTACCCCTCCTCTAAAGGGGTAGTCTTTAGCAGACCTGGAAGTCTTTAGCAGAGACCAGGGAGGGTTGAACCAAGGAGGCTGAGCAGGGCCAGAGTCCTGGCAGATGGCCAGGCAGGCTCCGACAGGTCTGAATCCTGGCTGAGGGCCAGGGTGGTGCAGGGAGTTTGGGTTGAGGAGACAGGACAAGACACTCAGACAAGACACTTTGGAACGGCCTCCTTGGCCGTCTCTGTGAGGGTGGACCGCTCTGGGATGTCATCGGGCTGCTTTGGGACGTCCTCCATAGCCGTTTCTGTGAGAGCAGGTGGCTCAGGGATGGCAGCAGACTGCCCTGGAACGGCAGTGGGCTGCTTAGGGATGGCATCCGGGGTGCCAACAGGACTGAAGGAAGCCATTTCTGAGGTGTCTGCTGCCCAGGCATGCAGGACAGCAACTACATAAAAAGTGAAAAATCACCCTCTTGGCCAAGGCAAGTCTGACAGGAACAGCCTCAGTGACTGAGACAGGGAAAGTTGCCAGTCCTGGGACGGGCTCCTCAAGGACGGCTTCCGGGATGCCAAACGGACTGGAGGAAGCCAGTTTTGAGGTGTGTGCTGCCCAAGCATGCATGACAGCAACTACAAAATGGTGAAAACCACCCTCTTGGCCAAGGCAGGACTGACGGGAACAGCCTCAGTGACTGAAACAGGGAGAGTTGGTGGGCCTGGGATGACCTCGAGGCCTTGTGATGCGGAGGAAGCTTTCTTCCTCTTCCTCCATTTATGAGAGCAAGGCGGAAACAAGGAACTTACCACCTCAGGGGGTGTTGCAGCCACTTCGGCCTCCACTGGATAGGAGGAAGGATCTGTTCTTCCTCCTCCCTTTCCAAGAAGGTGTTATTGGAGGACTGAGGACTTGGACTTGGTGAATGGGAGGTGGGCCAAGAGGCGGAAGGCCACACTCTCCACGGTTATATACATACCCCACAAACTGCCAAAATGACAGCATCCCCAGCATTCCCATCTCCCAGGCACGGACAGGCTCATTAAGGCTGTTGTTGAAAACATCCTCGAGCACTGCCTGGCTGATGTTGAGCCCCTCCGCTACAAAAACGAACTGGTGAGCAAACTTCTTCACACTGGCTCCCCCTTGTCGAAGAGAAAGGAGTTTGCTGATCCAATTGCTGAGTGGAGGGGCAGGGAGATGGAAAAAGGAAGATGCCTTTGTTTCTGCGGAGTCTTCTTTTGGCTGATTCATTCTGTCAGGTTTTGGGTTGGTGGAAGCAGCAAGGACTCAAGTGCAGGAAACAAGGGCTTTTTATTAATAATAAAAATAAAACAAAATACTAACAAAAACTACCCCAAGGGGGAAAACTTGACTACAGACAGGAGGAACATAACAAGGTAGAGGGTAGAGTTACAACTTACATACGACAATGACGGCGAACCAGGACAGGACTTCTTAACAAGATGGGAGGGGCTAGACAATCGACAGGAGAGCACATGGCACATTAAAACACAACGTGCTCACACCAAACATGACAACATGAAAGCACACAGCTAGTGTAAAACACAAGCTGCATGCTACACAGTACAAGACAAAACATGACATTAAAGCACATGAAACAAGGCACACAGACAAGACAAAACAGGAGTGTCAGGGCTCTGTCACAAAACCAAGAAATAGATTAGACAGAAGTGACAGAACCTGAAAAAAAAAAAAAAAAAACCTGGGATTGATCTCGAACTGAAAAGTGATCTCGACAGACGCATCCAACTCAGGTTGGGGTATAAGAAACCAAAAAAAAAAAAAAAAGAGATGTCTATATATACCTCCTCTTGTGCTAATAGTTAATAAAACATAACATATGTTAATTTATCAACTTTTGTTTCAGATATTAAAAAAAACTTTTTTATTTTTTCTTTCCCATGCATGCTACACAAGATCGAATAAGTATCAAATAGTCACACTTGATAAAACTATATACACAATTGTCTTTTTATTTTCGCACAATTTCTGTCTATTTAGTATCTTAGCAGATTTTTATTTGATCGCTTTAGGATTATTTTCCAAACTAGGCAAAAAAAACTTTTTTGCCTATTAAAACCTTTGACAACGTATTGTAATGGGAGACATTCACCCTAGTTTTAGAAGCTTTGTGTGTTGTAATGGAAAGTACTTTCCAGACTTGACAAACTTAGTGTTTTCAAACTTTTTCAAGATTCCAAACATTTATCATACTGTTGGCCTATAAGCCATGTTCTCAAGAACTGTCCACAAATCACTAGCAACCTCTGGGCCACTGAGTAGCTTCAAAAACGTCAGTCCTCCTAAACCAGCAACACGGTTCTCCCAAAGCACAATGCCATTACTATTTTCCCTGGTTTAAAAATAGCATGTCTAATAGCAAAAGAGTATGTTCAAGACCTTCTCAAACGGCACTGTTTCTAACACTCACAGCTCCAGGGGCTTAAAACAACATTTCCCCACCCAGAATTCACAGTGTGTCTTGTGTGTGGTCATTCATGCTGGCAGGATTTGGTTGGGAATCAGATTTACCCAACCTTAATTAATTCTTCCTTTGCTTTATGGAGAGATGAGTCGGATGCTGATTGAGTCTTTGGCTCATCACCTGCCCCTCTCCTATTTTCCATGACCTGTTAGAAGCTCTATTTGCACCGAAGTGTCACACATGAAGGTGTATAATGATATACACTTGCACACTGTAAGTCCCGCTAAATCGAACCAATGGCAGCATTCGTTCAGCGGCGAAGGTCTCGCGCGTGTTCCGTCCTTTCCATGCTAATGGGATTTCTGAATAAATGCAATACACTTTCTCATATGTATTAACTCGTTATTTCATCGACTCCATATATAAAAGGGTTTTTAATGATATCTGTGCATCATTAAATTGTGAGTGAATATTTGACTATTCCTTTTAACCATTAGCTAAATGAACAATGTCAAAATCAGATAGAATAATCAAATGTAACAATTTATTATGTCAGGTAAATGTATCATGCCAATTTCAAAATCAGTTCAAAGATAATCAATACAATACCATCGAATGCTCTAGAATAAGAGAAAAAGATGCAATCCGGACATAGGCTACATGAGCTGAGGGTCGCGAGACCCTCAACCACACGGGCTATTCTGAATACAGAAAACAGCCCTGAGCTCTCGTTGCGTTTTCCTTATATAGACATGCCTCATTTCAAATGTAAACATGGGTTTCCAGTAGAAATTTAACGGTGGGTAACCATTTGCTAGTGGTAAATTTTTATTCAGACAAATGGTCAGAAGGTGTTAACTCAAAGACACACCCTTTTGTGTGCAAGATATTTCTATATTCTTAAGAACTTTATTACCTTTTGATTTACTTCTTTGGGAATGAGACATTTGTATCAGTCACACTGAGACATTCAAAATAATACGAAACATTATCAAACTCAATGATATTCATTCATTTTAAATCATTTAGATTCTTGTGTGAGTTTGGGTGGTCTCTGCCAGGGTGAAGAAATGTAGATTAGGATCAGGGCACGGGGGAAGCCAAATGGTAATTTCCTTTGTTCTCAGAGGATAACCCGCTCTTCCAGTTTTCTTCAGTCTTACAGCTTCCTCCTTGACCTCATGGGTCGTATTCGGACGAAAACTTACGGGGTCACAGTAAGACGTTTGTTGTGATCCTTGAGATGTAACTCAAAAACTGTCTTTGCAATGTTAACATCTGTAGAAGCTCCGAGGGCTGGTTCACCTGCAGAACACCTCGTCTCCCCAGCTAGAAATTTTACGTTCCCAGAACATTCTGAGAATGTCCCTGCTGGTGTCAAGGACGTCGCCTGGTAACGTTACCACAACGTTCCCAGACAGTCATGATGTGGAGTTCTTTAAAGGGTTTGAGGACGTTATTTGGAGGACCTTCAGGGAACATTCAGGATGTTCTGGGAACGTTTAGAGGACAATATTTAATTCAGAAATCCAATGGTTCCAAAACTTTCTGAGAACGTCCCGCTGGTGTCAAGGACGCCACCTGGTAACGTTCCCACAACGTTCCCAGACAGTCACGATGTGGAGTTCTTTAAAGGGTTTGGGGACGTTATTTGGAGGACCTTCAGGTAACATTCAGGACGTTCTGGGAATGTTTAGAGGACAATATTTAATTCAGAAATCCAATGTTTCCAAAACATTCTGAGAACGTCCCGCTGGTGTCAGGAACGTCGCTTGGTAATGTTCCCACAACGTTCCCAGACAGTCACGATGTGGAGTTCTTTAAAGGGTTTGGGGACGTTATTTGGAGGACCTTCAGGGAACATTCAGGACATTCTGGGAACGTTTAGAGGACAATATTTAATTCGGAAATCCAATGTTTCCAAAACATTCTGAGAACGTCCCGCTGGTGTCAAGGATGTCGCCTGGTAACGTTCCCACAACGTTCCCAGACAGTCACGATGTGGAGTTCTTTAAAGGGTTTGGGGACGTTTTTTGGAGGACCTTCAGGGAACATTCAGGATGTTCTGGGAACGTTTAGAAGACCATATTTGATTCAGAAATCCAATGTTTCCAAAACATTCTGAGAACGTCCTGCAGAACTTTTAGGGACCAACTTAGAATATTATTTTTTTGTCCTATTAAGGTCTTTCCATCATGTTTACTGAACATTTTCAGAACCTTTACTAACATTACAGGAACCTAGAATCTATAATGTTAAAGTAACATTTATTAACATTACTGGAACTTTGTAGAACCTTTAAGGGACCTAGAATGTTCTTTTTTGGTCCATTTTTAGGCTATTATTATTATTAGGCATTGAACTTTATGCCGCTTAGATTTGTGAGGAGACCCTGCAGGCTATGTAAACAAGAGTTAAAATAAGCAAATTGGAATAGGCCTAGCGCTTACGTTAGCTTGTTTATATAAAAAAAAAGCCAATATAGCCTGACCATCTACGCGAGAATGGTTCATTAAAATAACTTTACATGATAATCACATTGGCAGAACTATACTCACTGCAGCTTGCTGCTGGCTCACTGTCAGTGAAGAAAACAGGAAAAAGACCGCCATCAGGTGTCCGTCCGAGAAGGGTCCAGCCCGCAGACAAACCAGATAAACGTGACAGAAGTTGACGGAAGTTGAACCTCAGTTCGTCCCACGTCACCGCGCACAAAACGTGATGTATATGAGAATGTTCTCATTAAGTTAGTCACAAAACGTTCTCATATGGTCAACAGAGAACCATATGAGAACGCTCTGATTATGTCCTCTTTGTAATGTTGTTGTGTGACCATAAAATAACCAATATGGAACGTTCCCCTAAAGTCACATAAAGAACGTCATTGTATGACCAACTTAGACCCATATGAGAACGTTTTGATTACATCCTCTTTGTAACGTTGTTATGTGACCATAAGATTGCCATTACGGAACGTCCCCCTAAAATCATATAAGGAACGTTATAATATGACCAACTTAGAACCATATGAGAACGCTCTGATTATGTCCTCTTTGTAACGTTGTTGTGGGATCATAAAATAACCAATATGGAACATTCCCCTAAAGTCACATAAAGAACGTCATTGTATGACCAACTTAGACCCATATGAGAACGTTTTGATTACATCCTCTTTGTAACGTTGTTATGTGACCATAAGATTGCCATTACGGAACGTCCCCCTAAAGTCATATAAGGAACGTTATAATATGACCAACTTAGAACCATATGAGAACGCTCTGATTATGTCCTCTTTGTAACGTTGTTGTGTGACCATAAAATAACCAATATGGAATGTCGCCCTAAAGTCCTATAAGGGAGGTTATTTTTATGACCAACTTAGACCCATATTAGAATGTTCTCATTAAGTTAGTCACAAAACGTTCTCATATGGTCAACAGAGAACCATATGGGAACGTCCTTATTATGTCCCCTTTGTAATGTTGCTATGTGACCATAAAATAACCAATATGGAATGTTCCCCTAAAGTCACATAAAGAACGTCATTGTATGACCAACTTAGACCCATATGAGAACGTTTTGATTACATCCTCTTTGTAACGTTGTTATGTGACCATAAGATTGCCATTACGGAACGTCCCCCTAAAGTCATATAAGGAACGTTATAATATGACCAACTTAGAACCATATGAGAACGCTCTGATTATGTCCTCTTTGTAACGTTGTTGTGTGACCATAAAATAACCAATATGGAATGTCGCCCTAAAGTCCTATAAGGGAGGTTATTTTTATGACCAACTTAGACCCATATTAGAATGTTCTCATTAAGTTAGTCACAAAACGTTCTCATATGGTCAACAGAGAACCATATGGGAACGTCCTTATTATGTCCCCTTTGTAATGTTGCTATGTGACCATAAAATAACCAATATGGAATGTTCCCCTAAAGTCATTTAAGGAACGTTGAACTGCAGCACTTTCATTACCTAATGTTCTGTAAAGGTTCGGAATGTTCGTCACCTTTAGAGAAATTTTAGGAAACGTTACCCATGGTCGCGGGAACGTCACCTTCTACGTACCTGGGTCACCAGGTGTATGTAGCTTGAATCCAGCAGGTGGATGAATGTGTTCAGGTTTTCTTTCTGTGATGCAAACAAGGTTCATAGGTTCAAGGTTCAAGGTTCTAATCTGGACCTTTTGACTTGTTCAGTTGACGTGTCATTCCTTCATGGAGAAACTTCTGCTTCTCTGGCACCTTCCCCATTGTGATAATCTGACCCTTCTTGACCAATCCCGTCACCTCCAGTGGTGCGGTTGTCTGGGCAGACCTGAGTGGGTGAAGGGGTTCTCCTTTGTTCCACACTCCTTTGTGTGAGACACCTGACAAGCATCTTAAAAGTCCGCTTCACGATTGAGCACTTATGAACTTGAAGCCGTGAGGAAATGCATACGAACACAGTGCAACAAAACAAACAATAGGTGGGTTCATGTCAGCAAGTGCGATTGGTACATCTGGTCTCGAGTGTTTCTAAAGGTCCTGAATGGTAAGGATGTCTCATATTAAATATCCAATTCTTAAATATTTTTTGGTCTGAATTATTCTAAGGAAACGCAGCAAGAGATCAGTGTAATCTAAACAATCAAATAAATGGTACGCATCAATACATATTGTAATAACAATAATAATATTCAATAAAATATGAAGAATCACTGTTTGTTCGGGAACCTTCCAATGCAAGCCACCTATGCAGATATAAGGAGTGACTTGGAAAATGCTTAATCATACAAGAATGGAGATTGTTCATTCCTTGCAACAGTTGTGTATGTGTGTGTGTCTGGTGAGAGGGAGTGTGTGTATGTGTGTGTGTGTGTGTGTGTGTGTGTGTGTGTGTGTGTGTGTGTGTGTGTGTGTGTGTGTGGCTCAGTCACAGTCGATGACAGGTAAATGGTAAATTCTGTAATTTGTTGAAGCGCTCCAACTTCAGATCTATTCGTTATTTATGATGTTTCTGTTATTATTGGTTTGTTGAGAAATCAGGGGCCCGCTGACTTTTCAACCACCCTAACAACAATCAGAAAGTTTGAACATTTTGAAAGTTAATAGCCGGTCTGTCTCTGCTTCATAATTTTTTGTCATTGATTTGTGACTGTAGCCATTCATGTGTATATTACAGTGTTTTCCCATGAGTTGGCAGAGTGTTTTGAATAGAGTATGCTATGTCATGGGATCAGTTTTCCCATCCAATGTGTGTGAAGCTATCCGGATCTGTTCGTGTGAAGATGCACAATAGATCTTTAGTGAAGTGACACTTTTGGACTCTATGTCATCTTTATCTCCTTATGTGTCGTGTTCAACCTGAATAGACTTGATCTTTTCCAGGTAATGATGCTAGGAGGGTGTAGTGATGGAGGAGTGTGTGTTCATGTCTAGGAGATGGGTAGAATATAATCTATAACAATTGTGTTGCAAATTTAGTTCCAGTTCTAAACTGGTAGGCCATGCTAAAGTAGTGATGTGCTACTGTGAGATGTAAATGGCCTTTGAAGTGTCTCTTCACCCATCTCCCGTGTTTCAGGTTATGTTCTAACAATCCCGCTGTCCTGGTGAGGTCCGGCCTGTCCTGGAATCCGTCCTCCGAGGAATTTCAGAAGTAACCTGACAAAAGCAAATGCAGAGAGAACCACTGTTAATTCTGATGTTTTCAGCAGTTTTAAATTCAGACATGTGGAATTCTTTTGCTTGCTCCATTATCATGTCCATTGCAATTTTAATTCCCATTGTCACATGAAACCGAGTTTCATTGACCAGGTCTGAATTATTACTGTTGTTTCAGTGCAGTGTTAACCACCTTAAAGCTGCTCTTGCAGTTGAGCCTTCACAGTCTGCTGTGTCATATGAGCATTAGAGATCCCAGTTCTACTGGGGACATTTTTCTGGCTTTACTTCAAGTTGCTTTCATTACAGTCAGATCTGTGGGCATAAATTCATTCACCTGTTTTGGTGTTGCCTGCTTAGTTTATAGTGTCGTTCACACATTGGTTAGTGCAGATCTCTTGTGACCTGCAAAAGGCTGTGGTACTTCTGTTCGATGTTTAGTTCACACCCTCCTTGTAAATATGCGTCCTTGATCAGTTTGCTATTACCTGTGCCACACTTCTGAGAGTGTTTTTTAAATGCAAAAAATAAAAGCACACCTCCGTCTGCCCTTTTGGCACTGGGTAGTAGGTCAAGGGATTAATGTCACACTTCTCCAATTAATGCCCTGCTAGGCGTGGCGATTACAATATAATGTGTATTATAATCTCATGTCATACATTTGAATATGAAAAGGCTTTCTGGCTCAGGCTGATGAACATTCGCTGTTTCTCTTTTCTGTTTGCTAGGTTTCGAATACCTTTTCTTTTCATCTAGTCTTTTTAAAGACTATAAGAAGGCCAAGAGGCAATTTTAACGTTTGTTTATTCTTTTGAACTCTTAATTTTAGTTTTATCCGTTTAGATCAGGAAACTAGATCGCTCTGCAGTCCTTCTCTCAAGGCCGCTCGACACACCCCCGTCAGTTCCAATAACCAATTCAGAGGTAATTTGACTAATATCTGGGATCTGCCGTATTCACACGTACAATCAAAGATATATATATATATATATATATATACACAAGTCCCCTTGAACGCCTCCTCTAGAAGTTAAATCAATGTGTTACTTTAGTAGGGACGATTGACCACCATGAAAGATAACAGTTCATCAACTCAACTTCTCTTAAAATGGCTTCAGGTCAAGCCCGTGGTCTGTAAACCACGCACGTTTATCCAAAGTAATCATTAACTTAAAACAGTGGATATGGACACACCCAAACCTAATTTGATGAAAACAGCATCTGCTGTTTCTAGTCGGAAATAACTTGTCCCCTCGTTCAAGTAGCCTACACTTAAAATGGTATCGGATATTAGCCGTCGCTAAATCTGATGGAAATATACGAATCCAATAATCTAGGGAAAAAACAGTCTTTCAGAGTCATTCAGAATTAATTCTAACGTTGCCATTTACAAATTTTGTATGCAAAAACAGCTCCAGCAGAGTGGAGAGGTAAAGTGTATGTTCTCTAAAGCTTTGAATATGAAAAGGGTTTTTGTTTCAGGATTAATGAGATGCGCGTTCACTGTTTCTGATTTTCAAATTCAAATTGTGAATCACATTATAGCCATCAAATTTAGCATAGACACACGTGTTTAATTCAGTTTACACAGGACACATGGCCTAGAATACAACATCTACAGCCTTTACCTAAGTGGTACAAACACACTTACAGTAAAGCAATCCTGTGCTTCATGAATAAACTTAAATTTAGCCTATGTGCATGCTGTAGCACAAACTAAAGCGTGTTCTATGAGCACAATGTGTTCAGCACAATTCCAAATTTGAAAATTAACTGAATTATTGCATGCTTTTTAATCCCATCGGTGTTAAAGAGTAAGCTTTTTTAAATGCCATATAGAGATAATCATGTTTTCAATGGGGCTTTTGGCCCACCGGTAGGCTGGTGACACAAAGGGCTAAGGAAGCAGCATGGTCATTAGCATTTAGCATTAGCCTTGAGCGTTTTGAATGCAGCATGGACATAGCATTTAGCATTAGCCTTGAGCGTTTTGAAAACAACATGGACAATAGCATTTAGTGTTATCCTTGATATTTGAGTTTTAGCCTGTAAATAATATCGTCCTGTTTTCCCAAAATTTGCCTTTTTATTTATAAAATCACGTGTTTCACAATTGTTTACAAACTTCAAGTTTGTTCAAACAAAGCCCATGTAGCACAATGGCGACAACATGCGGCTGACTTGAAAACTTTTAGGCTTTACTTTACAGCTCTTCATTGAGTAAGTTAGGCTACCAGAATTTTTTTGGGAAGATGTACTTCCAATTTTAGGTTTCTTTTCTTGTTGCTTAGGCAAACAAATATATCTTTAAACTCGTATTTAGGGTTTTCCTTTCTCATCTGCGCTGCTGTTATCACGTCCTCGCGTGTTTTAGTTCAGGACTACACAAAGGGCTTTCCGACCGTAACAATGCAAACAACATTTTCTCAACACTTAAAAAGGGCAGAAAAAGTTGACTTACCACAGCGCAGAAGATAGAGAAGATTTTCAAACCTCGTTGTTGATTTTAAAATCCCAATACTTTGCTGGAAGGACGTTTTTCTCACGAAATCTATCTGTTGCGAGATCACGTCCCAGGGGTCACCATTTTGTAAGTCCCGCTAAATCGAACCAATGGCGGCATTCGTTCAGCGGCGAAGGTCTCGCGCGTGTTCCATCCTTTCCATGCTAATGGGATTTCTGAATAAATGCAATACACTTTCTCATATGTATTAACTCGTTATTTCATCTGACTAAAAGGGTTTTTAATGATAATTGTGCATCATTAAATTGTGAGTGAATATTTGACTATTCCTTTTAACCATTAGATAAATGAACAATGTCAAAATCATTTAGAATAATCAAATGTAACAATTTATTATGTCAGGTAAATGTATCATGCCAATTTCACAATCAGTTAAAAGATAATCAATACAATACCATCGAATGCTCTAGAATAAGAGAAAAAGATGCAAACCGGACATAGGCTACATGAGCTGAGGGTCGCGAGACCCTCAACCACACGGGCTAATCTGAATACAGAAAACAGCCCTGAGCTCTCGTTGCGTTTTCCTTATATAGACAGGCCTCATTTCAAATGTAAACATGGGTTTCCAGTGGAAATTTACTGGTGGGTAACCATTTGCTAGTGGTAAATTTGTATTCAGACAAATGGTCAGAAGGTGTTACACCCTTTTGTGTGCAAGATATTTCTATAATCTTAAGAACTTTATTACCTTTTGATTTACTTCTTTGGGAATGAGACATTTGTAGCAGTCACACTGAGACATTTAAAATAATACGAAACATTATCAAACTCAATGATATTCATTCATTTTAAATAATTTCGATTCTTGTATGAGTTTGGCTGAATGTAGATTAGGAAATCATGATTAGGATGAAATGTAGAAATGTAGATTAGATTAGGAGAAATGTAGATTAGGATCAGGGCACGGGGGAAGCCAAATGGTAATTTCCTTTGTTCTCAGAGGATAACCCGCTCTTCCAGGTTTCTTCAGTCTTACACACACATACACACAAAACATTCACCGCTTACAGAAGCTGCTCGATAATTACTTTTTTCCTTCTAAGAATCTAATCCTCACTCTGCTTGTAATTATTTTGTGTGTGAAAAGCAGTGTTTGGCTTTTCTTTTGTAAAACCCCATGCAAGTTATTACGGATTAAAGTTAGAACGTACTCGGTTACTAACGTAACCTCGGTTCTCTCTAGATGAGGGAACGAGTGTTGCATAAGCTAGCTTACACTACAGGAAAATCCCTTTTCTCGAGAATACTGAAGCCAAAAAATTATCCTTGATTTTTGCATTAATTTAAAGCGCATTGCTGCACAGAGCAGACCTAGGCGAGGCGGCTCGCGCGCCTATTGGTTGAGTCCAGAGGTTGTTCTTTGGTTTTTCATACTGAAGCGAAACCAGAATGTAGTACAAGCACGGCAACACTCGTTCCCTCATCTAGAGAGAACCGAGGTTACGTTATTAACCGAGTACGTTCTCTTACGAGAGGACTCTCATGTTGCGTAAGCTAGGGAACCCAATGTAAAACGCCGTGCGTGTTAGGGCTGACCACACATAGCCCCAAGGGCCTGTGCCCGGGGTACACATGATAGTGGTTATTTAGATAACGAGTGGGACTAGAATATAACATAGCCATATATATGTAAATAACATGGGTGCTAGCACAGTATAACAGTCAGGATGAGGGTGACTCAGCGTTTTAGACTGAAAACAGCTTAGCCTGTAGTGCAGGAACTTCCAGGTTATAAAACCTCATAAATGTAGACGGAGAGGCCCAGCCTGCCGCCATACAAATATCCTGGAGTGAAACCCCACTGGACCAGGCCCATGAAGAGTCCATGCCTCTGGTGGAATGGGCTCTGATGCTTAAAGGGCACTGGAGGCCTTTAGACTTATAAGCCAGAGAGATAGCATCGACTATCCACCTGGAAAGGCTCTGTTTTGAAGTGGCTAGCCCTTTAGCGGCCACCAAACGAAACAAAGAGCTGTTCTGACTGCCTGAAAACAGCAAATCATTTGATGTATATTTTCAGCGCCATGACTGGGCAAAGGAGATTCACATCATTCTCACTATCAGATCCTGGGAGAGCTGACAGGGAAATGATTTGCTCTGAATAGAGTGGAGGGCACTTTGGGGACATAACCGTGTTTAGGTTTGAGAATGACTTTAGAGTTGTTAGGCAAAAACTCAATGCACGTAGCGCTCATGGAGAGCCGTAGAGCCGTCTAGTAGAGGGCGCTCTCACCTGCGTAATCGTATTTAATACTCATACTGGGAGATCAACGGGTACCCGTTGATGGCCCATGCATGCAGGGCCCATAGGTCGGGGCACGGGTGCCAAATCGTGCCCTTGGAGAGAGGAGAGAGGAGATCCTTCCTCACTGGTATAGGCCATAGCAGCGCCACGAGGAGCACAGAGCATTTGTTATGGTAGCATTTGCCACCAGTAGCGAGCGCAGGTTGTGCTGAGACCACACAAGGAGGCGTTCTGCCAGTGCGAAGGCTCCAAGATCTGAGGACGCCCTGGCGGTTTATGTAGGACACAACCGCCATGTTGTCTGTGCGGTCTAGGACATTGTGGCCCTTTAAGAAAGGGAGAAAACGCCTCAAGGCGTTCTTGACCGTTATCATCTCAAGACAGTTTATGTGCAAGAGCCCTTCCTGGGCTCCCCACGTGCCAAAGACCGGCCTGCCCTCATAGAGGGCGCCCAAACCTGAGTTGGATGCGTCTGTCGAGATCACTTTTTGGTTCGAGATCAATCCCAGATCCACACCCGACTGGTATCAGTCTTACACCTTCCAGAGCCCTAGTGCTGTAACACAGTTCTGGGTCACTTTGAGGCGAATGCGACCAGAGGTCCATGCTCGAAGCGGGACCCGCCCCTTTAGCCAGTGCTGGTAAGGGCGCATGTACAGGAAACCCAGCCAAAGCACTGCCGAGGCCGAAGCCATAAGGCCTAGCATCCTCTGAAAGCTCTTTAGAGGCTTTAGCCTGTGGCGGCTTGAGGAGCAAGAGAATTGCTGAGAGTCCCTGGGAAGATGGCGCTGTGACGCTGGAAGCGGAGGAGGCGGTGGCACTGTGCTCCGGCTAGGCCGCTGCTTTTTTGAGCGACCTGTCACGGAACTGGAGCATATTGGGATGAAGTGTCGCATGGCCTGCGATGTCTTCTGCACCTCTGAATAGCGCTCCGTGAAGCCTTTAACCGCCAGGCCGAAGAGACCAGAAGGAGATATGGGCACGTCAAGGAAAGTGTCTCTGTCAGACTCCTTCATGTCGGACAAAGTTAGCCACAAGTGTCTCTCGGTGACAGTGAGAGACGTCATGTTCCTCCCGATGGCCTGGGCAGCGGACTTAGCGGCTCGTAGAGCTACGAGCTATCTGTGAAGTTCTCAGGATTCGGGCCCGCCTTGTCCATAGTGCGGAGAAGGTTGGCCTGATCAATTTGAAGCACAGCCATAGAGTGAAGCGCTGAAGCGGCCTGACCAGCGGCGGCATAAGCACAACCGATGAGAGCCGAAGTAGTCCTGCAGGCTTTAGAGGGTAGAGCGGGCTTTGACTGCCATCCAGCAGAGGGCGGACACAGGTGTGTGGCTACTGCTTCCTCAACCGGAGGAACGGAAAGATAGCCTTTGTCTTTCGCGCCGTCAACAACGGAGAGCATTGAAGAGACAAAAGTCTGCATCCTGTTAGAAAATGGCACCTTCCAGCTCTTAGATAGCTCCTCGCGTAATTCCGGTTGGAAAGGAGCGGGCCTCGTGTGAGGCGTCGAGCGTCGTCCGGGCAGGAAACAGCCATCAAGCCTGCTGGGCGCAGGTTCCTCAGGCAGCGACCTATCAATGAGGCGAAGAAGCTCAGCATTGAAGCTAGCCCGGACACTGCTCGATTCTTGCACGGAAGGGGTGGGGTCCGGAATAGAGCCCGACCATCCTTCTGTCTCTGAAGCGACAGGAGAACAGTTGTCCTCTTCCACTGAGTCCCCAACAAACTCATGATGCACGGGGGGAGCGGAAGGGCGCTGACCAGCCATGATCGAGGTGGGGGAATCAGAGAGCAAAGCAAGGGGGGAATTAGTCGGCGTGCATTCGCTTACAGGGATAACCTCCGGTCCTCTCTGCGAACGGCACTTCTTACGCCACGGTCCAGACGGGAGGAGCGGAGGGGCGGGGTCCACGTCAAAGGTGGCTAGTCGAGCCCGCAGGGTCGATATAGCCATGGCGTCGCATTCCGGGCAGCCGCCTTGGAAAAGCACGTGGTCCGCGTGGTTCCATCCTAGGCAGGAAACGCACAGGATGTGGCGGTCCCCGTCGCTGAGAGAGGCTGGGCAAGAGCCGCATTTAGAAAATCGAGGCATTTGCAACAACGCCTCAGCTCTTTTAGGAGAAGGAGTGTTAATGAACACGTATGCAAAAAAGGATATGGGCGCCGGATAGCACAGCAGGTACGGCAATGAAGCGGCGAGGAGATGTCCGGCTTCTGGTCTGTGAAGCAGAAGGCTCGTCCTGCTGAAGATGCTCGTCGATGGTGCCGGCTTCTCCGGAAAGTCAGCCATGTGTACACTTCGCTGAAGAGATGAAAAATCAAAGAACAATCTATCTCGACTATCTGGGCGTGGCTTATATAGACAAAAGCCACACCCATTCCCTCATTGGTGCTTACGTCACGAACAGTCCATCGATAGGTTGCAGCAGTTGCTGTGAGAGCAACCAATAGGTACGCGAGCTGCCTCGCCTAGGTCTGCTCTGTGCAGCAATGCGCTTTAAATTAATGCAAAAATCAAGGATCATTTTTTGGCTTCAGTATTCTCGAGAAAAGGGATTTTCTTGGAGAATACAAGATTGTTACTTACACATGTTTGAGTTCGCAGATTACAACGCTTCTGGTAGAACTGCACTGCACTGACACTATCAGATGAGAACAAAACTGGATGAACAGAATTAAGCTAATGATGCTAACTTATAACACTAACAATGTTATTTAATATACACTATTGCATTCTTTAGAGATGCTTATAGCTTAATTGAATTTCAATTTCATAATTGATAAACTTAATCAACATTCAACATTGTCATAACTGATGAATTATGCAACATTAACAGTTTATTTTCTTGTTTATTACTGTGAAGCTGCTTTAAAAATCTGTATTGTGTGCTAAATAATTGTGACTTGACTTGATATTTTTGCAGTGCTTTAGTACAAGAGCATTTGGACTTGACAAGTGCATATGATCCGCTGTGCTATCAAGTATTTGAACTGCAGCACAGTGTGCGTGCGCTGCAAAGCTTTGTGTGACACTGACATAAAACTCATTCACCACAAAGGAAAGCTTATTTACACTGTTTCAATCATTCGGATCATCTTCAGATCTCTGTCTTGACTCAAACTCAATTCTTTCAGGTGTCGGACTATAATGAGCTGGTCCAATTTGTAAAGTTGACATGCCCCCAACAAAATTTTTCAACAAAATCATTCACATTGCAGGTGTTCCATGAACATCTCATGGAACAGCTGCAATGTGAAGGATTTTGTTGCCTTCTGCTTGTGTTTGTTTTGAGTGCACTATCCACAACAATGTTTGACCAAAATCCACAGTTCATATAGATAAATTGTTAGCACTGCTTATAATTAGATGTTTTATTTTTGTAGGAAAATACAACTTAAGCTGGTAGCCTTTTTTTTGTGTGTGTGTGTGTGTGTGTGTGTGTGTGTGTGTAAAAAGGCTACCTGATGGAAAAGCAGCTACCAGTTTGGTTGCAGGTCTGTTTTTGATGGGATGGCAGATAGCAGAAAAAGCTGTGCTGAATGCAAGTTATGCAACTAACCACATAGTTGTGTGCATAATTAGGGTAGCAAAATAGCCTCATAAGCTTTTTTGTTGTTGACGGCAAAGGCTATAAGTCTAATTAAATTCTACAGTAGTGGAACTGTATTTAAGCACATGATTAGGTAGATTCTTATATAGACATTCCTTCATCCTCAAAGAACATAATTAGAATTTTGTATGATTTTAAGGACTTTTTCTATTTACATTTTTACAACAAACAATTATTGTAGTGTGTAGAGTCCACTTGATGACCAATGTAAAATGAACCAAAAACCTAATAAGCTTTAGAGTTTCCATCAATGTGAATGGACATTTTAATTTTGAATATGCCTCCTATTTGATTTTAGAGTTTCTGGACTCCATCGATGAAGGTTACACAAACATTATTGAGCAAACTGGAAAACCTAAATCTTGGAAAAGTATTTTACAACTTCACTATACACCGCTGTGTTACCTTTTCAGGCAGAACATGTAAATTACTTTGCTCTTTTTTTAAATTTCATAGATTTTGAGATGTCAAAACTGTCACAATTATTGAAGAATCATAAAATGTGGTACTTATCCCAGCTGAGGCAGCAAACTTCTAAGAGCTGTCAAAACATATACCCCCTATAAACATAACTTTCTTTCACCCTTGAAGGACACGGCTGCTTATTGTGTCTTCAAATATGATCAGAAAGTGAATTAAACCTCAACATAATTGTTTGCTGATTTCTATCCGTATTGGCTTTTAGCAAACTGCCATACAAGAATCTCAGGAACATAATTGAATTTGTGGCTGTTAATATGTGCTATTCATCACACGGAAAAGGGAGCTCTATTATTTACCTAGCTGGAATAACACTTCAGCTCGGACGATGGTGCGGCCTGCTTCTTCATGTTGTTTTAACAAAGTTCTGCAGCCGTGGGCCAGTGGTGGCTCAGGTTATGTGAGAAGCACTGTCTCCTCTCCAAGTGAGGCTAAGTTGCCTTTCCTCCAGCCCCTGAGCCAGGGTTTTGTGCTTTGCTTGGCAGCTACTGGTATAATCAGCTGGTGTGCACATTTCAGAGCAGAGTCTACGACCTCGGAGACTCTTTTCTCTGGTCGGGATGGTGAGGTGGGGTGTTAACTGGGCGATTTTATAGCACACAAACACCTCTAGCTGCGGTCAGTGAGTGCTCAGGGTCCCAGAGAAAGAAGAACTGAGAAAGACAAACTGGTATTTGTTTAATTTGAAACAAGGTTGAATCATAAAAAACAGCTGTGTATTAGTTAAAGACCAGAAATATGCAAGTGCTTAGTATGTGCTGTTACATTGCTTTGGTGGTGACAACCATACACAGAACATAACGGTTTAGTGGTGTTAGTTACACAAAAATCACAGACTTCACCTTTAAAATCTACATTATAATCAGTAACATGAGATTCTGATCTCTAAACAGATTGCAGTGCCCTGCTTCCCGTTATGTTCAATAGAGGGAGGGTTACAGTCCAGTTGGATAAAGACAAAATTCTTCAACTGTTCCATCCTCAATTTATAGTTGTAGAAACAGCTCTGTTATGAGCATATGGCCTGCAGCTGTCCTTAAATAACCAAAAACCGACCCACAAACACCTGCCCAAGACAGACAGACACACACACACACACACACACACACACACACACACACACACACACACACACACACACACACACACACACACACACACACACACACACACACACACACACACTCAATCACTCTCTCTCTCTCTCTCTCTCTCTCTCTCTCTCTTTTAAACACACTGAAAGATGTTGTGACAACAGTAACCATAATATGCCTTGATTCACAGGGGTCTGTACCTGTAAACCTCCACAAACAACAAATCTATCTGACAAAAGAGCCATTCAAAGTAGAGTATTACATTTTCAGATGAAAATGTGAATAGTGTTTTCCCCTTTAAAACACATTATGTCATTGCCATAGTGTTGCTATATAACTACTAGGACATTAGGAGGTTGCTAGGTTGTTATGGGTGGTTGCTAGGTAGTTACATACATTTAAGTAAAAAAAAAAAAGCCGACCCCAAGTCTCTTGTTTCCTAGATATGTCTCCCTCCTTCAGTGGAAGTCTAGTTGCATCCTATCCGATACGGAAATGTAATATATGACATATATGTCCCTATATCGCAAGTGATGCTGTCATATATGCTAAATGTAAGACAATATTGCTATCACATATATACATATATCTAGATGTTGATATAGGTTTATAACATATATAAATTGTCCATATTAAATTAGTATATTGACATAATATTAATAAAATGTATATGATTGTTGTTTATATAATATTGTTATATTATATTATATTATAATGTTAGAACCATATATTTCACCGATATGTTTCATTTATATATGCCAATTTATTTAAACAACATACATACATTTTACATGCTTATGGTTTCCTTATTAATTAATTCCTTGTTTTCCTTATTTGAACAACTTTTAACAAGTCTACACAATCCACATTTCATTTAAATTGATATCCCATTTTAGAATTAGCAAAATTTTTTATTAATTGTGAACATTGTTCCAATATCATGCATAAAATATATGGGCTAGTTTTATATGTCAATATATGAAATTGTTCCATTTTCTAATAGGTTTTATGTATGGGCACAGATATAGGCTACATATATGTTTTCACTTTCTATGTGGATATATTTAATATATGTATGTTTCATATGTGTACATATTACATTTCCGTATGTGATGTTAAGGTGTTTTGTCATTGGATGGTGATAAAAAATAAATTTATATTTGAATTATTAAAACACTGGTCTAAAGCCGAAATGCTTCTGAAATAAATGTAGTCAAACTTTACGGTAACAGTTTATTTCGATAGTCCACTTTAGACATTCTAACTATAAGTAACTTTGCAACATGTCAACTAACACTCATTAGATTATTAGTCGACTGCATGCTTAATATCTGCTAACACTTTATTTTGAAGGTCCCCAAAAGACACTCTACTGACTATAAGTAACTTGGCAACTATGTCAACTTATTCTCTGAACCCTAACACCTAACCCTAACCTAACAGTCTACCACAGCCTACTAATACTCTAATGAGAGTTAGTTGAAATGTAGTTGCAAAGTTACAGTAACACTCTATAATAACTGCACGCTATTAATGATTAGTTAAGCATTAGTGGCGGCAGTGGTTCAGTGGTTCATGTAGATTGTCTACAAACTGGAAGGTTGGTGGTTCAATCCCCGGTTCCACCTGACCAAGTGTCGAGGTGTCCATGAGCAAGACACCTAACCCCGGCTGCTCCCGAAGAGCTGGGTGGCGCCTTGCATGGCTGACACCGCCGTCGGTGTATGAATGTGTGCGTGAATGGGTGAATGAGAGGCAAAATGTAAAGCGCTTTGGTGGCCATTGGGTCTATGAAAGCGCTATATAAATGCAGTCCATTTACCATTTACCATTTACCATTAATAAGCAGTTTATAAATACAGCTATAAATGCTTTATTCTTGATTTAAAAGCATATCTATAATGTGTTTAATAATTGTATTTTCATACTTTATTAATGATCAATTTATAATTTCCAAATGAAGTATTGCATTATTTATATACCAAGAGTTGTCAGTGCTTCATAAGATCACTTAGAAAGTGTAAGTAAATGATTAATAAACTATTTAAATGTACATTCATACATCTTATTATTCAAACATACACTCACCGGCCACTTTATTAGGTACCCCATGCTAGTAACGGGTTGGACCCCCTTTTGCCTTCAGAACTGCCTCAATTCTTCGTGGCATAGATTCAACAAGGTGCTGGAAGCATTCCTCAGGGAGTTTGGTCCATATTGACATGATGGCATCACACAGTTGCCGCAGATTTGTCGGCTGCACATCCATGATGCGAATCTCCCGTTCCACCACATCCCAAAGATGCTCTATTGGATTGAGATCTGGTGACTGTGGAGGCCATTTGAGTACAGCGAACTCATTGTCATGTTCAAGAAACCAGTCTGAGATGATTCCAGCTTTATGACATGGCGCATTATCCTGCTGAAAGTAGCCATCAGAAGTTGGGTACATTGTGGTCATAAAGGGATGGACATGGTCAGCAACAATACTCAGGTAGGCTGTGGCGTTGCAACGATGCTCAATTGGTACCAAGGGGCCCAAAGAGTGCCAAGAAAATATTCCTCACACCATGACACCACCACCACCAGCCTGAACCGTTGATACAAGACAGGATGGATCCATGCTTTCATGTTGTAGACGCCAAATTCTGACCCTACCATCCGAATGTCGCAGCAGAAATCGAGACTCATCAGACCAGGCAACGTTTTTCCAATCTTCTATTGTCCAATTTCGATGAGCTTGTGCAAATTGTAGCCTCAGTTTCCTGTTCTTAGCTGAAAGGAGTGGCACCCGGTGTGGTCTTCTGCTGCTGTAGCCCATCTGCCTCAAAGTTCGACGTACTGTGCGTTCAGAGATGCTCTTCTGCCCACCTTGGTTGTAACGGGTGGTTATTTGAGTCACTGTTGCCCTTCTATCAGCTCGAACCAGTCTGGCCATTCTCCTCTGACCTCTGGCATCAACAAGGCATTTCCGCCCACAGAACTTCCGCTCACTGGATGTTTTTTCTTTTTCGGACCATTCTCTGTAAACCCTAGAGATGGTTGTGCGTGAAAATC